>CM060321.1:49888285-49993147 GCA_030674155.1 Stramonita haemastoma | reverse complement strand
ACAATAATAACACAAGTAAAACAGAGGACAATGATAACACAAGTAAAACAGGACAATGATAATACAAAAGAAGTGGATAATACCACATGTTAAAAGAATTTTTTGATGACACAAATGATGACACAAAAGTGACGATGACAACACAAGAGCAATGATAATGCAGACAATGATGACAGACACAACAGGACAGCACTGACAGCAACAATGAAGCTAAACTAACCTTCAGACTCTGCAGAAGCAGGGACACCTCAAATGGGGGGACGGCCGGCAGGCTGATGCTTTCCTCCTTCTGACACTGACAGGTCACACTGTGAGGCCCCTGGATCACCTCCACATCATAGTCCACCTGTAACACCACATCATAGTCCACCTGTAACACCACATCATAGTCCACCTGTAACACATCCACATCATAGTCCACCTGTCATACATCCACATCACATTTCCAGCATTGTTCTTTTGTTCCAGTGTGATGAAAAAAATTAAACTTTGGATAACGCTATGAAATAGATAATACAAATACACTAACATACCAACCCCCGACACAACCCCCCCAACTCCTATTAACAGACCTGCCTACCCCAGCAAATAAAAAATAGTATTTGGACAGATTAGAAATAGTATTTTGATAGCAAAAATAGTATTCCCAATCTTTCTTGGTCTCGGTGTATTCTAAATATTATTTATTTGACAGTACCAATAAGGGCTTTGATTCATTGGCAGCACTATGCTTTCATTATATATAAAGAAGTGTGTGTTTTCAGAAAACTTGCCCTCTACAATTGGTATTTCAGAGAGAGAGAGAGAGAGAGAGAGAGAGAGAGAGAGAGAGAGAGAGAGAGAGAGAGAGAGTGTGTGTGTGTGTGTGTGTGTGTGTGTGTGTGTGAAGCTGTGGTGTGTGTGTGTGTGTGTGTGTGTGTGTGTGTGTGTGTGTGTGTGTGTGTATGTGGGTGAGAGAGAGTTTTATTTATTTTATTCATTTATTTATTTATTTTATTCTTTTATATTGAGGACAATGGGATAAGCACTCTTGTGCTTTTTTACATCCAGTCCCCGCGTATAATATACAGAGAGAGACAGAGACAGAGAGACAGAGACAGAGAGAGCCATCTTGGGTAATGCATACAAGGGAAGTAATCGTGAACAATGAAAGTAATAGAAGAGTTACTTCCCTTGAACCCTTTGCAGTTTATTTTTTTTATTTTGGTGGTTGTCAAAATCGCATTTTTATCAGGAAAATCGTATTTTCACATCTAGGGTAAAAAAAATGTAAAAATAATAAATGGTAGCAGTCTGTATATCCATCCACACACATAACCCCCCCCACACACACCACGGCCACAACGTCCTATCAATCCATCCACACATATAATTATTTAACCCACTCCCCACCACAGACACATCACACACACATTCACCACACAATCAAACCCACCACCACAACACATGCACACAAACAATTTCCAGCCACATACCACCCCCCACCCCAACACACAGATGAAATACAACTAATTCCATACCCCCCCCCCCCCCCAACACAAGAAATACACCATCACCCCCCCCCCCCCCCCCCCCAACATGCAAAGAAATACTAACCATACTACCCATCCCCCCCCCCAACACCCAGAGAAATACTAACCATCCCTCCCCCCTCCACCACATAAACAGAGAAGTACTCACTGACTGACTGACTGACTGACTGACTGACTGACTGACTGACTGACCCAAGTGAGGGCTGAGGTCTCAATGTCCACAGTCCAGGGCCAGGTACAGCGGATGTCCGTCATCAACAGCAACGGCTCTTCAGCGTGCATGGCTTTCACGGCCTCAAACTACAAAGCCACAACAAAAAACTCCCCATGTCCCACAAGTGCATTTTGGCCTGGCTAGGGGGCAGCCAGGCTGAGATCAACTTGGCAGGAGGCTGCACCATAGCCAAGCCAAAATGCACTTGTGGGACATGGGGATTTATATAATAATTCTTATAGTGTCTAAAATGCACACTATAACACATGTGGTATAGTGTGTACTTTACACACTATAACATCATCATCATCATCATCATCATCATAATAATAATATTAATAATAATAATAATAATATTAATAATAATAATAATAATAATAAAATAATAATAATAATAATAATAATAATAATGAGAAGAAGAAGAAAAGAAGAAGAAGAAGAAGAAGATGAAGAAGAAGAAGAGAAGAAGAAGAAGAAGAAGAAGAAGAAAATGGAGGCTTATATAGCGCGAATTCCCAAAAAACATGGGCTCACCGCACTATACAATCAAATCAATTTAAATAGGTTACATATGAACATTGAAAAATTTGACTAGCACAAAAAATAAGGAAAAAATGCATGCACATACAATACACAGCATATTACATGGCCAGAGAATAAAAGTAAAATAAGAGCAATATCATCAAGAAAATGTGCAGTGCAGTACAATGCATAGACATACACTCACTCACACACACACATGCATGCACACAGGCACGCAAAAAAAACCCCACATGCATACACAAAACACACAACACGGAATAACAAAGAAAACGGCACATTCACAGATTTACCCTTCATGTACTCACATTAATAAAAAATATGATGAAGTAAAATAGAAATGAAGAACCTTATCATATCCCAAAACAGCAAAAGACCAGCACTAGAGTCAGAGATGAGTCAATAAAAGGGAAATCAATTTTGATCAGTGGTCAGGGACAAGAATCGGATAAAAATGCCAGGATATAGTATGATAGTAAGCATAGAGTACAACTCTGTCAAGAAGTCTCAAAGCACATGCACTTCCATAGCAGCAGCATCACATCATCCTCATTATCCTTGGTAACCTGGGCAACGACCAATCCTGTATGGAGATTCTGTTTCTTCATGGGTCAGTCTTGGGTAAATTGAACCTATCCGAGCCCATCCCTCTCCAAGTCAGATTTTTGGGGTTGGGTTTACTCCCCACATGTGGCAGGTAGTACTGGGTTACATGGTTACCAGTAGCAGAGGAAGCCTCTGACCTGACTATATGTATGCGTGTATGTTAACACACATACAGCTAAATAACATGACAATGATATCATCAGCAAAGATGATTTATCATGACAATCAACAAAAGCAAAGATGATGATGATGATGATCATAATGATCACACAGGTTAAGCAGATGACAATAACAGCACAAGCAAAGCTGATAAGGGCTATAAAACTACAAATAAAGTGAAACAGAGGACAAGAAAGAGAAACAAGAACAATGATACACAATTGAAACAGATGACAATGAAACACAAGTGAAGCAGAGAACAATGATAACCAATTGAACAAGACAATGATACACAAAAAACACAAGACAATGAAACTCAATGAAACAGAGGGCAATAATAACACAATTGAACAGAGACAATGTAAACACAAGTGATAACACAATTGAAAAGGACAATGAAACTAATGAAACAGAGGACATGTAACACAAGTGAAACAGAGGACAATGATAACACAAGTGAAACACAGGACAATGATAAACAAGATGAAACACAAGGAGCAATGTAACATAAGTAAAACAAGGACAATGACAACACAAGTAAAACTGCTGATGATGATAATACATGTGACCAGCCACTATGGTGCGGTGATTAGCACCTTGGCTTTTGGACTGAAAGGTCGCGGGTTCAAATCCCATAAAAGTCATGGGGATTTTGGGCCTGCGGCCAGTTCCTACCCGAGTGAATGTGCACATATCAGCACTGAACTCGGCACATCACAGCACATCACTTCACTACACCCGCACATCACAGCACATCCGGCACATCACAGCACTGCAGTCGGCACATCACTAAATCCAGCACATCACTACACCCAGCACATCACTACACCCAGCACATAACAGCACATCACTACACTCGGCACATAACAGCACATCACTAAACCCAGCACATCACTACACCCAGCACATAACAGCACATCACTAAACCCAGCACATCACAACACTCCACACATCACACTACATCACTGCACCCGGCACATCACAGCACATCACTTCACCTGGCATATCACAGCACATCACATCACTACACCCGGCACATCACAGCACATCACTACACCCGGAAACATCACAGCACATCACTACAACCTGGCACATCACAGCACATCACTTCACCTGGCACATTACAGCACATCACTTCACCTGGCACATCACAGCACATCACTTCACCTGCACATCACAGCACATCACTTCACCTGGCACATCACAGCACATCACTTCACCTGGCACATCACAGCACATCACTTCACCCGGCACATCACAGTACATCACTTCACCTGGCACATCACAGCACATCACTACACCGGAAACATCACAGCACATCACTTCACCTGGCACATCACAGCACATCACTTCACCTGGCACATCACAGCACATCACTTCACTACACCCGGAAAAATCACAGCAGATCACAACACCCGGCACATCACAGCACATCACTACACCCGGCACATCACAGCACATCACTACACCCGGCACATCACAGCACATCACTTCACCTGGCACATCACAGCACATCACTACACCCGGCATATCACAGCACATCACTACACCCGGCATATCACAGCACTGCAGTCAACACATCACAGCATGTGTAGTCGGCACATCAAAGCACATCACTTCACTACATCCGGAACATCACAGCACATCACTTCACTACATCCGGCACATCACAGTACTACATCCGGCACATCACAGCACTATATCTGGAACATCACAGCACTGCAGTCGGCACATCACAGCAATTCACTACACCCGCACATCACAGCACAGTATGTCATTGCACCCGGAAACATCAGAGCACATCACTTCACCTGGCACATCACATCACAGCACATCACTACACCCAGCACATCACAGCACATCACTACACCCGGCATATCACAGCACTGCAGTCGGCACATCACTTCACTACACCCGGCACATCACAGCACATCACTACACCCGGCATATCACAACACTGCAGTCGGCACATCACATCACTACACCCGGCACATCACAGCACATCTGGCACATCACAGCACTGCAGTCGGCACATCACTTCACTATACCCGGCACATCACAGCACATCACTACACCCGACACATCACAGCACTGCAGTCGGCACATCACAGCACCACATCCGGCACATCACAGCACATCTTGCACATCACAGCACTGCAGTCGGCACATCACTTCACTACATCCGGCACATCACAGCTATCTGGCACATTACAGCACTGCAGTCGGCAATTCCTTAAATTCAGCACTTCACTACACCCGGAAACATCTCAGCACATCACTTCACTACACCCAGCACATCACAGCACTACACCCGGCACATCACAGCACTACACCCAGCACATCACAGCACTGCAGTCGGCACATCACTAAATCCAGCACATCACTACATCTGGCACATCACAGCACTGCAGTTGGCACATCACAGCATATCCCTACACGTGGCACATTACAGCACATTACTACACCCGGCACATCACAGCACTGCAGTCGGCACATCACAACACGTCACTACATGCGGCACATCACAGCACATCACTACACCTGGCACATCTAGGCACATCACTACACATCACAGCACATCACTACACCCGGCACATCACAGCACATCACTACACATGGCAACATCACAGCACTGCAGTCGGCACACCACATCACTACATCCGGCACATCACAACACATCACTACATCCGGCACATCACACCACATCACTACATCCGGCAGTAGCTGATTCTACTTCTCCAGATGATTACTTGATCAGTACTCCTGCTCCACCATTGGAGACAGCATCTGTAGCTCCTCCATCTGTATAGACATGGATCCAGGACTGTTCTGGATACAAGTCTTCTACCATGGCCTTGGTACAGTAGCTGGGTCACATGGAACACAGTGGGCAGGTAGATTGCTCACTTGCTGTCGTCTGAGTACACGGCTATGGTGGATAAAACTGTTGCGCTTTATCCTATTTCTTGTTGGCTTCTCTATTCCATGGTATTTCTCTGCCTGCACTAGAGCCTTGGTGTCATGCTGAGTATTGAATGGTTGGATGCCAGTCAGCTGTTCCATAGTTTTGATATGGGTAGATCTCAAACCACCCAAGATGAGTCGCAGACCTTGATTTACACTCAACACATCACAGCACTGCAGTCGGCACATGACAGAAAATCACTACACCTGGTACATCACAGCACATCACTGCACTACACCTGGCCCATCACATCACTACACCCGGCAACTCACATCCCATCACTTCATTCGGCAAATCACATCACATCACTTCACCCGGCAAATCACATCACATCACTTCACCCTGCAAATCACATCACATCACTTCACCCTGCAAATCACATCACATCACTTCACCCTGCAAATCACATCACATCACTTCACCCAGCAAATCACATCACATCACTTCACCCTGCAAATCACATCACATCACTTCACCCGGCAAATCACATCACATCACTACACACCAACAATGAAGCTAAACTAACCTTCAGACTCTGCAGAAGCAGGGACATCTCAAATGGGGGGACGGCCGGCAGGCTGATGCTTTCCTCCTTCTGACACTGACAGGTCACACTGTGAGGCCCCTGGGTCACCTCCACATCATAGTCCACCTGTAACACCACATTTATAGTCCACCTGTAACACCACATCATAGTCCATGCAAAGAAATACTAACCATACCCTCCCCCCCCAACACACACAGAAATACTACCCATCCCCCCCCCCCCCCCAACACCCAGAGGAATACTGACCTCCCCCCCCCCCCCCCTCCACCACAGACAGAGAAATACTGACTCACTGACTGACTCACTGACTGACTGACTCACTGACCCAAGTGAGGGCTGAGGTCTCAATGTCTACAGTCCTGGGCCAGGTGCAGCGGATGTCCGTCATCAACAGCAACGGCTCTTCAGCGTGCATGGCTTCCACGGCCTCAAACTACAAAGCCACTGCAAAAAACTCCCCATGTCCCACAAGTGCATTCTGGCCTGGCTAGGGGGCAGCCAGGCTGAGATCAACTTCGCAGTAGGCTGCACCATAGCCAAGCCAACATGCACTTGTGGGACATGGGGCCTGTGGGACATGGCCACTTGTGGGACATGGGCACTTGTGGGACATGGGCACTTGTGGGACATGGCCACTTGTGGGACATGGCCACTTGTGGGACATGGGGACTTAAACAGTGGCCTGGTTCAAAACTGTCTGTCATATGTCAAAAATCACAGTTTTGTACCAAACCACCTACCTAACATGATGATGATGGAAACAATAACAGATGATGATGATGATGATGATGATAACACAAAAAATGATGACATAAATACAATGATGATGTAGTGGTAATGATGATGACAATAAGAAACACAAAAGTGAACACTTTTCCAATAAAGATCATTTTGACTTGACTTGACTTGACTTGACACTAAAGCAGTAAAGGGATGATGGTGAAATGACAGTTAACACAACAAAAGTGATGATTATGACAATGACAATGATGACACAAAACTAATGAGGTATGGCCGTGGCATCGAGATGAAAACAAGCAGCATAGGAACAGCAGGGATACGAACGTCACAGAAGATAAGGCAGCAAAAAAAAAAAACAAACCGAAACCAAACAAAAACAACAAACAAACCCTGTTAATAACAAGTGAAGCTGATGGTAATGACAAGGATAAATCAAGATGATGATGCTGACAACAATACAAAACAAGTAATATAACAATGTTAACACAAATAAAGCTAAAAAAAACATGACAATGATAACACCAGCAAAGATGATGATGACAATGATATCACAGGTTGAATTGATGACAATAACACAAGTGAAGCTGATGAGGACAATAAAAACACAAATAAAGTGAAACAGAGGACAAAGAAAACACAAGTGAAACAGAGGACTGGAAGGTTGTAGGTTCGAATCCCATTTGGGTCATAGGGATTTTTCGGGCTCCGGCCGGCTCCTATCCACAGTGAGTGTGCTGTGGGCTCAGAAGGAAGATTGGGACCACACAGTCCAGCTTCATCCACTTTACAGATGCCAGTTTGAGAGTCTTGCTCAAATTAACTGACCAACACTGCAGGTGTATGTAGCTCTCAGGCCCGCTTAATGCCGGGATATAGTATGATAGTAAGCATAGAGTACAACTCTGTCAAGAAGTATCAAAGCACATGCACTTCCATAGCTACAGCATCACATCATCCTCATTATCCTTGGTAACCTGAGCAACGAACAATCCCGTATGGAGATTCTGTTTCTTCATGGGTGAGTTTTGGGTAAATTGAACCTATCGGAGCCCATCCCTCTCCAAGTCAGATGTTTTGGTTGGGTTTACTCGCCACATGTGGCAGGTAGTACTGGGTTACATGGTTACCAGTAGCAGAGGAAACCTCTGACCTGACTATATGTATGCGAACACACGTACAGCTAAATAATATGACAATGATATTGTCACAACACAAAATCCCCAGCGTCCAAAAAGGACGAGGTTAGATCTTCTGCTGTAACTAGCTCGTTTAAATTTGTCCGGAAAAGCGGTGGCGGTCACAGCAGTCTCCCAAAGCACAACTCAAAAGGCAAGAAAATTTACAATCAAGATGCTTTATTTCACTTTCATACAACTTAACAACTTAACTACAGAGCTAGTGTGAAAATGTTATCATGTAAAGATCAAGTCAATTTCTGTATGAACAATGATAAAACATGAATGTCAAGATATTCAGCTCTTGATGAAAAGGTGACCAATCTATACCATCACTTAAAAACTATAATATTGTGACCACTCTACACCATCACTTAAGATCAAGTTGGATCAGCCTAGCTACACTGCTGTCCTCCTTGATATACAGGCCATAAACACAATGCAAACCTACAGAGCATTCTGATGCTCTCTAACACAATAGTGTGACCACTCTACACGATCACTTAAGATCAAGTTGGATCAGCCTAGCTACACTGCCGTCCTTCTTGATATACAGGCCATAAACACAATGCAAACCTACAGAGCTTTCTGATACTCTCTGACACAATATTGTGACCACTCTACACGATCACTTAAGATCAAGTTGGATCAGCCGAGCTACACTGCTGTCCTCCTTGATATACAGCCATAAACACAATGCAAACCTACAGAGCATTCTGATGCTCTCTGACAATGACTAGAACACAATATTGTGACCACTCTACACGATCACTTAAGATCAAGTTGGATCAGCCTAGCTACACTGCTGTCCTCCTTGATATACAGGCCATAAACAAATGCAAACCTACAGAGCATTCTGATGCTCTCTAACACAGTAGTGTGACCACTCTACACGATCACTTAAGATCAAGTTGGATCAGCCTAGCTACACTGCTGTCCTCCTTGATGTACAGGCCATGAACACAATCCAAAACTACAGAGCATTCTGATGCTCTCTAACAATGATCAAGCAATGTTTAAATTCGACTACATAGAGAGACAACCTAACTACACGTTGTTCTCTAGTGACAGGTCATGTACAAAATCGACGTACTGAACACTAAAGCAGTAAAAGGATGATGGTGAAATGACAGTTAACACTACAAAAGTGATGATTATGACAATGACAATGATGACACAAAACTAATGAGGTAGGTATGGCCGTGGCATCGAGATGAAAACAAGCAGCATAGGAACAGCAGGGATACGAACGTCACAGAAGATAAGGCAGCAAAAAAAACCCCAAACCCAACCAAACAAAAACAACAAACAAACCCTGTTAATAACAAGTGAAGCTGATGGTAATGACAAGGATAAATCAAGATGATGATGCTGACAACAATACAAAACAAGTAATGATAACAATGTTAACACAAATAAAGCTAAAAAAAACATGACAATGATAACACCAGCAAAGATGATGATCACAATGATATCACAGGTTGAATTGATGACAATAACACAAGTGAAGCTGATGAGGACAATAAATACAAGTGAAACAGAGGACAAAGAAAACACAAGTGAAACGGAGGACTGGAAAGTTGCAGGTTCGAATCCCATTTGGGTCATAGGGATTTTTCGGGCTCCGGCCGGCTCCTACCCACAGTGAGTGTGCTGTGGGCTCAGAAGGAAGATTGGGACCACACAGTCCAGCTTCATCCACTTTACAGATGCCAGTTTGAGAGTCTTGCTCAAATTAACTGACCAACACTGCAGGTATATGTAGCTCTCAGGCCCGCTTAATGCTGGGATATAGTATGATAGTAAGCATAGAGTACAACTCTGTCAAGAAGTCTCAAAGCACATGCACTTCCATAGCTGCAGCATCACATCATCTTCAATATCCTTGGTAACCTGGGCAACGACCAATCCTGAATGGAGATTCTGTTTCTTCATGGGTGAGTTTTGGGTAAATCGAACCTGTCCGAGCCCATCCCTCTCCAAGTCGGATTTTTGGGGTTGGGTTTACTCCCCACATGTGGCAGGCAGTACTGGGTTACATGGTTACCAGTAGCAGAGGAAGCCTCTGACCTGACTATATGTATGCGAACACACGTACAGCTAAATAATATGACAATGATATTGTCACAACACAAAATCCCCAGCGTCCAAAAAGGACGAGGTTAGATCTTCTGCTGTAACTAGCTCGTTTAAATCTATACGATCACTTAAAAACTATAATATTGTGACCACTCTACACCATCACTTAAGATCAAGTTGGATCAGCCTAGCTACACTGCTGTCCTCCTTGATATACAGGCCATAAACACAATCCAAACCTACAGAGCATTCTGATGCTCTCTGACAGAATATGTGACCACTCTACACGATCACTTAAGATCAAGTTGGATCAGCCTAGCTACACTGCTGTCCTCCTTGATATACAGGCCATAAACACAATGCAAACCTACAGAGCATTCTGATGCTCTCTGACAATAAGTAGAACACAATATTGTGACCACTCTACACGATCACTTAAGATCAAGTTGGATCAGCCTAGCTACACTGCTGTCCTCCTTGATATACAGGCCATAAACACAATGCAAACCTACAGAGCATTCTGATGCTCTCTAACAATAACTAGAACACAATATTGTGACCACTCTACATGATCACTTAAGATCAAGTTGGATCAGCCTAGCTACACTGCTGTCCTCCTTGATATACAGGCCATAAACACAATCCAAAACTACAGAGCATTCTGATGCTCTCTAACAATGATCAAGCAATGTTTGAATTCGACTACATAGAGAGACAACCTAACTACACGTTGTCCTCTAGTGACAGGTCATGCACAAAATCGACGTATTGGCTTAGTCAAGGACGTAATCTTTCAGGTAAGTAGGAGTCTTGATTGTTGGGCCTGAACGTCTGGTACTGGGTGATGGAAGCTGGTTGGAGCTTGTATCGTTGTTACCAGTTTCTCCAGTTGAAGAAGTCTCAGCAGGAATGATGTCTCCGGGGAATATTGATGTCTGGGTCCTCTGGAGCATCGAGTTCTGGAACGTCGCCAGCAATCGTGATGTGTGCTGGCAGTTGTCGAAGATGAGACGAATTTCTGGTGATAAGAGATCCATCGGGGCGGCAATCTGTTATCGTGCTCCCCTCCATCTCTTTAACCAGACATGGTGTCGTGTTGTACGGCGTTGTCAGATTATTTTGTTTGGGCTGTATGACCAAAACGTAGTCACCAGGCGCCATCTTTGCGTGTGCAGTGTGACAGCGGGAATTGACGTATTCTGCCATCTTTCCCTTACTGTAATTGTCATTGTGTGCAACACGGGTATGTACAGGGACTGGAGCTAGTGTGAGAATGTTATCATGTAAAGATCAAGTCAATTTCTGCATGAACAATGATAAAACTTGATTGTCAAGATATTCAGCTCTTGATGAAAAGGTGACCAATCTATACGATCACTTAAAAACTATAATATTGTGACCACTCTACACGATCACTTAAGATCAAATTGGATCAGCCTAGCTACACTGCCGTCCTCCTTGATATACAGGCCATAAACACAATGCAAACTACGGAGCATTCTGATGCTCTCTGACAATGACTAGAACACAATATTGTGACCACTCTACACGATCACTTAAGATCAAGTTGGATCAGCCTAGCTACACTGCTGTCCTCCTTGATATACAGGCCATAAACAATGCAAACCTACAGAGCATTCTGATGCTCTGTAACACAGTAGTGTGACCACTCTACACGATCACTTAAGATCAAGTTGGATCAGCCTAGCTACACTGCTGTCCTCCTTGATATACAGGCCATAAACACAATGCAAACCTACAGAGCATTCTGATGCTCTCTAACACAGTAGTGTGACCACTCTACACGATCACTTAAGATCAAGTTGGATCAGCCTAGCTACACTGCTGTCCTCCTTGATGTACAGGCCATAAACACAATGCAAACCTACAGAGCATTCTGATGCTCTCTGACAATGACTAGAACACAATAGTGTGACCACTCTACACGATCACTTAAGATCAAGTTGGATCAGCCTAGCTACACTGCTGTCCTCCTTGATATACAGGCCATAAACACAATGCAAAACTACAGAGCATTCTGATGCTCTCTAACAATGATCAAGCAATGTTTGAATTCGACTACATAGAGAGACAACCTAACTACACGTTGTCCTCTAGAGACAGGTCATGTACAAAATCGACGTACTGAACACTAAAGCAGTAAAGGGATGATGGTGAAATGACAGTTAACACAACAAAAGTGATGATTATGACAATGACAATGATGACACAAAACTAATGAGGTATGGCCGTGGCATCGAGATGAAAACAAGCAGCACAGGAACAGCAGGGATACGAACGTCACAGAAGATAAGGCAGCAAAAAAAAAAAAAAAACCAACCAAACAAAAACAACAAACAAACCCTGTTAATAACAAGTGAAGCTGATGGTAATGACAAGGATAAATCAAGATGATGATGCTGACAACAATACAAAACAAGTAATGATAACAATGTTAACACAAATAAAGCTAAAAAAAACATGACAATGATAACACCAGCAAAGATGATGATCACAATGATATCACAGGTTGAATTGATGACAATAACACAAGTGAAGCTGATGAGGACAATAAAAACACAAATAAAGTGAAACAGAGGACAAAGAAAACACAAGTGAAACAGAGGACTGGAAGGTTGCAGGTTCGAATCCCATTTGGGTCATAGGGATTTTTCGGGCTCCGGCCGGCTCCTACCCACAGTGAGTGTGCTGTGGGCTCAGAAGGAAAATTGGGACCACACAGTCCAGCTTCATCCACTTTACAGATGCCAGTTTGAGAGTCTTGCTCAAATTAACTGACCAACACTGCAGGTGTATGTAGCTCTCAGGCCGCTTAATGCCGGGATATAGTACGATAGTAAGCATAGAGTACAACTCTGTCAAGAAGTCTCAAAGCACATTCACTTCCACAGCAGCAGCATCACATCATCCTCATTATCCTTGGTAACCTGGGCAACGACCAATCCCGTATGGAGATTCTCTTTCTTCATGGTGAGTCTTGGGTAAATCGAACCTGTCCGAGCCCATCCCTCTCCAAGTCAGATTTTTGGGGTTGGGTTTACTCCCCACATGTGGCAGGTAGTACTGGGTTACATGGTTACCAGTAGCAGAGGAAGTCTCTGACCTGACTATATGTATGCGTGTATGTTAACACATATATATATATACAACTAAATAACATGACAATGATATCACCAGCAAAGATGATTGATCATGACAATCAACAAAAGCAAAGATGATGATGATGATGACATAATGATCACACAGGTTAAGCAGATGACAATAACAACACAAGCAAAGCTGATAAGGGCTATAAAACTACAAAAAAGTGAAACAGAGGACAAAGAAAAAAGAAACAGAGGACAATGATAACACAATTGAAACAGATGACAATAACACAAGTGAAACAGAGAATCAATGATAACGCAATTGAAACAGACGACAATATACCACAAGTAAAACAAGGACAATGATAACACAAGTGAAACAGAGGACAATAACAACATAATTGAAACACAGGACAATGATAACACAAGTGAAACAGAGGAGAATAATAAACACAAGTGAAACAGAGGACAATAATAAATTGAAACAGAGGACAATAATAATACAAGTGAAACAGAGGACAATAATAATACAATTCAAATAACACAATTGAAACAGAAGACATGATAACACAATTGAAACAGGACAATGTAACATAAGTAAAACCGAGGACAATGACAAACACAATAAAACTGCTGATGATGATAATCATGTGACCAGCACTATGGTGCAGTGGTTAGCTACCTTGGCTTTTGACTGGAAGATTGCGGGTTCAAATCCATAAAAGTCATGGGATTTGGGGCCTGCGGCCAGTTCCTACCCGAGTGAATGTGCACATTAACAGCACTGCACTCGGCCACATCACAGCACATCACGGTACATCACAGCACATCACTTCACTACACTCAGCACATCACAGCACATCACTCCACTACACTCACCACATCACAGCACATCACTCCACTACACTCAGCACATCACAGCACATCACTCACTACACTCAGCACATCACAGCACTCACATCCGGACACACACATCACAGCACTGCAGTCGGCAACATCACTACACCCAGCACATACAGACAGCACTACACTCCGCACATCACACTACATCACTACACTCCCACACATCACACTACTCACGCACCGGAAACATCAGAGCACATCACTTCACTGGCACTCACAGCACATCACATCACTACACCCGGCACATCACAGCAGATCACTACATCCAACATATACAGCACTGCACTCGGCACATCACAGCACATCACTACACTCGGCACATCACAGTAAATCACTATATGTGGCACAATCAAGCACATCACTCACCCGGCTCATCACAGCACTGCAGTCAGCACATCACATCACTACACACCGGCACATCACAGCACATCAAGCACTACACTCGGCACATCACAGCACAGCAGTCGCGGCACATCACAGCACTTTACTTCACTACATCCGGCATATCACAGCACTTCACTTCACCACATCCAGCACAGCACTACATCAGCACATCACAGCACATCACTAACCCGGCACATCACAGCACTGCAGTCGGCACATCACACAACACATCACTACATCCAGCACATCACAGCACATCACTACAACTGGCAGTAGCTGATTCTACTTCTCCAGATGATTACTTCATCAGTACTCCTGCTCCTCCATTGGAGACAGCATCTGTAGCTCATCCATCTGTACAGACATAGATCCAGGCCTGTTCTGGATAGAAGTCTTCTACCATGGCCTTGGTACAGTAGCTGGGTCACATGGAACACAGTGGGCAGGTAGATTGCTCACTTGCTGTCGTCTGAATACACGGCTATGGTGGATAAAACTGTTGTGCTTTATCCTATTTCTTGTTGGCTTCTCCATTCCATGGTATTTCTCTGCCTGCACTAGGGTCTTGGTGTCACGCTGAGTATTGAATGGTTGGATGCCAGTCAGCTGTTGCATAGTTTTGATGGGGGTAGATCTCAAACCACCCAAGATGAGTCACAGACCTTGATTTACACTCAACACATCACAGCACTGCACTACACCTGGCAAATCACAGCACATCACTTCACGACACCCGGCACATCACCACACATCACTTCACGACACCCGGCACATCACAGCACATTCCGCACATCACAGCACTGCAGTTGGCAATTCACTAAATCCAGCACATCAATACACCCGGCACATCAAAGCACATCACTATACGCGGCACATCATAGCACATCACTTCACTACACCTGGCACATCACAGCACTGCGGTCAGCACATCACAGCACATCACTATACGCGGCACATCACAGCACATCACTACACATGGCACATCACAGCACTGCAGTCAGCACATCACAGCACATCACTACACGTGGCACATCACAGCATATCACTACACCGGCAAATCACACCACATCACTACACGCGGCACATCACAGCACATCACTACACTCGGCAAATCACATCACAGAAATACACCTGGGAAATCACATCACTACACGCAGCAAAGATGATGATGAATGCTAACACAGGTTAAGCTGATGACAATAAAAACACAAAGTGAAGCAGAGGACAATGATAACACAAGTAAAACAGAGGACAATGACAACACAAGTGAAACAGAGGACAATAATAACACAAGTGAAACAGAGGACAATGAAAATACAAGTGAAACAGAGGACAATAATAACACAAGTAAAACAGAGGACAATGATAATACAAGTGAAACAGAGGACAATGATAATACAAGTGAAACAGAGGACAATGATAAACAAGTGAAACAGAGGACAATGATAAACAAGTGAAACAGAGGACAATGATAATACAAGTGAAACAGAGGACAATGAAACTACAAGTGAAACAGAGGAAAATGAAACTACAAGTGAAACAGAGGACAATGATAACACAAGTGAAACAGAGGACAATTATAACACAAGTGAAACAGAGGACAATTATAACACAAGTGAAACACAGGACAATGATAACACAAGTGAAACAGAGGACAATGATAACACAAGTAAAACAGAGGACAGTGATAGCACAAAAGAAGTGGATAACACCACATGTTAAAAGAATTTTGATGACACAAATGATGACACAAAAGTGACGACGACAACACAAGAGCAATGATAATGCAGACAATGATGACAGACACAACAGGACAGCACTGACAGCAACAATGAAGCTAAACTAACCTTCAGACTCTGCAGAAGCAGGGACACCTCAAATGGGGGGACGGCCGGAAGGCTGATGCTTTCCTCCTTCTGACACTGACAGGTCACACTGTGAGGCCCCTGGGTCACCTCCATATCATAGTCCACCTGTAACACCACATCATAGTCCACCTGTAACACCACATCATAGTCCACCTGTAACACCACATCATAGTCCACCTGTAACACCACATCATAGTCCACCTGTCACACAACATCACCTGTAAAACCACACACCTGTCATATATCCACATCACATTCCCAGCATTGCTCTTTTGTTCCAGAGTGATGAAAAAAATGAAACTTTGGATAACACTATAAAATAGATAATACAAATACACTAACATACCAACCCCCGACACAACCCTCCCAACTCCTATAAACAGACCTGCCTACCCCAGCAAATAAAAAATAGTATTTGGACAGATTAGAAATAGTATTTTGATAGCAAAAATAGTATTCCCAATCTTTCTTGGTCTCCGTGTATTCTAAATATTATTTATTTGACAGTACCAATAAGGGCTTTGATTCATTGGCAGCACTATGCTTTTATTATATATAAAGAAGTGTGTGTTTTCAGAAAACTTGCCCTCTACAATTGGTATTTCAGAGAGAGAGAGAGAGAGAGTAAGAGTGTGTGTGTGTGTGTGTGTGTGTGTGTGTGTGTGTGTGTGTGTGTGTGTGTGTGTGTGTGAAGCTGAGGTGTGTGTGTGTGTGTGTGTGTGTGTGTGTGTGTGTGTGTGTGTGTGTGTGTGTGTGTGTGTGTGTGTGAAGCTGTGGTGTGTGTGTGTGTGTTTTATTTATTTATTGATTTATTTTATTCTTTTATATCGAGGATAATGGGATAAGCACTCCTGTGCTTTTTTACATCCAGTCCCCGCGTGTATGAAGTTTTGTAAATGTCATCTGTTCCCACCGGCACATGATGGCCTACTCTTATGAAAAGCGGAACAGGATTTAACGTGTGCGCAAGATGTTCTGCGTGCATTCACACCCGGGGCCTCCGTTTATAATCTCATCCAAAGGACTTTTGGGGAGAATGGAGTCAGCACTGATGTCAACTCCAGGAGAAAAATCTCCTCAAACGAGAATTGAACCCGGGTTGTCAAATTGCCAGCACAATGTTCTGACCACTACGCTATCCCTTCCCGTGCGGTGTGTGTGTGTGTGTGTGTGTGTGTGTGTGTGTGTGTGTGTGTGTGTGTTCGTGTGTGTGTGTGTGTGTGTGTGTGTGTGTGTTCGTGTCTATGTGTCTGTGACTGTGTGAGTAGGGATACTAAGGAAGTGTTTGGATGTTGACTTAAAGAAACACAGAAAACAAGAAGAAAGGGGTGGGGTGGGGAAGTGAGAGATAAAAACAGATTGACAGACTATCTGACAGAGATTTGCAAGGGGAGGGATAGTAAAAAGAGAAAGATGACAAGATGAGAAAAACAAGCATTCCTAATGGAGAGAGAGAGAGGTGAAAACAAAGGGGGACAGAGGGTGGAGACAAAAAACAACAAAGCAAAAAAAAGAGACAATAAAAATGATTTTAAAAAAACAAACTGTTTTATCTGATTTAAGACAAAATCATGCAGAGACTACCCAAAAGGTGTGTGTGTGTGTGTGTGTGTGTGTGTGTGTGTGTGTGTGTGTGTGTGTGTGTGTGTGTGTGTGAGTGTGTATGTGTGTGTGAGTGAGTGAGTGAGTGAGTGAGTGAGTGAGTGAGTGAGTGAGTGAGTGAGTGAGTGAGTGAGAGACAGAGACAGACAGAGACAGCCGTCTTGGGTAACACCAACAAGGGAAGTAATCGCGGACAGAGAAAGTAATAGAAGAGTTATTTCCCTTGAATCCTTTGCAGTGGTTTATTATTTTATTTTGGTGGTTGTCAAAATCGCATTTTTATCAGGGAAATCGTATTTTCGTAACTAGGGTAAAACAATCATAAAAATACGTTAAAATACGGGTAGGCAGGTCTGTATTAATCCATCCACACACATGCATATCCCCCACCCCACCCCCCCTGCCCATCAATCCACCCACACATATAATTATATTAAACCCATTTCCCCCTACAGACACATGCACACACACTATTCACACACCAGTCAAACACACACACACACACACACATGACATGCATACAAACAAATCCAGCCACATATCCCCCCCCCCCCCCCCCCAACACACAGAGAAATACTAACTATATTCCTACCCCTTCCCCCCCCCCTTCCAACATGCAAAGAAATACTAACCAAAACCCCCCCGCCCCCAACACACATAAATACTACCCATCCCCCCCCCCCCCCCCCAACACCCAGAGAAATACTAACCATCTCTCCCCCCTCCACCACACAGACAGAGAAATACTGACTGACTGACTGACTGACTGACTGACTGACTGACTGACTGACTGACTGACTGACTGACTGACTGACTGACTGACTGACTGACTGACTGACTGACTGACTGACTGACCCAAGTGAGGGCTGAGGTCTCAATGTCCACAGTCCAGGGCCAGGTACAGCCGATGTCCGTCATCAACAGCAGCGGCTCTTCAGCGTGCACGGCTTCCACGGCCTCAAACTACAGAGCCACAACAAAAAACTCCCCATGTCCCACAAGTGCATTTTGGACTGGCTAGGGGGCAGCCAGCCTGAGATCAACTTGGCGGTAGGCTGCACCATAGCCAAGCCAAAATGCACTTGTGGGACATGGGGGCCTGTGGCACATGGCCACTTGTTGGACATGGCCACTTGTGGGACATGGCCACTTGTGGGACATGGGGACTTAAACAGTGGCCTGGTTCAAAACTGTCTGTCATACGTCAAAAATCACACTTTTCTACCAAACCACCTACCTAACATGATGATGATGGCAACAATAACAGATGATGATGATGATGATGATAACACAAAAAATGATGACATAAATGCAATGACGATGTAGTGGTAATGATGATGACAATAAGAAACACAAAAGTGAACACTAAAGCAGTAAAGGGATGATGGTGAAATGACAGTTAACACAACAAAAGTGATGATTATGACAATGACAATGATGGCACAAAACTAATGAGGTATGGCCGTGGCATCCAGATGAAAACAAGCAGCACAGGAACAGCAGGGATAGGAACGTCACAGAAGATAAGGCAGCAAAAAAAAAAAAACCCAACCAAACAAAAACAACAAACAAACCCTGTTAATAACAAGTGAAGCTGATGGTAATGACAAGGATAAATCAAGATGATGATGCTGACAACAATACAAAACAAGTAATGATAACAATGTTAACACAAATAAAGCTAAAAAAAGCATGACAATGATAACACCACCAAAGATGATGATGACAATGATATCACAGGTTGAATTGATGACAATAACACAAGTGAAGCTGATGAGGACAATAAAAACACAAAGTAAAACAGAGGACAAAAAAAACACAAGTGAAACAGAGGACTGGAAGGTTGCAGGTTCGAATCCCATTTGGGTCATAGGGATTTTTCGGGCTCCGGCCGGCTCCTACCCACAGTGAGTGTGCTGTGGGCTCAGAAGGAAGATTGGGACCACACAGTCCAGCTTCATCCACTTTACAGATGCCAGTTTGACAGTCTTGCTCAAATTAACTGACCAACACTGCAGGTGTATATAGCTCTCAGGCCCGCTTAATGCCGGGATATAGTATGATAGTAATCATAGAGTACAACTCTGTCAAGAAGTCTCAAAGCACATGCACTTCCACAGCAGCAGCATCACATCATCCTCATTATCCTTGGTAACCTGGGCAACGACCAATCCCGTATGGAGATTCTGTTTCTTCATGGCTGAGTCTTGGGTAAATCGAACCTGTCAGAGCCAATCCCTCTCCAAGTCAGATTTTTGGGTTGGGTTTACTCCCCACATGTGGCAGGTAGTACTGGGTTACATGGTTACCAGTAGCAGAGGAAGCCTCTGACCTGACTATAACTATGCGAACACACATACAGCTAAATAATATGACAATGATATTGTCACAACACAAAATCCCCAGCGTCCAAAAAGGATGAAATCAGACGACGCTGGTGAATCCAAACCTACAGAGCATTCTGATGCTCCTCTGACACAATATTGTGACCACTCTACACGATCACTTAAGATCAAGTTGGATCAGCCTAGCTACACTGCTGTCCTCCTTGATATACAGGCCATAAACACAATGCAAACCTACAGAACATTCTGATGCTCTCTGACACAATAGTGTGACCACTCTACACGATCACTTAAGATCAAGTTGGATCAGCCTAGCTACACTGCTGTCCTCCTTGATATACAGGCCATAAACACAATGCAAACCTACAGAGCATTCTGATGCTCTCTGAATGCTACACAATATGTGACCACCTACACGATCACTTAAGACAAGTTGATCACCTAGCTACACTCTGTCCTCCTTGATATACAGGCCATAAACACATCCAAACCTACAGAGCATTCTGATGCTCTCTACACAATAGTGACCACTCTACACGATCACTTAAGATCAAGTTGGATCAGCCTAGCTACACTGCTGTCCTCCTTGATATACAGGCCATAAACACAATCCAAAACCTACAGAGCATTCTGATGCTCTCTGAACAATGATCAACAATGTTGACCACTCTACATGATCACTTAATCAAGTGGGTCAGCCTCAGCTACACTGCTGTCCTCCTTGATATACAGGCCATAACACAATCCAAAACTACAGAGCATTCTGATGCTCTCTAACAATGACAAGCAATGTTTGAATTGATACATAGAGAGACAACCTAACTACACGTTGTCCTCTAGTGACAGGTCATGCACAAATCGAGTATTGGCTTTGTCGAGGACGTAATCTTTCAGGTAAGTTAGAGTTCTGATTGTTGGCCGAACGTCTGGTAACTGGTGATGAAGCTGGTCTTGGAGCTTGTATCGTTGTTACCAGTTTCTCCAGTTGAAGAAGTCTCAGCAGGGATGATGTCTCGGAATGTTGATGTCGGGTCCTCTGGAGCATCGATTCTGGATGTCGCCACAATCGTGATGTTGCTGCAGTTGTCAAGATGAGACGAATTTCTGGTGATGGAGATCCATCAAGCGCAGCTGTTATCATGCTCCCCTCCATCTCTTTAACCAGAAATGGTGTCGTGTTGTACGGCGTTGTCAGAGCATTTTGTTTGGGCCGTTTGACCAAAACGTAGTCACCAGGCGCCATCTTTGCATGTGCAGTGTGACAGCGGGCATTGATCTATTCTGCCATCTTTCCCTTACTGTAATTGTCATTGTGTGCAACACGGGTATGTACAGGGACTGGAGCTAGTGTGAGAATGTTATCATGTAAAGATCAAGTCAATTTCTGCACGAACAATGATAAAACTTGAATGTCAAGATATTCAGCTCTTGATGAAAAGGTGACCAATCTATACGATCACTTAAAAACTATAATATTGTGACCACTCTACACGATCACTTAAGATCAAGTTGGATCAGCCTAGCTACACTGCTGTCCTCCTTGATATACAGGCCATAAACACAATGCAAACCTACAGAGCATTCTGATGCTCTCTGACAATAACTAGAACACAATATTGTGACCACTCTACACGATCACTTAAGATCAAGTTGGATCAGCCTAGCTACACTGCTGTCCTCCTTGATATACAGGCCATAAACACAATGCAAACCTACAGAGCATTCTGATGCTCGCTGACAAAATATTGTGACCACTCTACACGATCACTTAAGATCAAGTTGGATCAGCCTAGCTACACTGCTGTCCTCAATGATATACAGGCCATAAACACAATCCAAACCTACAGAGCATTCTGATGCTCTCTGACACAATAATGTGACCACTCTACACGATCAAGTTGGATCAGCCTAGCTACACTGCTGTCCTCCTTGATATACAGGCCATAAACACAATCCAAAAAAACAGAGCATTCTGACGCTCTCTAACAATGATCAAGCAATGTTTGAATTCGACTACATAGAGAGACAACCTAAGTACATGTTGTTCTCTAGTGACAGGTCATGTACAAAATCGACGTACTGAACACTAAAGCAGTAAAGGGATGATGGTGAAATGACAGTTAACACAACAAAAGTGATGATTATGACAATGACAATGATGACACAAACTAATGAGGTATGGCCGTGGCATCCAGATGAAAACAAGCAGCATAGGAATAGCAGGATAGGAACGTCACAGAAGGCAACAAAAAAACCCAAAACCTAACCAAACAAAAAGAACAAACAAACCCTGTTAATAACAAGTGAAGCTGATGGTAATGACAAGGATAAATCAAGATGATGATGCTGACAACAATACAAAACAAGTAATGATAAAAATGTTAACACAAATAAAGCTAAAAAAAAACATGACAATGATAATACCAGCAAAGATGATGATGACAATGATATCACAGGTTGAATTGATGACAATAACACAAGTGAAGCTGATGAGGACAATAAAAACAAATAAAGTGAAACAGAGGACAAAGAAAACACAAGTGAAACAGAGGACTGGAAGGTTGCAGGTTCGAATCCCATTTGGGTCATAGGGATTTTTCGGGCTCCGGCCGGCTCCTACCCACAGTGAGTGTGCTGTGGGCTCAGAAGGAAGATTGGGACCACACAGTCCAGCTTCATCCACTTTACAGATGCCAGTTTGACAGTCTTGCTCAAATTAACTGACCAACACTGCAGGTGTATATAGCTCTCAGGCCCGCTTAATGCCGGGATATAGTATGATAGTAAGCATAGAGTACAACTCTGTCAAGAAGTCTCAAAGCACATGCACTTCCACAGCAGCAGCATCACATCATCCTCATTATCCTTGGTAACCTGGGCAACGACTAATCCCGTATGGAGATTCTGTTTCTTCATGGCTGAGTCTTGGGTAAATCGAACCTGTCCGAGCCAATCCCTCTCCAAGTCAGATTTTTGGGTTGGGTTTACTCCCCACATGTGGCAGGTAGTACTGGGTTACATGGTTACCAGTAGCAGAGGAAGCCTCTGACCTGACTATAAGTATGCGAACACACATACAGCTAAATAATATGACAATGATATTGTCACAACACAAAATCCCCAGCGTCCAAAAAGGATGAAATCAGACGACGCTGGTGTATCCAAACCTACAGAGCATTCTGATGCTCTCTGACACAATATTGTGACCACTCTACACGATCACTTAAGATCAAGTTGGATCAGCCTAGCTACACTGCTGTCCTCCTTGATATACAGGCCATAAACACAATGCAAACCTACAGAACATTCTGATGCTCTCTGACACAATAGTGTGACCACTCTACACGATCACTTAAGATCAAGTTGGATCAGCATAGCTACACTGCTGTCCTCCTTGATATACAAGCCATAAACACAATGCAAACCTACAGAGCATTCTGATGCTCTCTGACAATGACTAGAACACAATATTGTGACCACTCTACACGATCACTTAAGATCAAGTTGGATCAGCCTAGCTACACTGCTGTCCTCCTTGATATACAGGCCATAAACACAATCCAAACCTACAGAGCATTCTGATGCTCTCTGACACAATAGTGTGACCACTCTACACGATCACTTAAGATCAAGTTGGATCAGCCTCGCTACACTGCTGTCCTCCTTGATATACAGGCCATAAACACAATCCAAAACTACAGAGCATTCTGATGCTCTCTAACAATGATCAAGCAATGTTTGAATTCGACTACATAGAGAGACAACCTAACTACACGTTGTTCTCTAGTGACAGGTCATGCACAAAATCGACGTATTGGCTTAGTCGAGGACGTAATCTTTCAGGTAAGTAGGAGTCTTGATTGTTGGGCCTGAACGTCTGGTACTGGGTGATGGAAGCTGGTTGGAGCTTGTATCGTTGTTACCAGTTTCTCCAGTTGAAGAAGTCTCAGCAGGAATGATGTCTCCAGGGAATATTGATGTCTGGGTCCTCTGGAGCATCGAGTTCTGGAACGTCGCCAGCAATCGTGATGTGTGCTGGCAGTTGTCGAAGATGAGACGAATTTCTGGTGATGAGAGATCCATCGGGGCGGCAAGCTGTTATCATGCTCCCCTCCATCTCTTTAACCAGAGATGGTGTCGTGTTGTACGGCGTTGTCAGAGCATTTTGTTTGGGCCGTTTGACCAAAACGTAGTCACCAGGCGCCATCTTTGCATGTGCAGTGTGACAGCGGGCATTGACGTATTCTGCCATCTTTCCCTTACTGTAATTGTCATTGTGTGCAACACGGGTATGTACAGGGACTGGAGCTAGTGTGAGAATGTTATCATGTAAAGATGAAGTCAATTTCTGCACGAACAATGATAAAACTTGAATGTCAAGATATTCAGCTCTTGATGAAAAGGTGACCAATCTATACGATCACTTAAAAACTATAATATTGTGACCACTCTACACGATCATTTAAGATCAAGTTGGATCAGCCTAGCTACACTGCTGTCCTCCTTGATATACAGGCCATAAACACAATGCAAACCTACAGAACATTCTGATGCTCTCTGACAAAATAGTGTGACCACTCTACACGATCACTTAAGATCAAGTTGGATCAGCCTAGCTTCACTGCTGTCCTCCTTGATATACAGGCCATAAACACAACCCAAACCTACAGAGCATTCTGATGCTCTCTGACAAAATAGTGTGACCACTCTACACGATCACTTAAGATCAAGTTGGATCAGCCTAGCTACACTGCTGTCCTCCTTGATATACAGGCCATAAACACAATGCAAACCTACAGAACATTCTGATGCTCTCTGACAATAACTAGAACACAATATTGTGACCACTCTACACGATCACTTAACATCAAGTTGGATCAGCCTAGCTACACTGCTGTCCTCCTTGATATACAGGCCATAAACACAATGCAAACCTACAGAGCATTCTGATGCTCTCTGACAATGATTAGAACACAATATCCATTCCATGGTATTTCTCTGCCTGCACTAGGGCCTTGGTGTCACGCTGAGTTTTGAATGGTTGGATGCCAGTCAGCTGTTCCATAGTTTTGATGGGGGTAGATCTCAAACCACCCAAGATGAGTCGGAGACCTTGATTTACACTCAACACATCACAGCACTGCAGGCAGCACATCACATCACTACACCCGGCAAATCACATTACATCACTGCACTCGGAAAATCACATCACATCACTTCACTCGGCAAATCACATCACATCACTTCACCCAGCAAATCACATCACATCACTACACCCGGCAAATCACATCACATCACTTCACCAACGATGAAGCTAAACTAACCTTCAGACTCTGCAGAAGCAGGGACACCTCAAATGGGGGACGGCCGGTAGGCTGATGCTTTCCTCCTTCTGACACTTACAGGTCACACTGTGAGGCCCCTGGTCACCTCCACATCATAGTCCACCTGTAACACCACATCATAGTCCACCTGTAACACCACATCATAGTCCACCTGTAACACCACATCATAGTCCACCTGTAACACATCATAGTCCACCTGTAACACCACATCATAGTCCACCTGTAACACCACATCATAGTCCACCTGTAACACCACATCATAGTCCACCTGTAACACCACATTATAGCCCACCTGTAACACCGCATCAAAGTCCACCTGTAACACCACATCATAGTCCACCTGTAACACCACACACCTGTAACACCACACACCTGTCATAACATCCAGGAGAAAAATCTCCTCCAACGGGAATTGAACTCAGATCGTCACATTGCGAGCGCAATGTTCTGACCACTAGGCTATCCCGTCCTGTGTGTTGTCAAGTCAAGTCAAGTCAAGTCAAGTAAAAATTTTATTTTCAATGGTACATTGAGTAAGCATCGATTTGCTTTTTTTCATCAAGCCATCTATCTAAGGGAAAAAACAAAAACAAAACAACAAAAATATTATAAAAAAATTTTTTAAATCAGAGAAAAACAGATTGACAGACTATCTGACAGAGATTTGCAAGGGAGGGATAGTAAAAAGAGGAAGATGACAAGATGAGAAAAACAAGCATTCCTAATGGAGTGAGAAGAGGTGAAAACAAAGGCGGACAGAGGGTGGAGACAAAACAAAACAAAAAAACAGACAATAAAAATGATTTTAAAAAAAAAACAAACTGTTTTAATCTGATTTAAGACAAAACCATGCACAGACTACCCAAAAGATGTGTGTGTGTGTGTGTGTGTGTGTGTGTGTGTGTGTGTGTGTGTGTGTGTGTGTGTGTGTGTGTGTGTGAGTGAGTGAGTGAGTGGGTGAGTGAGTGAGTGAGTGAGTGAGTGAGTGAGAGACAGAGACAGCCATCTTGGGTAACACCAACAAGGGAAGTAATCGCGGACAAAGAAATAAAAGTTATTTCCCTTGAATCCTTTGCAGTGGTTTATTATTTTATTTTGGTGGTTGTCAAAATCGCATTTTTATCAGGAAAATCGTATTTTCGTATCTAGGGTAAAAAAATCATTAAAATACGATCAAATATGGGTAGGCAGGTCTGTATTAATCCATCCACACACATGCATATTCCCCCCCCCCCCCCCCCCCCCGCCCATCAATCCATCCACACATATAATCATATTTAACCCACTTCCCCCTACAGACACATGCACACACACTATTCACACACCAGTCAAACACACACACACGCATGACATGCATACAAACAAATCCAGCCACATATCCTCCCCCCCCCCCCCCAACACACAGAGAAATACTAACTATATTCCTACCCCTTCCCCCCCCCTTCCAACATGCAAAGAAATACTAACCATAACCCCCATCCCCCCCCCCCCAACACCCAGAGAAATACTAACCATCTCTCCCCCCTCCACCACACAGACAGAGAAATACTAACTCACTGACTGACTGACTGACTGACTGACTGACTGACTGACTGACTGACTGACTGACTGACTGACTGACCCAAGTGAGGGCTGAGGTCTCAATGTCCACAGTCCAGGGCCAGGTACAGCCCATGTCCGTCATCAACAGCAACGGCTCTTCAGCGTGCACGGCTTCCACGGCCTCAAACTACAAAGCCACTGCAAAAAACTCCCCATGTCCCACAAGTGCATTTTGGCCTGGCTAGGGGGCAGCCAGACTGAGATCAACTTGGCAGTAGGCTGCACCATAGCCAAGCCAAAATGCACTTGTGGGACATGGGGACTTATAGAATAATTCTTATAGTGTCTAAACTGCACACTATAACACATGTGGTATAGTGTGCACTTTACACACTAGAACATTATCATCATCATCATCATCATCATCATCATCATCATCATCATCATAATAATAATAAAATGGAGGCTTATATAGCGCGAATTCCCAAAAAACATGGGCTCACCGCGCTATACATTCAAATAATTTAAATAGGTTGCATGTGAACATGAAAAATTTGACTAGCACAAAAAATCAGGAAAAAATGAATGCACATACAATACACAGCATATTACATGGCCAGAGAATAAAAGTAAAATAAGAGCAATATCATCAAGAAAATGTGCAGTGCAGTACAATGCATACACACACACTCACACACACTCACTCACATACACACGCACGAGCGCGCGCCCACATGAAAAAAAAACACACGCATACACACATGAAAAAAAACACACGCATACACAAAAACACACAACACAGAATAATAAAGAAAATGGCACATTCACGGATTTACCCTACATGTACTCACATTAAAAAAAAAAAAGATGAAGTAAAATAGAAATGAAGACCCTTATCATATCCCAAAACAGCAAAAGACCAGCACTAGAGTCAGAGATGAGTCAATAAAAGGGAAATCAATTTTGATCAGTGGTCAGGGACAAGAATCGGATAAAAATGCCAGGATATAGTATGATAGTAAGCATAGAGTACAATTCTGTCAAGAAGTCTCAAAGCACATGCACTTCCACAGCAGCAGCATCACATCATCCTCATTATCCTTGGTAACCTGGGCAACGACCAATCCCGTATGGAGATTCTGTTTCTTCATAGGTGAGTCTTGGGTAAATCTCTACCATGGCCTTGGTACAGTAGCTGGGTCACATGGAACACAGCGGGCAGGTAGATTGCTCACTTGCTGTCGTCTGGATACACGGCTATGGTGGATGAAACTGTTGTGCTTTATCCTATTTCTTGTTGGCTTCTCCATTCCATGGTATTTCTCTGCCTGCACTAGGGTCTTGGTGTCACGCTGAGTATTGAATGTTTGGATGCCAGTCAGCTGTTCCATAGTTTTGATGGGGGGTAGATCTCAAACCACCCAAGATGAATCGCAGACCTTGATTTACACACAGCACATCACAGCACATCACTACACCTGGCACATCACAGGCACATCACTACACCTGGCACATCCAAGCAATGCAGTCGGCACATCACAGCACTACACCCGGCACATCACAGCACATCCGGCACATCACAGCACTGCAGTCGGCATATCAATTTACTACACCCGGCACATCACAGCACTACATCTGGCACATCACAGCACAACCGGCACATCACAGCACTGCAGTCGGCAATTCACTAAATTCAGCACTTCACTACACTCGGAACATCACAGCACATCACTACATGTGGCACATCACAGCACATCACTACACCCGGCACATCACATCACTACACCCGGCACATCACAGCACTGCAGTCGGCAAACCACAGCACATCACTACACCCGGCACATCACAGCACTGTAGTTGGCACATCACAGCACTACACCCGGCACATCACAGCACTGCACTCGGCACATCACTACACCCGGCACATCACAGCACTGCAGTCAGCACATCAAAGCACATCACTTCACTACACCCGGCACATCACAGCACTGCAGTCGGCAAACCACAGCACATCACTACACCCGGCACATCACAGCACTGTAGTTGGCACATCACAGCACTACACCCGGCACATCACAGCACTGCACTCGGCACATCACTACACCCGGCACATCACAGCACTGCAGTCAGCACATCAAAGCACATCACTTCACTACACTCGGCACATCACAGCACTGCAGTTAGCACATCACTAAATCCAGCACATCACTAAACCTGGCACATCACAGCACATCACATCACTTCACCCGGAAACATCACAGCAGATCACTTCACCCGGAAATATCACAGCACATCACTTCACACGGAAACATCACAGCAGATCACTTCACCCGGAAATATCACAGCACATCACAGCACTACATCTGGCACATCACAGCACTCAGCACATCACTAAATCCAGCACATCACTACACCCAGCACATCACAGCACATCACTTCACTACACCCAACACATCACAGCACATCACTTCACTACACCCAGCACATCACAGCACATCTGGCAATCACAGCACTGCAGTCGGCACATCACAGAACATTACCACACGCGGCATATCACAGCACATCTCTACACACAGTACATCACAGCAATGCAGTCGGCACATCACAGCACTGCAGTTGGCACATCACAGCACTGCAGTCGGCACATCACAGCACTGCAGTCGGCACATCACAGCACATCACTTCACAACACCCGGCACATCACAGCACTTCACTTCACCACATCCAGCACAGCACTACATCCAGCACATCACTATACCCGGCACATCACAGCACTTCACTTCACCATATCCAGCACAGCACTACATCCAGCACATCACACCACATCACTACCCGGCACATCACAGCACATCTGGCACATCACAGCACATCTGCTGCAGTCGGCACATCACTTCACTACACCTGGCACATTGCAGCACATCCGGCACATCACAGCACTGAAGTCGGCAATTCACTAAATTCAGCACTTCACTACACCTGGCAAATCACAGCACTGCAGTTAGCACATCACAGCACTACACCCGGCACATCACAGCACATTATTTCACTACACCCGGAAGATTAAAGCACATCACTTCACCATATCCAGCACAGCACTACATCCAGCACATCACAGCACATCACTACACCCGGCACATCACAGCACATCACTACACCCGGCACATAACAGCACATCACTACACCCGGCACAGCACAGCACTGCACTCGGCACATCACAGCACTGCACTACACCCGGCACATGACAGCACTGCAGTCAGCACATCACAGCACATCACTTCACTACACTCGGCACATCACAGCACATCCGGCACATCACAGCACTGCAGTTGGCACATTACTAAATCCATCACATCACTACACCCGGCCATAACAGCACATCACTTCACTGCATCCAGCACATCACTACACCTGGAACATCACAGCACATCACTACACCTGGAAACATCACATCACTTCACTACACCTGGAACATCACAGCACATCACTACACCTGGAAACATCACGGCACATCACTACACCTGGAAACACGGCACAGCACAGCACATCACTACACCTGGCAAATCACATCACATCACTACACCCGGCAAATCACATCACAGCACAGCACAGAAATACACCTGGGAAATCACATCACTACACGCAGTAAAGACGATGATGATAATGATAACACAGGTTAAACTGATGACAAAAAAAACACAAAGTGAAGCAGAGGACAATGAAAATACAAGTGAAACAGAGGACAATGATAATACAAGTGAAACAGAGGACAATGATAATACAAGTGATACAGAGGACAATGATAACACAAGTGAAACAGAGGACAATGATAACACAAGTAAAACAGAGGACAATGATAACACAAAAGAAGTGGATAACACCACATGTTAAAAGAATTTTGATGACACAAATGATAACACAAAAGTGACGACGACAACACAAGAGCAATGATAATGCAGACAATGATGACAGACACAACAGGACAGCACTACACCAACGATGAAGCTAAACTAACCTTCAGACTCTGCAGAAGCAGGGACACCTCAAATGGGGGGACGGCTGGCAGGCTGATGCTTTCCTCCTTCTGACACTGACAGGTCACACTGTGAGGCCCCTGGGTCACCTCCACATCATAGTCCACCTGTAACACCCCATCATAGTCCACCTGTAACACCACATCATAGTCCACCTGTAACACATCCACATCATAGTCCACCTGTCACACTTCCACATCACATTCCCAGCATTGCTCTTTTGTTCCAGTGTGATGAAAAAAATGAAACTCTGGATAACACTATAAAATAGATAATACAAATACATTAACATACCAACCCCCGACACAACCCCCCCAACTCCTATTGACAGACCTGCCTACCCCAGCAAATAAAAAATAGTATTTGGACAGATTAGAAATTAGTATTTTGATAGCAAAAATAGTATTCCGAATCATTCTTAGTCTCGGTGTACTGTAAATATTATTTGACAGTTCCAATAAGGGCTTTGAGTCATTGGCAGCACTATGCTTTTATTATATATAAAGAAGTGTGTGTTTTCAGAAAACTTGCCCTCTGCAATTGGTATTTTAGAGAGAGAGAGAGAGAGAGAGAGAGAGAGAGAGAGAGAGAGAGAGAGAGAGAGAGAGAGAGAGAGAGAGAGAGAGACAGAGACAGAGACAGAGACAGAGACAGAGAGACAGAACTCGAACTCGAACTCGAAAAGTTTATTCACAAAAAGGCCATTGGCCCATACATGAAGGGGGTTGCCAAACTGCTTAGTGTTTTGGTGGAATAAAAGACAACAGCAATGAAAACAGCAGAATTGTATAGCAACAAAAACAGTAACAAAACTATGACTTACGATAATAAAGTATCTCTTATTCTAAAGGCTTTACACAAATATAGAGTGAGGCTGCGCACAACCTCAGGCTGACTTGATGCCATGAGTTAACAGAGTCTAAATGAATTAGGCTGCTTTCTGTATTTCACAGGGATGTAACTCTGCCTAACAACCTCTAACACTGGACAGCACAACACAAAATGCACCTCATTTTCAGGTGCTTGCTTACATAACGGGCATAGTAACCTGAGGTCATCAACATCATATCCTCTGTATCTGAATTTATGAACATTTATATCTGATACACCAAGTCTAAACTTTGACATAATTCTTTTCAAATGTATGTCCATATCAAGCTTTAAATAAGGTTTGATATCATGTGTACTTATAAATTGTCTATACATTTGATACCTTTCACTGGTTTGTATATGATCATTCCATTGCTGCCATCGGCAGTCAATCAGTCTTTGTCTGAAAGTGTTTATAAATTCTCTACAATTTCCAACACCTTGACTGAGCCAAACAAATCCAAAACCGAGTTCACATAAACAGGTGCGTATTTGTGTAGCCCAGTTGTTTTTCCCTTTCACATCTAGATCATAAAGCATCTTGTAAGATTTAAAAGGTAGCCTGTTCTCATCCATATGTAGAATCTTAATCCAGTATCTAATACATCTTACAGCAGCATTAACAGAGAGAGGATATCTATTAGTTTCACTATACACAAGATCATTGGGCGTTCGTCTATCTAAGCCTAAGAACTGCTTTAAAGCAAAGAGGTGCACTGATTCACAATGCGTTACAGCTGCATCCAAACCCCAAATTTCTGCACCATATAGCACAGTGGGTTGTATTTGGGCATCAAATATTTTAATGAACAAGTCAAAGGAGTTATTATTCAATATTCGCAATTTTCTCAAAACCAATAACAAGCTTCGTTTACCTCGACTTGCCAGATCTTTACATGCAGTTGTGAAACTAAGTTTTGTAGAAAAACAGATTCCTAAGTATTTATATACATTAATCACAGGCAAGACTTTTCCATTATACAACCATTTTTCATGAACAGCTAAATGACCACCTTTTCTGAATACAACGATATTGCTCTTATTCAGATTAACCTTAAGATCAAGAGCTGATGCAGCACTGCTCAAGCTATTTAACTGCTTTTGTAAGCCAACAACTGTTTCAGATAGCAGGATAACATCATCAGCAAGAAGAAGAATAAACAATTCTGTGACATCTTGGGAGAAAGTGGCACCATGCTTACCATTATTGATGACTTCTCTGGCTAACTCATTAATGAAAACAGAAAACAATAAAGGGCTACATACATCGCCCTGTTTAACACCAGTGGTACAGTATATTATGTCAGTCAGTTTAGTACCACATCTTATTCTGCTTTTGACATTCTGATACATGGCTCTCAGACAACGTAATAATTTACCCCTCACACCATTTTTCTGTAGAATAGGCCACAACAAGTTTCTATTAACAGAATCAAATGCCTAGAGAGAGAGACAGAGAGAGTCAGAGAGAGACAGAGAGACAGAGACAGAGAGAGAGAGAGAGAGAGAGAGAGAGAGAGAGAGAGAGAGACAAGGCAAGGCAAGGCAAGGCAAAATTCTTTTATTCGAGGATAATAGATAAGCACTCATGTGAGAGAGAGAGAGAGACAAGGCAAGGCAAGGCAAGGCAAGGCAAGGCAAAATTCTTTTATTCGAGGATAATAGATAAGCACTCATGTGAGAGAGAGAGAGACAAGGCAAGGCAAGGCAAGGCAAGGCAAAATTCTTTTATTCGAGGATAATAGATAAGCAATCATGTCCCAGAGAGAGAGAGAGAGAGAGAGAGAGAGAGAGGAGAGAGAGAGAGAGAGAGAGAGAGTGTGTGTGTGTGTGTGTGTGTGAAGCTGTGGTGTGTGTGTGTGTGTGTGTGTGTGTGTGTGTGTGTGTGTGTGTGTGTGTGTGTGTGTGTGTGTGTGTGTGTGTGTTGTGTGTGTGTGTGTGTGTGTGTGTGTGTGTGTGTGTGTGTGTGTGTGTGTGTGTGTGTGTGTGAGTGAGTGTGTGTTTGTGTGTGTGTGTGTGTGTGTGTGTGTGTGTGTGTGTGTTTTATTTATTTATTTTATTCTTTTTTATCGAGGATAATGGGATAAGCACTCTTGTGCTTTTTTACATCCAGTCCCCGCGTATATATATATACAGAGAGAGAGAGAGACAGAGAGAGACAGAGACAGAGAGAGCCATTTTTGGTAACGCAGACAAGGGAAGTAATCGCAAACAAAGAAAGTAATAGAAGAGTTACTTCCCTTGAACCCTTTGCAGTTGTTTATTATTTTATTTTGGTGGTTGTCAAAATCGCATTTTTATCAGGAAAATTGTATTTTCGCAACTAGGATAAAAAAAAATCGTAAAAATACAATAAAATATGGGTAGGTAGGTCTGTATTAATCCATCCACTCACATACCCCCCTCCCCCCCACACACACACCTATCAATCCATCCACACATATAATTACATTTAACCCACTTCCCCCCACAGACACATAAACACTCACTATTCACACACCAGTCAAACACATACACACATTACATGCACACAAACAAATCCAGCCACATATCCCCCCTCCAAACACACAGATAAATACTAACTATATTCCTACCCCCTCCCCCCCCTTCCAACATGCAAAGAAATACTAACCATACCCCCCTCCCAACACACACAGAAATACTACCCATCCCCCCCACCCCCAACACCCAGAGAAATGCTAACCCTCCCTCCCCCCTCCACCACACAGACAGAGAAATACTGACTGACTGACTGACTGACTGACTGACTGACTGACTGACTGACCCAAGTGAGGGCTGAGGTCTGAATGTCCACAGTCCAGGGCCAGGTGCAGCGGATGTCCGTCATCAACAGCAACGGCTCTTCAGCGTGCATGGCTTTCACGGCCTCAAACTACAAAGCCACTGCAAAAAACTCCCCATGTCCCACAAGTGCATTCTGGCCTGGCTAGAGGGCAGCCAGGCTGAGATCAACTTGGCAGTAGGCTGCACCATAGCCAAGCCAACATGCACTTGTGGGATATGGGGGCCAGTGGGACATGGCCACTTGTGGGACATGGCCACTTGTGGGACATGGCCACTTGTGGGACATGGCCACTTGTGGGACATGGGGACTTAAACAGTGGCCTGGTTCAAAACTGTCTGTCATATGTAAAAAATCACAGTTTTGTACCAAACCACCTACCTAACATGATGATGATGGAAACAATAACAGATGATGATAATGATGCTGATGATAACACAAAAAATGATGACATAAATGCAATGATGATGTAGTGTTATGATGATGACAATAAGAAACACAAAAGTGAACACTAAAGCAGTAAAGGGATGATGGTGAAATGACAGTTAACACAACAAAAGTGATGATTATGACAATGACAATGATGACACAAAACTAATGAGGTATGGCCGTGGCATCGAGATGAAAACAAGCAGCATAGGAACAGCAGGGATATGAACGTCACAGAAGATAAGGCAGCAAAAAAAAACAAAAACCGAAACCAAACAAAAAAAACAAACAAACCCTGTTAATAACAAGTGAAGCTGATGGTAATGACAAGGATAAATCAAGATGATGATGCTGACAACAATACAAAACAAGTAATGATAACAATGTTAACACAAATAAAGCTAAAAAAAACCATGACAATGATAACACCAGCAAAGATGATGATGTCAATGATATCACAGGTTGAATTGATGACAATAACACAAGTGAAGCTGATGAGGACAATAAAAACACAAATAAAGTGAAACAGGGGACAAAGAAAACACAAGTGAAACGGAGGACTGGAAGGTTGTAGGTTCGAATCCCATTTGGGTCATAGGGATTTTTCGGGCTGCGGCCGGCTCCTACCCACAGTGAGTGTGCTGTGGGCTCAGAAGGAAGATTGGGACCACACAGTCCAGCTTCATCCACTTTACAGATGCCAGTTTGAGAGTCTTGCTCAAATTAACTGACCAACACTGCAGGTGTATGTAGCTCTCAGGCCCGCTTAATGCCGGGATATAGTATGATAGTAAGCATAGAGTACAACTCTGTCAAGAAGTCTCAAAGCACATGCACTTCCATAGCTACAGCATCACATCATCCTCATTATCCTTGGTAACCTGAGCAACGAACAATCCCGTATGGAGATTCTGTTTCTTCATGGGTGAGTCTTGGGTAAATTGAACCTATCGGAGCCCATCCCTCTCCAAGTCAGATTTGTTGGTTGGGTTTACTCGCCACATGTGGCAGGTAGTACTGGGTTACATGGTTACCAGTAGCAGAGGAAACCTCTGACCTGACTATATGTATGCGAACACACATACAGCTAAATAATATGACAATGATATTGTCACAACACAAAATCCCCAGCGTCCAAAAAGGACGAGGTTAGATCTTCTGCTGTAACTAGCTCGTTTAAATTCGTCCGGAAAAGGGGTGGCGGTCACAGCAGTCTCCCAAAGCACAACTCAAAAGGCAAGAAAATTTACAATCAAGACGCTTTATTTCACTTTCATACAACTGAACAACTTAACTACAGAGCTAGTGTGAAAATGTTATCATGTAAAGATCAAGTCAATTTCTGCATGAACAATGATAAAACTTGAATGTTAAGATATTCAGCTCTTGATGAAAAGGTGACCAATCTATACCATCACTTAAAAACTATAATATTGTGACCACTCTACACCATCACTTAAGATCAAGTTGGATCAGCCCAGCTACACTGCTGTCCTCCTTGATATACAGGCCATAAACACAATGCAAACCTACAGAGCATTCTGATGCTCTCTAACACAATAGTGTGACCACTCTACACGATCACTTATGATCAAGTTGGATCAGCCTAGCTACACTGCCGTCCTTCTTGATATACAGGCCATAAACACAATGCAAACCTACAGAGTTTTCTGATGCTCTCTGACAATGACTAGAACACAATATTGTGACCACTCTACACGATCACTTAAGATCAAGTTGGATCAGCCTAGCTACACTGCTGTCCTCCTTGATATACAGGCCATAAACACAATGCAAACCTACAGAGCATTCTGATGCTCTCTGACAATGACTAGAACACAATATTGTGACCACTCTACACGATCACTTAAGATCAAGTTGGATCAGCCTAGCTACACTGCTGTCCTCCTTGATATACAGGCCATAAACACAATGCAAACCTACAGAGCATTCTGATGCTCTCTAACACAATAGTGTGACCACTCTACACGATCACTTAAGATCAAGTTGGATCAGCCTAGCTACATTGCTGTCCTCCTTGATGTACAGGCCATAAACACAATCCAAAACTACAGAGCATTCTGATGCTCTCTAACAATGATCAAGCAATGTTTGAATTCGACTACATAGAGAGACAACCTAACTACACGTTGTTCTCTAGTGACAGGTCATGTACAAAATCGACGTACTGAACACTAAAGCAGTAAAGGGATGATGGTGAAATGACAGTTAACACAACAAAAGTGATGATTATGACAATGACAATGATGACACAAAACTAATGAGGTAGGTTTGGCCGTGGCATTGAGATGAAAACAAGCAGCATAGGAACAGCAGGGATACGAACGTCACAGAAGATAAGGCAGCAAAAAAACCCAAAACCCAACCAAACAAAAACAACAAACAAACCCTGTTAATAACAAGTGAAGCTGATGGTAATGACAAGGATAAATCAAGATGATGATGCTGACAACAATACAAGACAAGTAATGATAACAATGTTAACACAAATAAAGCTAAAAAAACATGACAATGATAACACCAGCAAAGATGATGATGACAATGATATCACAGGTTGAATTGATGACAATAACACAAGTGAAGCTGATGAGGACAATAAAAACACAAATAAAGTGAAAGAGAGGACAAAGAAAACACAAGTGAAACAGAGGACTGGAAGGTTGCAGGTTCGAATCCCATTTGGGTCATAGGGGTTTTTCAGGCTCCGGCCGGCTCCTACCCACAGTGAGTGTGCTGTGGGCTCAGAAGGAAGATTGGGACCACACAGTCCAGCTTCATCCACTTTACAGATGCCAGTTTGAGAGTCTTGCTCAAATTAACTGACCAACACTGCAGGTGTATGTAGCTCTCAGGCCCGCTTAATGCCGGGATATAGTATGATAGTAAGCATAGAGTACAACTCTGTCAAGAAGTCTCAAAGCACATGCACTTCCATAGCTACAGCATCACATCATCCTCATTATCCTTGGTAACCTGAGCAACGAACAATCCCGTATGGAGATTCTGTTTCTTCATGGGTGAGTCTTGGGTAAATTGAACCTATCGGAGCCCATCCCTCTCCAAGTCAGATTTGTTGGTTGGGTTTACTCGCCACATGTGGCAGGTAGTACTGGGTTACATGGTTACCAGTAGCAGAGGAAACCTCTGACCTGACTATATGTATGCGAACACACATACAGCTAAATAATATGACAATGATATTGTCACAACACAAAATCCCCAGCGTCCAAAAAGGACGAGGTTAGATCTTCTGCTGTAACTAGCTCGTTTAAATTCGTCCGGAAAAGGGGTGGCGGTCACAGCAGTCTCCCAAAGCACAACTCAAAAGGCAAGAAAATTTACAATCAAGACGCTTTATTTCACTTTCATACAACTGAACAACTTAACTACAGAGCTAGTGTGAAAATGTTATCATGTAAAGATCAAGTCAATTTCTGCATGAACAATGATAAAACTTGAATGTCAAGATATTCAGCTCTTGATGAAAAGGTGACCAATCTATACCATCACTTAAAAACTATAATATTGTGACCACTCTACACCATCACTTAAGATCAAGTTGGATCAGCCCAGCTACACTGCTGTCCTCCTTGATATACATGCCATAAACACAATGCAAACCTACAGAGCATTCTGATGCTCTCTGACACAATAGTGTGACCACTCTACACCATCACTTAAGATCAAGTTGGATCAGCCTAGCTACACTGCCGTCCTCCTTGATATACAGGCCATAAACACAATGCAAACCTACAGAGCTTTCTGATGCTCTCTGACAATGACTAGAACACAATATTGTGACCACTGTACACGATCACTTAAGATCAAGTTGGATCAGCCTAGCTACACTGCTGTCCTACTTGATATACAGGCCATAAACACAATGCAAACCTACAGAGCATTCTGATGCTCTCTGACAATGACTAGAACACAATATTGTGACCACTCTACACGATCACTTAAGATCAAGTTGGATCAGCCTAGCTACACTGCTGTCCTCCTTGATATACAGGCCATAAACACAATGCAAACCTACAGAGCATTCTGATGCTCTCTAACACAATAGTGTGACCACTCTACACGATCACTTAAGATCAAGTTGGATCAGCCTAGCTACACTGCTGTCCTCCTTGATGTACAGGCCATAAACACAATGCAAACCTACAGAGCATTCTGATGCTCTCTAACAATGATCAAGCAATGTTTGAATTCGACTTCATAGAGAGACAACCTAACTACACGTTGTTCTCTAGTGACAGGTCATGTACAAAATCGACGTACTGAACACTAAAGCAGTAAAGGGATGATGGTGAAATGACAGTTAACACAACAAAAGTGATGATTATGACAATGACAATGATGACACAAATCTAATGAGGTAGGTATGGCTGTGGCATTGAGATGAAAACAAGCAGCATAGGAACAGCCGGGATACAAACGTCACAGAAGATAAGGCAGCAAAATAAACCCAAACCCAACCAAACAAAAACAACAAACAAACCCTGTTAATAACAAGTGAAGCTGATGGTAATGACAAGGATAAATCAAGATGATGATGCTGACAACAATACAAAACAAGTAATGATAACAATGTTAACACAAATAAAGCTATTAAAAAAAATGACAATGATAACACCAGCAAAGATGATGATGACAATGATATCACAGGTTGAATTGATGACAATAACACAAGTGAAGCTGATGAGGACAATAAAAACACAAATAAAGTGAAAGAGAGGACAAAGAAAACACAAGTGAAACAGAGGACTGAAAGGTTGCAGGTTCGAATCCCATTTGGGTCATAGGGATTTTTCGGGCTGCGGCTGGCTCCTACCCACAGTGAGTGTGCTGTGGGCTCAGAAGGAAGATTGGGACCACACAGTCCAGCTTCATCCACTTTACAGATGCCAGTTTGAGAGTCTTGCTCAAATTAACTGACCAACACTGCAGGTGTATGTAGCTCTCAGGCCCGCTTAATGCCGGGATATAGTATGATAGTAAGCATAGAGTACAACTCTGTCAAGAAGTCTCAAAGCACATGCACTTCCATAGCTACAGCATCACATCATCCTCATTATCCTTGGTAACCTGGGCAACGAACAATCCTGTATGGAGATTCTGTTTCTTCATGGGTGAGTCTTGGGTAAATTGAACCTATCGGAGCCCATCCCTCTCCAAGTCAGATTTGTTGGTTGGGTTTACTCGCCACATGTGGCAGGTAGTACTGGGTTACATGGTTACCAGTAGCAGAGGAAACCTCTGACCTGACTATATGTATGCAAACACACATACAGCTAAATAATATGACAATGATATTGTCACAACACAAAATCCCCAGAGTCCAAAAAGGACGAGGTTAGATCTTCTGCTGTAACTAGCTCGTTTAAATTCGTCCGGAAAAGGGGTGGCGGTCACAGCAGTCTCCCAAAGCACAACTCAAAAGGCAAGAAAATTTACAATCAAGACGCTTTATTTCACTTTCATACAACTTAACAACTTAACTACAGAGCTAGTGTGAAAATGTTATCATGTAAAGATCAAGTCAATTTCTGCATGAACAATGATAAAACTTGAATGTCAAGATATGCAGCTCTTGATGAAAAGGTGACCAATCTATACCATCACTTAAAAACTATAATATTGTGACCACTCTACACCATCACTTAAGATCAAGTTGGATCAGCCTAGCTACACTGCTGTCCTCCTTGATATACAGGCCATAAACACAATGCAAACCTACAGAGCATTCTGATGCTATCTGACACAATAGTGTGACCACTCTACACGATCACTTAAGATCAAGTTGGATCAGCCTAGCTACACTGTCGTCCTCCTTGATATACAGGCCATAAACACAATGCAAACCTACAGAGCTTTCTGATGCTCTCTGACAATGACTAGAACACAATATTGTGACCACTGTACACGATCACTTAAGATCAAGTTGGATCAGCCTAGCTACACTGCTGTCCTCCTTGATATACAGGCCATAAACACAATCCAAAACTACAGAGCATTCTGATGCTCTCTAACAATGATCAAGCAATGTTTGAATTCGACTACATAGAGAGACAACCTAACTACACGTTGTTCTCTAGTGACAGGTCATGTACAAAATCGACGTACTGAACACTAAAGCAGTAAAGGGACGATGGTGAAATGACAGTTAACACAACAAAAGTGATGATTATGACAATGACAATGATGACACAAAACTAATGAGGTAAGTATGGCTGTGGCATCGAGATGAAAACAAGCAGCATAGGAACAGCAGGGATACGAACGTCACAGAAGATAAGGCAGCAAAAAAAACCAAAACCCAACCAAACAAAAACAACAAACAAACCCTGTTAATAACAAGTGAAGCTGATGGTAATGACAAGGATAAATCAAGATGATGATGCTGACAACAATACAAAACAAGCAATGATAACAATGTTAACACAAATAAAGCTAAAAAAAAACATGACAATGATAACACCAGCAAAGATGATGATGACAATAATATCACAGGTTGAATTGATGACAATAACACAAGTGAAGCTGATGAGGACAATAAAAACACAAATAAAGTGAAACAGGACAAAGAAAACACAAGTGAAACAGAGAACTGGAAGGTTGCAGGTTCGAATCCCATTTGGGTCATAGGGATTTTTCGGTCTCCGGTCGGCTCCTACCCACAGTGAGTGTGCTGTGGGCTCAGAAGGAAGATTGGGACCACACAGTCCAGCTTCATCCACTTTACAGATGCCAGTTTGAGAGTCTTGCTCAAATTAACTGACCAACACTGCAGGTGTATGTAGCTCTCAGGCCCGCTTAATGCCGGGATATAGTATGATAGTAAGCATAGAGTACAACTCTGTCAAGAAGTCTCAAAGCACATGCACTTCCATAGCTACAGCATCACATCATCCTCATTATCCTTGGTAACCTGGGCAACGAACAATCCCGGATGGAGATTCTGTTTCTTCATGGGTGAGTCTTGGGTAAATTGAACCTATCGGAGCCCATCCATCTACAAGTCAGATTTTTAGGTTGGGTTTACTCGCCACATGTGGCAGGTAGTACTGGGTTACATGGTTACCAGTAGCAGAGGAAACCTCTGACCTGACTATATGTATGCAAACACACATACAGCTAAATAATATGACAATGATATTGTCACAACACAAAATCCCCAGCGTCCAAAAAGGACGAGGTTAGATCTTCTGCTGTAACTAGCTCGTTTAAATTCGTCCGGAAAAGGGGTGGCGGTCACAGCAGTCTCCCAAAGCACAACTCAAAAGGCAAGAAAATTTACAATCAAGACGCTTTATTTCACTTTCATACAACTGAACAACTTAACTACAGAGCTAGTGTGAAAATGTTATCATGTAAAGATCAAGTCAATTTCTGCATGAACAATGATAAAACTTGAATGTCAAGATATTCAGCTCTTGATGGAAAGGTGACCAATCTATACCATCACTTAAAAACTATAATATTGTGACCACTCTACACCATCACTTAAGATCAAGTTGGATCAGCCTAGCTACACTGCTGTCCTCCTTGATATACAGGCCATAAACACAATGCAAACCTACAGAGCATTCTGATGCTCTCTGACACAATAGTGTGACCACTCTACACGATCACTTAAGATCAAGTTGGATCAGCCTAGCTACACTGCTGTCCTCCTTGATATACAGGCCATAACACAATGCAAACCTACAGAGCTTTCTGATGCTCTCTGACAATGACTAGAACACAATATTGTGACCACTCTACACGATCACTTAAGATCAAGTTGGATCAGCCTAGCTACACTGCTGTGCTCCTTGATATACAGGCCATAAACACAATGCAAACCTACAGAGCATTCTGATGCTCTCTGACAATAACTAGAACACAATATTGTGACCACTCTACACCATCACTTAAGATCAAGTTGGATCAGCCTAGCTACACTGCTGTCCTCCTTGATATACAGGCCATAAACACAATCCAAAACTACAGAGCATTCTGATGCTCTCTGACAATGACTAGAACACAATATTGTGACCACTCTACACGATCACTTAAGATCAAGTTGGATCAGCCTAGCTACACTGCCGTCCTCCTTGATATACAGGCCATAAACACAATGCAAACCTACAGAGCATTCTGATGCTCTCTAACACAATAGTGTGACCACTCTACACGATCACTTAAGATCAAGTTGGATCAGCCTAGCTACACTGCTGTCCTCCTTGATATACAGGCCATAAACACAATGCAAACCTACAGAGGATTCTGATGCTCTCTGACAATGACTAGAACACAATATTGTGACCACTCTACACGATCACTTAAGATCAAGTTGGATCAGCCTAGCTACACTGCTGTCCACCTTGATATACAGGCCATAAACACAATGCAAACCTACAGAGCATTCTGATGCTCTCTGACACAATAGTGTGACCACTCTACACGATCACTTAAGATCAAGTTGGATCAGCCTAGCTACACTGCTGTCCTCCTTGATATACAGGCCATAAACACAATCCAAAACTACAGAGCATTCTGATGCTCTCTAACAATGATCAAGCAATGTTTGAATTCGACTACATAGAGAGACAACCTAACTACACGTTGTTCTCTAGTGACAGGTCATGTACAAAATCGACGTACTGAACACTAAAGCAGTAAAGGGATGATGGTGAAATGACAGTTAACACAACAAAAGTGATGATTATGACAATGACAATGATGACACAAAACTAATGAGGTAGGTATGGCCGTGGCATCGAGATGAAAACAAGCAGCATAGGAACAGCAGGGATACGAACGTCACAGAAGATAAGGCAGCAAAAAAAACCAAAACCCAACCAAACAAAAACAACAAACAAACCCTGTTAATAACAAGTGAAGCTGATGGTAATGACAAGGATAAATCAAGATGATGATGCTGACAACAATACAAAACAAGTAATGATAACAATGTTAACACAAATAAAGCTAAAAAAAACATGACAATGATAACACCAGCAAAGATGATGATGACAATGATATCACAGGTTGAATTGATGACAATAACACAAGTGAAGCTGATGAGGACAATAAAAACACAAATAAAGTGAAACAGAGGACAAAGAAAACACAAGTGAAACAGAGGACTGGAAGGTTGCAGGTTCGAATCCCATTTGGGTCATAGGGATTTTTCGGGCTCCGGCCGGCTCCTACCCACAGTGAGTGTGCTGTGGGCTCAGAAGGAAGATTGGGACCACACAGTCCAGCTTCATCCACTTTACACATGCCAGTTTGAGAGTCTTGCTCAATGTAACTGACCAACACTGCAGGTATATGTAGCTCTCAGGCCTGCTTAATGCTGGGATATAGTATGATAGTAAGCATAGAGTACAACTCTGTCAAGAAGTCTCAAAGCACATGCACTTCCATAGCTGCAGCATCACATCATCTTCAATATCCTTGGTAACCTGGGCAACGACCAATCCTGAATGGAGATTCTGTTTCTTCATGGGTGAGTTTTGGGTAAATCGAACCTGTCCGAGCCCATCCCTCTCCAAGTCAGATTTTTTGGTTGGGTTTACTCCCCACATGTGGCAGGCAGTACTGGGTTACATGGTTACCAGTAGCAGAGGAAGCCTCTGACCTGACTATATGTATGCGAACACACGTACAGCTAAATAATATGACAATGATATTGTCACAACACAAAATCCCCAGCATCCAAAAAGGACGAGGTTAGATCTTCTGCTGTAACTAGCTCGTTTAAATCTATACGATCACTTAAAAACTATAATATTGTGACCACTCTACACCATCACTTAAGATCAAGTTGGATCAGCCTAGCTACACTGCTGTCCTCCTTGATATACAGGCCATAAACACAATGCAAACCTACAGAGCATTCTGATGCTCTCTGACACAATAGTGTGACCACTCTACACGATCACTTAAGATCAAGTTGGATCAGCCTAGCTACACTGCTGTCCTCCTTGATATACAGGCCATAAACACAATCCAAACCTACAGAGCATTCTGATGCTCTCTAACACAATATTGTGACCACTCTACACGATCACTTAAGATCAAGTTGGATCAGCCTAGCTACACTGCTGTCCTCCTTATGTACAGGCCATAAACACAATCCAAAACTACAGAGCATTCTGATGCTCTCTAACAATGATCAAGCAATGTTTGAATTCGACTACATAGAGAGACAACCTAACTACACGTTGTCCTCTAGTGACAGGTCATGCACAAAATCGACGTATTGGCTTAGTCGAGGACGTAATCTTTCAGGTAAGTAGGAGTCTTGATTGTTGGGCCTGAACGTCTGGTACTGGGTGATGGAAGCTGGTTGGAGCTTGTATCGTTGTTACCAGTTTCTCCAGTTGAAGAAGTCTCAGCAGGAATGATGTCTCCGGGGAATATTGATGTCTGGGTCCTCTGGAGCATCGAGTTCTGGAACGACGCCAGCAATCGTGATGTGTGCTGGCAGTTGTCGAAGATGAGACGAATTTCTGGTGATAAGAGATCCATCGGGGCAGCAATCTGTTATCATGCTCCCCTCCATCTCTTTAACCAGACATGGTGTCGTGTTGTACGGCGTTGTCAGATTATTTTGTTTGGGCTGTATGACCAAAACGTAGTCACCAGGCGCCATCTTTGCGTGTGCAGTGTGACAGCGGGCATTGACGTATTCTGCCATCTTTCCCTACTGTAATTGTCATTGTGTGCAACACGGGTATGTACAGGGACTGGAGCTAGTGTGAGAATGTTATCATGTAAAGATCAAGTCAATTTCTGCATGAACAATGATAAAACTTAAATGTCAAGATATTCAGCTCTTGATGAAAAGGTGACCAATCTATACGATCACTTAAAAACTATAATATTGTGACCACTCTACACCATCACTTAAGATCAAGTTGGATCAGCCTAGCTACACTGCTGTCCTCCTTGATATACAGGCCATAAACACAATGCAAACCTACGGAGCATTCTGATGCTCTCTGACAATGACTAGAACACAATATTGTGACCACTCTACACGATCACTTAAGATCAAGTTGGATCAGCCTAGCTACACTGCTGTCCTCCTTGATATACAGGCCATAAACACAATGCAAACCTACAGAGCATTCTGATGCTCTCTAACACAATAGTGTGACCACTCTACACGATCACTTAAGATCAAGTTGGATCAGCCTAGCTACACTGCTGTCCTCCTTGATGTACAGGCCATAAACACAATGCAAACCTACAGAGCATTCTGATGCTCTCTAACAATGATCAAGCAATGTTTGAATTCGACTACATAGAGAGACAACCTAACTACACGTTGTCCTCTAGAGAGAGGTCATGTACAAAATCAACGTACTGAACACTAAAGCAGTAAAGGGATGATGGTGAAATGACAGTTAACACAACAAAAGTGATGATTATGACAATGACAATGATGACACAAAACTAATGAGGTAGGTATAGCCGTGGCATCGAGATGAAAACAAGCAGCATAGGAACAGCAGGGATACGAACGTCACAGAAGATAAGGCAGCAAAAAAACCCAAAACCCAACCAAACAAAAACAACAAACAAACCCTGTTAATAACAAGTGAAGCTGATGGTAATGACAAGGATAAATCAAGATGATGATGCTGACAATACAAAACAAGTAATGATAACAATGTTAACACAAATAAAGCTAAAAAAAACATGACAATGATAACACCAGCAAAGATGATGATGACAATGATATCACAGGTTGAATTGATGACAATAACACAAGTGAAGCTGATGAGGACAATAAAAACACAAATAAAGTGAAACAGAGGACAAAGAAAACACAAGTGAAACAGAGGACTGGAAGGTTGCAGGTTCGAATCCCATTTGGGTCATAGGGATTTTTCGGGCTCCGGCCGGCTCCTACCCACAGTGAGTGTGCTGTGGGCTCAGAAGGAAGATTGGGACCACACAGTCCGGCGTCATCCACTTTACAGATGCCAGTTTGAGAGTCTTGCTCAAATTAACTGACCAACACTGCAGGTGTATGTAGCTCTCAGGCCTGCTTAATGCCGGGATAAAGCACGATAGTAAGCATACAGTACAACTCTGTCAAGAAGTCTCAAAGCACATGCACTTCCATAGCAGCAGCATCACATCATCCTCATTATCCTTGGTAACCTGGGTAACGACCAATACCGTATGGAGATTCTGTTTCTTTATGGGTCAGTCTTGGGTAAATCGAACCTGTCCGAGCCCATCCCTCTCCAAGTCAGATTTTTGGGGTTGGGTTTACTCCCCACATGTGGCAGGCAGTACTGGGTTACATGGTTACCAGTAGCAGAGGAAGTCTCTGACCTGACTATATGTATGCGTGTATGTTAACACATATACAACTAAATAACATGACAATGATATCACCAGCAAAGATGATTTATCATGACAATCAACAAAAGCAAAGATGATGATGATGATCATAATGATCACACAGGTTAAGCAGATGACAATAACAACACAAGCAAAGCTGATAAGGGCTATAAAACTACAAATAAAGTGAAACAGAGGACAAAGAAAAGAGAAACAGAGAACAATGATAACACAATTGAAGCAGATGACAATAACACAAGTGAAACAGAGAACAATGATAACACAACTGAAACAGACAACAATAATAACACAATTGAAACAGAGGACAATAATAACACAAGTGAAACAGAGGACAAAGTTAACACAAGTGAAACAGAGGACAATAATAACACAATTGAAATAACACAATTGAAACAGAGGAGAATGATAACACAATTGAAACGAGGACAATGAAAACACAAGTGAAACAGAGGACAATGATAACACAAGTGAAACGAGGACAATGAAAACACAAGTGAAACACAGGACAATGGTAACATAAGTAAAACACAGGACAATGACAACACAAATAAAACTGCTGATGATGATAATGCATGTGACCAGCCACTATGTTGCAGTGGTTAGCACCTTGGCTTTTGGACTGGAAGGTCGCGGGTTCAAATCCTATAAAACTCATGGGGATTTGGGGGCCTGCGGCCAGTTCCTACCTGAGTGAACGTGCACATAACAGCATTGCACTCGGCACATCACAGCAAATCACTTCACTACACTCGGCACATCACAGCACATCCGGCACATCACAGCACTGCAGTTGGCACATCACTAAATCCAGCACACCACTACACCCGGCACATAACAGCACATCACTACACCCAGCACATAACAGCACATCACTACACTCCGCACATCACAGTATGTCACTGCACCCAGAAACATCAGAGCACATCACTTCACCTGGCACATCACAGCACATCACATCACTACACCTGGCACATCACAGCACATCACATCACTACACCCGGAAACATCACACCACATCACTACACCCGGCACATCATAGCATATTACTACACCCGGCATATCACAGCACTGCAGTCGGCACATCACAGCATGTGTAGTCGGCACATCAAAGCACATCACTTCACTACATCTGGCACATCACAGCACATCACTTCGCTACACCCGGCACATCACAGCACTGCAGTCGGAACATCACAGTACTACATCCGGCACATCACAGCACTATATCTGGAACATTACAGCACTGCAGTCGGCACATCGCAGCACATCCTTACACGCTGCACATCACAGCAAATCACTACACGCGGCACATCACATCACAGCACTGCATCCGGCACATCACAGCACTGCAGTCGGCACATCACAGCACATCACTTCACTAAACCCGGCACATCACAACACATCACTTCACTACACCTGGCACATCACAGCACATCACTTCACTGCATCCAGCATAGCACTACACCAGCACATCACTATACCCGGCACATCACAGCACTGCAGTTGGCACATCACAGCACATCACTTCACTACACCCGGCACATTACAGCACTTCACCACATCCAGCACATCACTATACCCGGCACATCACAGCACTGCAGTCTGCACATCACAACACATGCGGCGAATCACACCACATCACTACATCCGGCACATCACTACACATCACAGCACATCACTACACCCGGCACATCACTACACATCACTACACCCAGCACATCACTACACATCACACCACATCACTACACCCGGCAGTAGCTGATTCTACTTCTCCAGATGATTACTTCATCAGTGCTCCTGCTCCTCCATTGGAGACAGCATCTGCAGCTCATCCATCTGTACAGACATGGATCCAGGCCTGTTCTGGATACAAGTCTTCTACCATGGCCTTGGTACAGTAGCTGGGTCACATGGAACAGAGTGGGCAGGTAGATTGCTCACTTGCTGTCGTCTGAGTACACGGCTATGGTGGATAAAACTGTTGCTCTTTATCCTATTTCTTGTTGCCTTCTCCATTCCATGGTATTTCTCTGCCTGCACTAGGGTCTTGGTGTCACGCTGAGTATTGAATGGTTGGATGCCAGTCAGCTGTTCCATAGTTTTGATGGGGGTAGATCTCAAACCACGCAAGATGAATCGCAGACCTTGATTTACACTCAACACATCACAGCACTACACCCGGCACATCACAGCACTGCAGTCGGCACATCACAGCACTACACCCGGCACATCACAGCACTGCAGTCGGCAATTCACTAAATTCAGCACTTCACTACACCCGGCACAGCACAGCACATCCGGCACATCACAGCACTGCAGTCGGCACATCACTTCACTACACCCGGCACATCACAGCACATCCGGCACATCACAGCACTGCAGTCGGCAATTCACTAAATTTAGCACTTCAATACACCCGGCACATCACAGCACTACAGTCAGCACATCACAGCACATCACTTGACTACATCCAGTACATCACTACATGTGGCACATCACAGCACATCCCTACTCACGGCACATCACAACACATCACTACACCCAGCACATCACAGCACTGCAGACGGCACATGGCACATCACTACACCCGGCACATCACAGCACATCACTTCACCCGGAAACATCACAGCCCATCACAGCACTACATCTGGCACATCACAGCACTCAGCACATCACTAAATCCAGCACATCACTACACCCGGCACATGACAGCACTGCAGTCAGCACATCACATCACACTACACCCAGCACATCACTTCACTACACCCGGTACATCACAGCACATCCGGCACATCACAGCACATCCGGCAATCACAGCACTGCAGTCGGCACATCACTAAATCCAGCACATCACTACACCTGGCATATCACAGCACTGCAGTCAGCACATCACAGAACATTACCACACGTGGCACATCACAGCACTGCAGTCAGCACATCACAGCACTGCAGTCGGCACATCACAGCACATCACTTCACAACACCCAGCACATCACAGCACTTCACCACATCACAGCACTTCACTTCACCACATCAGAGCACATCACTACACCCGGCACATCACAGCACATCACTACCCGGCACATCACAGCACTGCGGTCGGCACATCACTTCACTACACCCGGCACATCACAGCACATCACTACCCGGCACATCACAGCACTGCGGTCGGCACATCACTTCACTACACCCGGCACATCACAGCACATCTGGCACATCACAGTACTGCAGTCAGCACATCACTTCACTACACCTGGCACATCGCAGCACATCCGGAAGATTAAAGCACATCACTTCACCATATCCAGCACAGCACTACATCCAGCACATCACAGCACTGCAGTCGGCACATCACAGCACATCACTACACCCAGCACATCACAGCACTGCAGTTGGCACATAACAGCACATCACTACACCCGGCACATCACAGCACTGCAGTCGGCACATAACAGCACATCACTACACCCAGCACATCACAGCACTGTGGTTGGCACATAACAGCACTACAACCGGCACATCACAGCACTGCACTTGGCACATCACATCACTACACCCAGCACATCACAGCACTGCAGTCAGCACATCACAGCACATCACTTCACTACACTCGGCACATCACAGCACATCCGGCACATCACAGCACTGCAGTTGGCACATCACTAAATCCATCACATCACTACACCCAGCACATAACAGCACATCACTTCACTGCATCCAGCACATCACTACACCTGGCACATCACATCACTTCACTACACCTGGAACATCACAGCACATCACTACACCTGGAACATCACAGCACATCACTACACCTGGAAACATCACGGCACATCACAGCACTACATCCGACACATCACATCACTTCACTACACCCGGCACATCACAGCACATCACTTTACCCGGCAAATCACATCACATCACTACACCTGGCACATCACATCACTACACCTGGCACAGCACAGCACACCACTACACCTGGCAAATCACATCACATCACTACACCCGGCAAATCACATCACATCACTACACCCGGCAAATCACATCACTACACCCGGCACAGCACAGCACACCACTACACCTGGCAAATCACATCACATCACTACACCTGGCAAATCACATCACATCACTACACCCGGCAAATCACAGCACAGCACAGCACAGCACAGAAATACACCCGGGAAATCACATCACTACACGCAGCAAAGATGATGATAATTGATAACACAGGTTAAGCTGATGACAATAAAAACACAAAGTGAAAGAGAGGACAATGATGACACAAGTAAAACAGAGGACAATGATAACACAAGTGAAACTGAGGACAATGATAACACAAGTAAAACATAGGACAATGATGAAACAAGTGAAACAGAGGACAATGATAACACAAGTGAAACAGAGGACAATGATAACACAAGTAAAACAGAGGACAATGATAACACAAGTGAAAGAGAAGTAAAACAGAGGACAATGATAACACAAGTGAAACAGAGGACAATGATAACACAAGTAAAACAGAGGACAATGATAACACAAGTGAAACAGAGGACAATGATAATACAAGTAAAACAGAGGACAATAATAACACAAGTAAAACAGAGGACAATGATAACACAAGTAAAACAGGACAATGATAATACAAAAGAAGTGGATAATACCACATGTTAAAAGAATTTTTTGATGACACAAATGATGACACAAAAGTGACGATGACAACACAAGAGCAATGATAATGCAGACAATGATGACAGACACAACAGGACAGCACTGACAGCAACAATGAAGCTAAACTAACCTTCAGACTCTGCAGAAGCAGGGACACCTCAAATGGGGGGACGGCCGGCAGGCTGATGCTTTCCTCCTTCTGACACTGACAGGTCACACTGTGAGGCCCCTGGATCACCTCCACATCATAGTCCACCTGTAACACCACATCATAGTCCACCTGTAACACCACATCATAGTCCACCTGTAACACATCCACATCATAGTCCACCTGTCATACATCCACATCACATTTCCAGCATTGTTCTTTTGTTCCAGTGTGATGAAAAAAATTAAACTTTGGATAACGCTATGAAATAGATAATACAAATACACTAACATACCAACCCCCGACACAACCCCCCCAACTCCTATTAACAGACCTGCCTACCCCAGCAAATAAAAAATAGTATTTGGACAGATTAGAAATAGTATTTTGATAGCAAAAATAGTATTCCCAATCTTTCTTGGTCTCGGTGTATTCTAAATATTATTTATTTGACAGTACCAATAAGGGCTTTGATTCATTGGCAGCACTATGCTTTCATTATATATAAAGAAGTGTGTGTTTTCAGAAAACTTGCCCTCTACAATTGGTATTTCAGAGAGAGAGAGAGAGAGAGAGAGAGAGAGAGAGAGAGAGAGAGAGAGAGAGAGAGAGAGAGAGAGAGAGTGTGTGTGTGTGTGTGTGTGTGTGTGTGTGTGTGTGTGAAGCTGTGGTGTGTGTGTGTGTGTGTGTGTGTGTGTGTGTGTGTGTGTGTGTGTGTGTGTGTGTGTTGTGTGTGTATGTGGGTGAGAGAGAGTTTTATTTATTTTATTCATTTATTTATTTATTTTATTCTTTTATATTGAGGACAATGGGATAAGCACTCTTGTGCTTTTTTACATCCAGTCCCCGCGTATAATATACAGAGAGAGACAGAGACAGAGAGACAGAGACAGAGAGAGCCATCTTGGGTAATGCATACAAGGGAAGTAATCGTGAACAATGAAAGTAATAGAAGAGTTACTTCCCTTGAACCCTTTGCAGTTTATTTTTTTTTATTTTGGTGGTTGTCAAAATCGAATTTTTATCAGGAAAATCGTATTTTCACATCTAGGGTAAAAAAAATTGTAAAAATATGATAAAATACGGGTAGGCAGGTCTGTATTAATCCATCCACACACATAACCCCCCCACACACACACACACAAGGCACACACACACACCTATCAATCCATCCACACATATAATTATATTTAACCCACTTCCCCCCACAGACACATGCACACACACTATTCACACACCCGTCAAACCCACACACACACACATGACATGCACACAAACAAATCCAGCCACATACCCCCCCTCCCCCCAAACACACAGAGAAATACTAGCTACATTCCTACCCCCCCCCCCCCCCCCCCTTCCAACATGCAAAGAAATACTAACCATACTACCCATCCCCCCGCCCCAACACCCAGAGAAATACTAACCATCCCTCCCCCCTCCACCACATAAACAGAGAAGTACTCACTGACTGACTGACTGACTGACTGACTGACTGACTGACTGACTGACCCAAGTGAGGGCTGAGGTCTCAATGTCCACAGTCCAGGGCCAGGTACAGCGGATGTCCGTCATCAACAGCAACGGCTCTTCAGCGTGCATGGCTTTCACGGCCTCAAACTACAAAGCCACAACAAAAAACTCCCCATGTCCCACAAGTGCATTTTGGCCTGGCTAGGGGGCAGCCAGGCTGAGATCAACTTGGCAGGAGGCTGCACCATAGCCAAGCCAAAATGCACTTGTGGGACATGGGGATTTATATTAATAATTCTTATAGTGTCTAAAATGCACACTATAACACATGTGGTATAGTGTGTACTTTACACACTATAACATCATCATCATCATCATCATCATCATCATAATAATATTAATAATAATAATAATATTAAATAATAATAATAATAATAATAATAATAATAATAATAATAATAATAATAATAATAATAATAATGAGAAGAAGAAGAAGAAGAAGAAGAAGAAGAAGAAGAAGAAGAAGAAGAAAATGGAGGCTATATAGCGCGAATTCCCAAAAAACATGGGCTCACCGCACTATACAATCAAATCAATTTAAATAGGTTACATATGAACATTGAAAAATTTGACTAGCACAAAAAATAAGGAAAAAATGCATGCACATACAATACACAGCATATTACATGGCCAGAGAATAAAAGTAAAATAAGAGCAATATCATCAAGAAAATGTGCAGTGCAGTACAATGCATAGACATACACTCACTCACACACACACATGCATGCACACAGGCACGCAAAAAAAAACCCACATGCATACACAAAACACACAACACGGAATAACAAAGAAAACGGCACATTCACAGATTTACCCTTCATGTACTCACATTAATAAAAAATATGATGAAGTAAAATAGAAATGAAGAACCTTATCATATCCCAAAACAGCAAAAGACCAGCACTAGAGTCAGAGATGAGTCAATAAAAGGGAAATCAATTTTGATCAGTGGTCAGGGACAAGAATCGGATAAAAATGCCAGGATATAGTATGATAGTAAGCATAGAGTACAACTCTGTCAAGAAGTCTCAAAGCACATGCACTTCCATAGCAGCAGCATCACATCATCCTCATTATCCTTGGTAACCTGGGCAACGACCAATCCTGTATGGAGATTCTGTTTCTTCATGGGTCAGTCTTGGGTAAATTGAACCTATCCGAGCCCATCCCTCTCCAAGTCAGATTTTTGGGGTTGGGTTTACTCCCCACATGTGGCAGGTAGTACTGGGTTACATGGTTACCAGTAGCAGAGGAAGCCTCTGACCTGACTATATGTATGCGTGTATGTTAACACACATACAGCTAAATAACATGACAATGATATCATCAGCAAAGATGATTTATCATGACAATCAACAAAAGCAAAGATGATGATGATGATGATCATAATGATCACACAGGTTAAGCAGATGACAATAACAGCACAAGCAAAGCTGATAAGGGCTATAAAACTACAAATAAAGTGAAACAGAGGACAAAGAAAAGAGAAACAGAGAACAATGATAACACAATTGAAACAGATGACAATGACAACACAAGTGAAGCAGAGAACAATGATAACGCAATTGAAACAGACGACAATGATACCACAAGTGAAACACAAGACAATGACAACTCAAGTGAAACAGAGGGCAATAATAACACAATTGAAACAGAGGACAATGATAACACAAGTGAAACAGAGGACAATGATAACACAAGTGAAACAGAGGACAATGATAACACAAGTGAAACACAGGACAATGGTAACATAAGTAAAACAGAGGACAATGACAACACAAGTAAAACTGCTGATGATGATAATACATGTGACCAGCCACTATGGTGCGGTGATTAGCACCTTGGCTTTTGGACTGAAAGGTCGCGGGTTCAAATCCCATAAAAGTCATGGGGATTTTTGGGCCTGCGGCCAGTTCCTACCCGAGTGAATGTGCACATATCAGCACTGAACTCGGCACATCACAGCACATCACTTCACTACACCCGGCACATCACAGCACATCCGGCACATCACAGCACTGCAGTCGGCACATCACTAAATCCAGCACATCACTACACCCAGCACATCACTACACCCAGCACATAACAGCACATCACTACACCCAGCACATAACAGCACATCACTAAACCCAGCACATCACTACACCCAGCACATAACAGCACATCACTAAACCCAGCACATCACTACACTCCACACATCACACTACATCACTGCACCCGGAAACATCAGAGCACATCACTTCACCTGGCACATCACAGCACATCACTTCACCTGGCACATCACATCACATCACTTCACCTGGCACATCACAGCACATCACTTCACTACACCCGGAAAAATCACAGCAGATCACAACACCCGGCACATCACAGCAGATCACTACACCCGGCACATCACAGCACATCACTACACCCAGCATATCACAGCACTGCAGTCGACACATCACAGCATGTGTAGTCGGCACATCAAAGCACATCACTTCACTACATCCGGAACATCACAGCACATCACTTCACTACATCCGGCACATCACAGTACTACATCCAGCACATCACAGCACTATATCTGGAACATCACAGCACTGCAGTCAGCACATCACAGCAAATCACTACACCTGGCACATCACAGCACTGCAGTCAGCACATCACAGCAAATCACTACACCTGGCACATCACAGCACAGTATGTCACTGCACCCGGAAACATCAGAGCACATCACTTCACCTGGCACATCACATCACAGCACATCACTACACCCGGCACATCACAGCACATCACTTCACCCGCATATCACAGCACTGCAGTCGGCACATCACATCACTACACCCGGCACATCACAGCACATCACTACACCCGGCATATCACAGCACTGCAGTCGGCACATCACATCACTACACCCGGCACATCACAGCACATCACTACACCCAGTATATCACAGCACTGCAGTCGGCACATCACTTCACTACACCCGGCACATCACAGCACATCTGGCACATCACAGCACTGCAGTCGGCACATCACTTCACTACACCCGGCACATCACAGCACATCACTACACCCGACACATCACAGCACTGCAGTCAGCACATCACAGCACTACATCCGGCACATCACAGCACATCTTGCACATCACAGCACTGCAGTCGGCACATCACTTCACTACATCCGGCACATCACAGCACATCTGGCACATTACAGCACTGCAGTCGGCAATTCCCTAAATTCAGCACTTCACTACACCCAGAAACATCTCAGCACATCAGATCACTACACCCGGCACATCACAGCACTACACCCGGCACATCACAGCACTACACCCGCCACATCACAGCACTGCAGTCGGCACATCACTAAATCCAGCACATCACTACATCTGGCACATCACAGCACTGCAGTTGGCACATCACAGCACTACACCCGGTACATCACAGCATATCCCTACACGCGGCACATTACAGCACATTACTACACCCGGCACATCACAGCACTGAAGTCGGCACATCACAACACGTCACTACATGCGGCACATCACAGCACATCACTATACCTGGCACATCACACCACATCACAACACCCGGCAGTAGCTGATTCTACTTCTCCAGATAATTACTTCAGCAGTACTCCTGCTCCTCCATTGGAGACAGCATCTGTAGATCTTCCATCTGTACAGACATGGATCCAGGCCTGTTCTGGATACAAGTCTTCTACCATGGCCTTGGTACAGTAGCTGGGTCACATGGAACACAGTGGGCAGGTAGATTGCTCACTTGCTGTCGTCTGAGTACACGGCTATGGTAGATAAAACTGTTGCTCTTTATCCTATTTCTTGTTGGCTTCTCCATTCCATGGTATTTCTCTGCCTGCACTAGAGCCTTGGTGTCATCCTGAGTATTGAATGGTTGGATGCCAGTCAGCTGTTCCATAGTTTTGATGGGGGTAGATCTCAAACCACCCAAGATGAGTCGCAGACCTTGATCCACACTCAACACATCACAGCACTGCAGTCAGCACATCACAGAAAATCACCCTACCTGGCACATCACTACACCCTGCAACTCACATCACATCACTTCACCCTGCAAATCACATCACATCACTTCACCCGGCAAATCACATCACATCACTTCACCCGGCAAATCACATCACATCACATCACTTCACCCTGCAAATCACATCACATCACTTCACCCGGCAAATCACATCACATCACTTCACTTCACCCGGCAAATCACATCACATCACTTCACCCGGCAAATCACATCACATCACTTCACCCGGCAAATCACATCACATCACTTCACCCAGCAAATCACATCACATCACTTCACCCGGCAAATCACATCACATCACTTCACCCGGCAAATCACATCACATCACTTCACTTCACCCGGCAAATCACATCACATCACTTCACCCTGCAAATCACATCACATCACATCACTTCACCCGGCAAATCACATCACATCACTTCACCCTGCAAATCACATCACATCACTTCACCCTGCAAATCACATCACATCACTTCACCCGGCAAATCACATCACATCACTTCACTTCACCCGGCAAATCACATCACATCACTTCACCCTGCAAATCACATCACATCACTTCACCCTGCAAATCACATCACATCACTTCACCTGGCAAATCACATCACATCACTTCACCCGGCAAATCACATCACTTCACTACAATAATGATGAAGCTAAACTAACCTTCAGACTCTGCAGAAGCAGGGACACCTCAAATGGGGGGACGGCCGGCAGGCTGATGCTTTCCTCCTTCTGACACTGACAGGTCACACTGTGAGGCCCTGGGTCACCTCCACATCATAGTCCACCTGTAACACCACATCATAGTCCACCTGTAACACCACATCATAGTCCACCTGTAACACATAGTCCACCTGGAACACATCATAGTCCACCTGCAACACATCATAGTCCACCTGTAACACCAAATCATAGTCCACCTGTTACACCACATCATAGTCTACCTGTAACATTATAGTCCACCTGTAACACCACATCATAGTCCACCTGTAACACCACATCATAGCCCACCTGTAACACATCCACATCATAGTCCACCTGTAACACCACATCACCTGTAACACCACACACCTGTCATACATCCACATCACATTCCCAGCATTGCTCTTTCATTCCAGTGTGATGAAAAAACAACAACTTTGGATAACACTATAAAACAGATAATACAAATACACTAACATACCAACCCTGGACACAACCCCCTCCCCCCCCCCCCCCCTTCAACTCCTATTAACAGACCTGCCTAGCCCAGCAAATAAAAAATAGTATTTGGACAGATTAGAAATAGTATTTTGATAGCAAAAATAGTATTCCCAATCTTTCTTGGTCTTGGTGTATTCTAAATATTATTTATTTGACAGTTCCAATAAGGGCTCTAATTCATTGGCAGCACTATGCTTTTATTATATATAAAGAAGTGTGTTTTTTCAGAAAACTTGCCCTCTACAATTGGTATTTCACAGAGAGAGAGAGAGAGAGAGAGAGAGAGAGAGAGAGAGAGAGAGAGAGAGAGAGAGAGAGAGAGAGAGGAGTAAGAGAAAAAAAATTTTTTACGAAAATACGAAATTTTAATGTTTAAGGCCAACAGCCCCGTACATTTGGGGTTTCAATAATACACAAATCAGTAACTGACAATCATGCATGATGAAGTGAGAAACAAGGTTCTTCAAATTACAACACAGTATACAGAGAAAAAGTACACATATTGGGCAATGTCATTTCCTTGCACGCGTGCACACACACACACACACACACACATACACACACACGCACACATACACGCACGCATGCACCAACGCACATATACACACACAGACGCAAGCGCACACACATACACACGGCACATGCGTGCGCCACACACACACACACGCACGCACACAAAACTCACTCACTCACTCACTCACACACACACACACACACACACACACACACACACACACACACACACACACAAAACACACACACACACACACACACACGTGTGGGCACTCCTAAGTTGTTGCCATATAGGTTCACCATTATTTATGTCAACACATTTTCCAAATGATGTAGCACATGTACATGTGTGCTCGTTGGCTAGAGGCAGGGCTAACAATGCTGACAATATGACATGGTCATCTGTCTCCGTCGCTCCTGCAGCATGAAATACTGGAATCTGCTGAAGTTAAAGATAGTTTCATCCTTCTGAGACCTTAACAATTTAGCATACTGTGTTTTAAGTGGCCTCGTATCAGTAATAGTTAAATACTTTTGGCGTATGTCTCGATACAGTGAGCACAGAAAAACAACATGAATTTCGTCTTCTAATACATTTTTACAAAACGGGCAATTTCTTTTCTCAGCAAGCGATGTATATTTAAATCTGTGACAGTTTATTTCCGAAACTCCTATCCTAAATCGTGCTAGAGCTGTTCTATATATGTTAAAACTGATCAGTTCAACGTACTTTTCTCTGTCAAGACAGCTCTTTTGTTCGCTGTACATTTGAATTCTATCTGTTCTCTCAAAGTGCGAGAACCACTGCTGGCAGAACACGTCCTTTAATCTCAGTTTGAATTCCCGTAGAAACATCTTTTCATTTCCAACGCTGCCATAGGTGTGAGAGAGTAAGAGAGAGAGAGAGAGAGAGAGATGTGTGTGTGTATGTGTGTGTGTGTGTGTGTGTGTGTGTGTGTAAGTGTGTGTGTGTAAGTGTGTGTGTGTGTGTGTGTGTGTGTGAAGCTGAGTGTGTGTGTGTGTGTGTGTGTGTGTGTGTGTGTAAGTGTGTGTGTGTGTGTGTGTGTGTGTGAAGCTGAGGTGTGTGTGGGTTGTGGTGTGTGTGGTGTGTGTGTGTGTGTGTGTGTGTGTGTGTGTGTGTGTGTGTTTTATTTATTGATTTATTTTATTCTTTTATATCGAGGATAATGGGATAAGCACTCCTGTGCTTTTTTACATCCAGTCCCCGCGTGTATGAAGTTTTGTAAATGTCATCTGTTCCCACCGGTACATGATGGCCTACTCTTATGAAAAGCGGAACAGGATTTAACGTGTGCGCAAGATGTTCTGCGTGCATTCACACACGGGGCCTCAGTTTATAGTCTCATCCAAAGGACTTTTGGGGAGAGTGGAGTCAGCACTGATGTCAACTCCAGGAGAAAAATCTCCTCAAACGAGAATTGAACCGGGTCGTCAAATTGCGAGCACAATGTTCTGACCACTACGCTATCCCTTCCCGTGTGGTGTGTGTGTGTGTGTGTGTGTGTGTGTGTGTGTGTGTGTGTGTGGTGTGTGTGTGTGTGTTTCGTGTCTATGTGTCTGTGACTGTGTGAGTAGGGATACTAGGGAAGTGTTTGGCTGTTGACTTAAAGAAACACAGAAAACAAGAAGAAAGGGGTGGGGTGGGGAAGTGAGAGATAAAAACAGATTGACAGACTATCTGACAGAGATTTGCAAGGGGAGGGAAAGTAAAAAGAGAAAGATGACAAGATGAGAAAAACAAGCATTCCTAATGGAGAGAGAAGTGAAAACAAAGGGGGACAGAGGGTGGAGACCAAACAAAACAAAAAAAGACGATAAAAATGATTTTAAAAAAACAAACCTGTTAATCTGAATTAAGACAAAATCATGCACAGACTACCCAAAAGATGTGTGTGTGTGTGTGTGTGTGTGTGTGTGTGTGTGTGTGTGTGTGTGTGTGTGTGTGTGTGTGAGAGAGAGAGAGAGAGAGGGGGGGGGGGGTGAAGATAGTGTGTGATATATATATATTATATATATATATATATATATATATATATATATATATATATATGCCCCTATGATGCCCCTATATATATACATACATACATACATACATACATACATACATACATACATACATACATACAGACAGACAGACAGAGAGAGACGGACAGAAAGACAGACAGAGAGCCATCTTGGTTAACGCGGACAAGGGAAGTAGACGCGAACAAAGAAAGTAATAGAAGTTATTTCCCTTGAATCCTTCTCAGTGGTTTCTTTTATTTTGGTGGTTGTCAGAATCGTATTTTTATCAGGAAAATTGTATTTTCATATCTAGGATTAAAAAATTGTAAAAATATGATCAAATCGTACGGGTAGGCAGGTCTGTATTAATCCATCCACACACATGCATATACCCCCCCCCCCCCCCCCATCAATCCATCCACACATATAATTATATTTAACCCACTTCCCCCTATAGACACATGCACACAAACTATTCACACACCAGTCAAACCAACACACACACACACATGACATGCGCACAAACAAATCCAGCCACATATCCCCCCCCCTCCTCCAACACAGAGAAATAACTAACTATATCCCTGCCCCCCCCCACTGTCCAACAAGCAGAGAAATAACCATACCCCCCCCCCCCCACCACCACCACCACCACCACAAACATACACACACATATACTCACACAAATATGTTAAAAGTTAGAGCAAGAAGGAAGATGAATAATAATAATAAAATAATACATGGAATTTATATAGCGCTATCTCTTGTAAAAACAAATCAAAGCGCTTATGAGACAGATGAGACAGCTACATGGAGAAACAGACAGAAAGAAGACACAGACAGACAGATTGACAGAGGTCACAATATAGATAGTATGATTTACATGGGTTAGGCCTAGTATATTTTTTTCTATGAAGGTTCTGTCATTTAACATAAACCATGATCATAGTAAATAAAAGCAATCAACAGATATTCAAAGACTTAATTTTCATCAATAACCAAGGCCTTATATAAAGTTCATTCAAGAGCAAAAGTGTTACAGGTAAAATGTTTTGTGCTATGTACTCCTCCATCAAATATCTTCCTTTCAACTTTTTGATGAACACCTACAGTACAGGTCTACTTCTATTTAATTTACAACAGTATATATATCATTTAGCAGACAGGATAATAAAATGAAAGATACAATCAATGCACATATTTTTGTCAAATCCAAGTATTGTTAAAGGCTCTGTTATGTGCAAATTATATGCATTCATACATCTTTCACTCACTGCTTCTGTTAGAGTTTGCCAAAACCTTTGAATAACTGTACATTGCCAAAACATGTGTCGAATACTATTTCTAAGTTGCAAAAATTACAAAGATTGTTACTCCCATCTCATTTAATATAACATTGGTACCCAGACATCTATGAATAATCCTCAGTTCAAATCATTTCATTTTGATATCAGAAATCTTATGAACATTCAAAAATAAAATTTTCCAGTCATTCTCAATATTCAGCTTTTCATTCCACTTCGGATATATAACATTTTGGGAAAACATCATCACAAATAAAAAATACCATAGAATAGTTTTCATCCCTTTGGTACTGACTTTATCCTTTCTTGACTAAGTGGCATACTTAAGCATTTGTTATCATTGACTGTTATATTTGTTTTCGGTACAATATACTCAGTCAATGCTATTTCATATCCATAAAAAGTAACAAAGTCAATATTAACATTATGTTTTATTTTGAACTGTTCATATGTCATAAATTTTCCATTTTCTAATAGAAAATGTGCTATGCAATGTATCGTATGCCTTTATTGATCCATGTCTTTTTCTTAATATACTTTTTTCCTACCAGTAACTTAAAGGCTGTATTCTATTATAGACAAAAATCAGTTCTGCTTACTGTTCATGGGAGCTACTGCATCTAGTTTTGATGAAAAAGTCCTTATATATTGTAAAAACTTCTGTCCAAAAGGCATTTGCCTTTGAAAATTCAGAAACTATTTCATGCCCATATTTTGTGAGGTTTTCAAGAATTGGAAAAGTTGAGCATTGCAAAGGTCTTCCATTTATGACTTGTTGTCTCTATTTTTCTTAGCCATGTCAATTTAAGTGAATTTGCAAATATTCTTAGTTCTGGTAATCCAAGCCCACCATTTTTGACACTCTTGTGTGATGTTTTTCTACTTTTTTATCTTGTTTATATTCCATACAAATTTATATGTTCAGCATTTTTGCAAAGTTTCAAAAACTGCATCTGGTGGATTTGGTAGTAAGAGCCATAGATAAATTAATTTCGACAGAATCAGTGATTTTGGTATTGCCACTCTCCCTAGAGGTGTTAACTGTCTTTTGACCCAGACTTTGATAATTTTTTCACATCATCTAATTTTTCAGAATAGTTAATATGTGAATAGTTTTGCAAATTGTGAACCAAATTCCTAAGATTTTGATTTTTGGTGGATTCCATTCCATATTTAGATTTTCAAGTAAAGGATTTCTGAAATTTTATTGCTTCCTAACCAAATTACACTTGTTTTTTTCAGGATTCATTCATAAACCAGATTTAGAAACAAATAAATTGATAGTTGTAATGCAAGATTCAAATGATTTTTTGTCTACTGCTAAAAGGAATTTAGTAACATCTGCATACTGGGAAAGTTTGCATTCAATATTTTGACTGTCACACCAAGTACATCTTGATTTTCACAGTCATTATTGCTAATATTTCTACACATAAAACAAACACATATGGAGATAGCGGATCACCTTGCCTGCATCCTCGGATCACCTTGCCTGCATCCTCGTTTGACACCAAACCAGTCCGATACTTGACAATTAATGATTACACAAGCTTTGATATTTTGTATAAAATGTTTCTATCCATTTACAGATGTCACATTGGAAACCAAATGCTTTTAGAACATAAAACTCCAACTGACAGAATCAAAGGCCTTTTCAAAATCAATATTCAATAACATTCCTAGTCGATTGGTTTTTCTAGATAAGCTATTGTATCATTAATAAGTCGTATTATCTCCTATACACCTGTTACTGATAAATCCCATCTGATCCTCGTTGATAAGTTTAGGTAATACACTTTTTAAATGATTTTCTACACATGCTGATCCAATTTTGTATACAACATTTAGCAGGGATATTGGTCTCCAGTTTTTCTTATATAACATCTTGGTTTATTTCCTTTAAGTACAATGTAATAATGCCTTGCTTTTGAATTCACGATAACTCCCCCTTTCTGAATCCAGCATTAAGGGCCCTAACAACAAAACCACCTAGTTTACCCCAAAAGCACTTAAAGAATTCAGAGGTAAAACCATCTGAACCTGGACTTTTGTTGTTGTTGTTTTCTTTTTTTTAATGCTAAGCTCGCCTCCTCTAGTCTAAACTCACCTTCTAAACTATTTGCTTTGTCCATATCCAGATGTAGAACATCTTTTACAAGATCTATTTCACAATCTTCAACATTTGACTTTTTAAACAATTCTTAATAAAAACTGTTAACTTCCAGCAAAACTTCTTCCTGGTTATTTAACAAATTCCCATGTTTATCAATTAATCTATTCATACTTTTACATATATATAGCCCTTTCTCCAAATTACAAAAATAACTAGTTACTTTTTATCCTTCAACTATCCATCTTGCTCTTGATCTTAAAAGCACCCCCTCTGCTCTTTCTTCCCTAATAGCCTTTAACTGCTATTTCTTTAAATCTATACCGTGAATATCTTCATCTTTGCCATCTTTTCTTTCAAATTGCTAAATATCTTTTTTGCAATTTAGATTATTCTTCATTCATTTTTTTTCTTGTTCATAGTGGCATATGAAATAGTTTTTGATCTGATTTTCATAAATAGAAAATCTAGAAACAGGGAAAGAACAGTTCCTGACAACATATCAAATATCATCACAGAACCATTCTTATCAGGGACAGATAGCAGTGACACTTTTCAAACAGGTTTACAATCCAAAGAATCCTTACCTAAACTGATTCCAAACTCTCAACACAAAATATTTAACACACAGTTGGACCCCGATCATTCTTGGACGCTAATAGTTCCACTTTGTTTGTTTTTTTCTATATCAAGAAAATTTCAACAATAATACTAAGACAAATTAGACCTAATCCCTGAACTACCAACCTGACCATTTTGAAGCATGCTGCAAAATAAATGTCCGCACATGCGCCGACGCAATTTCTGACTTTAAAAAATGCGGATTTCGAATGCCGACTTGTGTTATTTGTGTATGCAAAGTATACCAAACATTTATATTTTCTACCCATCTGGTTCAAATGAACCAATAACTAGGAAAACCTGTGTACAAGCAACTATTTATAAGAGATTCCTACCACAAATTCCGGAAAACAGTTGTCACACTATAGGCCTACAAGTTTAACCACTAAACCTTTTCCTGCATGGGAGGTATATCTAGCACAGACACTTTTCAGACAAATCTTTTCATCCAAAAGAATCCTTACCTAAACTTGCTCCAAACACTCAATTGAAAATACTAAGCACTATAATAAGAAGAGAAGAATTATCCATGCCTCTAGTTCCATTTAGTTTTTCACATGACAAGATTAAATAAAGATTAGACAAATTTACCTGTCATACTAACCTCGCCATCTTCAAGCATGCTGCAAAACTAACTTACACATGCGACGTTATTTCCCTTTCCGTTATTTCCCTTTCCGGTTAAAATGCATGCTGGGAAACTAACTTAGTACATGCACAGTGGTCGTTTCACATTAAAAATGCTGATTTCTAAAAAAACCGATTTCTAACATTGCCTTCATTGTATAGAGTATTCCAAACCTATATTTTTCCTGTCTCTCTGGTTTAAATAAATAAATTCATGATTATCATAAGTGGTATGAGAGCAACAATTTATACATGATGAATTCTAACACAAAATCACAAGAACGGTTCCTGACAACGTATCAAATTTTGTCACAGAACCATTCTTATCAGGGACAGGTGTATGCAAAGTATACCAAACATTTATATTTTCTACCAATCTGGTTCAAATGAACCCAATAACTAGGAAAACCTGTGTATAAGCAACTATTTATAAGAGATTCCTACCACAAATTCCGAAAAACAGTTGTAACACTATAGGCCTACAAATTTAACCACAAAACCATTTCCTGCATGGCTGGTATTTCTAGCACTGAAACTTTTCTGACAAATCTTTTTATCCAAAAGAATCCTTACCTAAACTTGCTCCAAACACTCAACTGAAAATACTAAACACTACAATAAGGAGAAGAATTATCCATGCCACTAGTTCCATTTAGTTTTTCGCATGACAAGATTAAATAAAGATTAGACAAATTTACCTTTCATACTAACCTTGCCATCTTCAAGCATGCTACGAAACCAACTTACACATGCGCCGACGTCATTTCCCTTTCCGTTATTTCCCTTTCCGGTTAAAATGCATGCTGGGAAACTAACTTAGTACATGCACAGTGGTCGTTTCACATTAAAAATGCTGATTTCTAAAAATACCGATTTCTAACATTGCCTTCATTGTATAGAGTATTCCAAACCTATATTTTTCCTGTCTCTGTGGTTTAAATAAATAAATTCATGATTATCATAAGTGGTATGAGAGCAACAATTTATACATGATGAATTCTAACAGAAAATCACAAGAACGGTTCCTGACAACGTATCAAATTTTGTCACAGAACCATTCTTATCAGGGACAGGTGTACGCAAAGTATACCAAACATTTATATTTTCTACCCATCTGGTTCAAATGAACCCAATAACTAGGAAAACCTGTGTACAAGCAACTATTTGTAATAATAGATTGTAGTCCCAGTTCTTAAAAGCGGCAAATCTCAATCAGCATTAAGCAGCTACAGACCAATTGCCCTCACTTCTCATGTTGGAAAAGTACTTGAAAAAATAGTTCAAAAACGTCTATGGCATTATTGTGAAAAAAACAATATAATTCCTATAAACCAGGCTGGTTTTCGAAGAGGGAGATGTACAACTGATCACCTAGTAAAGTTAACCCATGATATTAAAAAGCAGTTTTCCAAACGAAAGAGTACACTAGCTACTTTTTTTGATGTTAGGAAAGCATACGACAGGGTTTGGCATACGAGGTTATTATACAAATTGAAAAATATCGGCGTTAGAGGCATAATGTTTCAATACTTAAAGGATTTTCTGTCTGAAAGATCAATCTGTACCAAAGTGAATAGTGCATATTCAGACTTTAAATATGTTGATATGGGAATACCCCAGGGAGCAATTTTGGCACCATTATTATTCTCTATTTTAATTCATGATCTTCCTCAGGCATTGTCAAAAAATACGACTATTGTTCAGTATGCAGATGACATTGCCATGTGGATCAACACTTCTCTTAAAAAGAATACGAAAAGTAGAGTGATAAAATATGTTCAAAAGATTTATCAGGTTGAACTGAATAAACTTAGTAATTACATGAAAGAGAATGGATTGGAGTTATCTGGAGAAAAAACTTGTCTAGTTCTTTTTAACAATGGGAAAACCCCCCAAACACTACCATTATTAACACTTGATGGGGTCACACTTCAATACAAACAAGACGCCAGATTCTTGGGAGTTCATTTAACTAGCAAGTTAAACTGGAAAATGCATATTGAAAATTTGATTTTAAAAGCCAGGAAACGATTAAACTTCTTAAAGATTGTGAGTGCTCAGCCGTGGAGTCAGGATACTAAAACAGTCATGCATCTTGCTGTTTCATTAATTCGATCTAAACTCATTTCTGGTCAAGAAGTGTATTTTTCTGCTCCAAATTATCTCTTAAAAAAGTTGCAAAGTGTGGATAGCAAAGCAATTAAAATAGCTCTAGGAGTGCCGATTCATGCCAGTACATTAAAAACTTATACAGAAGCTCATTTACTTCCACTTTCTGAGCAAAGAATGTTATCTGTCTCTAAATATGTCATTCGAAGTCTTGCTATTTCAAATTCTGTTCGCGATGAAATATTTATTAATCAAAAGGATTATCCAAAAAGAGCTAGGAATATCTCTTTTTTGCAGCCAATAAGAAATTATACTGAAGACCTTTTGAAGGAAAATAATATCGATATATCAAACGTACCAGTTTTACCAGTAGTTCCCCAGATTCCACCATGGGAACATAAATATGCAAATTTTGATATTGACTACACAGAAACAAAAAAGGACACTAATCAAAACCTACTCAAAACTGAGGTTCAAAATCATATAAATTGTCAGTATTTAAACCACTTGAAAGTATACACGGACGGATCTGTCTTAGAATCGGGCATGTGCGGGGCTGCATTCGTTATACCCGACTTAAAAGTAAAAAGACCTTTTTGTATTGGAAAAGGTTTTACAATATTCACTTCTGAATTGTTCGCAATTCTTATGGCGCTAAATTATATTTCAAATATTTCTCTTGCGATTTACAATGTCCTTTTTTGTGTTGATTCAAAATCAGTTTTACTGGCTTTAAAACATTGGGACTCTAAACTGAGAAATGATGTTATTTTTGAAATCAAGTTCCTTGTGCATTCTCTTGCTTCTAAAGGTATTGGGATAACATTTTGCTGGGTGCCATCACATTGCGGTCTTTACTGGAATGAATTGGCAGATTCTCTGGCAAAACGCGGTGCTTCAGAATGTACAAGTGACATAATGATTAATAGTATAGGTCTGCGTTTATCTTCATTTGAAATTATTTCAATTCTTGCAAACTCTGTATATTCAAAGCTTTTTAGATTTCACTTAAATCGTTTGTGTTGCCCACGAAATATAGAAATTATAATTCATAAATTACGTCTAAATGCTTGGAAAACTAAATATTCAAAAGATGTTTTCTGTACTTGTTCTGCTATTTTATCAGTCCACCATATACTGTTTGATTGCCCTGTACTCATTGCCTCGTATAAAAGCAAAGGGATAGATCTAAGGGAAAAATACTGAAATTTCCAAAGTGTTCTGTATGATTCCGAGTCGCATGTCCTAATATCAGTTGCAGCAAGTATTTGCCAGTCACCAGTAGGTCAGTTACTATAAATGAAATTGTATAAACTTATCATCATCCATTATTTTCTTTATCCTTTCACTTTTTCCCCTCATCCCCTTTTCAGTGCATTCTTAACGTGAATGTACCATTGTCTAAATCACCTTGTAGTGAACGGACATTAAACCAATGAGAAGAAGAAGAAGAACTATTTATAAGAGATTCCTACCACAAATTCCGAAAAACAGTTGTAACACTATAGGCCTACAAATTTAACCACAAAACCATTTCCTGCATGGCTGGTATTTCTAGTACTGAAACTTTTCTGCCAAATCTTTTTATCCAAAAGAATCCTTACCTAAACTTGCTCCAAACACTCAACTGAAAATACTAAACACTACAATAAGAAGAGAAGAATTATCCATGCCTCTAGTTCCATTTAGTTTTTCGCATGACAAGATTAAATAAAGATTAGACAAATTTACCTTTCATACTAACCTTGCCATCTTCAAGCATGCTACGAAACCAACTTACACATGCGCCGACGTCATTTCCCTTTCCGTTATTTCCCTTTCTGGTTAAAATGCATGCTGGGAAACTAACTTAGTACATGCACAGAGGTCGTTTCACATTAAAAATGCTGATTTCTGAAAATACCGATTTCTAACATTGCCTTCATTGTATAGAGTATTCCAAACCTATATTTTTCCTGTCTCTCTGGTTTAAATAAATAAATTCATGATTATCATAAGTGGTATGAGAGCAACAATTTATACATGATGAATTCTAACACAAAATCACAAGAACGGTTCCTGACAACATATCAAATTTTGTCACAGAACCATTCTTATCAGGGACAGGTGTATGCAAAGTATACCAAACATTTATATTTTCTACCAATCTGGTTCAAATGAACCCAATAACTAGGAAAACCTGTGTACAAGCAACTATTTATAAGAGATTCCTACCACAAATTCCGAAAAACAGTTGTAACACTATAGGCCTACAAATTTAACCACAAAACCATTTCCTGCATGGCTGGTATTTCTAGCACTGAAACTTTTCTGACAAATCTTTTTATCCAAAAGAATCCTTACCTAAACTTGCTCCAAACACTCAACTGAAAATACTAAACACTACAATAAGAAGAGAAGAATTATCCATGCCTCTAGTTCCATTTAGTTTTTCGCATGACAAGATTAAATAAAGATTAGACAAATTTACCTTTCATACTAACCTCGCCATCTTCAAGCATGCTATGAAACCAACTTACACATGCGCCGACGTCATTTCCCTTTCCGTTATTTACCTTTCCGGTTAAAATGCATGCTGGGAAACTAACTTAGTACATGCACCTCTAGAGGTCGTTTCACATTAAAAATGCTGATTTCTGAAAATACTGATTTCTAACATTGCCTTCATTGTATAGAGTATTCCAAACCTATATTTTTCCTGTCTCTCTGGTTTAAATAAATAAATTCATGATTATCATAAGTGGTATGAGAGCAACAATTTATACATGATGAATTCTAACACAAAATCACAAGAACAGTTCCTGACAAAGTATCAAATTTCGTCACAGAACCATTCTTATCAGGGACAGGTGTATGCAAAGTATACCAAACATTTATATTTTCTACCAATCTGGTTCAAATGAACCCAATAACTAGGAAAACCTGTGTACAAGCAACTATTTATAAGAGATTCCTACCACAAATTCCGAAAAACAGTTGTAACACGATAGGCCTACAAATTTAACCACAAAACCATTTCCTGCATGGCTGGTATTTATAGCACTGAAACTTTTCTGACAAATCTTTTTATCCAAAAGAATCCTTACCTAAACTTGCTCCAAACACTCAACTGAAAATACTAAACACTACAATAAGAAGAGAAGAATTATCCATGCCACTAGTTCCATTTAGTTTTTCGCATGACAAGATTAAATAAAGATTAGACAAATTTACCTTTCATACTAACCTTGCCATCTTCAAGCATGCTACGAAACCAACTTACACATGCGCCGACGTCATTTCCCTTTCCGGTTAAAATGCATGCTGGGAAACTAACTTAGTACATGCACAGAGGTCGTTTCACATTAAAAATGCTGATTTCTAAAAATACCGATTTCTAACATTGCCTTCATTGTATAGAGTGTTCCAAACCTATATTTTTCCTGTCTCTCTGGTTTAAATAAATAAATTCATGATTATCATAAGTGGTATGAGAGCAACAATTTATACATGACAAATTCAAACACAAAATCACAAGAACGGTTCCTGACAATGTATCAAATTTCATCACAGAACCATTCTTATCAGGGACAGATAGCAGTGACACTTTTCAAATAGGTTTTTAATCCAAAGAATCCTTACCTAAACTGATTCCAAACTTCCAACACAAAATATTTAACACACAGTTGGACCCCGATCATTCTTGGACGCTATTAGTTCCACTTTGGGTTTTTTTTCCATATGAAGAAAATTTCAACAATAATACTAAGACAAATTAGACCTAATCCCTGAACTACCAACCTGACCATTTTGAAGCATGCTGGGAAATAAATTTCTGCACATGCGCCAAAGCCATTTCTGACTTTAAAAAATGTGGATTTCGAATGTTGACTTGTGTTATTTGTGTATGCAAAGTATACCAAACATTTATATTTTCTACCCATCTGGTTCAAATGAACCCAATAACTAGGAAAACCTGTGTACAAGCAACTATTTAGAAGAGATTCCTACCACAAATTCCGAAAAACAGTTGTAACACTATAGACATACAAGTTTAACCACTAAACCTATCTTCACGAACTTTACCTAAACCAAACTAAAACTAAACTTCATGGGAGGTATATCTAGCACTAACACTTTTCAGACAAATCTTTCAATTCAAAAGAATCCTTACCTAAACATTAATGATAATGATAATAATAATAATGAATAATAATAAATGGAATTTATATAGGGCTATATCTTGCAAAAACAAATCAGAAAACAAAAATTCCGAAAAACAGTTGTAACACTATAGGCCTACAAATTTAACCACAAAACCATTTCCTGCATGGTTGGTATTTATAGCACTGAAACTTTTCTGACAAATCTTTTTATCCAAAAGAATCCTTACCTAAACTTGCTCCAAACACTCAACTGAAAATACTAAACACTACAATAAGAAGAGAAGAATTATCCATGCCACTAGTTCCATTTAGTTTTTCGCATGACAAGATTAAATAAAGATTAGACAAATTTACCTCTCATACTAACCTTGCCATCTTCAAGCATGCTACGAAACCAACTTACACATGCGCCGACGTCATTTCCCTTTCCGTTATTTCCCTTTCCGGTTAATAATAATAATGAATAATAATTTATATAGGGCTATATCTTGCAAAAACAAATCAGAAAACAAAACTGAAAATACTAAATACTACAATAAGAAGAGAATAATTCTCCGCGCCATTAGTTCCATTTATTTTTTGCATGACAAGAGAGTTTCAAAAGATTAAGATAAGACAATTGTACCTCTCATAATAATAGGCCTACTAACCTCGCCATCTTGAAGCATAATGGGGAAGGAACTTCGGCACATATGCAGACGTCTTCTGGTATTAAAAATGCGGATTTCTAACACTGTATTAATTGTACAAAGTATCGAACCTACATATTTCTTGCCCCTCTGGTTTAATCAAATAAACAAGTATCATAACTTGTGTAAAAGCAACTATTTGTAGTTCCCAACCTAAAATTCACAAGAATAGTTCGTGACACCTATGACCATATCGAGTTTCACCACAGAACCATACTATCAGGGGAGGAATCGGTGCTACTTTTGAGAGGCTTAAAATCAAAAGAATTCTCCAAAAACTCAACAGAAAATACTTAACATTACAGTAGGAAAACAATAATTCTTGGATGCCATTAGATCCATGTGGTGTTTCACATAAGGAAAAGAAGAGTAAGGCTAACAAAAACCTTAACTACTAACATCCTATCTTGGAAGCATACCGGGGAATGAACTTCTGCATATGTGCAAATGGTAGGCCTATCTCTGACATTGAAAATGTGGACTAAATTCTTTCCAATCAAGTGTTAAGCATCAGTTTGTGTCAAACATTTTAGCTATTAAAAAAATATATACTTGCCCACAGAGCATACAATTTCACATTTATATATAGAGAGAGAGGTACTAATTTATGTAAAGCTTTTTGACCTTTGCTGTTTTGTTGTTGTTGGTTGTTTTTGTTTTGGGTTTGTTTATTGTTGTTGTTGTTTGGTTTGGGTTTTTTGTTTTTGTTGTTTTGGGGGGGGGGGGGGTCTAAAAGGTAGCTGTATTTAGGAAACTTTCTTGAAGAGAGAGAGAGAGAGAGAGAGGAGAGAGAGAGAGAGAGAGAGAGAAGAGAGAGAGAGAGAGAGAGAGAGAGAGAGAGGGGAGTAAATCAACGATCAAAACTACATTCAGAGAGGCAGGAAAGACCCACTATCTGCAACTTTTTTTCTTTTTTAATAAATTTCATGACCACTCATTGCCTTCAAAATTCAGAATTCATCTCTCCAATCATTTCCCTTCGTGGTTTTGAATAAATTGTAGTGTTAAGGAGATGGATAAGCGAGCACTTTACGTTTAGTGTTTCGGAAATGAGAAATTTCCGTCTTTTGGAGGAAATCGGCCTTTTTGACAGACTTGGGGCCTTTTTAAAACATTTTTGTCACTCACTGTCAGTTTAAATGCGAACATAGGCCTACTGCAAAATCCTCCCCCCCCCCCCCCTCTGTGTGTGTGTGTGTGTGTGTGTGTGTGTGTGTGTGTGTGTGTGTGTGTGTGTGTGTGCGTGCGTGTGTGTGTAATCACATCATATTGTTCGATCCCAACCAGACAATTCTCATTTGGATGATGTCATAAGTAGGCTACTGATCGTAATCCAAGCCTACTTTGTAATAACTGCTGAGTCGCTTCGTTAGATTTAGGCTAGGCCTACTCCCCTGCAGTCCGAGGAATCGGAACACTCGCTCATTCTGCTCCACACAGTTCAAAGGTCCGAGGGAATATATCCTACATCACCAACTTTAGAGGATCTGATGATCGCGATGATCACATTTTATAAACGGCCATCAGAAGGATCATCATTTCTACGCTAATGACACTCAGCTTCGATGCAGTGATACTTTTGAAAACCTGCCTTCCCTCTTCACAAATATGTCCCACTGCCTTCAAGACATTCATTCAAAACTGGATGACTGAGAGCACGTTAGCCTACAGCTAAATGCCAATAAAACCGGTGCCATGCTCATAGGGACCAAACACACTTTCCTCGATCCCCAAAACTTCAAATTAAATAGGATTTGGCAATTGCCAGTTCCTGTGCCAAGTTATGTGAAGTATAAAATTTACGCTCTGTATGAATTGAAAATTTCAAATCACCCAGACTGCCAGTCCTGCTACAATCAATTATGCGAATAAGCCCAATAGGCAAATGTTCCTTTCCACTGATGCAACATCCACGCTTGTCACATCTCTCATTCTTTCACGTTTGGACTACTATAAAGTATAATTCTTTTTGACTAGTCTACCAGCATCGTCCTTCCACTCCCTTCAGCCCATACTAAACTCTGTAGGTCGACTAGCCTTAGGCCTAAGAAAACAAAAAAATCTGAACCCATCACTCCTCTTCTGCGATCTCTTTACCGGCTGCCTGTCTCACAATTTGGCGGGGCGGATAGCCTAGTGGTCAGAACATTGCGCTGGCAATTTGAAGACCCGGGTTCGAGTCCGGTCGAGGAAATTTTCTTCCTGAAGTTAACATCAGTGCTGACTCCACTCTCCCCAAAAGTCCTTCGGATGAGACTTTAAACCGAGGCCCCGTGTGCGAACGCACGCAGAACATCTTGCGCACGTTAAATCCTGTTCCGCTTTTCGTAAGAGTAGGCCATCGTGTGCTGGTGGGAACAGATGACATGATTTACAAAACTGCATACACACGGGGACCGGATGAAAAAAAGCATTGATTGCTTATTCTGTTATCCTCGATATAAAAGAATAAATAAATAAATAAATAAACAATGAGTGAAATACAAGATTAATACCTTCTGCTTCAGATGTCTCCACCAATCTGCACCCTCTTACCTCTGTAAAGTTCTGTCTTCACCTGTGCAGTGTACACCCCATCCCATCCCCACTCGTTCTGCCACAGATACTTTGTCAGTTTGTGCTTTGGATCACCCAAGTTAAAGCAAAGGCTGTTGGTCTTGGCTCCTTCTCTGTTTCTGGTTCATCCACCCCTCTAGCTCTCCCTCTGCCACTTTCAAATGAAGCCTCAGAGTGCATAAATTTATTTCCTACCTGAGATCTTCCACCTCATTTCTGTCCCTACTTTTCAACCGCCACCTCCATCTCCACCACCAACCACCCTGCCTCTGTGTGTGTGTGTGTGTGTGTGTGTGGTGTGTGTGTGTGTGTGTGTGTGTGTGTGTAAATTTGATCTTTTAATCCTATCACTTGTGGAGGGGTCATGGATTGCATGCATGTAATTGTAAATGATTTGAATGCAAGCACTTTGATTTGCTTGCTTTACAAGATTCAGTACTATAGATATAAATTCAATACATTATCATCATTATGATTTTAATAGCTCCTGAAACTTTTTGTTCAGATTTTGAATCAGGATTACTTGTTACATCCCCCATATAAAATAAAAAGTCTAAAAACATGCAGAGGCAGTCCATAGAGAAAATTATATAATATGAAAAGAACACATTTGTAAGACTGTATCGGCAGGAGAACAAACTGGAAAGGCAAAAATGAGCATCAGATGATAGGATGATAGGTAAGGTACAGACAGAAACAAACACAAAGTGAGTGATAGAAACTGTGAAATTTCCAATACAGAATTTCCAGGTATGAAGGCTATTTACTGAAAGAGCCCTCCACCCTGACCCTCATGTGGGTTAGGAGGTTTGCATTGTTCCAGTGCCAAGGGCAAGCATTTTGGAATTCCACAGACAAAGCCAGAAGTTATCCTAATCCACATACTCGCTTGAATAACATGTAAAACCAAGGAAATGTTTTGATTGAGAATCTGTTATAATGTTTGAATGTTGTATATATATATATATATATATATATATATATATATATATATATATATATATATATATATATTACATATATATATATATATATATATATATATATATATATATCTTTGTAAGTGAAGTGCCAGTGTCTAATTTATGTAAAAGAAACAAGCACTGAACAGCACTTGTACAGCTTACAATTCTACAAGCAAACAAGGACTGAACATATTTTCAGCAATTCTTTATCACAACAAATCCTTTCTTTTATTCAAAATGTAGGCTTCTGATGTCAAAATACATGCAATTCTCGAGTTTCTGACAGGTTTTCCCTTTAACCCCCACCTGGGGCATAACCCCTGTACCCCACTGGGGATCTAGTCAGCCCCCAGGTCCCTGCCACATTTTCTTCCCAAGTCGTCTTTTTTCCATTCTCACCTCTGAAAAATTTGGCGAGTCAGGGTGCCTGTCAAAGATTGCATGTTTTTACCAGTTATTTTCTATTTCTAAAGTCAGATATTTCACCAGAAACAATAATACCAAATTTAATAGACCTCTCACCAGTTGGTCATCATGTGCACCCCTAACTTAAAACCACACACACACACACACACACACAATTTTCTTACATACTTTTCTTTGTAGATGGCTTGATGAAAAAAAGCAATTGTTTTGCTTACTCAATGTACCATCTGTAAATAAAAATTTGACTTTGACTTTGACTTTGACACACAACAGGGGGGGGGAAACAGGATAGCCTAGTGGTCAGAACATTGCGCTGGCAATTTGACAACCCAGGTTAGATTCCTGTTCGAGGAGATTTTTCTCCTAGAGTTGACATCAGTGCTGACTCCACTCTACCCCAAAGTCCTTGGATGAGACTTTAAACCGAGGTCCCATACCTGAACCCATGCAGAACACCTTGTGCACACATTAAATCCTGCTTCGCTTTTCGTAAGAGTAGGCCATCGTGTGCCAGTGGGAACAGATGACATTTACAAAACTGCATATACACGGGGATTGGATGTAAAAAAAAAAAGCACGAGTGCTTAACCCATCATCCTTGATATAAAACAATAAATAAAAATAAAATAAAATGCGCGCGCGCGCAGCCGCACACACACACACACACACACACACACACACACACACACACACACACACACACACACACACACACACACATACCAATGACAAATACTTAAATCCAATGAAACATTTGAGTTTATTATTTTGAATGCAAAATTCTATAGTTTTATATATTTAACAGCAAAATTGAAGAATAAATACGTCACTTCAATGTTTTTATTTACCTAATATAAGGATCACAATACAAAACTGAAAAAGATCTTGGCCAACCGTTTCTGTTTACTAACATTAAATCTGCAAATTTCCACATAACTTGGCTTTTTTTTATATTTTAAAAATAACGCATTGAAAAAGATTAAAAGTATAATTAAAAGACCAGTGTACAAGTGTCAAGGCAATTGTCAATAACTTAGGATATATATATATAATACTATGTTAGGAAATATCCCCTTGGAAGAAGAAAAAAAAAAAAGAAATGTTACTTGCCTCTAAAGGCAAACAGTCTAAGTTACAAGTTTGCCTGACATGCAACTATTTACTTGCAATTTTAGTTTTCTTGCTTTGTTATTGATATTCTTGCTGTTTTGTTGTTGGTTTGGGTTTGTTTTTTGTTTTTTTGGTTGGGTCTCTATGTTGTTTTGTATACTTCATTGATTGCATTTGAAGTTGATTTGTGAGCTAGTTTTTTTTAATGCATTTTGATTCTGCATCAGCTCTCATTATCTGATTACATGTGTTATGTAAATTCCCTGTCTGTGATAATGTGATTGATATAGTATAATATGCAAATTTGAATTTAGAAAAAAAAAAAAAAAAAAAAAAAAAATATATATATATAATATATATATATATATATAATATATATATATATATATATATATATATATATATATAATATATGAGGGAGAGACAGACACACAAAAAGACAGACTGACTGACAAAGTCAGACAGAGACACAGACTGAGACAGAGACAGAGGGAGAGAGAGAGAACACATGATTTTGAACAAGTTTGATTTTATCATCACAATAAAGTGTGTGTTGTGTGTGTGTGTGTGTGTGTGTGTGTGTTGTGTGTGTGTGTGTGTGTGTGTGGTGTGTGTGTTGTGTGTGTGAGTGTATGCGTGCATGTGTGTGTGTGTGTGTGTGTGAGTGTGTGATGGTGTGTGTGTGTGTGTGTGTGTGTGTGTGTGTGTGTGTGTGTTTTGTGTGTGTGTGTGTGTGTGTGTGTGGTGTGTGTGTGTGTATGTGCATGTGAAACAGCTGATGGACCCAGTCTGAGCCACCACCTCAGTACCAGGGCACCCATTTTAGGAAACCTCCAACTCCTAGTGTTAACATTAGCACCAAAAAGTCCTTTGGATGAAACAATAGACTGAGGTTCCAAGTGCAAATGCATGCAGAACACCTTGCACACATGTTTATGTTACACACCTATTCTGCCTTTCGCAAAAGTAGGTCATTACATGCCAGCAGGAACAGATGACCATTTTTTCTTAAAGTATGCACATTGGCTAATGTCGTGTTATAATCCCTGGAGTCAGAATGCGACTACCTTAACAGTGAGTAAAAGGTCGCATGCGCAAAACCTCATGAATGGTGAACCCCAAAGGTCTAGCTGAGGAATGGGAAAAAAATGTTGATTTGATGCACGTCTCGTCGTCTGTGTTCAATCCATTTAACTGAGTTCACCTCACTTACAACAGAAAGTCTACAACTATCTTTACAGAGTCACTGGAAGTAGAAGCTTCCAAACTTTATTTTTAAAAATAATTATTAAAAAAAACCCTGTAAAACTCAAAGTAAAACGTGTAAGTCTGATAAACACATCCAGGCTGAGACTCCTGCCATATGCTATGGTGCTGCCACTGATTTTCTCCACAGAGGAACTAAACAAAATCTGAATAATTTAGTAGGTCAAAAGGTCAAAAGATGTATGATATACTTTATCTCCAATATAATTTTTAAAGCTTTCTTGTAACATAGAGATTGTAAAGCATACAATACTGACTAAGAATCTACACAAAGAAGAATTTGAAATATATATATATATATATATATATATATATATATAATATATATATATATATATATATATATATATATATATAATGGTAAATCAAGAATACAAGTCAGACCCATTAACGTTGGTACAAGTTCTGCTGTAAATATCAAGTGATGTTTACTAACATGATATGATTTTTCCATTTTTAAACGCTGGTATGACAAAAGCAGAACCTGTTTTTTGATTATCTGGACGTGATCCGTCTGTATAAATTTGTAAATGGTCAAAATATTTATGATGGATGTGTGACCAGACATCAGAAACCATTATGTTCAGATTGTCATTCTTTTTTTCTTTGGAAGTGTCGAAGTGTGCTTTATTCATCTCCCAAGATGGGCAGGGTAATATGATGTGTACGTGCGTGCATGTATGAAACAGCTGATGGACCCAGTCTGAGCCACCACCACTGTGCTATGGCACCCATTTTAGGAAACCTCAAACTCCTAGTGTTAACATCAGCACCAAAAAGTCCTTTCAAAGAAACTATAAACTGAGGTTCCAAGTGCAAATACAGGCACAACACCTTGCACACATGTTTATATTACACACCTATTCTGCCTTTTGAAAAAGTAGGTCATTACATGCCAGCAGGAACAGATGACTATTTTTTCTTAAAGTATGCACATTGGCTAATGTCGTGTTATAATTCCTGGGGTCAGAATGCGACTACCTTAACAGTGAGTAAAAGGTCGCACGCGCAAAACCTCATAAATGGTGAACCTCAAAGCTCTAGCTGAGGAATGGGAAAAAAATGTTGATTTGATGCACGTCTTGTCGTCTGTGTTCAATCCATATAACTAAGTTCACCTCACTTTACAACAGAAAGTCTACAACTATCTTTACACAGCCACTGAAAACAGAGACTTCTAAACTATATATAAAAAAATAATTTTTTAAAACCCTGTAAAACTCAAAGTAAAACGTGTAAGTCTGATAAACACATCCAGGCTGAGACTCCTGCCGTGATATGCTATAGTGCTGCCACTGATTTTCTCCACAGAGGAACTAAACAAAATCTGAAGAATTTAGTAGGTCAAAAGGTCAAAAGATGTATGATATACTTTATCTCCAATATAATTTTTAAAGCTTTCTTGTAACATAGAGATTGTAAAGCATACAATACTGACTAAGAATCTACACAAAGAAGAATTTGAAATATATATATATATATATATATATATATATATATATATATAATATATATATATATATAATATATATATATATAATGGTAAATCAAGAATACAAGTCAGACCCATTAACGTTGGTACAAGTTCTGCTGTAAATATCAAGTGATGTTTACTAACATGATATAGATTTTTCCATTTTTAAACGCTGGTATGACAAAAGCAGAACCTGTTTTTTGATTATCTGGACGTGATCCGTCTCTATAAATTTGTAAATGGTCAAAATATTTATGATGGATGTGTGACCAGACATCAGAAACCATTATGTTCAGATTGTCATTCTTTTTTACTTTGGAAGTGTTGAAGTGTGCTTTATTCATCTCCCAAGATGGGCAGGGTAATATGATGTGTACGTGCGTGCATGTATGAAACAGCTGATGGACCCAGTCTGAGCCACCACCACTGTGCTATGGCACCCATTTTAGGAAACCTCCAACTCCTAGTGTTAACATTAGCACCAAAAAGTCCTTTGGATGAAACTATAAACTGAGGTTCCAAGTGCAAATACAGGCACAACACCTTGCACACATGTTTATATTACACACCTATTCTGCCTTTTGAAAAAGTAGGTCATTACATGCCAGCAGGAACAGATGACTATTTTTTCTTAAAGTATGCACATTGGCTAATGTCGTGTTATAATTCCTGGGGTCAGAATGCGACTACCTTAACAGTGAGTAAAAGGTCGCATGCGCAAAACCTCATAAATGGTGAACCTCAAAGCTCTAGCTGAGGAATGGGAAAAAATGTTGATTTGATGCACGTCTTGTCGTCTGTGTTCAATCCATTTAACTAAGTTCACCTCACTTTACAACAGAAAGTCTACAACTATCTTTACACAGCCACTGGAAACAGAGACTTCTAAACTATATAAAAAAATAATTTTTTAAAACCCTGTAAAACTCAAAGTAAAAAGTGTAAGTCTGATAAACGCATCCAGGCTGAGACTCCTGCCGTGATATGCTATAGTGCTGCCACTGATTTTCTCCACAGAGGAACTAAACAAAATCTGAATAATTTAGTAGGTCAAAAGGTCAAAAGATGTATGATATACTTTATCTCCAACATAATTTTTAAAGCTTTCTTGTAACATAGAGATTGTAAAGCATACAATACTGACTTAGAATCTACACAAAGAAGAATTTGAAATATATATATATATATATATATATATATATATATATATATATATATATATATATATATATAATGGTAAATCAAGAATACAAGTCAGACCCATTAACATTGGTACAAGTTCTGCTGTAAATATCAAGTGATGTTTACTAACATGATATGATTTTCCATTTTTAACACTGGTATGACAAAAGCAGAACCTGTTTTTTGATTATCTGGACGTGATCCGTCTCTATAAATTTGCAAATGGTCAAAATATTTATGATGCATGTGTGACCAGACATCAGAAACCATTATGTTCAGATTGTCATTCTTTTTTACTTTAGAAGTGTTGAAGTGTGCTTTATTCATCTCCCAAGATGGGCAGGGTAATATGATGTGTACGTGCGTGCATGTGTGAAACAGCTGATGGACCCAGTCTGAGCCACCACCACTGTGCTATGGCACCCATTTTAGGAAACCTCAAACTCCTAGTGTTAACATCAGCACCAAGAAGTCCTTTGGATGAAACTATAAACTGAGGTTCCAAGTGCAAATACAGGCACAACACCTTGCACACATGTTTATATTACACACCTATTCTGCCTTTTGAAAAAGTAGGTCATTACATGCCAGCAGGAACGGATGACAATTTTTTCTTAAAGTATGCACATTGGCTAATGTCATGTTATAATCCCTGGAGTCAGAATGCGACTACCTTAACAGTGAGTAAAAGGTCGCATGCGCAAAACCTCATAATTGGCGAACCTCAAAGCTCTAGCTGAGGAATGGGAAAAAATGTTGATCTGATGCACGTCTCGTCGTCTGTGTTCAATCCATTTAACTGAGTTCACCTCACTGTACAACAGAAAGTCTACAACTATCTTTACAGAGCCACTGGAAGTAGAAGCTTCCAAACTTTATTAAAAAAAATAATTATTAAAAAAAACCCTGTCAAACTCAAAGTAAAAAGTGTAAGTCTGGTGAACACATTCAGGATGAGACTCCTGCCATGATATGCTATGGTGCTGCCACTGATTTTCTCCACAGAGGAACTAAACAAAATCTGAATAATTTAGTAGAACTAGGAGAAAACCAAAAGTACAGCCAACTGCCAGAGGCATGGATGCCATAAGCGCACAGTAATTAGTATGCACCTGGGAGAGGGATGGGCCCCTCTAGTCTCTAGTCTAGCTTCAACTTGCTAATTCATATCTTGGTCATAACACTCTGCCTAAAAATCAACACAATGCCCTAACAACTCTTCAAAGACTTAAGAGAGAAATAAAGTCAAGTACAATAAATCAATATCCTCGTGATTAAAACGAACAAGCTACAACTAAGTTAAGTACATACTTGCATTGTTGAGGCTAAAGTCAGTAATGTGAGTAAAGTGCCCATTAATGATATCAGTTTTTATTTTCATCAAATATTCCATGATGAGAGCTTGTGCTGGTAGTTTGTAAATCAGTTTATATTATCATAATAATGCCTACAAGACTTTATTATTTATAAAACGATATTATAAATTTTCCTTTGACAGTTTGAATTACACCTGTACTGTTGTAACTTGTAGTGTCTAGAAAAAGAAAAAAAAATACACACACACACACACACACACACACACACACACACACACAATATATATATATATATATATATATATATATATATATATATATATATATATATATATATATATATATATAGTTTGTTCTTCAACAAGTTCAAGTCAAGCAATAATCTTTTGCACATGGTTTCAAAGAAAAAGACAAGACATCATCAAAGAAATTTGAAAGTTTCTTTACCAGGTAATCAGGTAGTATGCATGATTAATTATTCCTAAGTATATAATTTCAGAGTAAATTTCAACGACTGAGCCTAAAAACAGTACTTAAAGAGTCTATAAATCTATTTGGCCAACAACAAATTCCATCCTAATGACCATATCATTATCAATCATTATCATTACCACTAGGTTATTAGTCTTTTCTGTCAGTAACCAGGTGCACACCAATACTCAGTATACTAAGAGGGGACAGGATAGCCTAGTGGTCAGAACAATGCGCTCGCAATTTGACGACCCGGGTTCAATTCCCATTTGAGGAGATTTTTCTCATGGAGTTAACATCAGTGCTGACTCCACTCTACCCCCAAAGTCCTTCAGATGAGACTATAAACCAAGACCCAGTGTGTGAACATACGCAGAACATCTTGCGCACATCATTAAATCCTGTTCCGCTTTTCGTAAGAGTAGGCCACCGTGTGCCAGTGGGAACAGATGACATTTGCAAAAACTGCATACGCACGGGGACTGGATGTAAAAAAGCACAAGAGTGCTTATCCCATTATCCTCGATATAAAAAAATAAAATAAAATAAATAAAATAAAGTATTATTTTATATAAATTTATTTGTATATATATTTATTCTTCTATATCGAGCTCGCGAGGATAATGGAATAAGCACTACTCTAGTACTCATGTACTTTTTTACATCCAGTCCCCATGTCAGCGCAGTTTTGTAAATATCTGTTCCCACCGGCACACAATGGCCTACTCTTATGAAAAGCAGAACAGGATTATTATAATTTTATTTTATTCTTTTATATCCAGGATAATGGAATAAGAACTCATGCTTTTTTACATCCAGTCCCCGTGTGTATGCAGTTTTTTTGTAAATCGTGTTATCTGTTCCCGCTGGCACACGATAGCCTACTCTTACGAAAAGTGGAACAGGATTTAACATGTGCACAAGATGCTCTGCATGCTTTCGCACATGGGGCCTCGGTTTATAGTCTCCTCCAAGGACTTTTGGGAGAATGGAGTCAGCACTGATACTAACTCCAGAGAAAAAATCCCTCGACAAGGAATCAAACCCGGGTTGTCAAATTGGGAGTGCAATGTTCTGACCACTAGGATATCCTGTCCCCTTTGACTGTGGGCAAGATGTTCTGGGTGTGTTCCCACATGAGGCCTCTGTTCACAGTCTCATCCAAAGGACTTTTGAGGAGAGTGGGGTCAGCACATGTTACCTCCAGGAGAAAAATCCCCTGGAAGGCTAATCGAACCCAGGTCGTCAAATTGGGAGGCAATGTTCTGACCACTAGGCTATCCCGTCCCCCCTGGCCTTACTATTAGATTAACAGCACAGCACTCAGTACAGAAAGCAGTAGGCTAGTAGTTATGTTGCCACCAGAAGTCCTAGTCGTATTAGGAGGCCTACTAGCCTCACTAAGTAAACTTGTACAAGTATGTACTATGTACAATACTCAAGTCAATAGAGTACAACTACCAGAGTCAGAGTACATCAGAGTACAACTACCAGATAAGGAGATCGTAATGATACTTGTCAATAGCCACAAAGAGAAACTGCTCCATTCAGAAACAACCCTGGAAGTAAAGTGTTTTGACATCAACAGAGAATGTAAACAGATTTCTAAGCTTTGTAACATACTGAGATTGGTCTTGAGACACTAGGCCTAATAGTAATATGAACCTGAAGCAGGTGACTGTTCTAACACTGCAGTAGGGTTGTGGCGCGCGCGCGCGCGTGTTTACACAGACACAAATCATACAACAACAACAAAAGACTCACGGCTATCATGAGGTGTCCATTCAAGTAATCCGCGACCATTTCTAAAGCCTTAAGCTTGCGAGTACACGAGTACACGACGTCAGTTTTTTCAGTTTTTGTAGAATTATAGTCCTTTCCAGCAAAATGACCTGTTTGAGAATTTATACGAAGTAAAAACACCATTGGCCTAAACTGAAAATTAGTGGACAGTCCACATGGTGTCCCTAAGTCTGGATCCTCTGAATGACACCGAAAAAAAAAAAAAAGACTTCTAAACCACTACTGTGTCTGTGCCTGAAACGTCATGATCCTGAAAATATATGATAACATAATATCGTGGAACTCAACCTACTGGACAGCAGCCGAAATTAAGGCTGCGCTCCATGTTTAAGAAATAGGCCTACTAGGCTCTAATAGGCCGACTGGCCATTCATCATTTTCAGAAAATCTTGGGGAACAGCCACCCGAAAATAAAGCCATGATCCACGTATATGGAAAAAAAATCCATAAAACTTTAACATTATTTTCAGGGGCGACAGATTCAAAATGAAACCAAGGGAATAATTATTTTACCCCTGTAATTAAATTAGGCTAAGTGGCGACTCCACTGCCCCGAAAGTCCTTTGGATGAAACAATATTCCGAGTTCCCGTGTTCGAACACACGCAGAGAACCTTGGGCACACTTAAAAAAAAAACAACCTGTTTCTGCATTTCGGAAGAGAAAGCAATTGTGTGCCAGTGAGAGCGAATGACAAAATTTACAAAACTGCACACACACGGGTAGGCTACTTGGTGTTAAAAACACATGAATCCATATTCCATTATCCTAGAAATAAAAGGATAAAATGGATTTACTTTGTTTTTCTAAAACACAAAAAGTATAACTTTTATTTTAACAGTGACATGTGAAAGAAATCTTTTTTAGATGCATACTCGGATTTTCGTCTTCTTTTTTTGTGGTTGTTGTTTTGCTTGTTTGTTTTTTGTTTTGTTTCGTTTTGTTCTTCTCCCTGAGGATGTTTGTTTTAGTCGAATTATAGTCCTTTCCAGATTTCTCCGATATCAAGACTGTAGTCAGAAGGTCGGAGGTCCCATGCATCGGCAAGTTCTCCCACTTCAGCACCTCGGGCCACCCCAAAAATGTTATAATTGTAGAATTGTAGAAGCAACGAGATCCCTGTGGATGCCAGGGTCATGTCCGTATAAATAGCATCCACACCTGGAAACTGCGCTCGAAATTTCCTCTTTTCCATCACGCTTTGTTTCTGCTCTCTGAGCATTCAAAGAAGAGGAAGATTTGCTTTGTTTGTTTGTTTGTTTTTCCACTTTTTTGTTTTGTTAGGCCTAGTGCTTGTTATGGACTATGCTAAATAGATTGTCTTTGATCAAAGGTAAAGGTGTCCCATAACCTGTGGTCGTAGGGGAGCGAGGCATCAGGGACTTAAGCTTCTCTAGGGCCCAGCATATTGAGGGCGGTGCCCATCTCCTCTCCCTCGCTGCTTTACCTTCCCTGTCCCTAAAGAGGACAGGTACCCATTTAGCCTACAGCTGGGTGAACTGTAGGACTGTACTGCACCCAAGGCGCGCAAACGGTCAGCCATCCAATTGGTAACCACGCTCGGTGCTGCTTAACCTTAGCTTGGGAAAAGCCAGTGCTCCGACGACTGAGCTAGGCCTATTCCCATCCCCGTCTTTGATTAGGGGTGTTTTATTATTTTATAGCAAGACTGTTTACTTTTTTAATAATAATAATAATACATGGAATTTGTATAGCGCTATATCTTGCAAATCTTATATCTTACTTTTTTTCTGTCTGCATACGTCAGTACTCGTGTTTCGTGGGTTTTTTTTAATTTTTATTTTATTCTTTTATATAGCCGCCGCTGTAGTCTAGTGGTTAGGGCGTTGGACTCGTAATCTAAAGGTTGCGAGTTCTATCCCTATGACTCTCAGTCGCTTAACGCCCCAGAAACCGGATAAGCACCGGCCTGATGAGACTTACGCGCGGGACAGACTTTAACTCTTTTTAACTATTCTTTTATATCGAGGATAATGGAATAAGCATCAGCTTTTCCGTCAGTGTCCTGTGTTCCTATAATAGCCACACCAACAAAGTGTATACCATAGAAACTGGTGTGACAATTTCACTCTAACAGCACTCACAACAATGTGTGTGGTGTGTGTGTGTGTGCGTGGTGTTGTGTGTGGTGTGGCGCGGGGGTGTGTGGTGTGTGCACGCGTGTGGTGTGTGTGTGTGTGTTGGGTGTGTGTGTGTGCGCGCGCATGTGTGCGTGCGTGCTTGCGCACATATGCTTGTGTATGTTGTGTGAACAAGAATGTATACCGTGTGAACATCAGCACTCTTTGTAGCAGGCTAGTCCAACAAACAACATGTGGTACAATCACCAAACAGCCAATATATTATATTATTATGATATTACACACATGAACAGTTCAACAGGAAGGCGGGATACACCATAGCGGCCAGAGCGCCAAGCTCGCGATCCCACGACCGGGCATCAAACCCCGGCCCCTGCCACCACCAATATTGGGGCCACTAGGCTATTTATTATTCGCGCAAAGGGGACTCCCCCTCTCCTCCCCCTCCCCCCCCCCCCCCCCATCTCCACGGCTTCTCATTTCAGTCTCTTTCGTTCCCCATTCAAAGTTCATGACCCGCAGCTGGCAGGGCGTGGTTATAAATAAACGGGGCAAAAGGAAAGATAGACCTAGGCTAGTAGTGGCTTGCGCTATAGCCGTGTTCAGCTGTAAATTACTATGGTTTCTTTCACACATCGTTTTGCACAGTGAATCGTCCAAAAACAGACAAAGCTTTTTTATTTTTTAAAATCAGGATTAAACAAGCTTTCTTTTGACGCCAAACTCCATATACTTTCTTTCACACTAGTTGACGTGATAGCAGTCAAAACATAGATGAAATGAACAGGGGAGGGACAGGCAGAAACAATCACAAAAATCCAGTCATTTTAACTCTCTCTCTCTCTGTCTGTCTGTCTGCTCTGTCTCGTCTCTCTCTCTAAAAACCCAAAAAAACAAACAACAACAACAACAAAACAAAAAAAAAACCCACATGTTTATAATATACAAACAACAAATACAGTGAAAAAACTGAACATGTCTGCATGCAGATTAACTGGGGTTTTTTTTTGGCTGACGCATTTTTCTGTGGGCACAGCAAGGCCACAAATGAACACACCGTAGCCTAGTTAGACTAAGTAGGCTAGGCCTACCACCCACAGCGGCGCGAGAAGCAGGGCGATGAAGAGCGTGGGGTGAGAAGAGTCTGGCAGTCATTTTAGTGTCGGCTAGCTTATCTCACTTCACTCTAGCAAGATACTTGCTCTAGGCCTACTGCATGGCCATTACATGGCGATTCAGCACGTACACAGTCCACTGATTCATTAGATTTTAGTGGTTTCCTAGCTAGGCCTACAGTACAGTTAAAGGTTTGTTTACTAACCAATTCCAGTACAGTTCATAACCCGGAGCACACAGTAGAAAACAAATCTTGTCAGTGTCATCTGGCAGAAATAGCTCACAAATGACTGGGTGCTTTTTATATATTATATTATTTCATTGATGTTTCTGATTCTATACACAAAAAAAATCTTTTGATCATGTTGAAAAAATTTGATCAAAAGCGTGTTTACTTCCGTGTTGTGGAAAAAGAACAAACAACACAGAAACCTACACTTTGACATCAAAGTAAAAACGAGAACACACACACACACACACACACACACAACACACACACACACACACCACACACGCACACACACACACACACACACAACACACACACAGAGGAACAGTCTCTCTCTCTCGATATATATATATATATATATAATATATATATATATATATATATATATATATATATATATATATATATATATAATATATACAAGAGAGGAGGAGAGAGAGAGAAGGAAAGAGAGAGAGAGAGAGAGCTAGAGAGAGAGAGAGAGAGAGAGAGAGAGAGAGAGAGAGAGAGAGAGAGAGAGAGAGAGAGAGAGAGAGCTGCAGAAACACACACACACACACACACACACACACACACACACACACACACACACACACACACACTCACAGGAACTCTCTCTCTGTCTCTCTGTCTGTCTCTGTCTCTCTCTCTGTCTCTCTTTACACATGCACACACACTCTCTCTCTGTGTCTCTCTCTCTCTGTGTCTCTATTGCCGCAGAAACATACACGCATGCACACACACGCACGCACGCACACACACATACACACACACACACTCATTCACTCACACACCCACACGTGCGCGCGCGCACAAACATGCGCGCACATGCATGCACGCACGCACATTGATATGCGTATGCACGCAAGGCACACAAGCGCATGCGTGCACGCGTGCGCGCACACACACCAACACACACACACACACACACACACACACACACACACACACACACACACACACACAAACAACAACAACAACAACGACAACAAGTCAGAACATTGTGCTGGCAATTTGACGACCTGGATTCGAGTCCAGTCGCGAAGATTTTTCTCCTGGAGCTAACATCAGTGCTGACTCCACCTCCCCTAAAAGTCCTTCGGATGAGACTGTAAACCGAGGCCCCGTGTACGAACGCACGCAGAACACCTTGCGCACACGTTAAATCCTGTTCCGCTTTTCGTAAGAGTAGGCCATCGTGTGCCGGTGGGAACAGATGACATTTACAAAACTGCATACACACGGGGACTGGATGAAAAAAAAGCACAAGAGTGCTTATTCCATTATCCTCGATATAAAAGAATTTAAAAAAAAAAAAAAAAAAAAGCTGACACGGGATGGCATTTCGGGTTACCGAGTGCAGTGCCAGCCGCCAACTAGGCCTAAAGAGTCAGATTTCACCTGTTTTGAGCAGCCGTGCCTCCTCCAAACAATACTCTCCCTTCCCTCTCCACCATACTCCCATCCCTCCGACTGATCAAGTAGCCAGCTAGGCCTACGTGCCCGCCGACCGTATTTCTCAAATGGGGCGATAGCTAGTGGTCTATCTCTGTTATCCCCGATATAAAGAATAATATAAAGAATGAATAAATAAATAAATAAATAAATAGTAATAATAAAAATAATAAGTGAAGTTTCTTTCAAGAATTGTAACATATTCGGGGTGGCCCGAGATGCTGAAGTGGGAGAACTTGCCGAAGCGTGGGACCTCTGAATTTGTGGCTTCTGACCACAGTACTGATATCAGAGAAATCGGGAAAGGACTATAATTCGACTATACCATAACCCGGCGCGCTCAACCCCCCCCCCCCCCCCCCCCCCCAAAAAAAAAAAAAAAAAGCATACACATCAAACCATTCCCCCCCCCCCTTCCCCCTCCGAAAAAGCAGACCCCTCATGTCGGCAAGCACAGACAGTATGAAAAAAAAAGTTAATGGCGCACAGTGGTGTTACGTCCAGACATACTGAAATCGGTACACACCCAGAAAGGGCAAAAACAGCCTTACAGCAGAAATACCCCCCCCCCCCCCCCCCAACCTGCGAACTTTGGAGCCCCAGACCATGAAAAGAAAAAGAAAAGACCAAGGGAAGGAAAGACCAACTAGGGCCCCAAGCCTATTATTTTTTTTTTTTATCAATAGGTCTACCATCCAAGTATCTAAGGTCTTGGTATAACCTCCTCCTAGATTTCATCCCATTCCAAACAAACAATAACAACTCCCAAGTTCTTTCCATCAGTCAAAACATGACTCAAAATCTAAGGCAATCACACAAATAATGCTAGGCTAGTAGGCCTAACGTTTCTGGAGCTTTCATCTCACCACTTGCTTTTCTAAAGGCCTCCTCCCATTTGTAGTCAGCCATTGTTCTGCCATAGTAGGTTGCAACAATGCAGTTTGTTTGCAAACAACTGTGTCCACTCTGTTGACCCCCCCCCCCCCCCCCCCCCCCATTTAAGAAAAAAACAAACACAATCTTTAATCAAAGTAAGTTCAATATAATGCACTACTTCAGCATTTTAGAAGATTGTTCCTCTTTTGACCCCATACACCCTCACATTCCACCCTTTTCCATGCTGCTCCTGATCATTCAGGCCAGTCTCAGTTGGCTATTTTTTTTTCCTGCTCATCTAGCTTCTTCTATAGAACCTTACGCCTATTGTCTGCACAAAGTTGTGTCGTTTTTTTTTCTTTCAGACTGTTTTCTTTGGACAGGTCAAACACAGCACATTCTATCTTGTCCATTCTTTTAATGTTTATCAATGCTTTTTTTAAAAAACTTCTTTCAGTTTGCTAACACTGTCTTCTGCAGCCATGTTTGTCAGCTTTTAAACATTTCTTTCATCCAAGAAACCACAGAAAGCCACACTGTCCTCCTTATCAGAGTCGCTATTAGGCCATAGTAAACCCAGCCTTCCAGAGTTTTGACAACCATCTCTTTAGCCAGAAGGACCCGTCAAAGTGGCCATAGTCAAAGTGGCCATAATCAACCCTGCTTTCCAGGTCCTCTCTTGCTGAGAATGTGAGACCGGATAGCCTAGTGGTCAGAACATTGCGCTTGCAATTTGACGACCAGGGTTCGATTCCCGTTCGAAGGGATTTTTCCCCTGGAGTTAACATCAGTGCTGACTCCACTCTCCCCAAAAGTCCTTGGGTGTGACTATAAATCGAGGCCCAGAACATATTGTGAGGCAGGGGCAAGGCAAGGCAAGGCAAGGCAAGGCAAGGCAAGGCAAAGTCTTTTATTCGAGGATAATAGATAAGCACTCGTGTGCTTTTTTACATCCAGTCCCCGCCCTTTTCAGGGATACATCAAGTTGAAAAGATACTAAACAATGAAACTTTACACAGTACCAAACAACACACAAGAATAAGCACACTATATATGGTAAGGTAATAAAAATGCACTCGTTCAGAAGACAAAATCAGAAGTCACAATAAAAAGATTTTGATTATGGAAGAAAAGAAAAGTGTTAATAGGTAAGGAGCAAACAAGAGAACAAGATGAAATAAACTGAAAACATCAATCCACCACCATCTGTCAAAGTTATACATGTAATATAAATCATACATTTGGATAAAAAAAAAAGAGGGGGGGGGGGGAATTTAACTAATATCCTTATTGGAGGGGGGAGGGAGAGATACTACCAGTAAAAACTAAAACTAAAATAAAATAAAATAAGATAAAAAGAAAGAAGAAAAAAAAAAGTTACCTAAAACATCCTAGATGTTTCAAAAGAATAGGCAGAGAGAGAGAGAGAGAGAGAGAGAGAGAGAGAGAGAGAGAGAGAGAGAGAGAGAGAGAGAGAGAGAGAGAGAGAGGGGGGGGGGGAAGATCACTAACTAGTGACACACAAATCAAATTCAACATAGCTATAAAAATGAAATCTACACATTGTAGATAAAATACTCATAGTTTATATATATATTGTAATGATCAATCTCTGTGAAATAGCCAATGTATTCACAAAATGAATAACTTCACAGTATATTTAAAAGACACATACTAACTAAACTTCAAAACATTGAGATATTAAGACAACATTTATCAAACTCTATAATAGTTAACTTTCAGAATTAAGTTGAAAACATGAGATATGAATACAGCCTTCATCAAGATAGAGAGAGAGAGAGAGAGAGAGAGAGAGAGAGAGAGAGAGAGAGAGAGAGAGAGATGAGGAGAGCGAGCGAGAGAGGAGAGAGGAGGGGGGGAACGGAGATAGGTGGGACACAAGTGCTGGGATGACAATGGAATTCACCATAGCCCTTCCAAAGATTTATTGATGTTAAAATCTCTAGAAAGTGTATGGTGGTAAAACAATAAGACAATGCCCCTAAATCAAACTAACTATTTAAAACAGCATTCATAAGGCTTCCTGGTATTTTTGCTCTCTGCACACATTTTCAAATAGAACCATTTGCAAGTATTACAAATTCAAAGTACTTGCTTTAGAGTGAAACATTTCACAAACTAAAATTTCTCGTAAAAAAATTACAATAACACATAGATCTATCAACATCTCACCTGTAATAATTAGAGCACACTTAAAAAGAATTGACACTTACCTAACAAAGGGCAGATCCTAACCCCCAAACCATTTGGCTGGACAGCACATGCTGCCTATAGCCCTGCTATGAGTATCAGCAACCTTCCATGACCACGCCTGTGTGTCCACTCTGTCCAGGTCTCACAGGAAAGTGACTCAGCAAGAAATGTCTCGATTCTTACGCCTTCCTTCACTATTAAAATTTTCTAACATTTTCGAAATTTTAATACAAATTAAAAATACCTTATAATAAACCAAACAAAATATCAACAAAACACTAACAATCCAAGTTTTTGTTGACTTAAAACAACTAAAACATTTTGGTACTATTTCTTTTGGGCTACACTCCAGTGTGTGCGCACTTTGTTCAAAATGTGTCTTTTTACTGGTAACCCTATAAGATTTTGTCCCCATTTTCCAGGCAAAATGTTGGGATGGGTTACACACACACACACACACACACACACACACACACACACACACACACACACACACACACACACACACACACAGTATTAAAAAATAATATAAAATAAAATAAATATTGATATAGGCCTGATGGAGACAGCCCATGTCAGATGACATGACCATTGTACACACAGACAGACAGATACCCCCTCCTTCCACACACACACACACACACACACACACACACACACACACACACACACACACACACACACACACACACACACACACTTGACTTCATGACACGGCCTCGCGCGCGCGACGACACATCACACACATCGTGCGTGCGCGTGCACACACACACAACAGGACAATCGCATGCAAGCGCAAGCGCACGCTCGTGTGCGCAAGCGCGCACGCGCGCGCGCGCGCGCGCGTGCACACACACACACACACACACAACCACACAGAGAGACTAACACAACATTGTTAAAAAGTTCAAGTCTGTCCCGAGCCTAAGGCTCATCAGGCCGGTGCTATCCCGGTTTCTGGGGCGTTAAGCGACTGAGAGTCCCCCCTGGATAGGACGCCAGTCTATCGCAGGGTTAACCCCCAACGCAAGATTGGTACCTCTTTTACACCTGGGTGGGGTGAGAAAACAGCCCTAAAGTGCCTTTTCCAAGGGCACAACGCCATAGCCGAAAGCTGGGATCGAACCGGCGACCTTTAGATTACGAGTCCAACGCCCTAACCACTAGACTACAGGGGTGGCTGACACAATATTGTGGTGAATATAAATGTTGAAACGCAGATGGACAACACACACACACACACACACACACACACACACACACAGACGTTGACACAACACAGAGTTTGACACACACTGCGCGCGCGCACGCGCACGCACGCACGCACCCCACACACCACACACACACACACACCACACACACCAACACACACACACGCGCGCGCGCACGCACACACACACATGCACGCAGGCACTTCATGTGAAATGTTTGCTGATGATACATCAATTCAATGTAACAACGATGATCCAAACCAGCTTGTGAATGATATGCAGGCAGATATCAATAAACTTATCAATGGACAGAACTCAATCACATGTCTCTTAATTGTTATAAAACAAAATGTATGTTTATAACCACTCGGCAAAAAAGACAGAAATTACGTTCTTCATTGGTGCCAATATATATATCCATGGACAACAAATTGAAGAAGTAGTCTCACACAAAAAAAAAAATAGGTGCAGTAATCCACAACGATTTGTCTTGGTCAGATCACATAGCCCAATTAGGAAAACGAATTTCAGTAAGATTATATCAACTTAGAAAAATCAAAAATTTTCTAAATCTGCAGTCACGAAAACTATTCTTTCAGGCACATATTCTATGTCTTGTAAATTGTGTTTCTACCTTATGGGACAGTGCCAGTGAAACAAGCCTAAAGCATATAAACCGCCTACATAAAAGAGCAGTTAAAACTAATCTGATTGAATCCTAATACACTGACCACCACCAACTACAAAGAACTAGATATTCTTCCACTCAAAGACAGACTGCAGTTCAACAAGTATCTATGTATGTTCAATAGTTATATTAAACGGAGAAGCCCCAAAGAAAATCGTGGAAAAATTTGCTGTCAATAAAAACAGGCCTAACCATAGACTGTTTCTGCCCAGGCCCATAATAATCTCTATAAATCAAGCCTTGCATTTTCAGGATGAACATTGTGGAATAACCTATCTCCCTTTCTAAAATCAGTTCCTTCAAAACAAATGTCTAAGAAACTTAAGAACAACATCTGATGGTCAAACTGTAAGTCCATGTTTATGTTTGATACTACCTCACATTTGGCTGTTTGGTGTTAGTCATGCCCATGTTATTTTGTACTTTTATCATTTGTATGTATGACGTGAGCTTATGTTGTACTGTCTTCGGTTTGTTTGGTTTTTTTTATCTTGAGAGATTTGTTGGAAGAAAATCCTCATTTATTTTATTTTTCCAACAAAGGTTGATATTTTTCTTTGAACGTGTTAGAAGTCAATGTTCATGATTTTTTGTTGAGGGCAGGATGAAAAAAAGTTGTGTAAACTTTATCTTTTACCCTCAATAAAGCTGATTTTGACTTGACACATGCACGCAAGCAAGCGCGCGCCGCACACACACACACACACACCACACACACACACACACACACACACACACAAACACACACACACGTCCACCACCACATTTTTGTGAATACACATTAAATGAAGACCAACAATTTTACGCCCCCCCTCCCCCCTAACACATACACACACACACACACACACCACACACACACACACACACACACACACACACACACACACACACACACACACACACACACACACACACAGAAGAGACGGAGTGGAAAACGTATTTGTCAAGCTTTGGGTTGAAATGTTACAGTTGGATCAGTGGGGAAACGAAACCCACATTCTTGATGCACCTGAAAACAGCGCAATATCTCAGCCATTTTGGCCGTAGATAACAATTACGAACGATTTTCTCACTGGCACCAGGGGGCTCTTTCACTCTAATGTTTCAATGTAGCACATGACGCCTGTCTCACTCCAACTCACTCTCACTCACTCATAGCCTAGTGGTCAGAACATTGCGCTGGCAATTTGACAACCCGGACTCGACCCGGTCGAGGAGATTTTTTCCTGGAGTTAACATCAGTGCTGACTCTACTCTCCCCACAAGTCCTTCGGATGAGACTTTAAACCAGGCCCGTGTGCGAACACACGCAGAACATCTTGTGCACACGTTAAATCCTGTTCCGCTTTTCGTAAGAGTAGGCCATCGTGTGCCGGTGGGAACAGATGACAATATTTACAAATCTGCATACACACGGGACGGATGAAAAAAAATGCACATGATTGCTTATTCTGTTATCCTCATATAAAAGAATAAAATAAATAAAATAAATAAATAAATCCTCGTGGCCCATGGGGAGGCATAAAGGGGAGGCATAAAGCACAGACGAGGGACCTCGAACTACTAGCTTAGGCCGAAATCGACACCTAGCGGAGCTTCGCTTTGGGTTTCCTGCTATGTAGCCGGCCGGATCTTTTACCCAGCCGGCAAAAAAGACAGCGGCAAAAAAAACAAAAACAAAAACAACCCGAGTCTACAGGACTACATTTTTTTTTATTTTATGGTGTCTACTACTAACGGCTGCAGCTTTATGCCTTGACTTTTGGTTCTGACTGAAACAGTGTCTGGCTAGTACACGTGTCACTGCTGGAATATGTCTATTCAGGCTTTCTTTTAGTTCTGCTTCTTACTTGAAAAACACAAATGGATATGAAGCTAGTCATATCTGTACTTACACTTTCGCTAATTTACCTTGTTTCTTTTTGCACATCTACACCATCATCATCTTGGTAGCACAAGTCACACACAAACCAGAAACATCGTTTGAGCAGTCATGTACAGAAAACAACAACAACAACACAAAATGGAGAGAAGATAGTTGCCACACCATCAGCATGGTGAATATGCTGTATATATATATATATATAATATATATTTCTATCTATATATATCTTATCTATATCTATTCTATCTATTATCTATCTATCTATCTATCTATCTATCTATCTATCTATCTATCTACAATATATAATATATATATATATAATATATATATATATATGCCTATACCTGGTGCCACTATTCGAGAACTGGTTGCACACACCTAAAATAGCAATGCAGTAAACCCAGCCCTGTAGTACCAGGCTCGTGAGATGTCGCTGTGATTCAGACAGCATCTTCACCACTGACCGGTACAGAGCCCACGAAACCAACACCACTCAGTCAAGCGTGCTAAATTTTGCACAGCCTTTCCTGCTACCTAGTCCAAGTGTGGTCAGTTCCTGCTGTAAATAGCACCAGCTGGCTCCATCTGGGCTGGGATGGGATGGCTTATTTAGCAGTCTAAATACCATATCTATCTATCTATCTATCTATCTATCTATCTATCTATCTATCTATCTATCTATCTATCTATCTATCTATCTATCTATCTATCCACCCCTTTGTCTGGCCATTGTGGGGGCAACCCTGAAGACTTGACAACCAGCTCCCTCCATTCCTCTAGAGCTCTGTTCTGCCTTTCTCAAAGTTTTGTTGTGCTCTAGACCTGCCCATTTGCTGATATTGTCCTCCCATCTCTTCCTTGGTCTTCCTCTTTTTCTTCCTCCTTGGAAAGTGCCTTGCAGTATTGTTTTTGCAAGTCCTTTGGATCTTGTTGCATGCGTACCATTTCAGTTTACACTTCTTTATGATTGATAAAAGGTTTTCGGAGGGTCCAATGGCTTGCTGGATTCTGTTATGCACTTCTTTGTTGCTTATGTAGTCTCTGTAGGAGATGCCAGAGTCCCCGGAAGCATCTCAAATTCAAGCCTAATATCGTTTGTTTGTTGATGGTGGTGGTTTTTGTTTCTGTTTGCTTTTTTTATGTTTCTTTTTGTTTTCTTTTAATCTACAGACTGGGAAGTCAGTTTGAGGGTGCTATACTGCCATATGGGTGTGGCATTATGCTAAATGGTTATATTAGACAGTTCAGATCAGACAGAATGTGACCATTATTTAGTCTTTGGGGTGTTTCTTTATACTATTTACTTCCCTTCAATGTCTCCAGTGATGAGAGGAAGCACTTTCAGGCTTTACAGTATACTGCCTGTAGCTGCAAAGATGAAGCAGGGCTTCTGTATCAGTGCATGTAGGCCAAGTTCTTAGTGTCACATCACTTCTCTCCGTCCTTAGTGTCACATCACTTCTCTCCGTCTTTAGTGTCACATCACTTCTCTCCGTCCTTAGTGTCACATCACTTCTCTCCATCCTTAGTGTCACATCACTTCTCTCCGTCCTTAGTGTCACATCACTTCTCTCCGTCCTTAGTGTCACATCACTTCTCTCCTGGTTTGCTTCTTTGCTTCCAACCGGATCTTTATATATATATATATATATATATATATATATATATAATATATATATATATATATATATATATATATATATATATATATATATATACTGATGACATTTACAAAACTGCATACACACGGGGACTGGATGTAAAAAAGCGTAAGAGTGCTTATTCCATTATCCTGGGGGGGTGGTGGGGGGGGGGGGGGGGGGGGCGGATAGCCTAGTGGTCAGAACATTGTGCTGGCAATTTGAAGACCCGAGTCCGGTCGAGGAAATTTTCTTCCTGGAGTTAACATCAGTGCTGACTCCACTCTCCCCAAAAAGTCCTTCGGATGAGACTTTAAACCGAGGCCCCGTGTGCGAACGCACGCAGAACATCTTGCGCACACGTTAAATCCTGTTCCGCTTTTCGTAAGAGTAGGCCATCGTGTGCCGGTGGGAACAGATGACAATATTTACAAAACTGCATGCACACGGGGACCGGATGAAAAAAAAGCACATGATTGCTTATTCTGTTATCCTCGATATAAAAGAATTAAAAAAAAAAAAAAAAAGTCCTCGATATAAAAGAATAAATTAAAAATAAATCAAAATAAAATCTCTCTCTCTCTCTCTCTCCTCTCTCTCTCTCTCTCTCTCTCTCTCTCTCTCTCTCTCTCTCTCTCTCTCTCTCTCTCTCTCTCTCTCTCTCTCTCTCTCTCTCTACATATATATATATATATATATATATTTTTTTTTAAATTCTTTTTTAATTCTTTAATATATATATATATATATATATATATATAAGAGAGAGAGAGAGAGAGAGAGAGAGAGAGGAGAGAGAGAGAGAGAGAGAGAGAGAGAGAGAGAGAGAGAGAGAGAGAGAGAGAAGAGGTATTGTAAATTCGACTAAACCTTGTTTTGTGATATATATTAGGTTTTTCAAGGGATTTTGAAACTTTTATGTCTTTATTTGAAATCCCTTGGAGGCCAAGTTGGGAATCTTGGACAACTCTTGATATAAAGCATTATTATCCCTACCCTAAACACTTTTCTGGCATCGCTGCGGCGTTCTAAATTTGGCTGACCGGGATTTTATACGACCATCCCAATAGCTCGCAGGGGAATCGGCTTCTATAAACAATGGGCCAGCTGCAAACCAGGCGCCCTTCGGCCTTATTTTCACCCCCGTGAAACGGAATGGGCTCGCTCACAGCGGAGTCGTGCCGGCTTTTACACATGTGTTTTGTGTTGACTAAATTGTTCCAATGACACTTCTCATCATGTTTCTTTTGTGAAGTACAATCTTCAATTATTAAGATATGCACATCATTTCATCAAACATTCATGGCAGATCGACTGTGTGAGCGTTGAGGGGATGTGTCTTGAGAAGCTGTAAGCTTGATCAGAAAGAGCAATGTCTTCCACTCTGATTCTTTCGTGTAGCCTACCTTATTTTTAGAATGTGAGCCAGAAAAGATGGAATGTGTGTGTGTGTGTGTGTGTGTGTGTGTGTGTGTGTGTGTGTTGTGTGTGTGTGTGTGTGTGTGTGTGTGTGTGTGGTGTGTGTGTGTGTGATGAGAGAGAGAGAGAGAGAGAGAGAGATGAGAGGAGAGGAGAGAGAGGAGAGAGAGAGAGAGAGAGAGAGAGAGAGAGAGAGGAGAGAGAGAGAGAGAGAGAGAGAGTATCTGTGTGTGTGTGTGGGTGTGTGTGTGTGTGTGTGTGTGGTGTGTGTGTGTGTGGTGTGTGTGTGTGTGTGTGTGTGTGTGTGTGTGAAGGAGTGTAGTCCTGTGTGTGTGTGTGTGTGTGGATGGGTCTGTGTGTGTGTGTGTGGTGTGTGTGTGTGTGTGTGTGTGTGTGGTGTGTGTGTGAAGAAAGAGAGAGTTCTCCCTGTATGTGTGTGTGTGTGTGTGTGTGTGTGTGTGTGTGTGTGTGTGCGCGCGCGCATCTGTGTGTGTATGAGACACACACACACACACACACACACACACACACACACACACACACACACACACACACACACACACACACACACACACACACACCACACAGAGGCAGACAGACAGACAGACAGACAAACAGACAGAGAGCAGACAGACAGAGACACAGACAGAGAGACGAAGCAGCGTGTGCGTGTGCATATGGGTGTGTGTGTGTGTGTGGGGGGGGGGGGGGTCTGTGAAAGATTTTTACGTTATTTCCAAAACAATTCTTTGGGAAATGAAATGTATGTTTTAAATAGTGTGGTTAGGAGGTCAATGCTTATCTACCTATTGTATTGCTGGAGTTCCTAAGCTGCTCTGTGGAGAGAAATATTATTATGCCCGTAATGTCAGGGCTCTCAGGTTCCTTGTTGAGGAACTGCTCAGACCACTCCTGCTATCCAGTTCAAACATCCACGCAATGGCAGATCTGACGACACTCTTGTCCAACATGTATGTAGGTACAAAGCCTCAGCCAAGCTCTGTTTATCATCATGGTATCCCTCAGGAGAGAGAGAGAGAGAGAGAGAGAGAGAGAGGAGAGAGAGAGAGAGAGAGGAGAGAGAGAGAGAGAGAGAGAGAGAGAGAGAGAAGAGAGAGAGAGAGAGAGAACTCGAACTCGAACTCGAACTCGAAAGATTTACTCATGAAAAAAGGCCATTGGCCCATACATGAAGGGGGTTGCCGAATATCGATAACGATAATTGCTTTAAGCTGACACACGACGCTACTCCAAGCCATGGAAACCACAGCATTGATTAGTAATGTACATCGAGACACGAAACTCTTTACTGTCCAGATATGTTACGGCATTCCGAGCCTTTCTTTCGTCCAGCCTTTGTCACAAACACACCCTTAGGTCTAGGCTAGGCCTAGCCAAGAGACCGCTGTAATAGTTCTCTAAGTGTCGATAAGTCCCTTGAAGCACACGATAGGGGAGAGAGAGAGAGAGAGAGAGAGAGAGAGAGAGAGAGAGAAGAGAGAGAGAGAGAGAGAGAGGAGAGAGAGAGAGAGAGAGAGAGAGAGAGAAGCCACTTCATTTGTTTGCAGTTGAGAAAATGATGCATACTTTTTTGCTGCTGTTCACTCCAACTACGCACGCTATGGGCTCTACTGTCTGCATTCCAAGCTACGTCTGCACCTTGATCTGTCCAAAAAGTTCATTGCTGGAGGACACGTCATGCGCCATGAAGCAGGACTCTGGAATGACAGATCGACTGACCTCTTCATGGAGACAACATACAAGGCCTGTCCACTCTCTGATGTTGTCTCCCACCCTTTCCTCTGTCTGCCTCTTCCTCTCCCTCCCCTTTACTTCGGGCCACTTACTGTTCCCTGTAAGACTGTCTTGGCCAGTCCAGATGATCGTGTGACGTTCCTGTACCACTTTAGCTTGCGTTTTTCCACTGTAGTTAGGAGCTTTTCATATGGACCTATGGCATTCTTTATTCCTAGGCCTATTCTAGTTTTCACTTCTTCATTTTTGATGTGATCTCTGTATGAAATGCCCAGGAGTTTGCGAAAGTCTCTCATCTCCATTGCCTGTATTCTTCTTTCAATGTCTGCTGTTATGGTCCATGCTTCACATGCCTTCAAAAATATGGACATGATCAGTTAAACTATAAGCAGCAAAAGTTGAGTTAGGTATTAATGGGCAAACGTATGCACAACACTTAATTAAAAACCTACCCATCTCCTCCGTAGAAGAGCTGATTTAACTATGCGCGATGGTATGGATGCGTGAACTTACCCAGCATACGATCTATGCGTTAGTAAAGGTCTTAATGTGGATCATTGAGTGTTGGGATAGTAGGCCTACTGTACTCCCACCTGCTTAGACCAAGACCAAGACCAAAATCAAGTTGAAACTTGTTCTAAAAATTATCGGAGTGGGATAGCCTAGTGCAGTGGTCAGAACATTGTGCTCACAATTTGACCACCGGGGTTCTATTCCCGGTCGAGGGGATTTTCCCCCTGGAGTTAACATCAGTGCTGACTCCGCTCTCCCCTAAAGTCCTTGGATGAGACTATAACCCGAGGAGGTCCCGTGTGTAAACGCACGCAGAACACCTTGCGCACACGTTAATTCATGTTCCGCTTTTCGTAAGAGTAGGCCATCATGTGCCGGTGGGAACAGATGACAAGATTTACAAAAGTGCATACACACGGGTACTGGATGTGAAAAAGCACATGAATGCTTATTCCATTATCCTCCATAAAAAACAAAACATAGTAGGTCTATCATTAATACAGGTTGCACCACGGTCAAAGTGATAGTCGGAAACTTTTTTTGTTTGTTTGTTTTTTTGTTGTAATTTTCACAGATATTTTAAAGTATGAAAAAGCGCACCATGTAGGCCTAGGCTACTTTTTTGTGGATTGAGGACATAGAACAATAATACTAGGTTGTCACATAAAGTTGGACATGATCATCAAATGAGGATTTCTTGTGTTCCTGCAGTGTTGACCCCACCCCTGCATATATATATATATATATATATATATATATATATATATATATATATATATATATATATATATATATATATATATATATATATATATATATATCTCTCTCATCTCTCTCTCTCTCTCTCTTCTCTCTCTCTCTCTCTCTCTCTCGAGGATTATGGCATAAGCACTCATGTGCTTTTTTTCCCCATCTAGTCCCCGTGTGTATGCCGTTTTGTAAATATTGTCATCTGTTCCCACTGGCGCACAATGGCCTACTCTTACGAAAAACAGAGCAGGATTTAACGTGTGCGCAAGATGTTCTGCGTGCGTTCGCACACAGGGCTTCGGTTTACAGTCTCATCCGAAAGACTTTTGGGGAGAGTAGAGTCAACGTTAATATTTACTCCAGGGGAAAAATCCCCTCGAACGGGAGTCGAACTCGGGTCGTCAAATTGCGAGCGCAATGTTCTGAACATTAAGCTTTCCCGTCCTAGCCTATGAAGGTTAGGAATAGCCTAGGGCCTATAGCCTTGCAGTAGACATAGGCCTAGTACTGA
>CM060321.1:49855785-49883285 GCA_030674155.1 Stramonita haemastoma | reverse complement strand
TTGCTTTTCTTTAAAAATTCTTTTTTTTATTTTTTTTTTAGTATATATATATCTTTATTCTGCAGGTTATAATTTGAACAAAATTAAACATTATTCTGAAAATGCCCATCAAATCTAGTCCGATCAGTGATTGCATCTTGGGCTTACCTGAAATATTTTTGAGTAACATGAGGAAAACATTATCCCACTCATCCTGACATGGCCAGATCATGTTGTCACTAGTCTCACTGATGCTTGGAACCACATACCTTTATTCTACATAATTATAACCCCCCCTCCCAGATTACAAGGATATCACAAAAATAAACATTTCTCACCATGCTGTCAGCTTTGTGATCGCTCTTCATGTTTTCCCCATTGTTTACCACATACCATTTTGAAGTTGTAGCAGTCAACAGTGAAGCTTTCTGCCACCATAAGTCAAGTCATAGCTATCATGTGACCAACTGGAAGTGTTGTAAACATTTCAAAATAATAGCTTTTAATTTAGCGCTTTTATCAGGAAAATTGTTGTTCTTCAGCGACTACACCAAAAAATGGATGATTGACAAAACTGCCTTGGAAAAAGTAAATTCAGTGAAAGATCAACCAATTCTCATCTCCCTGTGTAGTTTGGTCACAGGTCAATCGAAAATAGGTCACCAGCAGGTCCTCAGGGTTCGCGATAACCGGTAATTGCCGGTATTTTACCGATTGTAAACAGGGAATACCGAAAATTTTCGAAGCAACCGGTACCGCGTACCGATTCTGTTTGCCTGTGACCGATTAGATTTCCGTCTCAAAAAAAAAAGTCTGAAGTGACTTATTCTGACAGTCTGTCACGCGCCTGTACTGTGCTTACGCACCTACCCCTTCCCACCCCTTCCGACGAACATCTTTGGCGCCAGCCTGATTAGCCTAGCACGCAGAACAGCAAGCTTTACTGTGAAAGAATAGAGCTTCGCGCTCTTCTCGGCATGACAGTGACTTCCATTTACAATGAGTAAATGGGGCCTAGATTAATTCTTTATTCTTTTAATCTTTTATATCGAGGATAATGGAATAAGCACCCCTGTGCTTTTTTACATCGTCCCCATGTGTATGCAGTTTTGTAAATGTCATCTGTTCCCACAGGATGGCCTGCTCTTGCGAAAAGCGGAGGGCCTATGACTATGAATTTGCGCGTTGCTTTGAGAGAGGAGTCGAAAACTAAATCTAAATTGAACGAAATATCTAGATGAGCGCTAAGCATAGAAACAAGAAAGAAGAATATAAGACACACAAATGATGTCATGCAAAACAACAGACTGACACAGACAGTGGCACAGGCGCTAGAAAAAAATCCTATTTCCTGCGTGGCTTCGTGCCCAAGAAGCGAGTGGCACGGCAAAGTCTGAGAGACTTGCGTTCAATTTGGATTTAGTTTTGCTGCCAAACAATCCCCCCTCCACCACCCCCTCACTGAATAGTTTCGTTTTGTTCACAGTACGTACCGGATTTTATTTTCTCGGGACCGATTTTGGGGGAGTTGGTCAAGATATCTCTGAAATGGCAACTCGCAGTACTGGTTTTAAAAAATCCTAGCGCGAACCTTGGGTCCTTTGTGCCCACGTTGTTGTGATTGACAATGAGGAAGTGTGATGGACCATGTGAAAATGTGATTACACTGAAGATGATGCGCGACCGCTTTATTTTTGAAATTGATTTTCTAGTACACAAAACCATTTTAGGTACTCATATCAGCTGCATATCTTTGTTTAACTTTTCTTGTTTCTATCACTAAAACAAAAATAGTATCCCAATTGTACTTTGGCTCTGAACGATTTTTGTTTGTTAATGGTGTAGCAGTGTCTGTTTTTGGGTGCCATTTTTTCATGCAAAAATTACATTAAACCTTCAGTTTCTTGGCAATAGCATTAAATTTTGCCTGCATTTTATTTCCACTATATATGCCACTCATTCACCACACCCACACAGAAAATAGACTGTCAGGTATTTTTAGAAACATCTTTTGTTCTCTTTGAAAGTGACCACCTCTCCGGGTGACGACCTTTTGGCAGTAAGGCTATGGCCATAGTAAACCCGGCCTTTATCCGCTGTCAATTTTGCTGGCCCAGGTGAAAAGTCCTGCCCGGCTTAATTGCTCTGTGGCGTCACTGATGACGGCTGTGCGTGGCCATAGTAGAGCTGTCCTGTATTTTTAACCCGTTTTTTTGACTTCCAAGCAAAACGTCCGTTTGCTGGGTTGCTGGAAAGGAAAATAGTCAAGAAAAACTTATTTATGGTTATACAGTAATTGCTTCAAAATTTCTGACTACACAAACTAGTAAATTGACCCTTTCTGATTATATTCCAGTGATTTTAATAAAAGTTTTGTGGGGGGATTTTACGTAAAAACACTTTTTATGTCAAACTATTTTCTGTCAATTTTGCGTGAGGCGTGGGGCGGAGTTTCAGTTGCTGTGTCAGCCTTGTTTTCGCGTCACTCGCAGTTTCAGGGTGACGACTCATTATTTTCCTTGACCACATTCTCAGAAAGAGCCGGGTTTACTATGGCCACTTTGACGGATCCGTTCTACCGATAAACAAGACAGCCGTTAAAACTCCGGCTGGCCGAGTTTACTATGGCCGTAGCCTAAGTCCTTTATCAAGATAATATCAAGACTTGATTGAGAAACTCTCCTATGGGGATGTTGGGGGCCTGTTCGTATTATTGAATAACTAACATCCCCATCTTCTGAAAATTCTGTGCTAAGATATCCCTCTTTTCTATCCTCTTTGTTTCTGCCTTGTTCCTTTTCATCCTGTTACCTCCTCCTTGTTTATTTTCTGCCTTCATGGTCTATTCTCCTGCCTTTTTTAGAGAGAGACTTGACTGATGATAACAATTTCCATGCCAAAGTCAGATGCGCTGGACCTGAGTGAGTTGTCAGGTGCTTAATGGCAGCATTATGCATTTTCACTTACATGACAGATAACAATAGTTGCTGTTTGAGCATTCGAAGAAGAAGAAGAAGAAGAAGAAGAAGAAGAAGAAGAAGAAGAAGATGGGTATACTTGAATTAATTTGCCCTTAAAAAAAAAAATCTGCAATGTATAAATGATATTATTGCTTGACTTCCAGTTTGACTGGGATACATTAAATTTGTCTTTTAATTTTTTTTAACAGCTATATACAAAAGATAGTATAGGTTGATTTCCATTATTTTGATGGTCTTTATCTTGAAGTGTACATGTATGTTTTCAGTGTTGTACATGTATATATATACATATAAATATGTCTTGTCTCTCTGTTGTTTAGTCACAGCAGAAGACCCGGAGCTGACTGAAAGTAAACGTCGTCGGTTTCGTACCAAACGGATGCGCCCAGACTTTTTTAACCCCCTTGACATGGAATATTCTTCTCGACGAAAAGTCAAAGTGAGTTTGCTTACTGATCAGGGTAGATTTTTGTTTTGAATACATGTACGTCTTCTGGGTAGACCCTTTAAAGTTTCGAATGATATTGTGATATAAAATATATTGACAAGCAGCTCTCTCTCTCTCTCTTTTTTTTTTTTTAAATGTTAGCTTAGTGACTCTCTGACTTGCCATCAGAGGAGCAATTCATTTTTAAGCACTATTTTCTCTCCCATCTGCGTGTGGATCAGTATGGTAAGTACTTTGTTTTTGGATATGATGTACTTCATCAGAATCTCCCCCCCCCCCCCCCCTTTTTTTTTTTCCAATACACTCATGCATGCATGCATTCAAACAAACATGCACGTGCTTGTACACGCACGCATGCATGCACGCACGCACGCACGCACGCACGCACGCACGCACGCACGCACGCACGCACGCACGCACGCACGCACGCACACACACACACACACACACACACACACACACACACACACACACACACACACACACACGCACGCATGCACATATGCATGCATGCATGCACACTCACATGCACCCCCCCAAAGAAAAAAACTGAACGTAGCTACCACTGTATCATTTGGATCAGTTGAACATCACACTGAAGTGGGTTTAGGAAAGCTAAAATGAATTTCATGATTAAAAGCTGTTTCTTAGCAAGGATGAAATTAACTTTAAACTGCATAAGACTGAAGAATTTACTGTATTATTTGACATTGATCAGGTCTTGGAGCACTGTTTGACCTTGTATTGTGTATTGCGTGTGCCTAACTGAGAGTTTGATCAGTCATGCATTCTGTGTTAGCCAAGGCATGCTTGTAAAGGACCTAGAGTCAGTTTTCGTATATTTTTTATTTTATATATATATATAAATTTTTGTGTCCATTCCTCAGCTAGAGCTCCTAGATTTGTTAATGGTAAGATTTTGCATATATAAGCATTTACTTTTGCCCACCATGAAAGTAACCACATTCTTACTTCAGTGATGACATCTAAATGCGACGCCAGTGTGCATGTGTTTTAAAAATGTTTGTCATTAGTTCCTACTGCCATGCAATGGCCTACTCTTCTGAAAGATGGCACGAGTTTTTAATGTGTGCATAAGATGTTCTCTGTGCAATTGCACATGGGACCTCAGTTTATAGTCTCACCTGGAGGACTTAAGGGGTAGTGGAGTTGATAGTGATGTTAACTCCAGAGGAATAATCCCCTTGAACGGGTTCCTCAGTGGTGGCTTGAACCTGGGCATTCAGATCACAAGCTCTAAGCCCTATCCACTACTGACTAGGCTATCCTGTCCCCCTGACTTGTATATGATAATGCAATTTTAATTATTTGAACCATACTGGAATGTAGAATGTGGCAACCTTTATGGTTGGAAGACGGTTACATATAATGTGAAAATTTCACTAGTGGTGAACCTCAAGAGTTCTAACCAGGGAGTGAAAACTGAAAAGATACAAGTATTTGGTGATTTGGTGATTCCAAGCTGTGGACATTGTGTTTTAGAATGTGTATTGTTTGAGTAGTAAGTGTGGGAACTTTTTCTGGTCTGACTGGCTCACTGATTGTTTTGATGATTGTTGCAGGTGCAAGAAGTGAAGAAAAAGCGTGGACGACCGAAACGAACTGTGACCAAGCCTACTAAACCCAAGCCCAGTTCTTTGAGCAAGCCCAAGCCAGAGCAAGGTGAGCAAAGTGGGTGTATTTGGAACTGGGAGGAGTGGTCTAGGAAGGAGTAAGTACACACAGAATTCTGAAAAATGGATGTTGGCATTCAGGAGTGTTTCAGAGAGAACACTCCTTTTCTAGTCAGCGTTTTGTGATTTTGAATGGATGGTATTTGTAGGTAGCTACTGATTTTATCTTTTTTTTTTTTTTTTTTTTAAAGAAAAATTCTTGTTATTGTGGTTTCAATTACATGGTTACCACCATGGTGTGGTTATTTTGGCTGTCTCAGATGGTAAGACAAGCAGTGAATTATTGTTTGTAATCTTGTTTTTAGTTGGTAACCGCTAGCTGCTCAGGTCTAATTTGACCTAGACTCTGCTGATAGCTGAAAGCCTTGATTTGATGCTCATGGACTGTGAGGTTATATATGCCATGATGTATTGAAACAGGCATATGCCTTGCCTTGTTATTTTTTACTCCTGCTCTGTTCCTTTTTCATTTCACCACCTTTAAGTCTTTTTTCTGTCCATCCTGATCGATGTTTGCTATCTCATCAGTGTATGGCAGTGCAGCTACTGGTGCGCTTGCTCTATCCAAGCTCTTCAGTATTTGCCAGTGTTGCACCAAATATGACATCTAAGACCACATCCCGCCGCATACTGTGTGGCAAGATCAGGTTTTGTCTGGCGTAATGGTTTGTTTGTTGAATTCCTGGCTGGAAAAAGGTTGAGTTGAGTCCTCCTATCACAGGCAGGGGTATTAACATCATATGCAAAGAAGAATGGTTACATTTATGGTGGGTTAGCGATCATATTCATAGAATCTTAGCATTGGTGAACCTTGGAGCTCTAACCAAGGTACAGAAATAAAAAGCTTTCTACCTGTTGTAGAGAAATATCTTACATACTTAAAATTCTATCCAGTTATGGAGAAGTATTTTTCCCAGCATAAAATCATATTTGTGTAGAGAAATTCTCTCCTGCTTAGGAATCTTTTTTTTTTTTTCTCTCTCTCTCTTGCTTACGATTCCTTTCAGCTGTGTACAAATATTCCCCCTAGCTTAAAATTACAATTATGTAAAAAATATTCTCCCCAGTTTAGAACTACATTTGTGTATATAAATATTCCTTTCAGCTTAGAATTACATTTCTGTAGAAATGTTCTTCCCAGCTTAAAATTACATATGTGTTTAAACATTCTTCTCAACTTAAGATAAAATTTGTGTATAAATATTCCCCCCTAGCTTGAAATCACATTTGTGTAAGAATATTCCTCCTAGCTTAAAATTTCATTTGTTTAAAAATGTTCCCCATAGTCTAAAATTACATTTGTGTAGAAATATTCCTCTCAGATTAAAATATCGTTTGTGTATAAATATTCCCCCTAGCATAAATTATGTTTGTGTATAAATATCCCTCCCAGCTTAAAATTACATTTGTGTAAAAATATTCTTCTCAGCTTAAATACATTTGTTAAAATATTACATTTGTGTAGAAATATTCTTCTCAGCTTAGAATTACATTTGTGTAAAATATTCCTTCTAGCTTAAAATTAAATCTGTGTATAAATATTCTCCCTAGCTTAAAATTACATTTGTATAGAAATACTCCTCAGCTTAAATTTATATTTGTGTAAAAATATTCCCCCTAGCTTATAATGAAACATTTGTGCATAATATTCCTCCCAGCTTAAAATAACACTTGTATATAAATATTCTTCCCAGTTTAAAAATCACACCTTGCATGTACACATTAAAACCTGTTCCACTTTTCGGAAGAGTAGGCCTACGTGTGCCAGTAGGAACAGATGGCAAAACTTACAAAATTGCATACACACAGGGACTGGATGTAAAAAAGCACACGAATGCTTATTCCATTATTCTTGAAATAAAAAGAATAAATGGTGCATTTGTGTATAAATATTCCTCCAGCTTAAAATTACATTTGTGTAAAAATATTCTTCCCTAGCTTAAAATTCCATTTGTGTATAAATATTCTTCTCAGCTTAAAATTACATTTGTGCATAAATTTTTGTTTGTTTTTTGCTGCCTCGTCTTCTGTGACATCCCCACCCCGTTGCTCCCACGCCACTCATGTCAATCTCCCTGCCACAGCCATTCCCAGCTTAGTTGTGTCTCATCCCTGGGGCCGGGAGTCCACAGGGAGCCCATCAATACTAGGCTGCCGTGGGGTCACCACGTTTGTTTGTATAAAAAGATTCTTCCCTAGCTTAAAATTCCGTTTGTGTATAAATTTTCTTCTCAGCTGAAAATTACATTTGTGTGTAAATATTCCTTTCAGGTTAAAATTACATTTAACTTGTGTAAAAATATTCCCCCTAGCTTAAAATTACATTTGTGTATAAATATTCTTCTCAGGTTAAATTTATATTTGTGTATAAATTATCATATTTATGTACAAATATTCCCCCCAGCTTAACATTACATTTGTGTAGAAATATTCCTCTCACTATCTCAGCTTAAAATTATGTGTGTAGAAATATTCCTCTCAGTTTAAAACTACATTTGTTTAAAAATATTCGTCATAGGTTAAAATTTCACTCGTGTATAAATATTCCTCTGAGCTTAAAATGAAATTTGTGTTTAAATATTCCACCTATGTTAAAATTAGATTTGTGTGTAGATATTCCCCTGAGCTTAAAAATAAATTTGTGTATAAATATTTCCCCCAGCTTGAAATTACATTTGTGTAGAAATATTTTTCTTAGCTTAGAGTTACATTTGTCCATAAATATTCCTTTCTGCTAAGAATTACATTCTTCCCAGCTGAAAATTACATCTTGTATGTACACATTAAACCTGTTCCGCTTTTTGGAAGAGTAGGCCTTCATGTGCCAGTGGGAACAGATGACAAAACTGACAAAATTGCACACACATGAAGACTGGATGTAAAAAAGTAGAAGAATACTTATTCCATTGTTCTCGAAATGAAAGAAGAAATAATGTATTTGTATATATAAATGTTCTACCAGCTTCAAATTACATTTGTGTAAAAATATTCTGCCCTAGCTGAAAATTCCATTTGTATATAAAGATTCTTCTCAGCTTCAAATAACATTTTTGTATAAATATTACCCTAACTTAAAATTACATTTGTGTAGAAATATTCCTGTCAGGTTAAAATTACATTTGTTTGAAAATATACGTCACAGCTTAAAATTTGACTTGTGTATAAATATTCCACCCAGCTTGAAATGACATTTTTGTAGAAATATTTTTCTTAGCTAAGCTTAGAATGACATTTTTTGTATAAATATTCTACCTAGCTGAGAATGACATTTGTGTAGAAATATTCCTCTCAGGTTAAAATAACATTTTGTGTGGAAATACCCCCCCCCCCTCCCCCCAGCTTAAAATTACATTTGTATATAAATATTTCCCTCAGGTTAAAATTGCATTTGTATAAATGTTTCCCTAGGTTGATATCAAATTTGGGTAAAAATATTCCTCCCAGTTAAGAATTACATTTATGTAAAAATATTCTTCTCAGCTTAAAATCATATTTGTGTATACATATTGCCCCTAGCTTAAAATTAAATGTGTGTAGAAATATTTCTCATAGCTTAAAATTACATTTGTGTAGAAATATTCCTCCAAGCTTAAAATTACATTTGTGTAGAAATATTTTTCTCAGCTTAAAATTACTTTTGTATATAAATATTCTTCACAAATGAAAATTACAACTTGCATACACATTAAAATGTGCTCCGCTTTTTGGAGAGTAGGCCTTCATGTGCCAGTGGGAACAGATGACAAAACTGACAAAATTGCATACACACAGAGACTGGATGTAAAAAAGCAGATGAATACTTATTCCATTGTTCTTGAAACGAAAGAAGAAATAATGCATTTGTATATAAATATTCGTCCAGCTTCAAATTATATTTGTGTAAAAAGATTCTTCCTTAGCTTAATTAAGATAACATTTGAGTCCAAATATTCTTGTCGGTTAAAATTACATTTGTTTATAAATATTTCCCCTAGCTTAAAATTACATTTATGTAGAAATATTCCTCTCAGCTTAAAATTACATTTGTGTAGAATGAAGAAATATTCCTGTCAGCCTAAAATTACATTTGTTTGAAAATATTCGACACAGCTAAAAATTTCACATGTGTATAAATATTCCTCTCTAGCTTAAAATTGCATTTGTACATGAATATTCCACCTAGGTTAAAAATACATACGAGTATAAATATTCCTCTGAGGTTAAAATTAAATCTGTGTATAAATATTCCCCCCCAGCTTGAAATGACATTTTTGTAGAAATATTTTCTTAGCTTAGACTGACATTTTTTGTATAAATATTCCACTTAGCTTAGAATGACATTTGTTTAGAAATATTTCACTCAGCTTGAAATAACATTCTTTGTGGAAATATTCCCCCCCCCCCCCCCCCACCTCACTCGACCAGCGTAAAATTCCATTAGTGTGTATAAATATTCCCCTCAGCTTAAAATTACATTTGTATACGTATTTAAATGTTCCCCTTAGCTTAAAATCATATTTGTGAAAATATTCCTCCCAGCTTAGAGTTATGTTTGTGTAAAAATATTCTTGAGTATAAATATTCCTCTGAGCTTAAAATTAAATCTGTGTATAAATATTCCCGTCCAGCTTGAAATGACATTTTTGTAGAAATATATTTCTTAGATTAGAATGACATTTTTTGTATAAATATTCCACCTAGCTTAGAATGACATTTGTTTAGAAATATTCCTCTCAGCTTAAAATAACATTCTTTGTGGAAATATTCCCCCCCCCCCCCCCAGCCCCCTACCAGCTTAAAATTACATTTGTGTGTATAAATATTCCCCTCAGCTTAAACTTGCATTTGTATATATGAATGTTCCCCGTAGCTTAAAATCATATTTGTGAAAAATATTCCTCCCAGCCTAAGAGTTATGTTTGTGTAAAAATATTCTTCTCAGCTTAAAATCACATTTGTGTATAGATATTGCCCCTAGCTTAAAATTAAATTTGTGTAGAAATATTTCTCATAGCTTTAAAATTCATTTGCTTATAAATATTCTTTCTCAGCTTAAAAATGACACTTGTATTTATAAATATTTTTCCCAACTGAAAATTACAACTAGCATACACATTAAAACATGCTCCGCTTTTTGGAAGAATAGGCCTCCATGTGCCAGTGGGAACAGATGATAAAACTGACAAAATTGCGTACACACAGAGACTGGATGTAAAAAAGCAGTGAATACTTATTCCATCATTCTCGAAATAAAAGAAGAAATAATGCATTTGTATATAAATATTTGTCCAGCTTCAAATACCATTTGTGTAAAAATATTCTAACCTAGCTTAAGATAACATTTGTGTATAAATATTCTTGTCAGGTTAAAATTACATTTGTGTATAAATATTTCAGCTTAAAATTACACTTGTGTAGAAATATTCCTTTCAGCTTAAAATACATTTGTGTAAAATATTCCTCTCAGCTTAAAATTACATGTTTGAAAATATTTGTCAGCTAAAACTTTCACATGTGTTAAATATTCCCTTCAGCTTAAAATTGCATTTGTATATAAATATTCACCTAGGTTAAAATTACATATGAGTATAAATATTCCCTCTAGCTTAAAATAACTTGTATAAATATTCCCCCCAGCTTAATACAAATTCAGCTTAAATACATTTTTTAAAATTCCACCCCCCCACTCTAACCCCCACCAGCAGTTAAAATTACATTTGTGTGTCTTTAAATGTTTTTCCCTAGCTTAAAATCAATTTGTGAAAAATATTCCTCCCAGCTTAGAGTTATGGCTGTGTAAAAATATTCTTGAGTACAAATATTCCTCTGAGCTTAAAATTAAATCTGTGTATAAATATTCCCCCCCGCTTGAAATGACATTTTTGTAGAAAATATTTTCTTAGCTTAGAATGACATTTTTTGTATAAATGTTCCACGTAGCTTAGAATTACATTTGTTTAGAAATATTTCTCTCAGCTTAAAATAACATTTTGTGTGGAAATATTCTCCCCCCCCCCCCCTCCCCGCTCACCTCCGCCAGCTTAAAATCACATTTGCGTGTATAAATATTCCCCTCAGTTTAAAATTGCATTTGTATATATATATTTAAATGTTCCCCCTAGCTTAAAATCATATTTGTGAAAAATATTCCTCCCAGCTTAGAGTTATGTTTGTGTATAAATATTCTTGAGTATGAATATTCCTCTGAGCTTAAAATTAAATCTGTGTAGAAATATTCCCGTCCAGCTTGAAATGACATTTTTGTAGAAATATTTTTCTTAGCTTAGAATGACATTTTTTGTATAAATATTCCACCTAGCTTAGAATGACATTTGTTTAGAAATATTCCTCTCAGCTTAAAATAACATTTTGTGTGGAAATATTCCCCCCCCCCCCCCCCCTTACCAGCTTAAAATTACATTTGTGTGTATAAATATTCCTGTCAGCTTAAAATTGCATTTGTATATATAAATGTTCCCCCTAGCTTAAAATCATATTTGTGAAAAATATTCCTCCCAGCCTAGAGTGACATTTGTGTAAAAATATTCTTCTCAGCTTAGAATCACATTTGTGAATACATATTGCTCCTAGCTTAAAATTAAATTTGTGTAGAAATATTTCTCGTACCTTAAAATTACATTTGTGTAGAAATATTCCCCCTAGCTTTAATTTCCATTCTCGTAAAAATATTCCCCCTAGCTTAAAGTTACATTTGTGTAGAAATGTTTCTCTTAGCTTAAAATCATACTAGTGTATAGATATTCTTTTTAGCTTAAAATTTTATCTTGCATACACATTAAAACGCGTTCCTCTTTTCGGAAGAGTAGCCGTCATGTTCTGGTGGGAACGGATGTCAAAACTGACAAAATTGCATACACACGGGGACTGGATGTAAAAAAAGCACATGATTGCATATACCATTATTCTTGAAATAAAAGAATAAATAAATGCAATTGTATATAAATATTACTTCAGCTTAAAATTAGGTTTGTATAAAAAGATTCTTCCCTAGCTTAAAATTCCATTTGTGTATAAATATTATTTTTAGCTTAAAACTACATTTGTGTGTAAATATTCCTCTCAGCTTAAAATTACATTTAACTTGTGTAATAATATTCCCCCTAGCTTAAAACTACATTCGTGCAGAAATATTCTTCTCAGCTTAAAATTACACTTGTATATATATAAATATTCTGCCCAGGTGAAAATTACATCTTGCATACACATTAAAACCTATTCCGCTTTTTGGAGGAGTAGGCCTTCATGAGCCAGTACAGTGGGTACAGATGACAAAACTGACAAAATTGCATACACACAGAGACTGGATGTAAAAAAGCAGAAGAATACTATTTTCCATTATTCTCAAAATAAAAGAAGAATAATGCATTTGTATATAAATATTCCTCCAGCTTAAAATTAGGTTTGTATAAAAAGATTCTTCCCTTCCTTAAAATTCCATTTGTGTATAAAGATTCCTCTCAGCTTAAAATTACATTTGTGTAGAAATATTCCTTTCAGCTTAAAATTACATTTGTTTGAAAATATTTGTCACAACTTAAAATTTGACTTGTGTATTAATAGTCCTCTCAGCTTAAAATTACATTTGTATATATATAAAATATTCCACCTAGGTTAAAATTACATATGTGTATAAATATTCCTCTGAGCTTAAAATAAAATTTGTGTGTAAATATTACCCCCAGCTTGAAATGACATTAATTTTTTGTGTAGAATTTTTGTTGTTGTTGCTTAGAATGACTTTTTTTGTATAAATATTCCTCCTAGCTTAGAATGACATTTGTGTATCAATATTCCTCTCAGGTTAAAATAACATTTAATGTGGAAATATTCTTCCCCCCCCCCCCCCCCCCTGCTTAAAATTACATTTGTGTATAAATATTCCTCTCAGGAAAAAATTGCATTTGTATATAAATGTTCCCACAAGCTTAAAATCATATTTGTGAAAAATATTCCTCCCAGCTAAGAATTACGTTTGTGTAAAAATATTCTTCTCAGCTTAGAATCACATTTTTTGTCCAGATATTGCCCCTAGCTTGAAATTAAATTTGTGTAGAAACATTCCCCCTAGCTTAAAATTACGTTTGACTTGTGTAAAAATATTTCCCCTTGCTTAAAACTACATTTGTGTAGAAATATTCTTCTCAGCTTAAAATTACACTTGTATATAAATATTGTTCTCAGTTAAAAATTACATCTTGCATACACATTAAAACCTGTTCCGCTTTTTGGAAGAGTAGGCCTTCATGTGCCAGTAGGAACAGATGACAAAACTGACAAAATTGCACACACATGGAGACTGGATGTAAAAAAGCAGAAGAATACTTATTCCATTATTCTTAAAATAAAAGAAGAAATAATGCATTTGTATGTAAAAATTTGTCCAGCTTCAAATTACATTTGAGTATAAATATTCTTCCTTAGCTTGAAATTACATTTGTATAAAGATTCTTGTCAGGTTAAAATTACATTTGTGTATAAATATTACCCTAGCTTAAAATTACATTTGTGTAGAAATATTCCTGTTAGCTTAAAATTACATTTGTTTGAAAATATTTGTCACAGCTTAAAATATGACTTGTGTATACATATTCCTCTCAGCTTAAAATTACATTTGTATATAAATATTTCACCTAAGTTGAAATTACATATGTGTATAACTATTCCTCTGAGCTTAAAATTAAATTTGTGTATAAATATTTCCCCCAGCTTGAAATGACATTTTTGTAGAAATATTTTTCTTAGCTTAGAATGACATTTTTTTGTTTAAATATTCCACCTAGCTTAGAATAATATTTGTGTATCAATATTCCTCTTAGCTTAAAATAACATTTTGTGTGGAAGTATTCCTCCCAGCTTAAAATTACATCCGTGTATAAATATTCCCCTCAGGTTAAAATTGGATTTTTATATAAATGTTCCCTCTAGCTTAAAATCATATTTGTGACGCTCCACCACATAATGAGACGGAGTGCACCTGAGGTCAATTTTAAGTTATTGACATGTTTTTAATGTGCAATAAAGTGGCTATCAAATACAAAAAACAGATTTAAAATCGGACAATTCTGTGCAACATTATTACAAATTGAAATGATAGACTGCAGGATGTGACAAAATGAGAAACGGGCAAGTTTATTTTAGTAACAGGTTGTCAGAATGAGTGCTTTGGTATTTTCAAAACACATTTAAAAGCAAAAGGAATAAAAATTATGCCTTGATATTTCATTCTAAGGTAAATAAACAGATCTAGTTTAATAATTAATCAAAATATCAAAATTGACAACTTGACCCCCACCTGCCTTTAAAGGCTCCTAGCGCAAAATTAGGTAATGTGCTAAGCGACTCATTTTGTGGTGGAGCGCCACATTTGGGTAAAAATATTCCTCAGGTAAAAACTACATTTATGTAAAAATATTCTTCTCAGCTTAGAATCATATTTGTGTATAGATATTTGTGTAGAAATATTTTTCTCAGCTTAAAATTACACTTGTATATAAGTATTCTTCCTAGCTGAAAATTACAACTTGCGTACACATTAAAATGTGCTCCCCTTTTTGGAAGAGTAGGCCTTCACGTGCCAGTGGGAACAGATGACAAAACTGACAAAATTGCATACACACAGAGACTGGATGTAAAAAAGCAGATGAATACTTATTCCATTATTCTTGAAATAAAAGAAGAAATAATACATTTGTATATAAATATTCATCCAGTTTAAAATCACATTTGTGTAAAAATATTCTAACCTAGCTTAAGATTACATGTGTACAAATATTCTTCTCGGGTCAAAATTACATTTGTGTATAAATATTTCCCCTAGCTTAAAGTTACATTTGTATAGAAATATTCCTCTCAGCTTAAAATTACATTTGTGTAGAAATGTTCCTGTCAGCTTAAAATTAGATTTGTTTGAAAATATTTGTCACAGCTTAATATTTCACTTGTGTATTATAAATATTCCTGTCAGCTTAAAATTACATTTGTATATGAATATTCCACCTAGGTTAAAATTACATATGTGTATTAATATTCCTCAGAGCTTAAAATTAAATTTGTGTATTAATATTCCCCCCAGTTTGAAATGACATTTGTGTAGAAATATTTTTCTTAGGATTACATTTTTCGTGTAAATATTCCTCCTAGCTTAGAATGACATTTGTGTATCAATATTCCTCTCAGCTTAAAATATTTTGTGCAAATATCCCCCCCCCCCTCAGCTTAAAAGTACATTTTGTGTGCATAAATATTTCCCTCAGGTTAAAATTGCATTTGTATATATAAATGTGCCCCCTAGCTTAAAATCATATTTGTGAAAAATATTCCTCCCAGCCTAGAGTTCCGTTTGTGTAAAAATATTCTTCTCAGCTTACAATCACATTTGTGTATAGATATTGCCCCTAACTTAAAATTAAATTTGTGAAGAAATATTTCTCATACCTTAAAATTACATTTGTGAAGAAATATTCCTCATAGCTTTAAATCACATTTGTGTAAAAATATTCCCCCCTAGCTTAAAGTTACATTTGTGTAGAAATGTTTCTCTTAGCTTAGAATTACACTTGTGTATAAATATTATTCATAGCAATAAAATTACACTTGTGTATAAATATTCTTCATAGCTTAAAATTTCATCTTGCATACACATTGAAACCTGTTCCTCTTTTCAGAACAGTAGGCCTTCATGTTCTGGTGGGAATGGATGAGAAAACTGACAAAATTGCATACACACGGGGACTGGATGTAAAAAAGCACACAATTGCATATTCCATTATTCTTGAAATAAAAGAATAAATAATGCATTTGTATATATAAAATATTCCTTCAGCTTAAAATTAGGTTTGTATAAAAAGATTCTTCCCTAGCTGAAAATTCCATTTGTGTATAATAAATATTCTTAGCTTAAAATTACATTTGTGTGTAAATTTTATATTCCTCTCAGTTTAAAATTACATCTGTGTAAAAATATTCCCCCTAGCTTAAAACTACATTTGTATAGAAATATTCTTCTTAGCTTAAAATTACACTTGTATGTAAATATTCTTACCTGCTGAAAATTACATCTTGCATACACATCAAAACCTGTTCCGCTTTTTGGAGGAGTAGGCCTTCATGTGCCAGTGGGAACAGATGACAAAACTGACAAAATTGCATACACACAGAGACTGGATGTAAAAAAGCAGATGAATACTTATTCCATCATTCTCAAAATAAAAGAAATAATACATTTGTATATAAATATTTGTCCAGCTTAAGATTACATTTGTGTAAAAATATTCTTCCCTCCCTTAAAATTCCGTTTGTGTATAAATGTTCTTCTCAGGTAAATGTAAATATTTCATCTCGCTTAAAATTACATTAGTGTAGAAATATTCCTGTCAGCTTAAAATTACATTTGTTTGAAAATATTTGTCACAGCTTAAAATTTCACATGTGTATAAATATATCTCTCAGCTTAAAATTACATTTGTATATGAATATTCCACCTAGGTTAAAATTACATAATTATGTGTATAAATATTCCTCTGACCATAAAATAAAATTTGTGTATAAATATTCCCCCTAGCTTGAAATGACATTTGTGTAGAAATATTTTTCTTAGAATTGCATTTTTTGTATAAATATTCCACCTAGCATAGAATGACATTTGTGTATCAATATTCCTCTCAGCTTAAAATAACATTTTTTGTGGAAATATTCCTCCTCCCCCCCAGCTTAAAATTACATTTGTGTGTATAAATATTCCCCTCAGTTTAAAATTGCATTTTTATATAAATGTTCCCCATAGCTTAAAATCATGTTGTGAAAATATTCCTCCCAGCTTAGAATTATATTTGTGTAAAAATATTCTTCTCAGCTTAGAAATACATTTGTGTTATAGATATTGCCCTAGCTTAAAATTAAATTTGTGTAGAAATATTTCCTCATAGCTTAAAATTACATTTGTGTAGAAATATTCCCCTAGCTTAAAATTACATTTGTGTATAAATATTCTGCCCAACTGAAAATTACAACTTGCATACACATTAAAACCTGTTCCGCTTTTTGGAAGAATAGGCCTTCATGTGCCAGTGGGAACAGATGACAAACTGACAAAATTGCATACACATGGAGACTGGATGTAAAAAAACAGAATAATACTTCTACCAGTATTCTCGAAATAAAAGAAGAAATAATGCATTTGTATGTAGATATTGTCCAGCTTCAAATTACATTTGTGTAAAAAATATTGTTTCCTAGCTGAAGATTACATTTGTGTATAAATATTTTTCTCAGGTTAAAATTACATTTGTGTATAAATATTACCCTAGCTTAAAATTACATTTGTGTAGAAATATTCCTTTCAGCTTAAAATTACATTTGTTTGAAAAATATTTGTCACAGCTTAAAATTTGACTTGTGTATAAATATTCCTCTCAGCTTAAAATTACATTTGTATATATATAATATATTATCCACCTAGGTTAAAATTACATATGAGTATAAATATTCCTCTGAGTGTAAAATTAAATTTGTGTATAAACATTTCCCCCAGCTTGAAATGACATTTTTGTAGAAATATTTTTCTTAGCTTAGAATTACATTTTTTGTATTAATATTCCACTTAGCTTAGAATTACATTTGTGTAGAAATATTCCTTTCAGCTTAAAATATTTTGTGTGGAAATATTTCCCCCCAGCTTAAATTTACGTTTGTGTATAAATATTCCCCTCAGCTTAAAATTGCATTTGTATGTTTAAATGTTCCCCCTAGCTTAAAATCATATTTGTGTCAAAATATTCCTCCCAGCCTAGAGTTACGTTTGTGTAAGAATATTGCCCTAGCTTAAATTAAATTTGTGTATAATATTTCTCATACCTTAAAATTACATTTGTAGACTAGAAATATTCCTCATAGCTTAAAATAACATTTGTGCAAAAATATCCCCCCACGCTTAAAATTACATTTGTGAGAAATATTCCTCTTAGCTTAAAATTACACTTGTGTATAAATATTCTTCCCAGATTAAAATTACATCATGCATACACATTAAAACCCGTTTCTCTTTTCGGAAGAGTAGGCCTTCATGTTCCGTGAACAGATGACAAAACTGACAAAATTGCATACACATGGGGGCTGGATGTAAAAAAGTACATGAATGCATATACCATTATTCTCGAAATAAAAAGAAGAAATAATGCATTTGTATGATATATTCCTCCAGCTAAAAATTATGTTTGTATAAAAAGATTCTTTCATAGGTTAAAATTCTATTTGTGTATAAATATTCTTCTCAGCTTAAAATTACATGTGTGTGTACATATTCCTCTCAACTTAAAATTACATTTGTGTAGAAATATTCCCCTAGCTTTAAATAACATTTGTGTAGAAATATTTCTCTCAGCTTAAAATATTTGTGTGTAAATATTCTCCCAGCTGAAAATTACATGTGTGTATAAATATTCCTCTTAGCTTAAACTTACATTTGTGTACAAATATTCCCCCTAGCTTGAAATTACATTTCTGTATAACTATTTTTCTTAGCTTAGAATGACATTTGTGTAGAAATGTTTTTCTCAGCTTAGAATTACATTTGTTTATATAAAAATTCCTCACAGCTTAAAATTTTATTTTTGTAGAAATATTCCTCTCAGCTCTGAGTTACATTTTTGTATAAATATTCCCCCAGCTTAAAATTACAATAGTGTATAAATATAAGATTGGAGCACACTTCTGAGAAAACCATCATCATAATCAAGAAGTGAAAATGTTTTGAAATATAAGTATCTGGCAACTGTTTCTGACCACAAGTTAAAAATTAGGATGCTAACACTGACCTATTGTCAAGAAGGGGCAACAACATGTATACTCTCTAAGGAAGCTGAACTAATTTTTTTTGACAAAAAGATTCTTTCTTTTTTTTAGAGTCGTACATAGAGAGCGTTCTAACTGTTGCTTTCATTTGTTAGTACAATAACCTTAGTATGAAGAACAAGAATGGTCTTCAGAGAATTGTGAGAATCTGCTAAAAAATAATTGGAGACAAACAAAGAGATCTCAAGTCATTTTGTAATCAACAACTTGTACTCAAAGCAACTGCCATTTTGGGCAATCCCTCCCTCCCAGGCTTTTTGATTTCAGAATTTCAAGTTGTTGCCTCCAGGACGCCGTTTTCAGTGCCACAACAGCAAAACAAACAGAAAAAGAAATTCCTTTGTGCCAGTAGCCATCAGAGTTCTAAACTCGTAATAACACTGACTACCCAGGTGTTTCAAAATTTTATATGTATTATTATATATTTTTTTACTCTTTTCTGAATTACTTACTTGATTGCCACTGTTATGAATATAGTCAATGTATATTATTATGTATGTATGATGTATGTATGTATGTATGTATGTATGTATGTATGTATGTATTATGTATGTATGTATGTATGTGTAGTGTGTGTGTGTGTGTGTGTGTGTGTGTGTGTGTGTGTTCGTTAGTTTAGTTGTGTCAATGGTCATGTGTTGTTTTGTATTTATTCAAATTTATAATTTTTATTGTATTTTATTTGTATATCTTTTAAGAAATTGATGGATAACGTGTTTAAGCACGCACCCTCCGCTATGGATTGTGATAGCACTCGTGTGTGTGTGTGTGTGTGTGTGTGTGTGTGTGTGTGTGTGTGTGTGTGTGTGTGATGTATGTATGTATGCGAGTGTGCATGCACATATATGTGCATGTGCGAGTGTGTGCATACATGCGTAAATAGTAGTGATTATGTCTTTTTAGCCACCCTGTAGTCTAGTGGTTAGGGCGTTGGACTCGTAATCTAAAAGTTGCGGGTTTCCCAGCTTTCGGCTATGGAGTTGTGCCCTTGGAAAAGGCACTTTACGGCTATTTTCTCACCCCACCCAGGTGTCAAAGGGGTACCAACTTGTGTTGGGGGTTAACCCTGCGATAGACTGGCGTCCTATCCAGGGGGGAGTCTATGACTCTCAGTCGCATAACGCCACAGCAACCGTGATAAGCACCGGTCCTGATGAGCCTTAGGCTCGGGACAGACTTTAACTAACAAACATATGTCTTTTTTAGTAAATGGTTTTAAGAACATTGTATCCATACATGTTGTGTGTGTGTGTGTTTGTGTGTGAGTGCATTTGTGTGTGTGTATGAGTGTTTGTTATATTTTTATTTGAAGCTTTCATATGATGTTTGAACAAATATGAAATGTAGCCATCTTGTGTCTTTTGATTATGATTAGTATTATTATGCCTGTCAGTATTGTAATTGCCCTTCAGGGATGATAAAAGTGTTTTTGACTTTACTCGACTTGATATTACCCCCAGCTTAAAACTACATTTGTGTATAAATATTCCCCCTGGCTTAAAATAACATTTGTGTATATAAATATTCCCCCAGCTTAAAATTACATTTGTGTAAAAATATTCTTCAGAGCTTAAAATACATTTGTGTAAAATTATTCCCCTAGGTTAAAATTACGCTTGTGTATAAATATTCCTTTCAGCTAAAAATTAAGGGAAGGAAGGTGGCAGGATGGTTAAGACATTCGCCTGCCAACAAGTAAACCGTGAGGTTCTGGGTTCATACCCAGCCTTGCCCTTTCTTCCCATTTGACGAAAAAATTGAACTGAATGTCAAAGTCATTCGGATGAGACTATATAAACCGAGGCCCAGTGTGCGAACGCACGCAGAACATCTTGCTCACATGTTAAAACCCTTTCGGAAGAGCAGGCCATCATGTGCTGGTAGGAACGGATGACAAAATTATTTTTAAAAAACCCAGCATGCACACAGGTGTGTATTCAGACACCATCCCTGAGGAAACATTGGGGAGTTGAAGTCCCCGGGCAGCTCAGGGCTGTATATGGCAGTGTTCTGGTGGCTCCTGCAACGGTACTGGAACCATTCATATCGGTCATTGCCTTTCCAGTGGATCATTCCAGTGGTGTGGAGAGGGGGGGTCTGCTGCATGGGTAACAGTTTGCCCTCCATACTTACTTACCCAGGCTTTGTGCTCTAAAGACTAGAGTGCAACTCCATAGTCTTCCAAGACTGATTGGTGCCTACTAATACTACAATTAAATTTGTGTATAAATATTCCCCCCCCCCTCCCCCAAGCTTGAAATTACATTTGTGTAGAAATATTTTTCTTAGCTTAGAATTACATTTGTGTATAAATATTCCTCTCTGCTTAGAATTATATTTGTGTATAAATATTCCTCTCAGCATAAAATAACATTTTGTGTGGAAATATTCATTCCCACTAAATTTACATTGTATAAATCCTCACTTAAATTACATTGTATAGAAATATTTCTCATAGCTGAAAATTACATTTGTATATAAATTTTCCCCCCAGCTTAAAATTACATTTGTGTAGAAATATTCCTCTCAGCTTAAAATTACATTTGTGTAAAAAATATTTCTCTCTGCTTAGAATTACATTTGTGTATAAATATTCCCCCCAGCGTAAAATTACATTTGTGTCGAAAATATTCCTCTCAGCTTAAAACTACATTTGTGTGGAAATGTAATTTTTATTCCTCTCAGCTTGAAATTACATTTGTGTATAAATAATCCCCCTTGTTTAACACATTTCAAACCACAAACGTTATTATTATTATTGTTGTTGTTGTTGTTATTATTATTATCATCATTGCTATCATTACCATTATTATCAACATTATTTGTTGCTCTGCCTCCTGTCTTTCCCCACGCCCTCACTCACACCCAGTTACCATCATTCGTCCTTCTGTGTCTCTCATCAGAGTCCAAGCCTATGCCCCCAATGCCGGAAGAGGAGAACAACATGTATGCCAACATGCCCTCGGAGAAGATGCTGCAGTTCAACATCATTCTGCAGGAGTTGAACCACAAGTTCATCAGACAGAACTTCAAGCCTCAGTGAGTGCAGATGCGAGTCCACTAGGCCTACAGGCTAGCTAGCTACGTGATGGTTGATGGGGGGCAGGTTAGCTTTGTAATCCCTCTTTTTTTAAAGCTTGGTATTTATTATACAAACTTAGGAAACAGACTGGAGAAGTTGAATCGAATAGTTCACATTTTGATACATTAAAAAAAGAGATTAAAGTTTAATCGTAAAAAGATGAGAAGAAGAAGAAGCCTTTCACCCTGCCGTATTGTCGTTTACTTATGTTGTGTAGTAAGTACTGAACAAATCATGATTTAACCAAAAGAAGAGGGTAGGGTAAAGAAGAAGAGTAATCATTGTGAACAAGGCTGTCAAGAAAAGGATGTATTTTAACACAGTGTGCCTTGCAGATGAGCATTCATTTTGGTTCATTCTCTTTCACATGCTGCAAGGATATGTGTACAAAAACATACAATCATAAATCTTATTTATTTAACTTTTGTGAAAAAAGGTGTACACAGGATTTACAGAGTGAGAGATGGGAGAAAGAGAAGGTTAGAAAGGAGAGATAGAAAAAAAAACCCAACTACTTGTCAAGAAAGGCAGCTGTTTTTTTGAAGCTGCCATTTTTTTTATTCCTCAGCTAGAGCTCCAAAGTTCACCAGTTGTGAGATTTAAAAAAAAAAAAAAGTTCTCATGCCAATGATAAGATTTTTTGTGTATGCGACTGTTTTTACCTGCCATTAAGGTAGCTGCATTTTCACAGTGGCGAAACTGCCATATATGAAGAAGAAGAAAACAAAATGGTCTAAATCTTGGCTGCTGTGTGTCGTGAGCTCTGCCAGCTTCCTTCAGATTCAACCTCAGGGCCATTGTCACTTGCTGTGGCGGCGGCAACTCACATCTATTTCGTGTATACAGGGCTTTTAAAAAATCTCGCTGACACATTGTACAAAGACAGGTGATAGCTCTGCACAAGTTACAGGCACAGCATCAAGGAAACAGTCCATAAAACCCAAATAGTTCTTGAGGGTTGTCAGTGAACATCCGGGAAACTCTGGACTCTGAATCTTCTTGCCAGTCCTTGAAATCTTGGTCTTGGAAAAGTAACAGCTCTAGAAATGGGCAAAAAAAAAAAGATTACCATTGGAAATAAAGTGGTTCATTCTGCAGTTGTCAGTTACTTTTGTTACTGTGTTTGGTTCTGCACAGTCACTGATGAGGGATTGTGTTTGTCGTTGGGTGTTCCCCAGCTTAACACCTGGTTGGTCACCCAGTAGTATATGCACTCTGTCTCACTTCTGTGTCACACCTGGGAAGCGCTGTAAAATCACAGGTGCGCACTGGATGAAAAGTTTGCATACAGGACTGTTTTCAAGTACCTCACCGTATAGGCAGCCATACTGTGACTTGAACACTTCAGACGATAGGAGGGATTGAAAGCTAGAGCTCATCTCAGAATGTGGAACAGTAAGACCTCAAAAGCATTGGAGTGTTTTTGCTTTTTTTGTTGTTGTTGAGATAATTAGCATTGTCATGTTGAAAGAAGGAAGACCTGTTGCTAAATGGTCTCATGGACAGTCTTCATTGTGGAGCTTTGTGTGTGGTCTTTTTTTGTGTTTGGTTCCGTGTGTGTGTGTGTGCGTGCGTGGTGCATGCACGCGCATGTGTGTGCGCATGCATGTGTGTGTGCGCGTACATGTGTATGGGGAGGGGTGGGGCTTAGGTTCTGAAGAGGACTATTTGCAAAAATGGTTGAGTTGGTTGTAAGCTTGTTGACAGGTTGAGTGGGAAGAAATGTGTGGACCAATGTGATGCTTATTATGTGTGTGTGTCTGTGAGTGATGAAATTACATCATACGTAAAAACTTCACCATTATCATCACAAGTATTATTATGGGACGTGTGTCTGTGCACATGCTGATAAGTATGTCTTATGATTTTGCATGGATGTATATAATAGTATGCTTTTTTCTTATTGAAACATATGCCTCCCCCATCCCCCACACCCCCTTTCCCTTTCTTTCTGTCTTTTGTTTAGTTATTTTTTAAAAATTTATTTTATTCTTTTCTTTAGTCTCTTTCTCTCTTAGTATACCCTCAGGGGTAAGAGATGTTTTGTGTGCTTTATAAATCACGTATTCATTCATTCATTCATTCTTTCATTTATGAACATTTCACTATTTTACAGGGGTATAAACAATATAAAATGAAAAATATTCACTTTGACGCAAGATGGCAGCACATTCATCGTATATTTAAGGAAAGTAAATGGAGTGATGACAGTTGAATGCTGGTTTGTACAGCTGTAGTGTAACAAACTGCACTCTTTTCTCTGTTATTTTCATGTGAATTTTTCTTTCAGTATCACATTGCCTCTAGACCTAGCAGTATGACAGATCAGTGTGTCAAATATGAAAGGGTTTTTTTTTTTTTTTTTTTTTCATTTTGCTCCTTCTTTTTCCCTTTTATTATTTTTTTAAAACTGTAAACTATATCTCCTATGGAGGCTTGAAATTTGTGCGATTGTAGAACTTTTATTTCTGACCTAGTCAAGGAGCATGCACTAAAAAAAAGAAAAATCAACTGAAAAATCAAAACCAGAGAAATGGAAAAGAAAATACATTATTAAACTTTTTAAAAAATTTTTTTAAAAAGTTCCTTGGCTAGAGTTCTGGGTTTCATCAATAGTAAGATTTTGTGTTCACAGACGTTTGTTCACCGTTCTGACTTCAAGGATAAATTTTTTTTAAAAATCTGTGTGTGGTATGTTTGATGCTCTTCTTGTGCTTGTGCAATGCTTTAAGTATGTCTTGGCAATCATGATTGCTACTGATACATTTCTGGCAATATCAGTTGTGCAAGAGTAGCCCCCCCCCCCCCCCCCTCTTTAAAAAAAAAAAAAAGCCTGTGCCAGGTTTGTAGATTCAGATAGCTGTGTATTGCTAGTCAGTTGTAGCCAATCAGTGACCAGCCAAGATCCTAGCATTGATGAGCATTGTTTACTCGAATGTGGAGTCCCCATACCTCCGATCTTGTCCTTTCACCCAGCACACAGCATGCAAATCTAGCATAGCTGAAGTCAAGGGTCCAGGCCCAGTGCTAAAATTATCCTCCTTCCTTTGACCAAGTCCAAGTGTGGTCAGTTTCTGCTATAATTAGCACCAGCTGGGATGGAATGGATAGCTGTTGAGAGTAGCTGAAAGTGGGGAAACTGACAGCTGTGAGTACGGCTACCAAGAGGTGTACTGTAGGTTGAATGAGTAAAAACATGGTCTGTACAACCTTTACTTGGAAGCAGTTTTGCATTACTGATTAGGTTTACCTGATGCAGACATGAAGAAAAATCCCCACTCTCAACTGTGTGCATGCTTGATTGCCATGAGCATGAATCACCTCGGCAGAGGGAGGGAAAATCATGATAAAAATGATTTTCTACACTGCAACCTTTCTGGAAGTGAAGCCATTACTGGAAGATAAAGAGAATTTTTTTCATGAGTTGGTTCATGAGCTTGTACCTTCTTTCTTGTTGTGTTTGTATCCCAGTGAGAGATAAGTATGCGTGTATATTCTTGTGTAACGTTTCTTACGATTTTTGTAAAAAATTTTGTATGAATATTGTACTTGTGGTGGTTGATTGTTTTGGGATCTCTGAATGGCCTTTTGATGCCTTCAAATAAAATTGTATAACAAAAACCAACAAGTTTTGTGTGTGTGTGTGTGTGTGTGTGTGTGTGTGTGTGTGTGTGTGTGTGTGTGTGTGTGTGTGTGTGAAATAAAATCTGTGATGCTGATTGGCTTTGTCCTCCCCATATTAAACACCATAACGACGGTAAAGGCATCCCATAACCTGCACAGTCACAGTGAGAAAGGGTGTCGGAGACCTAGCTTCTCCAGGGCCAGCATATTGAGGGTGGCGCTCATCTCCTCCCTCCTGCTTTACCTTCCCTGTCCCTAAAAAGGCAGGTGCCCATTGACAGCTGGTGTTGTAGCCCTCTGAAGCCAAGGCGCACAAAGGGTCACCCATTCTCTCGCTCAACGCTTCTTTTTAACCTTGGTCTGGGGAGAGCGAGTGCTCTGACCACTGAGCCATCCCGAAACAATGGTAATACTGCTGAATAGTGAATGAGGAGAAACAATGTCAATAGGTATACCAAAAAAAAAAAAAGAAGAAAAATCATACTCTCGCATTGTGAATGAAGCTGGTAAAAAACCTAGGACATCAGGTAGAAAGCACATTCTCTTAGATTTTCTCCCTTCTTATGTCACACTTGACACATTTTATTGTTTATTTTACACTTTTATGCCAATGCTTGACGCTTTTTACTGTTTATTTTACACTTTTATGCCAACACTCGACACTTTTTACTGTTTATTAAAAAAATGTATGCCAACACTTGACACTTTTTACTGTTTATCTTACAATTTTATGCCAGCACTTGACACTTCACTGTTTATTTTACAATTTTATGCTAGCACTTTACACTTTTTACTGTTTATTTTACAATTTTATGCCAGCACTTGACACTTTTTACTGTTTATATTACAATTTTATGCGAACACTTGACACTTCTGTTTATTTTACAATTTTATGCCAGCACTTGTCACTTTTTGCATTTTATTCATTCTAAACACCTATTACAGTTTATTTTCATATAATCCCATGTTTGCTTTGTTCGTGTTTTTAATTTGACTTTCGAGGTAATAAAACAGTGTATTGACAAAGTGCACAGAAACAGTGGATCCAGTGGTCTAAATGTAACACGCCCATCTTGAAAGCCAGAGATCAGAGGTTTGATCCTCATTTAAACATTAACTTTCCTTCCATTCATTAGACCATAAATGATGGTCTGGGTGATATTCTTTCAGAAGAGATCATAAACCAAAACCTCACGTGTAACAAGCGTTTAGTGTATGTAAAAGAACCCACAGCAATGCAAGAGTTGTTCTTGTTAAGTTTGTATAGCCAATTCTAATACATGTACACATTCTTTTTTTTTATGGGTGGCGCTGCTCTTGTGGCATCGTGCTCTTCCCAGGGTGAGTAGCCAGGAGTTTATGCAGAAAAATCTCCCTTAGCTTAAAGTGGCATAAGAAGCATATATACAACAGGCAACACAACACATGCAAAATGTATGGAGTCTTGGACGGAAAATTTTATTGGTAAAGTATCTCTTCATCCCATCAATACATCAGTTAGTACACAACATTTGATCACAAACATAAGTGTATGGACGGAAAATTCTATTGGTTAAGTATCTCTTTATCCCATCAAAACACATGTTCAATACACAATACCTGATAACATACATAACACTTTGTTCACATATTATGAATTTTTTTAAAGACTATATCCAACATTTGATAATATACAGGCAAGAGTTTATGCAGGTTGAAGAACAATTTAAACCTGTGATAAAACTGGAACAGGAAAAGACATGTTCTGAAACTGAAAGAATGGAGAAGAGGGTGGAGTTTTCACAAAACTCAGATTATGTAATGAAAAGAATAACAAGTAGAAACAGAAGTAGCAGTAGCAGAGG
>CM060321.1:49843285-49845785 GCA_030674155.1 Stramonita haemastoma | reverse complement strand
ACTAGGCTATCCGTCCCCTATAGCTCTAGATAGATAGATTGTTCCCTACGAAAATCTTCCATCAATCGTAAAGAAGCGTAACATTAAATGGCACGGCATGTCACAAGATCAAAAGGACTTGCAAAAACCAATACTGCAAGGCACTGTCCAGGGAGGAAGAAAAAGAGGCAGACCAAAGGAATAGATGGGAGGACAACATCAGCGAATGGACAGGCCTAAAACTCAAAGAAAGAACCCTGAGAAAGGCAGGATAGAGAGAAGAATGGAGGAAACTGGTTGTCAAGTCTTCAGGGGTGCCCCCACGGTCACCAGACTAAGGGATAGATAGATTTGTCTTTGGATGGATGACTAGATGGATGAGTGGGTTGGTGGATTGGTGGTTTGGGGGTGGGGGTTGCCAGGGTGGATGGATGAGTGGGTGGTGTGTGTTGTGTTGTGTTGTTGTGGTGGTGATGTGGTGTGGTGTGGTGTGGTGGTGGTGATGGTGTGTGTGTGTGTGTGTGTGTTGTGTTTGTGTGTTGTGTGTGTTGTGTGTGTGTGGTGTGGTATGGTGTGTGTGTTGTGTGGTGCTGTGTGTGGTGTGTGTGTGTGTGGCTGTGTGTGCGTGCATGCACGCGCGTGCGCGCGCGTGTGTGTGTGATTGCGCGCGCGCACGCTCTGTTTACTAATCCTCAATACCTGATAGGAAAAACCGTTTAAAAATCCTCAATGTCTGACAGGATAAACCGCTTACAAATCCTCAATGTCTGACAGGATAAACCGTTTACAAATCCTCAAGTCTGACAGGATAAACCGTTTACAAATCCTCAATGTCTGACAGGATAAACCGTTTACAAATCCTCAATGTCTGACAGGATAAACCGTTTACAAATCATCAATGTCTGACAGGAAGAAAAACCGTTTACAAATCTTCAATGTCTGACAGGATAAGCCGTTTATAAATCCTCAATGTCTGACAGGATAAGCCGTTTACAATCATCAATGTCTGACAGGAAGAAAACCGTTTACAAATCCTCAATGTCTGACAGGATAAACCGTTTATAAATCCTCAATGTTTGACAGGAAGAAAAACCGTTTACAAATCCTCAATGTCTGACAGGAAAAAAACCGTTTATAAATCCTCAATGTTTGACAGGAAGAAAAACCGTTTATAAATCCTCAATGTCTGACAGGAGAAAAAACCGTTTACAAATCATCAATGTCTGACAGGAAAAACCGTTTACAAATCATCAATGTCTGACAGGATAAACCGTTTACAAATCATCAATATCACTGACAACAAAGGAACAAAGGCTGCACACTCACTTTTGACTGACTCGAACCAAGTGCTTTTCATGCTCAACCTGGTCGACAGCCAGCTCAGAAGGACAAATCTGCACAGAAAATATCCATAGGAAAGAAAAGCCTTCAAATCCAGATGGTAATTTACTGACTTTTCGTCCAGACAACATTTTATCATTTTCGTCTAACAGAGTAACAAGGCTGATTGCTACACAAAGTACAAATAATCAGTCATCATTTTGGATGTGAAGACAAGTTTCATAGATTACAGACAGAATGTTACTAATATTTTTTAAAATGGTACTTTAATTTTCTACCAAATTTATGTACTGAAACCACAATTTTCCCGAAAATCAGTAAACTGTATCTGTTTGCGATGCTCCAGCTTTTCCATTTTATATTTGTATTTTTAGTACATTCAGAAAAAACGTCAACATTAGGTTTTGTTTTATCATTCCGAAGTTTGTGAACAAAAAACATTGCTAACGGTATTATCAAGCCAAACGCTTAAACAGTCTTTGTAATTGCATAAGAGCCAAACAACTCTGTTTCCTCACACACACACACACACACACACACACACACACACACACACACACACACACACACACAACACACACACACACACACCACACGCACACCTAAGAAAGGGGGACGGGATAGCCTAGTGGTCAGACATACTCGCAATTTGACCCGGGTTCGACTCCCGTTCGAGGAGATTTTTCTCCCGGAGTTAACATCAGTTTTGACTCCACTCTCACACAAAGTCCTTCGGATGAGACTATAAACAAAGGCTCCGTGTGTGAACGCACGCAGAACATCTTGCACACACGTTAAATCCTGTTCCGCTTTTCGTAAGAGTAGGCCATCGTGTGCCGGTGGGAACAGATGACATTTGCAAAACTGCATACACAAGGGGAATGGATGTAAAAAAGCACAGCAGTGCTTATCCCATTATCCTCAATATAAAAGAATTAAAAAACAAAACAAAAATACCTACCTTGCCAAACGACAGATCTTTCAGTTCCCTGGTTTCGTCATCGTTGATGACGTCATGGAAGACAACAATGAAGGGGTCAGAGTTCACCACATCGGCCTTGAACCTGAGGTAGGGGATGTGAGAGGGCTGCCAGTAGCACTTTCTGCCAGACCCATACACCACAGGACTCTGGAACATTCCACACAATTATACTCTTTTCTGTCTGGATTTTCATCTTCT
>CM060321.1:49818285-49820785 GCA_030674155.1 Stramonita haemastoma | reverse complement strand
CTTTGGGAGGAGTGGAGTCTGCACTGATGTTAAATCCAGGGAAAATAAAATAAAATGTGTGTGTGTGTGTGTGTGTATGTGTGTGTGTGCGCGGTGTGTCGTGTGTGTGTGTGTGTGAGAGAGAGAGAGAGAGAGAGAGAGAGAGAGAGAGAGGAGAGAGAGGAGAGAGAGAGAGAGAGAGAGAGAGAGAGAGAGAGAGTGAGAAGAGAGAGAGAGAGAGAGGAGGAGAGAGGAGAGAGAGGACGCGTCACAGAGAAATGATCTGGTAAGCACACTGGGTTACAGGCTAGAAGGTCACTGGTTCAAATCCCAGAGGTGTCATAGCATTTTTATTATTTATCATTATTTTTTTTACTCTGGCCAGCTCCTACCTAGAGTTTCTATGGGCACATTGGGAACACTGGGACCGTAAAGTTGAGCTTCATCCACTTTATGGATGCAATTTTGAGAGTGTTGCTCAAATTACCCACCAACACTGCAGTGTGCCTGTATCTCTAAGGTCCTTGTTGACGCCTTGGACAGATTATGATAAGAGGCGTAGAGTTCAGCCCTGTCAAGTCGTCTTCAAGCAGGTTACCTCTATAGCAGCATGATAATACAATCCTCATCACCTGTGATCATCATGCAGTGGACGAACATCTTCTCTGACTGAAAGGCCCATGTTAAATCTGGGTAGCTTTGGTGAAGTCATGGTGACCTCAGTTTTGGTTTCCATCAGACTTGTGTGCGAGTGGTGAATTAATGCCGTTGTCTTCAGTGTTGGGGGTACAGTTGAGAAAGTCATTGGAGGAATGTTGTGGTTTTCACCACCCTGGGTGAACACTGTGCTTAAGTCTGGCTCCGTAACTTAGCTGTTAGGATGGGGACAGCTTTCTTCCATACTCAATGTTCAGTGACGATGAGGAGAACATCTTTAATGGCTACAGCTGCGAAGTTAGGTATACAATGTGACAGCTAGCGGTACTCTACGCTATAAGACACCCCAGTGTCAAACACACCTGACACTCAGAAAATGGCAGTGTTTCTTGAATGAGAAGAGCTACACTCGTGTGCACCTCTTCAGTGGGGATGACACTCCACTCTGTGATCTCAGGTACCTTCCACTGTCGCTGTCTCCACACCCAGGGGGACGGGATATAGCCTAGTGGTTAGAACATTGCGCTCGCAATTTGACGACCCGGGTTCGATTCCCGTTCAAGGGTTTTTTTCCCCCTGGGGTTAACATCAGTGCTGACTCCACTCTCCCCCCAAATCCTTCCGATGAGACTATAATATGAGGCCCCGTGTACGAATGCACGGAGAACATCTTGCGCACACGTTAAATCCTGTTCCGCTTTTCGTAAGAGTAGGCCATCGTATGCCGGTGGGAACAGATGACAAGATTTATTACAAAACTGCACACATACGGTGACTGGATGTAAAAAAAAGCACATGAGTGCTTATTCCATTATCTTCGAAATAAAAGAAAAGAAAAATACAGCTGACCACACGCCCCGAAAAAAAAAATCCCACAAACATGACGAGGCTCAAACCCACGATTCTTCAGTCATGATTCTGCTACCTTCACCACTGCGCCCTCTGACTAAGATCTAAAGCTGTGTAGCTGAGAATCCTCACACAGTTAATACAAAACGTATGGCTTAAAATGACACACACTCTCATGCTCAATCATTGGTTTGGCCCCTTGGAGGCTACTCTGTCTGTCTGTCTGTCTGTCTGTCTGGTCTGTCTGACTGACTGACTGTTTGTCTGATGGTTGGTCTTTCTGTCTGTCTGTCTGTCTGTTGGTCTATCTGTCTGTTGTTTGGTCTGTCTGTTTGTCTGTCTGTTGGTCTGTCTGTCTGTTGGTTTGTCTGTCTGTTTCTCTGTCTCTTGGTTAGTCTGAATGTCTGTCTGTTGGTTGGTCTGAATGTCTGTCTGTCTGTTGGTTGGTCTGAATGTCTGTCTGTTGGTTGGTCTGAATGTCTGTTCTGTTGGTTGGTCTGAATGTCTGTTGGTTGGTCTGAATGTCTGTTGGTTGGTCTGAATGTCTGTCTGTTGGTTGGTCTGAATGTCTGTCTGTTGGTTGGTCTGAATGTCTGTCTGTTGGTTGGTCTGAATGTCTGTCTGTTGTTGGTTGGTCTGAATGTCTGTTGGTTGGTCTGAATGTCTGTTGGTTGGTCTGAATGTCTATCTGTTGGTTGGTCTGAATGTCTGTCTGTCTGTCTATTAGTCTGTCTGTCTGTTGGTTGGTCTGAATGTCTGTTGGTTGGTCTGAATGTCTGTCTGTTGGTTGGTCTGAATGTCTGTTGGTTGGTTGGTCTGAATGTCTGTCTGTTGGTTGGTCTGAATGTCTGTTGGTTGGTTGGTCTGAATGTCTGTCTGTCTGTTGGTTGGTCTGAATGTCTGTCTGTCTGTCTGTTGGTTGGTCTGAATGTCTGTTGGTTGGTCTGAATGTCTGTCTGTTGGTTGGTCTGAATGTCTGTTGGTTGGTTGGTCTGAATGTCTGTCTGTTGGTTGG
>CM060321.1:49788285-49805785 GCA_030674155.1 Stramonita haemastoma | reverse complement strand
TGCTCTAACGGGGAGTGCGCCTCGTCAGAAGAGCGGGGCCACCCATTATTTAAAAAAAAATGTTTTCTTGTCTGCATGTGTGTTTGTGTCCCTCTCAGAGTGGCTGTTTTCTGCAGAATTTTGTCATGGACAACTCTTTTGTTGCCGTGTGTTGCACAGGGGACATCAGTTTATTGGCTCATCCGAAATACTAGCACCCTGACCACCACTCACGATCTAGTTCATAGGGGAAAAGTTTCGGGTACAGCCGAGGAACAAACCGGGACTTTTCGCTTCATAGGCAGGTGCGTTACCTCTAGACTACCGATCCATTGCTACTATCACGTCACCATCAACACCACCACAACTACCACTACTACTACGACTACTAGATCTACTACTACGACGACTACTTCTTTTCTTTTTTTCTTTTATATCAAGGATAATGGAATGAGCAATCATATGCTTTTTTTTTACATCTAGTCCCCGTGTGTATGCAGTTTTGTAAATATCATCTGTTCCCACCGGCACACGATGGCCTACTCTTACGAAAAGCGGAACAGGATTTAACGTGTGCGCAAGATGTTCTTGCGTGCGTTCGCACACGGGGCCTCGGTTTTTAGTCTCATCCGAAAGACTTTTGGGTGGAGTAGAGTCAGCACTACTCCAGAGGAAAAATCCCCTCGACCTGGAATCGAACCTACTTCTCCTACCCCTACTCCTACTACCACCTCTACTTTTACCACTATTATAACGTACTATTAGCAAGTCACAACAAGGTACAAGATACAACCTTTATTGTTCACTTTCATATGGAAAAAAAAAGGTCTCTGGACTGCACTTAACGATGTAAAACGCACATTGTCATTTAAAACAACATACAGCTCCTTGAATTTGTTGACATAGTTGCTTCCAGATACTGCCCTTCACAACTAGAGGCAAAAACAGGCGCAGTAGTAGTAGCGCATGATTAATGGGAGAGGAGTGGGAGGAGTTGCCTCAATAATGGACTTGTTTATTGATCCCTGCAGTCCGATCACTGTGTGACGGTTTGATTTCTCAACCGCCCAAGCATGGAGCAAAAGGAGCATGGCGGCGACAGTTTATCACCACACACACACCACGGGCAAACAGCGTGAACGCACGACACGAGTTTCCCATTTGAATCGTCAGACATTAAACTATGGCAGCTTCTTAGGTTCCCGATAGCGCGGCTGAGTCTTGCGCAGGCAAGATGCAAGTGTGCAACTGTAATGTAAACTTCGGTCAACCAGCCATCGAAGGTAAACTGGTTTTAAAAGCAAACTGAAAGATACAGATTTGTCTACGGAAAATCAAACACACAGACTGTAGTCTGCATGCCGCACTTGGTGATTCACACGCAACGTTAAACATGCAGATGAGTGTGGAATGAACAATGGCCTACAAATTGAATGAAAACGCAATCCATAGTTGCGTGAATTCACATGAACTCACGGAACTGCTTAAAAAAGAAATGAAACGTCCAGAAACTTTTTCGAATATCATCAATTTTAAGTGCTTTTTTACGTAATTCATCAGTTTTTAAAAAATGTATTTCACGCATCAGAGTGAATGGCAGATTCCAAACAGACCCTACTGTCAAGGCTGGATTGCTTGATAATTTTAGTCAGCTGTCAGCCCCTCCACTATCGGTACCTTCTCAGAAGTAGAGTTCCACTAAGACTGCTCTATGCCATCAACGACAGAATATCACCTTGAATCAGTGAGGAAAGAGTTCACATGCTGCGATGAGACCTGACCCCAAATAAGGCAAACTGATCTAACAGTTTCAGCCCAAGATCGCCTCGGAATTAGCAAACAAACAAGCACCAGCCCTCACCCTCCTCTTCATCTCTTCTCTAAACAATGGATCAGTCAGGAGAGATTGGGGATCAGCATTTGTCACACTTGTCTTCAAAAAGCAACAGCACATTGCCAGGAAAATTATCTACTATCAATCTCTGTGACCTGCATTGCTGTAAGGCCACTGAGCTCGTCATGTCAATGTCAGCCATATGATAAAATACACAACGCGACAACATCCTCGCCCTAAGAAAGCATAGCTTCAGATAAGAACGATCTCATGAGACCGAGCGCCTTGACCAGATCAATGAAACAATGTATGATCTTTGATAAGCAGGAAGACAAATAGATCTTGTAATAATGGACTTTGTCAAAGCATTTAACAGTCAACCACAGTCTCCTCATTCATGATCTGTCTCGCTATGGGATCATAGGCAAGATCAGCGCCTGTATTTAAAACTTTCTGGTTGATTGTAAACAGACTGTCGTGGTTGAGGCAACAGAATCTTATTTCACTTCTGTCGAGTCTGGCTTTCCCCAAGGGTCGGTTCTTGATCCTGTTTTGTTCCTTCTATGAATCAATGACCTTCCCGAACAAAATGGCTCTAAAGCGTGTCTCTTCACAGATGGTAACTGCATACTAGAAGTCGATGTATTAACGCATAGATCAGAAGTACCTTCAGACAAACATAGGCAAACATGCAGCACGGCAGAAGGGACGGTACCTGAAATTCCACTCAAATAAAGGCCTACTACCCAGGATATTTAAAACCAGAAAAAAGTACAACCAAGAGTACACCCTTAATGGGCACATACTAGAGCAGATCAGCAACACCAGATACCTCAGAGTCCACCCATTTGACAAAACTTGCAATGAGTTTGAAACTTCCTCCCAGAGCACATTATCTCAGCCCCAAACTTGACTTTCTTCAGAGTCAGTCAGCACAAGTACCTCCTCCTTGGCGAATCTCCTGCTACAGCGTAAACTGTCATCCCCTGCCCCACGCCTACCTGTAACTCTGGGTGCCACTGTATGGATGACTAGCATCATGGCTTAGCTCGGTGCTGAGTGATAATGCAAAAGCGAAATTGTTGGTTGCCCACCAACCGTTGCTGTGCTGTTATGATCTTTATTATTATCATTTTCTCTTACACAGGTAGCCCATCTCTTTGTCTTTGACACAGCTCCCACTTCAGAGCTGAAGTCTTCGACTTGATGTAAGCGAGCACTCAGAGGAGGGGGAGGAGGAGGGGGGGAGGGAGGAGGAGGAGGAGGAGGAGGAGGAGGAGAGAGGAGAAGGAGGAGGAGAGGAGAAGAAGGAGAAGAAGAAGACGAAGAAGAAGAGAGAAGAAGAAGAAGAAGAAGAAGAAGAAGAAGAAGAAGAAGAAGAAGAAGAAGAAGAAGAAGAGAAGGAGGAGAGGAGAAGAAGGAGAAGAAGAAGAAGAAGAAGAAGAAGAAGAAGAAGAAGAAGAAGAAGAAGAAGAAGAAGGAAAAGAAGAATAATGCAAGGAAGAAGAATGCAAAGAATGCAAAGAATGCAAAGAATGCAAAGAAGAAGAAGAAGAAGAAGAAGAAGAAGAAGAAGAAGAAGAAGAAGAAGAAGAAGAAGAAGAAGAGAGGAGGAGGAGGAGGAGGAGGGTACTCACAAGTCGTCTGTGTCAATTTTCAAGTCTTTGATCACATGATTTTTATATGTAAAAAAATCTGTGCAAGGGATATAGCTTTCACTTTTTGAGTTGTAAAATTTATGTGACCATTTCATTGAAAGACAAGCACCCAGACTATTACTTAAAGTGTAGTCCACCATTTTGTTTACACTGTAGATGTCATCGTAAACTTCAGAAGTAGCTGGGTTTTTTTTTCGTTGCTGATGTCTACCAGATATTGGACAAACTGACAAAAGTGTTGTTTCACTGCTGACAATAATAGCTGACATACCAGATTGGTTTTTTAACATGATTTATTCAGTATTGTCCAAAGAAGTGAGGAAGTGCAAGAGAAAGGTGTATTGATTTTGCCTTCAAAATGTATTGAAAGTGATGGCAGCGTAATTATAAGAAAAATGGTGTCTTAAGAAGAGAGACGCGTGGAACAACTCCCTTCCCCCACCACTACCACCACCACCACCACCACCACCACTACCCCTCCCCCCACCACCACTAAACCAACCCACCACCACCACTACCACCACTACCACCACCACCACACACCCACTCTACCACCAACGCCACCACTCACATCCCTACCCCCCCCACCACCACCATACCCACCACCACACCATACCGCCACCACCACCACAAAACAAACACCTTTCAAGCAAACAGACAAACAAAGGAACAAAAACTAGAAAAGAAAACAAAAAGTGGTTCGTTATCTGTATGTAATTAAGATAACAAAAAATGTATTCAGTACATAATACAACATGATAAAAACAACAATACAGACACGGGAAAAGAAAGCATCAAGCTGCTTAGCTTACATATGTCAACCGCCGACACGTTAATGCAGACACGCGATATAAATTTACAGTATACACAAAACAAAATGATGTGGTTTTATTCATACCACTTTTTAGTCACGGCAGATTTCTCTGCGTGAAATTCGGGCTGCTCTCCTCTGGGAGAGCACGTCGCCACAAGTGCAGCGCCACCCATTATTTTGTTCTTTTTCCTGTCTGCAACTGTATTCGTTTTCCCTATCAGAGTGACTTTTCTGCAGAATGTTGCCAGGGAAAACCCTTTTGTCGCCGTGGGTTCTTTTACGTGCGCTAAATAATGATGTGTAAAACACGGGACCTCGATTTATCGTCTCATCCAGACCACCACTCACAGTCTAATGGATAGGTGGAAAGTTTCGGGCTCAAACGGGATTCGAAACACGCACACCCCGACCCGGACTTTTCGCTTTCTAGGTAGGCGCGTTACCTCTAGACCACCGATCCATATAATACATACAAATAACAATAGACAAAACACTTAAAGTATACAACAATTCCAAACTTAACAAAACGTGCAATGGAAAATGGGTGGGTGGGTGGTGGTGGTGGTGGTGGTGGGGAACCCAAACCCTGGAACGTCACAGCAGGTCAATAATGATTTTTTCCCTCTCTCTTATCTTCACAATTCAAACAGACAAGAAGCAGTTCCGCACCGCGGAAGTGTTTACACTACTTGGTGCTTGCATACTAAAATCGTCCTGGTTCATCTATAATTTCACGCACACTACTTTAATAATGATAGCATCAGCATGAAAGCTATGCTGTTGTCTGTCGCCGTACAATAGTAGAGTTTTACCTTTTTTGGAGCACGATTTGCTAGATTAAATAGATCAATATGTATGCCGCGAACCAAAGCATAGTTTATATTGCTGTATATATAATCATCACGCTATTTTCCATTTATTGATTTCAGTCTATTGTGACAAAACGTAAACACCATACATCGATTCGCAATAAATCTTAGGCTGACAATTGATATGAATTTTGTATGACACAGAAGACCTAAACATTGCAGTTGTCGGAATGCAGTTTAAACTACTTTTAACTGTTCCATTCCCCGAAGTCGGAATGCAGCTACTTTCATGGTGAGCAAAAAGGGTCCCCTGAGCAAAAATTTCACCATTTGTTAATTTATTTTATTTATTTATTACAACTTTATGTCACAGCAGATTTCTCTGCGTGAAATTCGGGCTGCTCTCCCCGGGGAGAGCGCGTCGACACAAGTGGAGCGCCACCCATTATTTTTTTCTTTTTTCTGTTTGCAACTGTATTTGTTTCCCTATCAGACTGGTTTTTTTCTACAGAGTTTTGCCAGGGACAACGCTCTTGTTGCCATGGGTTCTTTTACGTGCGCTAAATAATGGTGTGTAACACCCGGGGCCTCGGTGTATCGTCTCATCTGAAAGACTAGCGCTCAGATCACCACTCATGGTCTAATAGATGGGGGAAAAGTTTCGGGCCCACACGGGATTCGAACCACCGCACACTTCAACCCGGACCTTTCGCTTTCTAGACAGGGGCGTTACCTCTAGACCACAGATCCCAACTTCAGAACTCGAGCCAAGAAACGAAAATTAAAAACCCCCACCCCAAACAAAACTGCTTAATCTTTATTGAACATTAAAAAAAAAGTTTTTGATTGAGAAAGCTGTTTGAGTGTCAGTCTTTATCGTCATTGTTACTGTTATTTTTTGATAATTACTTTAGAATCAGTCTATATCGTTGTCGTTGTCATTATTGTTGTTTTTGGAAAAAAAACCTTCATTTTAAGTCTATATTGTTGCTACTAGTGTTGTCTTTGTTTTATAATCTATTCAGCATCAGTCGATATAGTCGTATAAAAATTATGATACTGATTGTAATAATGATGCTAACAACTATAACAGCAGCACACAGCAGCAGCAGCAGCACAACAACAACAACAACAATAACAATAATAATAATAATAATAATAATAATAATAATAATAATAATAATAATAATAATAATAATAATGATGATGATGATGATGATGATGATAATAACAACAGCAACAACAACAACAGTAATAACAACAACAATAAAAATACTAAAAACAATGATTATTCCATTTAAAAACTACGCCACACACACACACACACACACAACACACACACACACACACACACACACACACACACACACACAACACACCACACACACAACACCTCCCCTACCCCCCCCCCACACACACACACAACCCCCCCTCCACCCCTACCCCCATCACCACCGCCCTCACTGACCTTTTCAGCTCCACAACAGCAGCATTTTCAGGGGATAACGGTTTCAAGACATCCTCGAACTTTCTCAGCAGCTCTCTCTCCAAAGCAGGCAGGGTCTTCATCTTAGCCACAGAGGAGAACACCTCTTTGGTTTCCACCTGTCTCACACACATCATCACCGTCACGGCCAGGACCAAGCAAAGGAGGAGGAGAAGGAGACAGACTTGATGAGTTGTCCTCCGAGAGCAGATGAGGATCATTCCGAAGCGAGACTCGAACCATGGGCCCCACAGTGACAGTCTGGAAGCGTCTGCAGCTTTCGGGGCGGTCCACGAAGGAAGTGAGGAGATGGGTGGTTAGTATTGGGGGTCCTTAAAAAAACCAGATGCGGGTGTATGGTTTCAAATTTGAGGATCGTTTCTTCGTGAAGATAAATATATCTTTTCTCTTCCCTTCCCGTCCTTCTCTCTTTTCTTTCATTTCCTTACCTTTACCTTATTTCCTTCTCTTCTCCTCTTTTTCCGTCTCTCCTCTTTTCCCTTCTCCTCTCTTCCCTTCCGTTCCCTTCTCTTCTCCTTCCTTCCCTTCCTTCCTTACTTCTCTTCTCCTCTCTTTCTCCTCTTTTCCCTTCTCCTCTTTTCCTTCTTCCTCTTTTTCCCTTTTCTTCCTTCTTTCCCCCTTTTCCTCCTCTTCTTCCTATTCTCTCTTCTTTTCCACTTTCCCTTCTTCCTTGCCTTCTCCTTCCCTTCTCTCTGGTTCCCCTACCCCGTATGTAGGATTGTGTGTGCTGGTCTTGTCTTGTCTTGTCTTGCACTTCCCTTCCCTCCCCTACCCTCCTCTCATCTCTCCTCTCCTCTCTTCTGCTGTTCTCTTCTCTTTCTCTCTCTTCTCTCTTCTTCTCCCCCTCTCTCTTCCCCTCTCCTCTTCTCTCTCTCTTTTCTGCATTCCCTTATCGAGTGGGATGCGTAGTGCCTCCTGGTCATGTAACTCTGCAGGGAGGTCTGCCCCTGGCTCAGCCAACAACATTCTGACTTCAGAGCAGCTCATTCATTGTACAGGTGCATTGCAGTATGTTCGTGTTTCTGTTACCCACCCAACGCTGACATAAATTACAAGGGTCTTAACATTTAGGCTTCGTTAACGTTTCATCTTATGAATGTGTACATATACGCCAAGGGGATTAAGGCACTGGCAAGCCTGCAATTCAGGTTGGCCTGGGAAATTGCAAAAAATCTCCACCCTTAATTTACCAGACGCAGCGAGATTTGAAACCCATGTCTTGAAGTACTCGCGGAGATTGGAGTTAAACGGTCTTAACCACCCTTCTCTAGCATCTGTCATTCATAACATAAAGCAAACAAGAATAAGAACACAACACTTTCTTGTCTAAAATAAAATCCACAAACAAAAGAAAAAATTTATGTGGTTTATCAACAGAGCTAAAAACTATCACGAGAAAAAAATCATGTAAAACACACCAATCATTAAAACAGTTTCAGGCAAACTGCTTCAATACTTGCAAAAAAAACCCTAACTGTTTACACATCAGTGACATTTCCATAATGGACACACACACACACACACACACACACACACACACACACACACACACACACATACACACACACACACACACACACACACACACACACATACAAGAACGCCCCCCCCTCCCCCCAAACTCTGCACAACTTGAAACATATGCCTAAAGACACCTTAACTATCGAAGAAGAAGAGAAAAGACAGGAGAATGGCATTTCTTCTTATTGATCAGATCTGTATCGGCAGTAAAAATTCGATTTGTCATTACCACAGTACAGAGCATCAATATTCATGAGCACGTCCCCTGGGAACTTTAAGCATTCAGCATGTAGCTAGTGCAAACCTAGCGTATTTGCCGAGCGAAACAGACAGCAGTCTTTGGCAGGCACAAGGGTCTGATTCCAGAGTAACCCTACTTCAGCTACTCATCCGCTGGCATAGAATTGATCGTTTTCTTCTTCCTTTTTCCCTCAGGATTCATTGGAGAAGAGCACTGGATTTTTCAGCCCCTATCTCTCGGGGGCAAATTTGACCTGGCGGAGCCCATCCCTCTCTAGGTAAAAGATGCATGCTGGGTATGGTCTTTCTGTAACCCACTGAACGTTGACATGAAGTTCAGGATCTTTAACGTGCATGTTTGAGCTTCTGCATGAGTAAATGCACGAAGGGAATAAAGGAACGGGCAGGTTTGTGTTATGAGGTGACCCAGGAGATCCTAAAAAAAGTATCCCTACATTCAGATCATGAGACACCCGGCTGAAATTCAAACCCACGACTTCATGGACCCGCAGGATTGAAGTCAAACGGTCTTAACCACTCAGCTATAGCGTCCGTCAATGGTCGATGCCCGTGTGTGAATCGTTATCTTTATTGCAGAAGATATGGCATCCATAGTGTGGGCCTCATTATTCATCAGCTCAGAGGCTCTGTGTGCTGTGTTCTCCATGGAAAGGTATCACGAGGCTTGTTTTGCATTCAGTGAAACATTGACCACTCGTGGTGAAGACATGTGAATGAAAATAAAATAAAGTCAAAAAACATAAGTAAAATAAAACTAAACTAAACTTAACATTGACCACTCGTGGTGAAAGACATGTAAAATAAAATAAAGTCAAATAAAGTCAAAACACATAAGTTAAATAATAAACTAAACTCAACATTGACCACTCGTGGTGAAAGACATGTAAAATAAAATAAAGTAAAATAAAGTCAAAACAGTTAAATAAAACTAAACTAAACTTAACATTGACCACTCGTGGTGAAAGACATGCAAAATAAAATAAAGTAAAATAAAGTCAAAACAGATAGTTTTAATAAATAATAAACGAAACTAAACTAAACTAAACTAAACTATAATTAACAGAGAGAGAGAGAGAGAGAGAGAGAGAGAGAGAGAGAGAGAGAGAGAGAGAGAGAGAGAGAGAGAGAGAGAGAGAGAGAGAGAGAGAGAGAGAGAGATATAGGGAAGAGATGTGTGCATACACATCTGTATTTTTGATATGTTTATTCGCTTGTATTTGACTTTTTTGACCACATAGCTAATGAAAGTGATCATTGATTACTTCAAATTTCAAAAGTGAACTTTGAATTTGTAGCTTACATAATGATTCAGTCACTTGGTTAGGTATTAGTCAATTTTTTTGTGCACTGATAAACTTTCTCATTTGAATATATCACTTTTCAATTACATAGGAAGAGATAAAATGTTATATCTAGAAGCATATTAATGTGTCTTTAAAAATCTTAAAATTTAACATAACTAGAATATTTAATTCTAACCTTCAATTTTGCATGTAACTTTTGGCATCATATAAAACTACAAAATACTTTCTCCAAAAAAACTAAGCTTATCAGTATTGAAAGATGCTGTGAACTGACCTTGCAAATAGCTTTGATAGCATTCAAAAGTAAAAGAGAAGTAACTTCCAAGAGTACTAAGCAGTCAATTTTCCAGAAGGAATCACTGAAGTCCAGATACAAAAGTCAAAAAGCAATTCTGACCAACACCCTCCTGGCGCAGCTGAAGGTAATTACAGCACTGCACACATACAGTGATGCTGAAATGGGGCCTAAAGTGTCTATATAAACCACTTAAAAGCCAGGCTACAGGCTCCTCTGTTCTGCTATGTTGGTGGATTGGGCATGACGTCAGCCACACGTGCTTAGGGAGGAGCCAATGGCGGTGCCAAAGTCATGATCCGGTCTGTGAGCATCCCCGCTGCGGTATTGATCTGAATGCTTTGTGGCTCTGCTGAGCAAAGGGGACAAGTTTGACTCTGTGGTCCTCAGAGACTATCACAGAGTCACGGCTCTTTCCGCTCTCTGTCTCTGCCTGTCATTGTTCGGTTTATCTCTGGTGACTTTGCATGGTCCCCGTAAAGGGTTGAATTCCCTAGAGGTATCAGGTTTGGTGGTCTGAAGGTTAACATAATCTGTTTGGGAAAATATCTGATGTTTGAATCTGGTTCCCCTCTGGATTTTTCCTCCCATTAACTTGTTCATGGGTGAGAGGTATATGGTAGATTTTGGAATAAATAAAAAGATAAACAAGTACCTTCCCCAATTCTGATTAAGCCCTTGTAAAGGAACCCGTGGCAACAGACTATTTTTCTTGACATGATTGAGAAAAAAAAATCTTTTGACACAGGGAAACAGATATACACTGGGAAGGGAAAAATGTGATTTGTGGCATCCTGTGCATGATCTTTTCTTTTGACAGCATCTCAAATTTCACACTAGAAAATCTGTGTGTGTTTATAAAAGTTATACATTCAATTATTGCTCTTATTTTTTATTACACAGTGAAAGGTCAGAGTTATGCCCTATCCTTTTCATAAAGAGGCACTGCTGGTCGTAATTATGTGTTGGTGGCGATGTTGAAACTATCTATGCAATTGTATACTTTACTTCTTGTTGAAAGTGTTGTTTTGAATTAATGTTGTTCTAGCTGCTTTAGTTGTTGTTTGTTGTTTTAAATTGTGATCTTTCTATTCATTCTTATATATCAATTTAGTTTTTCTTCGATTTCTTTAAAAGCTGCTTTAGTTGTCAGTATTGTTTTCACAGAATGCACTGCTGCTGTTTCTGCTGTGAACATCATTGTTGATAAAAGTGATGAAATATTTTTTTTTCTGTCATTACAAATCCCTCTCTTAGATATACTGCACTAAAAAAACAACCCTACAACCCCCAGGACAGAGAAACAAAAAGTTAATACCCCCCACCAGCAATCCCCAAGCTGACAAGAACCCCCTGGTGACAGATTTTGATGGATGAGCCCCCCTCCCCAGCCATCCATCCTCCCTGCAGGTATTGACCAGCCTAAAGACATGATCCTGATCTGCTGGCTGTTAGGGGGAAGGGGAGGGGGGAGTCCTGTTACATCGTCAATACACCCCCAGCATGGACATCGATCTTGGCACAGCTTTGGAAGATCGCTGTGGTATCAAATGGTCTCTTTTGGAAGATGACGACAGAGACAAAAAGAGGAGGATTTATGGTCCTAGGAGGCGAACAGAGTATCTAGTGGACCTGATGGGTTTGGGGATCAAGCAGCCGTTAGATTGGAGCCGTCATGGTGGCTATAAATAGGTTGATCAGGGATGGCATCTTCAAGGTTGTTTTTTTAATTCTAGAGCAATTTTGTCTGGCTAGATTTACTGGAGTTGTTTTCAAAAGAGTCATTTTTGTGCTTCTTGTAGGAGTGCACATGGTTGGGGGGGGGGGGGGGGGGGGGGGGGAGGGGGGGAGGGGGTGACTTTTCTGTTGTATAAGGGTTTGGTGTTGCTGTTGTGTGTGAAAGGTAGTAGTGCATTGATACACTACAGTCACAGACTTTTTCATCTGGAAATATTCCAATATAAAAATGACATATTTCGCAAAATGTCCTTTTACTGATCAATCAGCCAGTCAAGCAAGAAAGTCAGACAGCAAGCAAGCAAACAGTTTGGTAGGTAGTTATTGACATTCACAGTAAAAAAAAAATCATATAGCTCATCTAGATAGACAATCTGTTTTTTCCTAAAAACTGTGGTGCTAGTACAGTGTTGATAAAAAGTTCTTTGATAAAAAGCCAAAGACAAAATCTCAACAAGCAATAAATTAAAAAACAAAATAAAACAGACCCCGCAAACAATAGAAAAACCAAACATCAGAAACAGATAGAAGAAAACGAGCAATGATATAGCCAGTAATATTACATAACAAGCTTAGTTCTGACACATCTGAAATGAACTGTATCCCCATGGTTGTCAATCTTCCAAATAAAACAGAGGATAACCAAAACTTAAAACACTGTACACTGAAAACTGAAAAAAATAAAGAACTACATTGTCAACACAGGCTGTTTGCATTTTCTTTTCACAAACAGTTCATTACCAACCAGAAACTGTTTGTAATTCCCAATTTCTTTAATTTTTTTTATTTCAATACACATTCCTCAAACTGTCACCAATCAAAAATGCCACATTCACACATAATCATTCTCAACAATGAACCAGACTTACATTCTGTAGTCCCCAACAGTCACTGCCAGCCTCACAGCCAGCCAGCAATCAATGGTTACATTTGCAGGGTAACTCTCTTTAATGACTAACACAAAACCCCACCTGCACTTTGCACCATAGACAGCCTTGTTCAACACATAGTAAACAACGCAGCACCACCACCGAGAAAGCATGAACCTGGGGACAGTTTGCACGGCACAATCAATACTTTGGCAACGATGAGTGCATAGAAATTCCATGATGGGTAGACCCCGCCAGCCACAGAGGCCGCTGGTGAAAGACCCATTTATTAATAATGCCCCTCCATCAGGGGTGGCCAGGCGGAATGGGGTATGCTCCAGCAGCAAGCGCTGTACCGCCAACACGGACAAAGCAGGCAAACAGAGTATATAGTGCAGAACCACTAAAAACCCCTCCCCACGTGGTGGTGGCACTGGTTCCAGTGGGGTAGGCTACAGTCAGCCACACACTAAACAGCAGCCCGGGAGGCTGGCCAAACAAAGAGCGGGAACAAACACACATTTCGCAGGCAACTGACGGTATGCTGGACCCTCTCTCTGTTCGTTCACCCACACAGAAACTCACTTCTCCGCCACCCCCCAAACTCTGCCGGCATGGCATGGCATAGCAACTCTTCAGTCACGGTTCTCTGGTTAACCAGGACGATGAAGCTCATGTACTCCATAAAGACACACACGGATGAAAAACCAGCTCTCTTATCTCCACACTGTGTTTTTTGAGTCCAATCCTTGTTTAAAGCTGTCGATGCGAAACGTGTCAGTGAAGTGAATAATTCAGAGTGTGGGAGAGGCAGCGATGCCGTCATTATCTCTCTCTGCCTGCTTCAGTCTCTGCCCTCTGCTCTCTTCAGGCTGGTCCTGAAACAAAGGGACACCACTCGTAAACGTTAGGAAAGAAAACACGGAATGATCGAACTTGTATTGAACTAAAACAAAGGAAAATAGCCATATTCTGGGGACAGAAAGTGGGAATGGGGTGGGGGTGGGGTGGGGGTTGGAGGAGGGAGCGAAGTAGGGAAGACATGGGGAGGGATGATGGGGTGGGAAGCGCTGATCAATGTTCTCCAACTGATGTGAACTGTTGGCCTGGCGGTAATGCACCTGAGAAGAAAACCCAGGATTAGTGGTTTCAATCCCAGGCTAAAGTTCCTTGGGTTTTTTGTGGTTTGTTTTCATTCCTCAAAGTCTCGAAGTTCTTGTGGAATGGGTCATTGTCTTCAGCTGGTGTCACACGTTTGACTTTTAGTACTTGATGCAGTTCATGATATCTTGACTTTTCTTGACTTCTTCCTCAACTCCTTGAGGAGTTGTGGGGATACTATGCTGAAGGTTGTTTTTTTTTCCCAGTCAATCTGTAATGGGCAAGCTGAATGACTATGACAAGCTGTCAGCAAAGACAGAAACATAGCTTTGTTAGACACTTTACAGCTGTACACCATTTTTCTTCGCGATTTTTTGTGTTGGGTGGTTTGTCAAATAAACGACTTATAAACAAACAGAGGGTGTTTTTCTTTTGAAACAGACGTATTATCCTCAAACTCCTCCAAGATTAAGACGTGAGGACTATATATCGGGCTAGTTGAAGACCTCTTGGCCACGGTAAGAGACGAAAACTGCAATAGTATGGGCACTTTCAGGTTAAGCAGCGTTGAACATGGTTACCAATTGGTTGGCGACTGTTTGGGCACCTTGGTTACAGTATAGTTCTCCAGTTCACCCAGCTGTAAATGGGTACCTGCCCTCTTTAGGGTCAGGCAAGGTAAAGCAGCGAGGGAGGGGAGATGGGCGCCCCCTCAACATGCTGGCCCTTAGAGAATCTGAGGTCTTGACACCTCGCCCCCCTACGACCACACAGGTTATGAGACACCTTTACCTTTTTTATGGGCACTTTCACGACCAAAAGAACTCTTATCAAGGCAAAACTGCTATTTCATGATGCAGCTTAAAATATTCAACTTTTGACACAGGTAAGAGTCTGTACCATTTATCCCATTCTGTAATTTGTTCTGCCAACCATCAGACAATGGCACTTTTTTTGGCTTTTGTATAGATGGGGACGGGATAGCCAGTGATCAGAGCACTCCCTTTCCCCCAGCCAAAGTTAAGCAACATCGAGCGTGTTACCAGTTGGATGGGAAACCGTTTGCGCGCTTTGGCTTCTGTACAGTCCCCCCAGCTTTAAATGGGTACCTGCCCTCTTTCGGGTCAGGGACGGTAAAGCAGCCAGGGAGAGGAGATGGGCGCCGCCCTCAATATGCTGGCCCTACAGAAGCTGAGGTCTCTGATGCCTCGGTCCCCTACGGCCACATAAGTTATGGGACACCTTCATCTTACTTTTGAAGAACACGATTTTTTTCTTGTACTTTATCAAAACGAGAAGTACAGTATTTTTCATACATTTAAATGCCACTCTAAATGCCACTCTCGCAGGAAGTCAAGTAAGTACAGAACTCATAGATACTACCATTGCAAAGTGGAAGCTAACCCTCCAACAATGGCACATTATTTGTCATGTTCTTATACCATCGGCAGTTAAATAAATAGCTCAAAAGTGCAAAACTACCTAAATTCTCGGAATCGATTCATTCAATAGTTCAATGTGGATATTGCCTTTTCTTTAGAAAAACTACTCCAGTCTACACCATAGTCACTTCGCACGTGCAAGTAACCTTTCTTTCTTCTTTCTTTCTTTCTCCCCAGTTCCAGCAAACATGGTTTTGTTATGAAAACCCACAAGCGTCAAACTTGTCTGAAAAGCAATGATGGTTGCTGACAGAACACTTAAGTGTCAGAAAATGTCCACGGCACTGGGTACATGGATACAGGAACACAAAAGGTGACTTGATGACATCAGTCCTGCAGGGAAGAATGGCGGCAAAGAGACAGCAAGGCAGGCCAGCAACAGACTTCATGGGTAACGTCACTGATGTTGCCAGCACACCGGGGCAGGCTCCAAGACATCATCCTACACAAGAGCAGAGACCGTATGGCCCGACCATTCTTCATGACAAGGACCGGAGCTCCCAAATTTGTCCATTGTTATGGTGACAGGAGAGGGGTGACAGGTGACAGGTGACATGTAACAGGTGCCAGGTAACAGGTGACGGGTGCCAGGTGACAGTAACAGGTGACATGCAACAGGTGACATGTAACAGGTGACAAGTGACAAGTTACAGTGCCAGGTGATAGGTAACAGGTGACAGGTAGATGCTCTTTGATAAGCATCAACAGCATCCACCAATTAGTGTCAATGACATTCACTTTTAATAATGCTCCCTGTTTAACGTCTACAACGCTCTCTCTTTAATGTCAACAACGCCCACTATCTAACATCAACAGCCCTTTCTATTTAATGTGAATAACACTCCCTCTTTAACGTCAATAACGCCCACTACTTAACGTCAATAACGCCCACTAATTAACGTCAATAACGCCCATTATTCAATATCAATAACGCCCACTATTTAACGTCAACAACGCCCACTATTTAACGTCGATAACGCCCACTATTTAACGTCAATAACGCCCACTAATTAACGTCAATAACGCCCACTATCTAACGTCAATAACGCCCACGATTTAACGTCAATAGTGCCCATTATTCAATGTCAATAACGCTGGATATTTAACGTCAATAACGCCCACTATTTAACGTCAATAAAGCCCGCTATTTAACGTCAACAACGTCCACTATTTAACGTCAATAAAGCCACTACTTAACGTCAATAACGCCCAATATTTATCGTCAGTAACACCCACTATTTAACGTCAATAAAGCCTACTATTTAACATCAATAACGCCCACTATTTAACGTCAATAACACTCAATATTATCGTCAATAGCGCCCATTATTCAATGTCAATAACGCCCACTATTTAACGTCAATAACGCCCACTATTTAACGTCAATAACGCCCACTATTTAACGTCAATAACGCCCACTAGGTAATGTCAATAAAACCCATTATTCAATATCAACAAGGCTCGCTATTTAACGTCAATAAGGCCCATTATTTTACAAGAACGCTCACTAATTAACGTCAACAACGCTCACTATTTAACGTCGATAGCGACCACTATTCAACGTCATTTTAACGTCAATAATGCTTCCTGTAAAACGTCTACAACACTCCCTGGTCAAAGTAAACAACAACGCTCACTATTTGAGCTTGGATAATTCGACTATTTAGCATCAATGACGCTATGCTATGCTATGCTATGCTATGCTATGCTATGCTGTGCTGTGCTATGCTACGCTATGCTATGCTATGCTATACTATGCTATGCTACGGTATGCTATACTACGCTATGCTAAGCTATGCCATACTATACTATGCTACGCTATACTGTGTTATGTTATGCTATACTATGCTATGCTGTGCTATGCTATACTGCGCTATGCTATCCTATGCTATGCTATCCTATGCTATGCTATGCTATGCTATGCTATACTGTGCTACACTATACTTTGTTATGTTATGCTATGCTATACTGTGCTATACTATGCTACGCTATACTATGCTACGCTATACTATGCTATGCTATGCTATGCTATACTGTACTGTGCTGTGCTATACCATGCTACGCTATGCTATGCTATACCATGCTACGCTATACTGTGTTATGTTATGCTATACTATGCTATGCTGTGCTATGCTATACTGCGCTATGCTATGCTATGCTATCCTATGCTGTGCTATGCTATGCTATGCTATGCTATGCTGTGCTATGCTATGCTATGCTATGCTATGCTGTGCTATGCTATGCTATGCTATGGAGCAGTGTTGCCCTGGGCCGAGTTGTTTGGAATCGCTGCAGCCGGGTGGCAATAATTGAAGTGGTCGAAAGAGGTCGATGGTGTGACTGGTGGGCTGTGTGTGTGTGTGTGTGTG
>CM060321.1:49773285-49778285 GCA_030674155.1 Stramonita haemastoma | reverse complement strand
TTTATGTTTATGTTTTTATCTGTCTCGTCTCTGTCTCTGTCTGTGTTTTTCTGATTGTCTGTATCTGTCTCTGTCTTTGTCTCTGTCTCTCTTCTCTCTGTCTCTCTCTCTGTCTTTGACTGCCTGTCTCTGCCCTCTCTCTCTCTCTCTCTCTCTCTCTCTCTCTTCTCTCTCTCTCTCTCCTCTCTCTCTCTCTCTCTCTCTCTCCTGCTGCAAACCATCCAAGTGTGCATCACTCACAGAGATCACAAGTTTAACTGGCAGTGCATTTTCCACGACAGAGGACAGAAAGACAAGAACAAGAAGATTCCGTCGAAGTCCCCACTCATAGTGGAGTGCCGACAATCCTCTTTTTCCTCCTCCCCTCCTCCTCCTCCTCCTCCTCCTCCTCCTCCTCCTCCTCCTCCTCCCCTCCTCCTCCTCCTCCCCCCTCCTCTTCTAGTATTGGTCATGCAATCCATCAGGCAGACAAGAGGATTACTTACTCTATGTCTTGGGGAATGTGCCAATCCTCTCTGTGTCAATCGTTGAAACGATGGATCAAGACTGTCTTCTCTGTCTCTGTCTTTGTCTCTGTCACTCTGTCTGTCTGTCTGCCTGTCTATCTGTCTGTCTCTGTCTCTGCCTCTGTCTGTCTGTCTGTCCTGTATGTCTCTCTCTTTGTTTGTTTTTTTTTGGGTGGGGGGTTGTTTTTTTTGGTTTTTTTCCCCGTTTTTTTATACTTTGAATTGTTATTGCTGTTGTTGTTTTATATTGTTTGTTTGTGTTTTTTGTGTGGATATGTGGGTATTGTGCCTATTTTATTATTATGATGTGCCTGTATTGGTTTATTCTATTATCAAATTATGATATATCCCTAAGGACGGGGACTGGTTGTAAAAATGCACAAGGGTGCTTATTTATTATCCTCGAAATAAAAGAATTTGATTTGATTTGATTTGATTTGATTCGATTTCTCTCTCTCTCTCTCTCTCTCTCTCTCTCTCTCTCTCTCTCTCTCTCTCTCTCCTCTCTCTCTCTCTCTCTCTCTCTCTCTCTCTCTCTCTCTCTCCCTCTCTTCTCTGTTTTTGCTCTCTCTCTCTCTCTTTCTCTTTCTCTCTCTTCTCTCTCTATCTCTCTCTCTCTCTTTTGGATGATCCTTCGGATGAGGATATAAACCGAGGCCGTGTGCAAACGCACGCAGAAACTGCGCAACGTTAATTCTGTTACGTATTGTAGAGTAGGCATGTGTGCGGGTGGGAAAATGATGACATTCACATCTGCTACACCGGGGACTGGATGAAAAGCCAGGTGCTTATTCCATTTCCTGTATAAGAAATAATCAATAAATCTCTTCTTCTTCTCTCTCTCTCTCTCTCTCTCTCTCTCTCTCTCTCCCTCTCTCTCCCTCTCTCTCTCTCTCTCTCTCTCTCTCTCTCTCTCTCTCTCTCTCTCTCTCTCTCTCTCTCTCTCTCTCTCTCTCTCTCTCTCTCTCTCTTACATCAAGTCTCCATGTGTATTCAGTGTTGTAAATTTGGTCTTCTGTTCCCACCGGCACACCTAGGTGAGACTTTTCGTATGCACCTCTTTACCCACCATCATGGTAGCCGCATCACGGCTTCGGGGATGATGTGTAAACAGGGATCCAACTAAGCACACGTTTTTGTATCATCTTTATTTTTGCTTTAAAAATTGACATCCTCACTGGCAAGCAATGGCCTACTTTTTTTTAAAAAGCGAAACAGGTTTTCACGTGCGCACGAGATGTTTTGCGCACGTTTTTGTACACAAGACCTCGGTTTATAGTCTCGTTCGAAGGACTTTCGGAGGAATGGATTCGGCACTGAAGATTTAACTCCGTGGAAAAATCCCCTTGAACAGGTTCTTCTGTGGTGGCTCGAACCTGGGCCATCAGATGGCAAGCTCAACGCTCTATCCACTAGGCTACCTCTCCTTTTCCTGAAGAACTTATAAAAATGGTTGTTCCTGGCAAGGTTTTGTAGAAAATATCCAGAATATGGGAACTACGCCAGCAGACTTGAAGAAGACACCAAGATTTGGAAGGTCTGCACTTCACAATGCCGTCTTTTCTGGGGAAAGCAGCTTGACTTTCATGCAGGAGCATCTGCTATGACTGAACACAACACAATACAATACAATACAATACAATGCAATACAATATGATACAGTACAATATAACATGAAACAATACAAAACGATACAATATAACACAATACAATGCAATACAATACGATTCGATACAATACAATACAATACAAAACAACACAACTCAATGCAATGCACCAAGATGCAATGTAATACGATACGATACAATACAGTTCAATCAATACAGTACAAAACAACGCATTACAATACATACTATGCGATACATTACAGTGCAATATGATATACTACGATACGATGCAATACAATACAACGGAATCAATTCATTGCAATGCAATATAAAACAATGCAACACAACAACCCATACCGAACAACACAACACAGTGCAACAGAATACAAAACAACAGTACGATACAATATAAAACAATACAATATCCAAGACAACACGATGCATTACTAGTTCACATGAAACAACACAACACACCGCTACTGCCACACACACCACACCACCCACCACACCACCACCCACACCACCACCACACCACACCCCACCCACACACCACACCACACCACACCACACCACACCACACCACACCACACCACAAACACCACACACACCACACACACACAACACAACACCATACCAGTTCAAGGCGTACAACCATTCTAACCGTACGTTTAACAAGTTTAGGATTTTTTTTTGTGTTGCGCATTGAAACCATCGATTTTTTTTAGTGTCAAACATAAAAAAGGAGGCTGATAATGGTTCTCCCGTTAGTGCTTACCAACCCCCCAGGTGCCTTCAATTATTCAAGTCAATTTTCCACCGTTGGTTGTTTGGAAGAAGTTCTCCCTTTGACGCTAAGAGTTTACCATAGTTTGACAGAGTGCGTCGATTGTTAAACGTCAGCGAAGCGGAGTGTTACGTGACGGTAGTGGTGTGTGTTTAGTGAGGGTAAATAGAGGCTTGGAGGGGGGGGGGGGGGGGGGGGGGGGGACAGCCTAGTGGTTAGAGCGCTGAACTCACTGTCTTATGACAGCACAGGTTCAAGCCCCCACTGAGACACCCGTTCGGTGGGATTGTCTCCCTGGAATTAACATCAGTAGCAAATCCACCTCTCCCCCCCCCCCCCCCAAGTCCTCCGGGTGAGACTAAAAGCCGAAGTCCCGTGTACCCACGCACGCAGAACACCTTGCGAATATTTTAAAAACCCGTTCCGCCTTTATGAAGAGTAGGCCATTACACGCGGGCAGAAACAGATGACAACATTTAAGAAAAAAACCCTCATCAACATTGGTGTCATGTTTAGACATAAACCCTGAAGTCCTAATGTGGTTACCTTAATGCGGGCAAAAAACAAAAACCGGTTACATATGTAAAATCTCATCACATTGGTGTCATGCTTAGACACAACCCCTGAAATCGCAATAAAAAAATATCACATCTCGCCATTGGTGAACCTCGGAGCCTAGCTGAGGAACAGCAACAACAAAAATGTACTGGCTATTTCTATTTCAGTCCATTGGATAAGACCATAAACCGAAGTCCCGTGTGCCAACGCACGCAGAATGTCTTGCGCACACGTTGAATCCTGTTACACCCTTCGTAAGAGTAGGCGATTGTGTGTCGGTGGGAAAAGATGAAAAGATTTACAAATTGCATGCATACAGGGACTAGATGTAAAATAAAGTACATGAGTGCTTATTCCGTTATCCTCGATATAAAAGAAAAATAAATAAGGAATAAGAATAAAGAATGATAAATAAAATAAATAAATAATAAATAAATAAATAAATATACTTTTCTCTCTTCTCTTTGCTACCAGCCTCCTTTGCTTCATGCTAATTGCCCTGTATGGTTTAAAGCACGGTGCAGAGACACATGCATGTGACATAGGCGCACATAGCCATGCATATGTGCATGCACACCTGTACATATACTAACGACTACAGTCATGTACACTCGCAACACATACCAACACACACGCAAGCATGCCACAGGCTTGCGCATGCACGCATCCACACACACACACATACACACACACACACACACACGACAGCCACACACACACACACACCACACAGAGGCACAGAAAGGCACACACAGAGATATACAGACATACACACATACCACACATACACACGCATGCACAACACACGCATACACACACACTTAACACACTACACACACACTTACACACACTACACACACACTTACCACACACTTAACACACATACACTTTAACCACACACACGCACACACACACACACACACCACACACACACACACACACACAACACACACACACACACACAACACACACTAACACACACACACACATTTAACACACACAGACCACACACACACACACACACACACACTACACACACACACACCACCACACACCACACACACACACACACACACACACACTCCCAACCTCCCCACACACATACACACACACACACACACACACACCACACACACACACACACACACACACACACACACACACACACACACACACACGCACCACGCACACACACACAACACACACACACCACACACTTACCACACTCCCCCCACACACACACACACACGATGTGGAGCAGTAACGAAAGAGTAGAAATATTTAATGATGTCACCCTCTGTTTCTTCTGACCACTTAATATTGACAGACTTTCTTGTGTAAAGCACATGGAGAACTTTACAGTTTTGCAATTTGTTAATGGCATCCACTACTGTTTTTCCATTCACAGCAATTTGTATTGTCTTGTTTTATATTGTATTGTTTTGTTTTGTAACGTGATGTGAGTGGTGTAATGTACTGTGTTGCCTTGTGTTGTATTTCATGTATTATACGCATTGATTTGTTGTATTGTGTGTTGTATTGTAT
>CM060321.1:49743285-49760785 GCA_030674155.1 Stramonita haemastoma | reverse complement strand
TTAAACAATAACAATCATAATTAGATCTTTATACGTACATTGCATAGCACTATCGAAAATTTTTGTAATCTGTTTGAAAATAACACAATATTACCTACCTGAAACAGATTTTGTACGGAACTATCGCTACCATTGTGCACAAGAGATTCCATACCTCACTGAGTGAGAACAACGTCATGGAAGTATATGGACCCAAAGTAACCCACTAGCAGTATATCAGGAGCACTCTCAATATTCTCTATCGCTTGCATGATCACAGTTTATGGAGAAAAAAATGCCTCTCTTAGAGTAAAGGCAAAGAAGGGTAAAGAAAAAGGGGAGAGAAGAGGGAGCAAAAAGAAACCTTTTTCCCATCAACCAACGGTTGCACAATACAGATTTGCATGCAAGACTTCCGCTTCCGGTTAGGTCATTATGGACTTCCGTTTTAAAAAAAAATCCAGTATACTCCTCTCAATAAAGGTAGAACGTAAAGTCTTTTGGGTATAGCTGTAATCTATTTGACGATTCAACCAAAACTAATTCATATTTCAGGAGATGCAAGAGAGTATAAACAAAATAGGACGCTCATTTTTTCATGGTCTAATCATGGATGGTATATTGATCAAGCCCACACTGATTGGGTGAGTCTGCTTACATTGTCCAAGATGAAGGCTTAATGTTTGAGAGAGTAGAAGGTGTGAAACTCTCCTTGTTGTGTCTTATTCTGAAAAGGGGGCTTCAGTTTGTGTTGATGCAACATTACATTAAGAATAACATACGCTCAGGATGTAGTTAGCTTACATCTAAGTCAGCACAAACATTGTTCTGAAATATTACTCCCAAACCAAAAGACAGTTGCAGAGACAAAGAGATAGGCAGACAGACACACAGACACACAGACCGATAATTTTCTGGCACATAATCTTTAGAGGGTATGATTTCAATACTAGATGAACCTTCAACAAAGACTGAATAGTTCTTGAAGATTTCATCCACTTTTGGACTGTCTGAATCTCAGTCTTCTCTCTTTATCCCACATGACCGTTTGGTGTTCTGGGGTGGTGACTGATAAGCCAGGTTTCTAGTTACTCACTCATTCAACAAACATTAATGGTCAAGCCTTTTAACAAATATTGCTTAGGACATTGATTATGAAAGCCATGCAATAAATATTGATAATCAAACTGTTTTAACAAACATTGATTATTGGGCTGTTTGTTTTCCCTGCAATCTGCTGTTGGAAACACAAAGTTCTCGGTTCCCCTTTCTCTTCTCCCTGCCCCCTCCTCCTCCTAACCTTCATCCTTCTTCCAGTGTGTTAACATCATGTAGGCCTACACAAGATGCCAGAAGCGACTCCCATTGCTACTTTGAGATCCATAATGGCAATATTTTGTAACACATGTAAAACCAAACAAAGAAACAACAAGGCACATTGATGTGATTAATTTGTCATGCAGCTTAATGCTGTATGTTATGACTTTTCATTCAGCATTTCCACCTTTGACATCTTGTAAAAGGTAAGGTAAAGGTGTCCCATAACCTGTGTGGTCGTAGGGAGCAAGGCATCAGAGACCTCAGCTTCTCTAGGGGCCAGCATGTTGAGGGCGGCGCCATCTCCTCTCCCTCGCTGCTTTACCTTCCCTGACCCTAAAGAGGATCAGTACCCATTTATCTGGGAACGTTTTGGTGGACTGGTGTACTGAAGCCAGGTCGAAACGGTCACCATCCAATTCAACAAACATTAAGGTCAACGCTTTAAATTTGCTGGGAAAGCGAGCTTGACCATGAATAACCGCCCTTTCAACTTTGGGGAACAGAACATGATTTGGCTGTTGTTCGTGCAATCTGCTTTGAAACCAAGTAGTCTCGGTTCCCTTTTTTCTCCTGCCCTGCTGGGTGCCTACTTCATCTCCTTGTTTTTACAATCTGTAGCCTACACACCGGCGACTCAATAGCTACCAATCCCCATAATGGCAGAATGTAAACATGAAAACGAAGAAGAAGCAACGCACATTGATGATGTGTGTCCATAGAAGCTTAATGCTGTCTGTCCAAGATCTCATTCACAGTTCCGTACCTTTGACATCCTTGTGTATGTAATGTTCCTATCCTGTGTGGTCGTAGAAATAGAAAAATAAGAGACTCAGTCTCTAAAAAGAATTTAAAAGCAGCCCATATGCTTTCCTTCTTTAACCTTCCTGACCTAAAGGTCAGGACCATTTACAGTGGGTAACTGTGGTGAACTTTACTGTACCAAGGTCACTTAAGTTTTCAACCATGCAAATAAGGCATTCCACACTCATCTAGTGGCTTAACTTACGGGGAGAAAGCGAGCGCTGACCACGACATCCCTCCCACATGCACTGGACAGGCAACGCCAGCATCAGTCAAGACATCTACACCCAAGCAACGATCAAGCAGTGTAGCTAGATGTTCGCACGGGATTTTGCATTCCCTTTACGTAAATACGGCCCATGTTCAGCCGTGTAAATCGGATGCATAACTCTTAGCGACAGGAAAGTAAAGCAGGATGAAGAGAAAAAATGGACACAAACAGCATGTGTATCTTCCTAACCTAAGATCAACCGTTAAATGAACCACATAGGTTATATGAACATTATATTTTTCAGATCTAGTTTTTCATTTTATCACAATTTTTAATTAAAAAGTGTCCATAACATCAAGCCGTAGCATCCAGTTACTACATACAGCACGAAGAAACCATAACACACCCGGAACATGTTCATCCATATGTTTCAGATTAGGGTGTTTCCGTAATACAAGGCGATAGTAAGTAGAAGCCATGTAGGTAGTAGAGAGGGAGGGAGAGAACAAAATAATAAATAAGAAAACAAAGGGTAAGAGAGTGGTGGACTTGTGTTTGCACACAACCTACTTTGATCCTCCCCTCTGATGTCAGAAAAGGTTCGGGTCGGGGGTGGTGATGGGGGCGGAGGTCAGGGAGGGGTTGGGTGGAAACGGGGAGGGGAGGAGAATACCGTTGATCCACCCCTCTACTCATATCACCCTTATTAGGAGGGCATAACAGAAATCCGCAACACTGATTTCTCAGGTGGGCAAGAATGGAAAAGGAATGGTTCTTTTGTTGTGTTGTTGGGGGAAGGGAAAGTGGGAAGGGAGCAGGACTGGTCATTTTGGGGAAGGTGGGTGCTGAGGGTAATGTGAGGGTGAGGGTAATGTGAGGGTGAGGGTGAAATGTGAGGGTGAGGGTAATGCTAGGTAATGTGAGGTGAGGGATGTGAGGGTATGTGAAGGTGAGGGTAATATGAGGTGAGGGTAATGTGGGTGAGAGTAATGTGAGGGGAGTGAGGGTCAATTGAGTGAGGGTAGATAGGGTCATGTGAGGGTGAGGTCATGTGAGGGTGAGGGTCATGTGAGGTGAGGTCAGTGGGGAGGGTCATGTGAGGGTGAGGTCTGTGAGGTCGTGAGGGTCATGTGAGGGTAGTGAGGATAGTATATATGATATTAGATTAAAAACAAGAAAGATCTTGATTCAGAAAACATGAATAATATACACACACACATATTCAGAGCAGTAGTAACAAGCAAAGTAGCTTATGGCATGAATTTTAGAGTTGTTGTTTTGTTATTTTAATTGTGCCATTTTAAATCACGGCAGGTTTCTCCGCGTGAAATTCGGGCTGCTCTCCACGGGGTGAGCACGTTGCCACAAGAGCACCGCCACCATTTTTTCTTTTCCTGTCTGCAGCTGTATTTGTTTCCCTATATAATGACTTTTTTTTCTACAGAATTCTGCCAGGGACAATTCTCTTATTGCCGTGGTTTTTTTACGTGTGCTAAATAATTTTGTGTAACACACGGGACCTCAGTTTATTGTTTCATCGGAAAGAAGCACCCAGACCACCACTCATGGTCTAATGATGGGGGAAAAGTTTTTAATCCAAACGGGGATCGAACCTACCGCACACTTCCGACCCGGAAGACAGGCTGGCAGCAGCAGAAGCAACAGATAGATAGTAAAACAAAAAAAGGTAAAGGTGTCCCATAACCTAGGCGGTCCTAGGGGAGCGAGGCATCAGAAACCTCAGCTTCTCTAGGGGCCAGCATATTGAGGGTGGCGCCCATCTCCTCTCCCTCGCTGCTTTACCTTCCTGACCCTAAAGAGGGTAGGTACCCATTTACGCGGGTGAACTGGGGGACTGTACTGTAGCCAAGGGTGCAACGGTCACCCATCAATTGGTAGCCACGCTTGATGCTGCTTAATCTTGGCTGGGGGAAATCAATGCTCTGACCACTGAGCTATCCGTCTCCTGAGACAGACGGACAGGCCTAAACAACGCAGAAACATAAGAAACAGAGAGAAGACCAGACTTTATCATGTTGGAATCATGCTGTCTGGGTCAAATTCGTTTTAGGAACTGTCTGATCCCGTTCCATACTGTTCAGCCACACTACCCTCACCAGCCTCACCATCCATCTTTTGGGATGGAGGGGTAGGGGGGGGGATCCAATCAAAAGCATTTCTGACTCTGTTACATGTGTTTTCTCATATTTTTTTACACAGCCGCTTAATATCGATAAGGAATCACCGTGGTGACGGAGAACTGAGAGATGAGAGACAGAGAGACTAATACAGACAGACAGACAGACAGACAGACAGACAGACAGACAGACAGACAGACACACCACACACACACACACACACACTCTCTCTCTCTCTCTCTCTCTCTCTCTCTCTCTCTCTCTCATCTCTCTCTCTCTCTCTCTCTCTCTCTCTCTCTCTCTTCTCTGTCTCTCTCTCGCTTGACAAAACTACATACACAGGGGGACTGGATGAAAAAAGCACATAAGTGCTTATTCCATTGTTTCCTCGATATAAAAGAATGAAATGAATAAATAAAAAATAAATAAAAGTTTGTTTATTTTCTTGATACACCCCTTTAAATAAGGGCGTGGACTGGATGTAACCCCCCCCCTCCCTCATAAGACGCTTATTCATTATCCTCGAAATAAAAAAAATTCTCTCTCTCTCTCTCCTCTCCTCTCTCTCTCTCATCTCTCTCTCTCTCTCTCTCTCTCTCTCCCCTCTCTCTCTCTCTCTCTCTCTCTCTCTCTCTCTCTCTCCTCTCTCTCTCTCTCTCTCTCTCTCCTCTCTCTTCTCCTGCCTCTTCTGAAAATGGAATTTTCTTTCTTGCCAACGAGAAAACATTTTTTTATATAGAAGATGCCAGAATGGAAAACATGGAACTGCCATGTTCCCTCCTGGCAGGCCCGCATTAGAGAATGATCCCATAGTTTTTGATGCATACAGCTCTAGGCGTCCAAGAGTCCCTATCGGGCGGAGTGGCCTTAAGTGATGAGTTAGGTCGCTGTGTTGCAAGAGAAATGGAGAATTCTGTTTCTCTCTCTGTCTGTGTCTGTCTTTGTCTATGTCTGTCTCTGTGTCTCTGTCTCTGTGTCTCTATGTCTCTGTCTGTCTGTCTGTCTGTCTGTCTGTCTGTCTGTCTGTCTGTCTCTGTCTGTCTCTGTCTGTCTCTGTCTCTGTCTCTTGTCTCTGTCTCTCTCTCTCTCTCTCTCTCTCTCTCTCTCTCTCTCTCTCCTCTCTCTCTCTCTCTCTCTCTCTCTCTCTCTCTTTATAAAGGTGAATGATATTGTTTTTAACCTCAACATGATTGTGATGTGGGGCTACATGAAATAAAGAATTCTATGTGTCTCTCTCTGTCTGTCTGTCTCTGCCTCTGTCTGTCTGTTTGTCTGTCTGTCTTTGTCTCTCTCTTTCTGTCTCTCTCTGTATCTCTGTCTCGCTTAGTCTCTCTCTGGTGTCTATATGTGTGTTGATGTCTTTTGAAGAGGACAAGCTTCTTATAAGTGGATTATACTCAGTAAAATATTCTCCCCTCCCCCTTTCACCAAATATTTAAATATAACAAAGGCCTCATGATGTTTAAGATAATGACAGGAACTGTTCCCTCATCCTTAAAAGACACTCTCACTTATCCAATCCTCGTGGCCCCGCTGAGGGGAGCATAAGGCACAGACAAGGGACCTCCAGGCGGTCCTATATAGGGCGAGCCACCGCAACTCATTCCAGGTCTTTCCCATTATCCTCATTTCCTCCTCCACAGTCCTTCTCCAGGTCCCGAGGGGTCGGCCTCTGTTTCGCTTCCCCAGGAGGTGCCCAGGACAAGGCCTCAAGAGGGTGTCTGCCTTTCTTCATGCGTAAGACATGGCCAAGCCAGGTCCAGCGCCGCTGCTTCACCTGCAGAACAATGTTGTTGAAGCCTGTCCTCCAGATTTCCTCATTTTATCGACAACTTTCTGATAAATCATTGGAGAAATACTGAAAAACCGAGTGTCCCCATCCCAAGAACGGACTTGTTCAAATCTAGTTTACTTTACTCAGGCCCCCTTGCTGTGCAATCTGTATTCCTGATTCAATGACAACACCACAATTCTTAATAATCTTCAAAAGTCACTTTTAAACCGACTTGATGCATCAAAAATAACGAACCACATTCAATCGCGCTGAAAAAACTTCCTTCTATCTTTAATTCATCATCTATCTATCTATCTATCTATCTATCTCTATCTATCTATCTATCTATCTATCTATCTATTCTATCTATCTCTATCTATCTATCTACCTACCCACCTACTAACTACCTACCTACCTAAACTACCTACTACTATCTATCTATCTATCTATCTATCTATCTATACTATCTATCTATCTATCTATCTACTACTATCTTCTACTCTACTACTACTCTATCTATCTATCTATCTATCTATCTATCTACTATCTATCTATCAATCTACCTACCTACCTACCTATCTATCTATCTATCTATCTATCTATCTATCTATCTATCTATCTATCTATCTATCATCATCTTTCTTTTATTTTCTTACCCCTACCACCTTCCCTAATCCCTTCTTTCCTTTTTGCTTCTTTTCTTTCTTTCTTTCCTTCTGTCCTTTCCTCTTTTGTCCCTCCTGCTTTCCGTTTCTTCATCTCTATTCACAATTTTAAAAAAATCTTGTCAACATTTTTTTGTTTTACATACAGCTATGATTTGCCCTGCTTGAACTACTATTTTATGTTTATGGTTGTTTTTTTCCGAGGACTGAATGAAAAAAAGCTTGGCACTTATATATTCTGTTACACTTATGAAATAAAATTCCGTTTCGTTTCGTTTCGTTTCTCTTTACATTTTTCTGCTTCATACTACATAGAAAAATTGAAAAGGTTAATATATTCAACTTGCACAACAATCAAGTCTCTTTCTTCTTCTTTTCTGAACATTCACACAGTAGTGCTGTTTTCTGTTTTATGAGCGAAAATGCAAAGTGCCTGACAAGTCAGGCCAGGGTACCGGACTCAAAGTCCAACATCAAATACAGAAGCACCCCCTTCCCCACCCCCGTAAAAAAAAAAACAACTTAGCTAGAGTTTGATCGAGTGGCAACGTTGTTGGTTTTCCATTTTTCATGCTTCAACTCCAATCTCTTAGAAGGAATCAAACACAACGTATTTCGATGCTGAAACATTCGTGTTCTTTGATCAAATCAAAGAGAAAAAATCATACTGGTTTACTTTTGTTCGAAAATCTTTGCGAATCTCTCTCTCTCTCTCTCTCTCCTCTCTCCTCTCTCTCTTCTCTCTCTCCTCTCTCTCTCTCCTCCTCTCTCTCTCTCTCTCTCTCTCTCTCTCTCTCTGTTGGCTAGTCTTCAATTTTACGTCACTTCACACAAAAGTGATATTAGACAAGTGTGTGTGTGTGCGTGCGCGCGTGCACGTGTGTGTGTGTGTATGTTTGTGCGTATGTGTGCGCGTGTTTGTGTGAGTGTGTGTGTGTGTGTATGTGCGTACGTGTCCACGCGCACGTGTGTGTGTATGTGTGTTAATCAGGGATACATTATCATCGATAAATAATCACTGAAACGATTTCATATCTGCATGTAAATGGGTTTCCATGGCCACCAGTAAACAGGTATTCAGTAAGGGTGAAGAAGGAAAACACCCAAGGTGCACTGTTGCTGTCTGGGCATTGAAGTGTCTTTTTGACAAGCTGCTACACACTTGAAGCATGAATATTTCACAGCCTGAGGTCTTTAACGGCCATTCTGTCCTTTAATGAATAGAATATGGCCTATGGAGAAAAAAAATAGTAACATAGGCGCGTGTTGTAATTGTTGCTGCTGTTGTTGTTTTTGTGTAGTGGTGTGGTGGTGAGTTTCATCTCCTCCTCCTTTCTTTTTTCTTCCTTCTTCTTCTTTGTTTGTTTGTTTCTTTCTTCTTTCTCTCTCTCTTTCTTTCTTTATCTCTTTCTTTCTTCTTTCCTTTCTTTCTTTCTTTCTTTCTCTCTCTCTCTCTCTTTCTTTCTTTCTTTCTTTCTTGCTCTCTACACTTCCTCTTTTAGCCTTACATCTCGCTATTTTTAGCATGGGAGAGGGAAAAACAATCAAGCAAAGCAAGTCTCACTTTTAAGGTCAAGACTAGCAATAACCATTTGAGACACAAAGAACACAAATTCAACAAAAACAACAGGAAAAACTCTATGAATTACATCATTCCAGTGATATAGTTAATTTTTACACCACACTTGGTGAATCTGTATCCAGCAACGTGGCAGTTTGAAACCCCATAAATATTGTGATTTTAACATACCCCATAGCATACCTGTTTGACTGAACAAAGAACACTACAAACACAATCATTCGATATTGGATCCTTCTGACTACACTGCATCATTTTGAATTCCTACTTAAATGTCAAACCACTTTCACATCTAAATGCAGGTTTCCTTTCACCAGTAAGACATTTGAACCCAATGTTGGAAGAGAAACTGAAATTGGCATTTAACCCGGTTCTATGGGAACTAAGTGGGTGTTGAAGCTGCACTGCAGACGTTTAAGGTGAGACACGGTCCAAAAGTGGCCAAAAGCATGTTTTTTTTAGAATAAAAAATTAGTTTCGACCTCCATGTCCCACCTTAATATGGGTTGTTAAATCTGCACTACATAAAATTAAATTAATGGCCTGCTATAGAGCAGTATAAAAATTCAAAACAGATTGTGAATGCCGCACTATTGGAATTCAAAATGGGTTGGCAATAAATATCACACTGTGGGAATCCATTATGGGTGGTTAAACTTGAATAACGGACATTCTGCTTTCAAAGGCTGTTAACTCTGTGCTGTGGAAATTAAATTTGGGCTGTTAACAGTGGTGAAGGTGAAGGTAATGTGTCCCATAACCTATGCGGTGGTAGGGAAGCGAGGTGTCAGAGGCCTCAGCTTCTCTAAAGGCCAGCATATTGAGGGCAGCGGCCATCTCCTCTCCCTCGCTGCTTTACCTTCTCTAACCTAAAGAGGGAAGGTACCCATTTGCAGATGGGTGAACTGAGGGGAATGTACTGAAGCCAAGGGGCACAAAGGTCACCCATCCAACTGGTAACCATGCTCAAAGCTGCTTTATAACTTGACTTGGGGAAAGCAGCGCTCTGACCACTTAGCTATCCAGCCCCCTTGACAATATGCTATGGAAATTGAAAATGGGCTGTTAGCGATGCTGGATGGAAACTGAAAATAGATTGTTGTTAATCCTGCACAATAGAAATTGGAAATAGGTTGTTGTTATTGTTAATCCTGCTCTATAGGAACTGTAAGTGGAATGTTAGCGATGCCATATGAAAATTCAAATGCTGTTTGCTAAACTGGCACTACGCAAACGGGCCGTTTAACTTGCAGAGTGGAATTCAAACTGTGCCGTTACATCTGTAGCATACAAATTGAAAATTTTGGACAGTTAATGCTGCACAGTGGGAATTGAAGTTTTGGTAATGACATCCTCAGACAGACAGACAGACATACAGAAAGAGACAGAGACAGATACAGACAGAGACAGACAGACAGAGACAGACAGACAGAGACACAGAGACAGAGCTGAATATTGTCATAAAGTTTATTTTATTCTCAGCCCTCCCCCTCTCCCATACTCACCCAACCACTGCCCCCCCCCCCCCCCCTATCGCTGCCACTCCCACCTACAGGCCACTAAACAGAATGGACAGCAAGTTTAGCCTAGGGGCACAGCCTGGGTTGTTATACTGGGTGTGTTAGAAGAACAAGGCCTGTTTACATGCTGTTCTCATTTTCAGCACTGCTATAGAATTACTACTGGTCTGTACGTTCGCTTGGTCGGTCATACTGGTTCTTTTTTTCTTTTTCTTTTTGAGTGTGAATACGTTCATAGTTATGTGTGTGCGTTGTTGTTTTCTTTTTCATGCTTATGATGTCCACCTTAAAATCGCCGTTGAATTGAATACCCTTCTCAGTAACAGAACGCACATTTCTCTGCTTGAAATTCGGGCGGCTATCCACGAGGAAAGTGCGTGGGAGCAGCGCCACCACCCATATTGTTTTCTATTTTATTTTCCCGTTTGGACATATTCTATCAGAGTGGCTTTCTTTTCTATATTTTGCTACCGTGTGGGCTTGTTTACTACCATTTTGCTGGATGTGTATTGTACACAGGATCTCAGCTTATCGTCTCATCTGAAAGACTAGCGCCCAGACTAACATGTAAAGTTTAATGGATGGGGAAAAGTTTTGGCACAAGCGGGGGAATTGAACCTGCACTTCTCGCTTACCAGGCAGGTCTATTACCTCTAGACCACGGATTCTTTATCCACCATCATGATTGGCTAGCTTCCAAGCTATTTGATTTCATTATCTTTCTCTTTGTGGGCGGGATAGCTTAGTGGTCAGAGCGCTCACTTTCCCCCAGCCAAGTTAAGCAGCGTCGAGCGTGGTTACCAGTTTGGTGATCGTTTGCGCGCCATGGCTTCAGTACAGTCCCCCCAGTTCACCCAGCTGTAAATGGGTACCTGCCCTCTTTAGGGTCAGGGAAGGTAAAGCAGCGAGGGAGAGGAGATGGGCGCCGTCCTCAACATGCTGGCCCCTAGGGAAGCTGAGGTCTCTGACGCCTCGCTCCCCTACAACCACACAGGTTTACCTTTTCTCTTTCTCTTTGCTCTGCCATCTGTCCGTCTGTTTGTCTTTAGTCTTTCTTTCTTCCTTCTTTTATTTCGAGAAAAATGGAATAAACATTCATATATGCCTTTTTTTTCATCTAGTCTCCCGTGTGTGCGGTTTTGTAAACTTTATCCATTTTCCACCAGCACGAAATATACTCTACCGAAAGATGAAACACATTTGAAGTGTGTGTGTGTGTGTGTGTGTGTGTGTGTGTGTGTGTGTGTGTGTGTGTGTGTGTGTGTGTGTGTGTTCAACTTCTTTTAACGTCTGTTCACAAATTGTGATATTAGACGGAAATGTGGGAGAGAGAGACAAAGACAAAGAAAGACAGAGGGGGAAGGGTGTGTGAATGTCAGGGGAACAGGGCGTAGTTGGTAATGTATGGAAGATGGAATTTCAGAGGATCAATAGGGCCTACACGTGGATTGATAAAAAAAAAACCTTAACATTACTTACCTAATAAACTACAATGAACAAAAAGGAAAATGCAGTTCTAACCATTCTTAACAAAAACAGTAATTCCAAAGAAAAAATGTGAGGTAATTTCACCCGAGAAAAAAGTCGTAATTAGCTCCCCCCCCCAAAAAAAAAGAGAAAAAAAAAAGAGGAAGAAACACCACCAACAATGTGTGTGTGTGTGTGTGTGTGTGTGTGTGTGTTGTGTGTGTGTGTGTGTGTGTGTGTGTGTGTGTGTAAGCTACGATGTATGTAGAGAACTGTAAAGAACACACATTCTCTTCCAGTAACCATTTTCATGCTTTAATTAAAACCTCACCTCCAGACTTTTTCACCTGAAGGCTGAAACAAACAAACAAACAAACAAAATATATACATCCCATCCTTCTTATAACAATTTTCTTGCATCGCAAATGTTACAGCTTTCTTCCCCCCCCCCCCCCCCCCCCCCAATACCTAACCTTATTTCCTTGTCAGTGTTTGCACAGATAAAAAAAAAAGGACTAGTTCCGGCTGGTTTACCCATTAAATATATAACTTCACATTTTCCTTGAAGAGGGGAGGGACACATTATTGTCGATCAATGATCGACAGTAACGATTTTGCATCTGTATGCAAATAGGTTTCCTTTCGCGCTAGTTCCCAAGACACTCGGGGATAGGGAGAGTGGAGAGATCTGACAGTGCGCAGTTAAACGTATGGGCATTGAAGGGCCTGTTGACAACCCTCTGGACTGGAAACTGGAGGCATGAATATTTCACAGCCTAGGCTCTTTTGTGGGGTCCGTATGTGTCCTGAACTGGAATAATGGACGGCACTTTTGAGAAAGAAAAAAAAAATTTTTTTTTTTTTGCTTGAGGGTGGTAATAGTTGTTGCTGTTGTTGTTTTTGTTTCTTGTTTGTGTGTGTTGCTAGTGTTGTTGTTGTTGTTGCTGTTGTTGTAGGTAAAGTTGTTTTTGTTGTTGTTGTAGGTCCTTCTACTTGTTGTTGCTGTTGTTGTTGTTATCTTCTTCTTCTTCTTCTTCTTCTTTTTTTTCTGCTGCTGCTGCTGCTGCTGCTGCTGCTGCTGCTGCTGCTGCTACTACTACTACTACTACTACTACTACTAGCTGCTGCTGCTGCTGCTACTACTACTACTACTACTATGCTGCTACTGCTGCTGCTGCTGCTGCTACTACTACTACTTACTACTACTACTACTACTACTACTACTACTACTACTACTACTACTACTCATACTACTAATACCATTGCTGCTGCCACCACCACCACCACCACTGCCATCATTGCTACTGCTGCTGCTGCTGCTACTACTACTACTACTACTACTACTACTACTACTACTACTACTACTACTACTACTACGCTACTCACTACTACTACTACTACTACTACTACTACACTACTACTACTACTACTACTACTACTTCTACTACTACTACTACTATAGCACTACCACCAATATATCCACCACCACCACCACCACATACTACTACTACTACTACTACTACACCACTACTACTACTACTAACTACTACTACTACTACTATACTACTACTACTACACTACTACTAACTACGTCTACCACCACCATCATCACCACCACCACCACCACCACCACACACCACCACCCACCACCAGTAGTAGTAGTAGTAGTAGTAGTAGTAGTAGTAGTAGTAGTAGTAGTAGTAGTAGTAGCCAGGCATTATTTGCTGTCCCTTCCTGTTGCCTGTTTTATTTTCCTATGCATTGCCTTGCCTTTCTTTGCACTGCCTCACTGTCTTGCTTTCCTTGCCTTGCTTTACTTTCCCTTACCTTGCTCCACCTTGCGTCGAAAGAAAAAAATAGATACGGGACTGGCATTTCTTATTGAAAAGATTTGTGTTCGCAATTAAATTCAGTTTGTTATCAATGATTGTTCCTGGGTACTAAAATACAAACGTGCACAGGCTCCACTTTAATTCCATCAATGAAAAGGTCCGGAACAAGAGCTGGTCCTTAAGGAAATCAATTAAAAAGTTCTTTGTCTTTTTTCACATTCAGGTCAAGGTAATCTTGCAACACTACGCATGTCCGCAGCTGCGTGTCCATAGCTTCTGCAGGAAGAAAGGCACAGCTCTTATTGACTGGCTGCTGGTTCAAGTCTAATGACACAGAACTCAAAAGGACCGTGGTTCAGTGGCTATTGACTTGATTAGCCTGCTTTCTTGGCTCTCTGAGGAGCGCCTGGGGCACGACACTCGAATGGTCATGTAGCGTGTGGAGGCTAGTTTGTACCTGGCAGAACTTACCTCCCTCTAGACCGCAGATTGCATGCTGGTTATGTTAATGTCATTCATGACACAGGGCATAGCTGGTTAAATCTTCGTAAAAAAAAAAAAGATGGATGGGTTTTTAAACGTATTTGCATGGTGTTGTTCAGTAGTTCTCTGCTACAAGAAACAAGTCCCTTAAGCTAGAGTGATGGGAGGAGTGCTGCACTGATGAAAGCACCAGGTCTTTCTGTTTGTGGCAGTTGCGTGCGAATGTCTTGAGTCCTGGCAAAACTTTTCTAGGTCCATTCATTCTTCACATCTGTTTATCTGTCTTCTCGTCTTCTACCGCCCCAGAGTGTGCCCTGCAAGATGATCTTTGAAAGCCTTTTGTGTTATGACTACACTCCTTTTCTTTCCTGACCATAGTAAAGTGTTCATAGTGGTCTGTGGACGGCTTGAGGATGTTGCAAACTTCCTCATTTGTGGCACATCTCAGGGAGGAGATGGCAAGAAACCTGTAGCATCGCATCTCAACTGCTTGAATCCTTCTCTGCGAGTCTTTCATTAATGTTTTTGACTCACATGAATAGAAATAACCAGTTTTGTCATCAGATTAATCATTCTCTTTCTCTAGTCTAGTTTAAAATTTGCCATAGCCCATGTCTGTGTAGCTGTTGATTTTGACACCTCACAAATATTGGAACTCAAGCATTTTGATTTGTTGTTCTTGCTGTTCTTGTTGTTTGCGTGAAGTTCTTGGTCACTGACTTTGTTCTTGTTTAAAGAGATGATATTCGTTATTGGTAATTATCATGGTTTTTTTTTTTCTGCACTGACCTTCATATACAATTTTTGACATTGTTTCATCCAGGTGTTTCAAGCTGGCAAGCTCCTCATGCTATCTTGTAAGTTCCTTTGTGCCATCCGCAAATAAGGATGGTTTATAAAATTTGCTCCCCAGTACTGATTAAATCTTGATGGTCTTTGGGAGCATATCAAGGACAATGCTGAAGAGTATGTGTGAAAGAAGGTTGCTTTGGAATACATCATCTGAAATTTGGAACAACTCTCCTGCAGAGCCTTGAACAAGTACTGAGCTGCTAACCTTGGTGTACAGCTGATGGATGGTGTGAAAGAGTTTCTGAATCATGTTGTACTTTCTTTTTTATATAGTTGCCTACAGTGCATCAGGGGGGCGGGATAGCTAAGCGGTCAGAGCACTCGCTTTCCCCCAGTCAAGTTAAGCAGCGTCGAGCGTGGTTACCAGTTGGATGGGTGACCGTTTGCGTGCCTTGGTTTCAGTACAGTTCTCCTAGTTCACCCAGCTGTAAATGGGTACTTGCCTTTTTAGGATCAGGGTAGGTAAAGCAGCGAGGGAGAGGAGATGGGCGCCGCCCTAAACATGCTGGCCCCTAGAGAAGCTGAGGTCTGTGACGCCTCGCCCCCCTACGACCGCCTAGGTTATGGGACACCTTTACCCTTTTTTTTAACCTTACAGTGCAATATGCCACACCCTATCAAATGCCTTTTAAAAGTCAACAAAGATGTAATAAATGTTCAGCTGAGGCAGCGAATAATTATCGCACAGAACTATTGGTTTGGAAATATGTTCCATTGTTGTTGTTTGTTGTTGATTTGTTTTTGTTTTTTACCACAGAATCCAACTTGTTCGTCTGTTGTTCTACTTTGTACATAGTGAGTGACCAAGGTGCAGAAATAAGTTGTGGGATATGTGTATCGTGGATAAACGTTTGTCTCCAGAAAATTTATTGCATACACACCCACCGTTTAGCTACCTCCATATTCTGTTCTTTTGTATTATTGCACTGTACCATATTGTTTTCTGCTTGCTGGGCTGTATTGAATAAGATTGATTCTGTCATGTTCTGTTCTGTTTTATTGTTGTTCTACTCCGAGTCTCTGTACTTTGCAAACTTCTTCTTTGCGCTGTTCTGTTCTATATCATCTTATTTTTCTCAAACGTGTTACGTTTTTGTTTTTGTGTTTTATTCAAGTTCTATGCAAAATGGTAAGTGTACTAGTAAACAATTTATTGTGAAATTCAAGCCCCAAATCTTTAGCCCCGGTGTAGGGCCTAATGCATGAAAAGCCTAAGGCCATTTTGTTCCCGGAAGACACGTCACACAATCATGGCGCCCAAGGGGGGAGACAATCAAAGGGCAAGCAACTCTTGTAACACACGCCAGCCACGCCTAGCTTGTCCGTTGTTCTGCACGTCAGTTCTCTTTGAGTGAAAGAAAGGGAGGGGGAGGGGGAGGGAGGGGGTGAACATTTTCTTTCCCTGCTCTTGCATTATTGATCAGTAGGAAACAGAATGACTGATGTCTAATTGATGATGATTATCACAGTACGTGTGTGTGTGTGTGTGTGTGTGTGTGTGTGTGTGTGTGTGTGTGTGTGTGTGTGTGTGTGTGTGTGTGTGTGTGTGTGTGGGGCGCGCGCGTTTACAAAAAAATTCCATAAGAGAGAGAGAGAGAGAGAGAGAGAGAGAGAGAGAGAGAGAGAGAGAGAGAGAGAGAGACAGACAGACAGACAGACAGACAGACAGACAGACAGACAGACAGACAGACAGATACAGAGACAGACAGACAGACAGAGGCAGAGAGAGATTGTGCGTGTGTGAAATTGCATAATGTGATTGTAATCACATTTTTATGTTCCATGCTTATAAAGTGTGTGTGTGTGTGTGTTGTGTGTGTGTGTGTGTGTGTGTGTGTGTGTGTGTGTGTGTGTGTGTTGTTTTTGTTTTGTTATTTTGCCTTTCTGCCTCATTGTTAGGGTTTTTCCTTCAAAAGGACTGGTGTTGGTCTTCATCTGTCTGTATGGAGATAGTGGTGGGGTGGAGTGGGTAGGTGGGGTGGGGGTGGAGGGGTGGGGGGGTGGGGGTTGTGCTAGCTACTCAAACATTCAGTATTTTCGTTTCCACTCACTAGCCTGCAGAGTATGTGCTGGGTGTGTTTGTGACATAAGCAACAAAGAAGTGCATAACAGAATCCCGCAAAGCATTGGTCCCTACGAAAATCTTCTATCAATCGTAAAGAAGCGTAAACTTAAATCGTACGGGCATGTCACAAGATCAAAAGGACTTGAAAAAAACAATACTGCAAGGCACTGTCCAGGGAAGAAGAAAAAGAGGCAGACCAACGAAGAGATGGGAGGACAACATCAGCGAATGAACAGGCCTAGATCTCAACAAAATTTTGAGAAAGGCAGAACAGAGAGAGGAATGGAGGGAACTGGTTGTCAAGTCTTCAGGGGTGCCCCCGCGGTCGCCAGACTAAGAGATAGATAGATAGATAGATAGATAGATAGATAGATAGATAGATAGATAGATAGATAGATAGATAGATAGATAGATAGATAGATAGATAGATAGATAGATAGATAGATTGTGACATCCATACCACCGTCCACAGCTGAACAACTCTTCTGCAAAAGTATAAGCAATATTTCATAATGTACAAGAGAGGAGGTGGAGGAAGGAAAGCACCAAATCAAAACGATCTGGTATGAAACGGAAAAGACAGTATGAGTAATTACATCCTTGATTATCGCCTGAAACAAAATGTGTTGGAATGCTCTAGTGTCCCTATTTATGTTATTTTATCAGGAAAAGAATAGCTTTCATTTTCGTCTTCAATTAACACACACACACACACACACACACACACACACACACACACACACACACACACACACACACACACACACACACACACACACACACACACTCTTGTGACGTATATATGCATGATTCA
>CM060321.1:49725785-49730785 GCA_030674155.1 Stramonita haemastoma | reverse complement strand
AATTACTCTTTTATATCGGGGATAATGGGATAAGCACTCTTGTGCTTTTTTACATCCAGTCCCCGTGTGTATGCAGTTTTGTAAATGTCATCTCTTCCCACCGGCACACGTGTGGCACAGGCAGGACCAGTGAAAAAGCATGTGGCTGCACTGACTGACCATTTCCTAAAGAGATATGTGCATGATCAGAAAGCTTTTTTTAGAAAGGCGATGCATCATCCCACCAGTCAGCAAACAACATGAAGACACTACGGTGTGATTCTGACGATATTGTGTTGGAACAAAGTCTGTCTCAGAAGATGACAGTACCTTCTGGTATGTAAAGCCAAACAACAACAACATGATACACGACAAGGGTGTCAAACTGGCTAACCTGAGGGCAGGAAAATGTATGGACAACACGGCATTATAGAGAGACAGAAACTTGTCCATTGCTGCATACAACCTACATGCTCTGCTCCACATGGCCTGATTCAGTTCTCCCTGGGGTCATGACAGCATGGCCTGACCAGATGACAGACCTATTTCAGTGACACGTCCTCATTTTGAACAAGAAAAACAAGACATTGCTGTGGTTACCATTTCAATATCGATGATGATGCTTGGCATTTCCTGGAAGGATCGGAAAACAAACACCTATGTGCGAAGTCAAGTCGCACTGCTGGCTGGTCCTCAGGAACCCCTACTAGCCACTGTCAAGAAAAGGAAGCTGGCATGGTTCGGCCATGTCACGCGCCACAACAGCCTCCCCAAGACAGTCCTACTGGGAACGCTAGAAGATGGCAGACGCCGAGGCAGGCAAACCAAAAGCTGGATGGATAACATCAAGGAGTGGACCCACCTGGACAGTCCAACACTCATTAGGAAGGCGGAGGACAGGGCTGGATGGCGACAACTGGCTGCAGAATCGTCTCTCATGTCTCCTCCACGACCATTCCGGTCATGAGAAAGAAGAAGATGATGATGTTGGGCGGCGTTGTTTGTTTGTTTGTTTGTTTTTATTTATTGCGTTGCCTACTGAATGGGTTGTGTAGCTGATTAGCAATGAACTTTGATCATTTTTTCATTCATTCATGCATTTGCTCATTCATTCATTTATAGGGGAGGTGGGGGGGGGGGGAGTAATAGCCTAGTGGTTAGAGCGTTGTGCTAGTGATCTGATAGGCTCAGATCAAGCCACCATCCAGACATCCATTTTGAAGGGATTTTTCTCCTGGCCTGGAGTTAAGATCAGCACTGACTCCATTTCCCCCCAAAATTCCTTCCAATGAGACTATAGACTGAGGTCCTGTGTGGCTGTGTCCATGCACACAGAACATCTTCCGCACACGTGTTAACACATTCTGCCTTTCAGAATTTAAGCTACTTCGTGCCGTTAGAAATGCATGGCAACATTTTTTTTTAAACGTATGCACACAGGTGTCGTGTTTAGACACCATCTCAGAAGTCGGAATGTGGCTACCTTCATGGTGGGTAAAAATGGTCGCATAGGCAAAATTTCACTATTGGTAAACCGCGGAGCTGTAGTCGAGGAACAAAAACAAAACAGTTCATTCGTTCTCCCTGTCTCTGATGGACAGACAGACAGACAAGCAGATAGACAGACAGACAGATTGACAGACAGGCAAACATGTAGATAGATAGATAGATAGATAGATAGATAGATAGATAGATAGATAGATAGATAGATAGATTGATAGATAGATAGATAGATAGATAGATAGATAGATAGATAGATAGATAGATAGATGAAGATAGAAAGATAGATAGATAGATAGAGTGAAAGATAATTAGATAGATGGAGACAGACAGACAGACAGGGAGAAAAAAGGGAAGGGGGCGAGAGAGAGAGAGAGAGAGAGAAGAGAGAGAGAGAGAGAGAGAGAGAGAGAGAGAGAGAGAGAGAGAGAGAGAGAGAGAGAGAGAGAGAGAGAGAGGAGAGAGAGAGAGAGAGTTTAGAGCAATATTCAAATTGTAAAGTTAGTTTATATGTGCACAAATAGAAACGACAACACCGATTCCTTTCCTCAAACAAATACCTTTTTATTGCACACATCTACTACACAAACTGTCAAACCAAAAGTCAAGACATACCAAGCAGCCCCTCACCGTACAAAAACATATCACAATTTTTTTTTTCAACCAAAACGATGAAAATACAATGTTAATGAAGCCTATCACAATGCTTTGCTACTTACATACAATTTAAATGACAAAATAAAACACACACACACACACACACACACACACACAAAATGATTAAAAAATTACACTTCTGAATCTTTTAAAATGCTTCGTTTATTATATTCATATAAGATTTTCAAACACAGAATGAAAAAAACAAACACTTTTAGACCTTTTAAAATGCTTTGTAAACACAACTTAGATCACAGAAAGCTTAATATGTTCAGCGCAAAACGGTAAGATAGACCTTAGAACATTACAGAATACTTTTAATATATCATATATATATATATGTACACAGTTCAGCATACAAGCTAAATGATGAATCAGACGAAGATTACACAACTGTGTTACATTAATAAAGGGATGTATAAATACGCACATCTCATTCACCCTCTCTACATGGTTTTGAGTGAATTTCAGTTTGAAGATAAGTGGATGAGTCTTCTGCAACGCAAAAAAAAAAGAATATGTAATGAGACAGTAATAGAGAAAAAAGTTGCATACATGTTAAAAAAAAAAAAAAAACCGGGCGGGGGATGGCCACTGGTTTAATATTTGAATTACCCTCTCCTAGATTTTCATCACATAAAGTAACTGAATAATCAATGAGAAATTGAGACCTACATTTGCTAGGCTAAGCACATGAAGAAGTTGACTTTTCAAAGCACTTGACAAAAAAGCATAAAACCACGATGGATAAAATGAACTGAAAAACAAAATTATACAAAGAGCTCTGGTAATAACTGTGATAAAAGAACATTGAATAAGGTAGAAGACAACAAAACAAATAAAATAAAAAAGACACACCACGCCCTCATTGGGGAATTAATGGGCTCTTCACGTTGGCTTAGAATCCCTTTACTTTGCCGTACACAAGTCTGAAGCGAGCTTTCTAGACTTGGACTTGTGTAGTGAGAACAGACCATTTTTTTCCATTTCGGTGTTGCTTCCCCTGCTTTATAAAACTCAACATTACCTACGGTCTTTTGACCCATGCCGCGGTGTCTGGTTGATACAGTCTCTAAATCGGATAGCTCCGCTGGGAATTTAACATAATCCAACACTAGCCCCACAAAGGCCTTTGAACCCTGTCACTACTTTTACAATCAAACGTCAGTGTTTCAAAATAATTTAGCAGACAAAGAAAAATCATTAACAAATCCTGTAAAGCTAATAACGGGACTTCAAAGGTCTTCATTGTAGCCTTGAAAGGACTTTGTAACAAAAAGAAATAAAGGACCCAGCATGCGTGTAAATCGAAAGAATTACACCATTTTTACGAACAAATCAGTTCATCAGGATTTTTTCAAAGTATTAAAAGGACCACCTGGAAAAAAATGCTCTACAGTCGGAATGTGTCAGCTGAGGCCAGTGGGTAGACCTCCTGCAGTGTTACAAGACCAGGAGAAGACCAGGCACTACGCCTCCCAAACATTAAGTGAGAGAGGAGAGAGAGAGAGAGAGAGAGAGAGAGAGAGAGAGAGAGAGAGAGAGAGAGAGAGAGAGAGAGAGAGAGAGAGAGAGAGAGAGAGAGAGAGAGGGAGGGGTGACCCCTGTAAACAAATAGATAAATAAATATATTAAAAAAAACAATGGCCAAGTAAACTAGATGTAATGGTTTCAACTTGATTTTAACTGATTCAGCAAAAGAGAAAAAATGTACAATGAAACGCAACTACATCAATGAAGAATGAAAATTTTAAAAAACCCATACAGCACTAGAACAAGAAAAAAAACAACCAAACAAAACCTTTTGTATCAGTATTCCTTTTTGTAAACTTAAGAATCAAACACACTCCTCACAAAAGAAAAAAAAAAAAAAGAATGACCAGAAAAGGTGAGTTTATTTCCCTTGACGAGAACGGGAGCGAGAAGTGTGCTTTTCCGGTTTGAGCGTGCGGTTGCGTTGGTCGATTTTGCTTTTGCGGCCATCTTTCTCCTTGTCGGCCAGGGCCGGAGATCGCCGAGTGCTAGACTTGACTCTTCGGCTGCTTTCGGGCCGCTCGTCCGTCACCTCTTCTCGGACACACAGACGGGCTGAAAAAAAAGTGTTTATATATATATATATATATATATATATATATATATATATATATATATATATATATATATATATATATATATATATATATGCGACGGGATAGCTCAGTGGTCAGAGCGCTGGCTTTCCCCCAAAGCAGCGTCGAGCGTGGTTAGCCTACCAATTGGATGGGTGAACGTTTGCGCGCCTTTGGCTTCAGTACAGTCCTCCAGTTCACCCAGCTGTAAATGGGTACCTGCCCTCTTAGTCTTTAGGGTCAGGGAAGGTAAAGCAGCGAGGGAGAGGAGATGGGCGCCGCCCTCAACATGCTGGCATCTAGAGAAGTTGAGGTCTCTGATGCCTTGCTCCCCTACGAACACACAGGTTATGGGAACACCTTTACCTTTATATATATATATGAATATATTCGTCCTCGGCTAGAGCTCCAAGGTTCACCAATGGTGATGTTTTGCTTATGCGGCCGTTTTTGCCTACCATGAAGGCAACTGTATTAGATAATGTAATAAAAAAAAATTGAATAAAAATGAAATGAGTTAAAATAGACAAAGAGAAAATAAGAGATAAAATATATAAGATAAATAGAAGAAATATCCCCCCCCCCAAAAAAAAAAAAAAAAAAATTACACTGAGTTGAAATTCAAAAAAAAAAGAAGAAGAAGAAATTAAGAAAAAAATGACTAAATTGACCAGAATCATAATCAAATAAAATCAAACAAAAATAAGGTGTTTAGGTGCGACTGCACACGTGTGTGTGTGTGTGTGTGTGTGTGTG
>CM060321.1:49715785-49720785 GCA_030674155.1 Stramonita haemastoma | reverse complement strand
ATATTTTCCATGTCGCTCTTGGGGAGCTTCCAAGTCCCTACCATCTTTCTGTTCCAGCCACCTCAGAATTGTCTGGAAATCACAGACAACAGGCAACAATCACTGTTGCTTTTTCTTACAAAAAGTAAAGTAAAAAAAAAAAAAAAAAGTAGTGGCCAAGGTGACAGAATCCCTGGCAGACCTGTAACCAGATGGCTTGATGGCATCAAGAAATACATAGGTGTGACATGGCACAGAGAGTCACAAGACAGGAGCCGATGGAAGGATGCTATGAAGGCTCCATCCTTTCAGTGGATGGACAGGGCCTAGACGCTAAGGTATTAAAGAATGTCATGGAAAGTAAGGTGATTGTGCTGTCTGTTCTGAGGACACAGTAAGCTTAGCGCAGTGGTTAGAGCGGCAAACTGGCGATCTGGCATCTTCAACGAGCATAATTATTTGAACGTCTGTATGTGTGTACACATGAAGAAAATTAAGGCTCTGGCAGATCTGCACTTAAAGTTGACCTGGGAGATCGTAAAAATCCCCATCCTTAATTCTCCAGACGCTGCCAGGATATTTGAACCCCCGACTTCATGGACCCATGGGATTGAAGTCGAATGGTCATAACCACTCGACTGTGGCGTCTGTCAAAAAAGCCTTTAAAAAAACCCCACAACAATTACAAGAACAACAACAAAACCTTGGAGGCTGGCTATAGCTGGTGGTACGAATGATAGAGTATGTCCAACATGCAAGTTTAGGATCTGAAGTAGGATGGGCTCCACCAGGATCAACTTACCCCGAAATGTATTGCCAGGGAATTTTTGTGCTGAGCCCTTAATGACGTCCCATATGCAAAAATCTCACCATTGGTGAACTTCGGAACTTTTAGCCGAGGAACGAAAAAGAAAATTCACTAATATGTTCGATTTTTGTATCATCAATATAAAGATCTGGTATAGATAGGCTCTGGGTATTTGCAGATGTCAACTGGCATTTCTTTAATCTTTCTGACATTTAATTAACATTTTTCATTCTGCACAGAGGGGAAAATGCGTTGATTTTTTTCCCCAAATTACACAGGATGTGAGTTAGACCCACCTACAAGAACAGAATTATCAGAATATTTTACCAATGGTGTATCATCTGAACCAGCGCAGCTAATAGTATATAGAATGGAAAGGATAGGAGACATAACAGTGCCTTGGGGAGAACCAGTGGACGTTCATCTTTAAGCTGACATCGCTTTTTAAAAAATATCATACATACACTGTGTTCGATTCACCAGAAAGTTCATTATCCACAGAATGAGCCAAGAAGAAACATTCTTTGAAGTAATTTGAGGGCTAAGAGAAAGGGACTAGGTGGCATTGAAGGCAAAGGAAAAGTCGATAGAAAGTATGCAAGTATATGACCCTGTTTTTTTTTTCAAATGAGAGAAGGCATTGTGCAACAAAATGGGATCATCATCATTTGAACTTATGTTTGCTTTATAAGAAGGTAAAGGTAAAGGTGTCCCATAACCTATGTGGTCGTAGGGGAGCAAGGCATCAGAGACCTCAGCTTCCCTAGGGGCCAGCATATTGAGGGCGGAACCCATCTCCTCTCCCTCTCTGCTTTACCTTCCCTGAGCCTAAAGGGGACAGGTACCCATTTACAGCCGGTGGACTGGGGGAACTGTACTGATACCAAGGCACACAAACAGTCACTCATTCACTTGGTAACCACACTCCATGCTACTTAACCTTAGCTTGGGGAAAGCGAGTGCTCTGACCACTTAACTGAGCTTTCAGGCCTCCTGGTTTTATATGCAAATTGAAAGGGTCTTGGTGAAAGAAATGCACAGGAGAATGTTTTAGGATAATGCCCACAAAACATTTCATTACTGTTGGAGTGAATGCCACAGGTCTGTAATCAGAGACTTTGGATGGTTGCTTTTGGGAACAGGACAAACAATTAACTACTTCCTGATGCTGGGTACACGCGATGTTTCTAAAGATAAAGAGTACAAAATACCAAAAACGCACACCTTCCACAATCGTCCACCGACACCATTTACACCCATGTTACCCCTGTTTGTACAACCTTTTACTTCCCGAATCTCTTTTCATTTGGGTTGCTGTTTTTTTTTTTTTTTGTTTTTTTTTTGTTTTTTTTTTGGGGGGGGGATTTTGTAGGCCATTCCTTTGTCCCTATGTTATTTTTATTTAAAAAATTCTCTCTCTCTCTCTCTCTCTCTCTCTCTCTCTCTCTCTCTCTCTCTCTCTCTCTCTCTCTCTCTTTCTCTCTCTCCACACACACACACACACACACACACACACACACACACACACACACACACACACACACACACACACACACACACACACACACACCTATCTCCCAGTCTCAATTCCCACCTCACCCCACTCCACCCCAAACTTGCACATACTCATTCTAGCGTAACAAAGCCCCCATTGACATAAGAAAACAGACAGACCAAGCAGCTTATTAGCAGTAGTAGCCTAGCCTAACCTAGTATATAATATATGGGACTGTTGGTTGGTGGTGTTGGCGGGTCCAAAGCCGTGTAGTGGGCTTATATTATAATTATGTGGACAGAGAACAGAAGCGAGGGGACTGGCTGACTGACTGACTGCTGGGCAGCCTTTGACCGAGGACAGTGCACGCTCTCTTGGTGGTCACTACACCTCTTAGACAGGAGCCTACTCATACTCATGCAGCCTGTACCCCACAGAACTTCTTTCCCATTAATTAATCCAGGATCACTGGGGTTAAGTTTTCTGTTTTACTTCCCCCCCCCCCCCTCTAAGAAGGGGTGTTGGCTAAGGAAGGGTGGACTAGCCGAGTGGTTAGAACAAATACCAATTTTATACAGTCTGCAGTAGTCTTGAAGGTTGTGGCTAAGGAAGGGCGGACTAGCCGAATGGTTAGAACAAATACCAATTTTATACAGTCTGCAGTAGTCTTGAAGGTTGTGGCTAAGGAAGGGCGGACTAGCCGAATGGTTAGAACAAATACCAATTTTATACAGTCTGCAGTAGTCTTGAAGGTTGTGGCTAAGGAAGGGCGGACTAGCCGAATGGTTAGAACAAATACCAATTTTATACAGTCTGCAGTAGTCTTAAAGGTTGTGGCTAAGGAAGGGCGGACTAGCCGAATGGTTAGAACAAATACCAATTTTATACAGTCTGCAGTAGTCTTGAAGGTTGTGGCTAAGGAAGGGCGGACTAGCCGAATGGTTAGAACAAATACAAATTTTTATACAGTCTGCAGTAGTCTTGAAGGTTGTGGCTAAGGAAGGGCGGACTAGCCGAATGGTTAGAACAAATACAAATTTTATACAGTCTGCAGTAGTCTTGAAGGTTGTGGCTAAGGAAGGGCGGACTAGCCGAATGGTTAGAACAAATACAAATTTTATACAGTCTGCAGTAGTCTTGAAGGTTGTGGCTAAGGAAGGGCGGACTAGCCGAATGGTTAGAACAAATACCAATTTTATACAGTCTGCAGTAGTCTTGAAGGTTGTGGCTAAGGAAGGGCGGACTAGCCGAATGGTTAGAACAAATACCAATTTTATACAGTCTGCAGTAGTCTTGAAGGTTGTGGCTAAGGAAGGGCGGACTAGCCGAATGGTTAGAACAAATACAAATTTTTATACAGTCTGCAGTAGTCTTGAAGGTTGTGGCTAAGGAAGGGCGGACTAGCCGAATGGTTAGAACAAATACAAATTTTATACAGTCTGCAGTAGTCTTGAAGGTTGTGGCTAAGGAAGGGCGGACTAGCCGAATGGTTAGAACAAATACAAATTTTTATACAGTCTGCCAGTAGTAGTCTTGAAGGTTGTGGCTAAGGAAGGGCGGACTAGCCGAATGGTTAGAACAAATACAAATTTTTATACAGTCTGCAGTAGTCTTGAAGGTTGTGGCTAAGGAAGGGCGGACTAGCCGAATGGTTAGAACAAATACCAATTTTATACAGTCTGCAGTAGTCTTGAAGGTTGTGGCTAAGGAAGGGCGGACTAGCCGAATGGTTAGAACAAATACAAATTTTTATACAGTCTGCAGTAGTAGTCTTGAAGGTTTGCGGGTTTGAGTCCTGAGCTCACGCTAACCGAATGGTTAGAACAGAACGTTAGGACTTTAAAAAATGATATTCAGTATGGCAGTAGTTTGATGGGTTAAGTTTGAGTCTTGATTCAGTTTTGTAGTTGTATGTTGGAGGGCTTCCCCCTCCCCCACCCCACCCCAACTCCCCGACACCTCTTGGAGTTGAGACTGGTTCTGAAAATTTATTTTCCTAAAAGTATCGGATGAAACTATCAAACAAAATGTCCTGTGTATGAATGTACGTTAAATATCTTGCCAGAGAAGTTAAACACCCGTCTATAATGTGTTAAAAACCAGCGTATAATTTGGTAAACAACAACAACAACATAACCCTGTCTTTGTTAAAAAAAACCCAACTTGCCTCTCTCTGTTAAAACAAACAAACAATGCCAGTCAATCTTGGTTAAAACCTATCTTTGTTAAAAAAAAAATCCCTGCCTTTGACAAAAAAAACAGTCTTTCTTTGTTAAGAACCAGTCAGTATATGGGTTTATTTTGGGGGAAAAGTCTGCCTTTGTTAAAAACCAGTCTCTCTTTGTTAAAAACTAGTGTGTGTGTGTGTGTGTTTTTAAACGTCTATCTTTGTTAAAACCAGCCTCTCTTTGTTAAAAGCCAGCCTCTCTTTGTACCGGTCTATCTTTTATGCAGAAGAGCAGTCAAGCTATAGCCGATGGTATAGATAACACGAAGATATCCAGCATGCAATTTGCATTATTGAGAGGATGGGCTCCACCAGGTTCGACTTGCCTGAGATACACTGCCAGAAAAATTCAGTGCAGTGCCTGACTGACTTTTCATGTTCGAGGGGATTTTTTTCCTCTGGAATTAACAACTTCAGTGCCAACTCTTCTCCCCCTTGACAGTCCTTCGGATGAAACTATAAACCCAAGGATGAAACTATAAACCCAAGGA
>CM060321.1:49698285-49703285 GCA_030674155.1 Stramonita haemastoma | reverse complement strand
ATCATCAACCCTGCGCTTTACAACTCCTAGCTTCATTATATCCTATGTTTTATAAATCATGGATCCTGCCCTTTCTAAATCCTCGTATATTTTATAAATCATAGGTCCTACGCTTTATTAAATCATAGCTCCATTACATCCTGCGCTTCCACAAACCATAAGAGTCTGCCGCTGTATACATACAACGATCGTACAATCGCTCGCTCCGAACTCTTTGATGACGGGTAGGCCTACCTTGAAGCCTGTGGGACACCACTGCACGAACTGGATGGAGCGCTTGGTCTTGAGGTTGGCTATGGAGGAGTTCACGTCTTTGGGCACCACGTCCCCGCGAAACAGGAGGCAGCAGGCCATGTACTGACCCCTCCGGGGGTCACACTTGACCATCTGGTTGGCCGGCTCGAAGCAGGCGTTGGTCAGCTCGGACACTGACAGCTGCTCGTGCAAGGCTTTTTCCGCCGAGATGATGGGGGCGTAGGTCACCAAGGGGAAGTGAATCCTGTTTGGGGTTGTGGTGGGGGGTGGAGGGGGTGGAGAGAAAGGAGAGAGTCAAGTCAAGTCAAACTTTTATTTTTCCAGATGGTACATTGAATAAGCAGTGCAATTGCTTTTTTTTTTTCATCAAGCCATCCATCTAAGAAAAAAATATGTATAGAGAGAGAGGGAGAGAGAAAGAGAGAGAGATTTGATTTATTCTTTTATATCGAGGATAATGGAATAAGCACTCTTGTGCTTTTTTTTTAATCCAGTCCCTGGATGTCCCCGGAGAGAGAGAGAGAGAGAGAGAGAGAGGAGAGAGAGAGAGAGGAGAGAGAGAGAGAGAGAGAGAGAGAGGAGAGAGAGGAGAGAGAGGAGAGAGAGAGAGAGAGAGAGAGAGAGAGAGAGAGAGAGAGAGAGAGAGAGAGAGAGAGAGAGAGAGGAGAGAGAGAGAGAGAGGAGACAGAAGACAGACAGACAGACAGACAGACAGACAGACAGACAGACAGACAGACAGACAGAGTGAGAGAGAGAGAGAGAGAGAGAGAGGAGAGAGAGAGGAGAGAGAGAGAGAGAGAGAGAGAGAGAGAGAGAGAGAGGAGAGAGGAGAGAGAGAGAGAGAGCATTGTCCTTTCTCAAAAATGCTGTCATCAAAAGTTGCTATTTTCTAGAGATTTTTCTTATTTTGAATCTTTAATAAATTATTTTCTAAATGAGGGAGAAGATATAACTGGTTACATGCACTTGTTTTTCTCTTCTCCAATTTTCTGAGTAAAAGTTCTATTGTAATTTAATTTGACCTAGTGTTTAGTTTGTCCTTCCTTTCGTTCTTTCATCTTCTTTCAGTTTGGTTTTCTTTTTTAACCTTTCATCTTTTCTTCTCCTTCTATCCATTATTTAATTTTTTTTTTGGCTCCCCCTCCCCAAGTTTCTAATCTGCCTCTTACTCTTACCCTCCCGTTCTCTTTCAAAACAACATTTACAGAACATTTTTACCGTACCTGATGTTAGGGCATGTTAGTTACTCTAGAACTTTACAGAAACAGTTGAAATGAATCGTGATGGTAGCATTTTTACCAGGCTTATTTTAAATTTCTCAACATTTCTATCGCAACGAATCTCACATTGAAAACAATTTATTGTGTCCAGTTTGTAAGAATTGAAAAGAGGTTTGAAATTTAGTTTGTTTTGTGTTGCTTAACGAAAAACAATGTGAGGGAAATATATTATAATACCTGTTAAATTCTATTAATTTCCCAGTCAGCTTAGATTCAGTCGACTAGGGCATGCAAACAAGAAAGAATATTAAAGAATCTAGAGGATGGGGGGGGGGGGGGGGGACAAGAAGCCTAGTGGTTAGAGTGTTGAGCTTGTGATCTGACGGCCCAGTTCAAGCCACCACCGAGGCACCCATTCCAGGGGATTTTCCCTCTTGTGTTAAGTACCGACTCCACTCCCCGAAAAGTCCTCTGGATAAATACATAAGACTATAAACCGAGGTCCCTATTCGCAAACACATACAGAACATCTTGCCCACACATTAAACCCCGTTGTGCCTTTTGCAAGAGTAGCCCATTGGCGCGGTTGGTACGGATGACAAAGTTTAGAAGAAAAAAGAAACATATGCAAACTGGTGTCGTGCTAAGACACCATTCTCGATGTCCGAATGTTTTCCTTAACAGCGGGCAGAAACGAGCGCATAGACAAAAAATCTCATCATTGGTAAACCTCGAACTGGACTCCAGCTGAGGAACGAAAAGAAAAATGTCTAGCTATTCATGAGTACCAGGCATCACAGTTGCTATAAACTTGCTCTTTTTCAATGGGCTAAATGGAGCTTTATGTTGTCTCACTATGCTAATGATTGAACGCTATTATTCCCCTCCTTGTGATGGGGATGTACAACCTATACATGAAGAAAGACAGAGAGTGTGAGGGAGAGGAGATGGGCGCCGCCCTCAACATGCTGGCCCCCGAGAGAAGCTGAGGTCTCTGATGCCTCGCTCCGTTACGACCACATAGGCTATGGGACACCTTTACCTTGACATTTTTACATGAAAAAACCGATTCCAAATCCCTTCCTCACTCACTCCCTCCCTTCTTACCTCCCTACCTCCCTCTCCTTCCTTACCGAGGGTAAGGCACCAAGTTGGTGCTGAACTCAATGAGGTCGACATTGAGGCAGCCCTCAAACCTCAAGGAGGCGGTGACAGCGGAGACGACCTGGCCGATCAGACGGTTGATGTTGGTGTAGGTGGGGCGCTCGATGTCCAGGTTTCGGCGGCAGATGTCGTAGCAAGCTTCGTTGTCCATCAGAAAGGCACAGTCCGAATGTTCCAGAGTGGCGTGCGTGTTCAACACGGCGTTGTAAGGTTCCACAATCACTGGTGAAATCTACACCCAACACCCCCCCCCCCCACACACACACACACACCCAAGGCCCACCCACACACCATCGCCCACCCCCCCAAAAAAGTTTTGTTAAATTATTCAAATCAAATGAAATTGTATTCGTTCGAGAATGATGTATAACCATTTATGTGGTGGGTTTGTGTGTGCGTGCGTGCGCGCGCGCGCGCGCTGGGTGGGTGTGTGTATGTGTGTGTGTGTGTGTTTTTTTTTGTGTGGGGGGTGTGTTGTTTTGTTTTTGGTGTACATCTAGTCCCAGACCATTCCCGCCATCACTATCATAATTATACACCCAGACGTAAGAGGTGAAATGCCGAGGCCTATATTACCGTTATTAGAATGTTGTTATGTTTTGAAACTGTTATATTGAGATTGTTTTCAACCTTGACTACTCAACTCTTAGCATGACATGACAAGTAAGGGTTAACATCAGTACCAATTCACTTTCTCCCAGGAGTCCTTCGGATGAGACTATCCAATCTTGTTGTTTATAGCCCCGCCGAGCAGAAAGAGACTATAAACTGAGGTCCTGTATGCGAACGCACGCAGAACACCTTGCGCACACATTAAAACCTGCTCCGCTCTTCGGAAGGGGGTAGGCATTGCGTGCCAGTAAGAACGGAAGAAATAATCTTTTAAAAAAAAAATTGTTTAAAAGCATGCGCACTTGTGTCGTGTTTAAGATATCATCCCCGAATACGGAATACGGCTACCTTAATGGTGGGCAAAAACCGTCACTTGAGTAAGTAAAACCTCACCACCATTGGTAAACCTCGGAGCTGTAGCCGAGGAACGGAAAACATGTATTGTGTGCTTCGATTGGTAACTGAAGGATGCTAATGGCTTTGTGTAACAGCGCTAAGGTAAAGGGGATGTAGTCTAGATGGCTGTCTGCAGTAGCTTGCCTGATAGATGTGTGTGTGTGTGTGTGTGTGTGTGTGTGTGTGTGTGTGTGTGTGTGTGTGTGTGTGTGTGTGTGTGTGTGTGTGGTGTGTGTGTGTGTGTAACTTGTTGTGTGTGTGTGTGTGTGTGTGTGTGTGTGTGTGTGTGTGTGTGTGTGTGTGTGTGTGTGTGGCTGTGTGTGTTTTGGTGTGTGTGTGTGGTGTTGTGTTGTGTGTTGTGTATTTACACGTGCAGGTGTGCGAGTGCGCGTGCAGTTGCATGCAAGAAAGCGGCGAATTTGTATTTCAAAATTTTCACAACCATCACACACACACACACACACACACACACACACACACACACACACACACACACACACACACACACACTTACACACTTCACCCTCTTCCCCCACCCATATAATCATACACACACTTCTATCACACACACACCCCACCTCCATATTTACTACCCCCATTACCCATTACCCCCACCCACCCACCCACCCACCCCTCAAATACCTGCGGAGCAGGGTAAATGCAAAACTCCATCTTGGGTTTTTTCCCGTAGTCTCTACTCAAGTTTTCCATCAGCAGGGAAGCGAACCCAGAACCCGTGCCGCCCCCGAAGCTGTGGAAGATGAAGAAGCCCTGTAGCCCTGTGCAGTTATCGGCGATGCGTCGAATGCGATCGAGAACCAAGTCGATGACCTCTTTTCCGATGGTGTAGTGGCCGCGACCGTAATTGTTGGCGGCGTCCTCTTTGCCTGGTTAGGACAAGGGGGGAGATAGAGAGAGCTCCATTCCATGACTGACTGTGGTCATGGATTTATGGTTCGCTGGATGGATGGATGGATGGATGGATGGGTAAGTGGGTGGGTGGATGGATGGATGGATTGATGGTGGTGGGTGGGGTGGATGAGATTGGATGGATAGTGATGGATGTGATGGATGGGTGGGGTGGGTGGGGTGGATGGATGGGTGGATGGTATGGAGGTGGTGGTGGTGGTGGATGGTGGATGGATGGGTGATGGATGGGATGGATGTGGATGGATGATATCTAGCTGGGATGGATTGAATTGATGATGAGGGGTATTTTGGATGGACAGAGATAAGCATGGCTATATGGATACAAACATACATACATAAATCAACATACATACATACAGACAGACAGACAGACAGACAGACAGACAGACAGACAGACAGACAACAACAAACAAACAAACAAAC
>CM060321.1:49678285-49693285 GCA_030674155.1 Stramonita haemastoma | reverse complement strand
TATATATATATATATATATATATATATATATATATATATATATATATAAAGTCAAACCAGGCCAGGCCAAGTCAAACCAAGCTAGGCCAGGCCAAGTAAAATCAGTCCGGGTCAAGTCAAGCCAAGCTAGGCTAAGTGAAGTCAAGCTAGGTCAGGCCAGGCTAAGTCAAGCTAGGTCAGGCCAGGCTAAGTCAAGCTAGGTCAGCCAGGCTAAGTCAAGCTAGGTCAGGCCAGGCTAAGTCAAGCTAGGTCAGGCCAGGCTAAGTCAAGCTAGGTCAGCCAGGCTAAGTCAAGCTAGGTCAGGCCAGGCTAGTCAAATCAGCCAGGCTAAGTCAAGCTAGGTCGGCCAGGCTTCAAGCTAGTCAGGCAGGCTAAGTCAAGCTAGTCAGGCCAGGCTGTCAAGCAGGTCAGGCAGGCTAAGTCAGCTAGGTCAGGCAGGCTGTCAGCTAGGTCAGCCAGGCTAGTCAAGCTAGTCAGGCCAGGCTAAGTCAAGCTAGGTCAGGCAGGCTAAGTCAGCTAGGTCAGGCCAGCTGTCAAGCTAGTCAGGCCAGGCTAAGTCAAGCTAGGTCAGGCCAGGCTGTCAAGCTAGGTCAGGCCAGGCTGTCAAGCTGTCAGGCCAGGCTAAGTCAAATCAGGCCAGGCTAAGTCAAGCTAGGTCAGGCCAGGCTAAGTCAAGCTAGGTCAGGCCAGGCTAAGTCAAGCTAGGTCAGGCCAGGCTAAGTCAAGCTAGGTCAGGCCAGGCGTCAAGCTAGGTCAGGCAGCTAAGTCAAGCTAGGTCAGGCCAGCTAAGTCAAGCTAGGTCAGGCCAGGCTAAGTCAAGCTAGGTCAGCCAGGCTAAGTCAAGCTAGGTCAGGCAGGCTAAGTCAAATCAGGCCAGGCCAGGCCGTCAAGCCAGGCCAGGCTAAGGTAAAACAGGTCAAAGGAAGCCAGACCAGGGTTAGGCCAGGCTTCTTCTTCTTTTCCTTTGAACCCTTAGACTACAACTTTTGTTGTCATATGAGCGAAAATGTGTTGCACTGCCATTAAGTGCCTGACAAGTCAGGCCTAGCACATTCGACTTCGGGCATGAAAATGAAGTTATCTTTTAAGTCTTTAGGGAGGGTGGGGAAGCAGGGAAATGGACCTAAATATGCAGAAAATAAACAAGAAGGACGCAAAAGGAGAAAAAAAAAAAAGGAACAGGGCAGAAACAAAACAAGTCAAATCAGACCAAGCCAAACCAGGCCAAGGCCAAAATCAAGTGAACCCAGGCACACCCAAAACCGAGCCTAGCCCCAAAGAAAGCCAATGATCCCTTGGTTTTTTTTTTGTTTTTTTTTGTTTTTTGAGATCAGATTTTCAGTTTTTCCTGTCATCAGCCACAATGTGATAGAATCACATGATATGTAGTCTCAATGATCCCTTGTTATCCGATCCCAAGCACTCACTCACTCACCTGTCTCCTGGAAAAAGGTTTGGAAGGAATCATCGCCCCCGCCGATGGTGTACTGAGAGGGCTGGAAGCCGTCAGGCTGGATGCCGTGTTCCAGGCAGTACAGCTCCCAGCAGGCGTTGCCGATCTGGCACCCTGCCTGCCCAAGTGGATGGAAATCACTTCCCTCATGATTTCCTCTTTCTTTTTTTTCGGGGGGGGGGGGGGGGGGGGGGCTGCTTTGAAGGCTTTGGAGGAGGGGTGGTGGTGGTGATTGGTGGGGAGCAGGGGGAAAAGAGGGGGATGGGGGGAAGGGGAGGTGGGGGTAGAAGGGTAGAGACTGGAAGGTAGGGGGGGGGGTGTTGTAGGTGTGTGTGTGTGTGTGTGGTGTGTGTGTTGTTGTGTTGTGTTGTGTTGTGTTGTGTTGTGTTGTGTGTGTGTGTTGTGTTGTGTTGTGTGTGTGTGTTGTGTTGTGTGTGTGTGTGTGTGTGTGTGTGTGTGTGTGTGTGTGTGTGGTGTGTGTGTTGTCGATCGAAGATGACGAACACCTGCTGACGCTGGTTCTTTCGGTGTTTTTTTTTTTCTTTTCTTGTGGCTCCTTCTGGTCAGCTAGCGTTACTGTTAGTAGTAATGGCTTCAACAGCTTTCTATTCTTACTCCTCTTTTCTTCTCTTCTTTCTCTCACTCTCACCTTTTATCTTCTCTTTCTACTCCAATTTCCTTTTTCTTTTTTGGAGGATGGCGAGATACTCTCTAAGGTTTAGAATGCGTACAGGGATTTTTTTTCTCATAAAGCAATTCGCTGAACAAGAAATAAGGAGGACAAGAAAGAACGTTTCATAGACTAAGGGGTAAACAAAATGGAGGTTGGCAACGAAAGCTTGAAGACAGTAACCAAAGATTTCATAAAAATGGCGGGAAAGGAAATCGACCTCAGTGAAAACTTCCAAGATTAACCAAAAGCTTTGCGTAAGCATGAATCGAGACTAAGATTTGCAATGCCGGCAAAAACTTTTGAAAAAGAAGCTGATATAAGTTTTTATCGTATGGAATGCTGCTGCTTTGTTTGGTCCAGGTCTTCGGGGAAAAAAGGTAGAAAAGAACGATCAGAGGAAGTAATCAGAACTTTCCTCCTACAGATTTAACATCCACAAAAATTTTAAAGCGTGACTGGAAAGTCTTACTGGAGACATGGGGGCAAGAAATGGCGATGTGAGATGCATAAAATCTTTTTGTTAAATAATGCTAGAACTGATCACTTTACCAAAAAATATACAACCCCTTTTGGCAAAGTCCTTGTGAGATCTACTGAGGTAACAAATCTAAAGCGTTTGTTGTTTGGTCGACAGATGCTATGGATGAAGAAAGGTGGTTAAGTGTTGAATGGAAGCGTTATTACACCCTATCCAGGTGAAGACTTGACGAATTATTGAATGGAGATGTATTGGTTTGGGGGAAAAGAATGAGGCAAGTTGAAGGGTATGTGGTGTACTTCTGGGCCTCTCCACAGCGAAAGCAATGTCGATTGACAAAACCTACGTGATCACCACAAATGATTGAAAGTTGTATACCTAGTTGGAACAGCTCGAGATCCTAGCGATAATTTGCCGAAAGACCTACAAGAAATAATTTTGGACAAAAACGTTTTAGGCGGTCAGTTATGGAAGTTTTTGGGAACAGACCTGCAAGATTTCTTGAAGATTCTAAGCAAAAATCAGGATTTTAAAGAATGTAATGGGAAACTGGACATAGGACATAAATAGGAAAAAGGGAGGTAAAAACGCTTTGACAAAAAGTAAGCTTATATAAGTGAACAGGGGATATTGTGTTGTGGACAGACTTTGTGGGGTTCAAGTGAAGAGAATTTTATGAAGAAAAATGTCAGGCCTTCATTCTGAGACTCTTGTATTTGTGAAGCAGGCTCCTTGTTTTTGCCCAAGGCTTCTTGAACGTTGTTGGTTCCTATGGTAGTAGACAAGCGATTCTGTTGTTGAGACCAAAGATGAGAGCGTTTTGAAAATGGATAAAGTCTTCCTTTTTGTTGTGTGTGAAGAAAGGTTTGCAAGATGCATACGATGTGAAAAGCTATAACGTTAATGAGATCCTATGAATGCCGATTGTTTGAAGAGGAATAAAGTATACAGCACACACATGCACGCACCGACATGCACGTGTGTGTGTGTGTGTGTGTGTGTGTGTGTGTGTGTGTGTGTGTGTGTGTGTGTGTGTGTGTGTGTGTGTGTGTGTGTGTGTGTGTGTGCATGCGTACGCATACGTTGTTCAGCTGATAGATTTATTTCTTCCTTCCATGGAGTTCTCAAGCCAAACGAGTTTGTCCATGGTTTATGGAACTAATGTTGCAATATTAATCAAACTTGACGATTTCTTGCTTCCTCATGAATCCTTTACCTGAAGTCTGGAAACTGAGAGGAGGAGCTGTGTTCAGTTGCTTTTGTTCCTATCATTGTCTGAATGCTTTATTGCCTAATCTGCGCTGGAGCAATCGACGTCAGACGTAAAATCTAGCTTCAGTTCTGTCTAGAATGGCTTAAGATTATTCCACTGAAAGTCTTGAGAAATCCTATTCTTATCAGAGCTTTGCTAAGGTAAAGGCAGCAAAAAGACTTGCCTTAGTAAAATGTCGTCAGTTCTGCACAAATATCCACGAAAGAGCCATCTTACTAACAACGTTTCATTTGCAAGTTGGAATCATTTATGAACGAGAAGCTTGGTCATTCACGCAGAAAGTACAGACTTGTGCAAAATGTGGAAACTCAACGAAATGCTAGCATCCTCCCTAACGCAATCATAAATGTAGATGGAGCAGAAAAGGTCGCTTCTGCGTAACCTCTGTATTCACGCTGTTTTATTGTGTAGTCAAGAATAATCGGGACTATCAAGATTCCAAATTAAATCTGCTTTTATCTTCTATGCCCTGGAAAAGCTAAAGATATGTGTATACCACGCATAGTAGACAACACTCATAAAAACTAAAGCCGACCTTTGCATTCAACCTACGTTCTAATCATAGATTTTACTAGTCTAGTAAAATACTTTGAAAGGTTAGATTTCGAGAAATAAAAACTACTATAATAGCAATAAGAAAGGAAAAAGAAAACAGTCACTCACACTATCCTACCTGAAGAGAATGAGAAAAGAATGGAAGAAACTTCTACACAAAAACAGATGAACTGAAAAATAAAAAAAAATAAACAGTAAAACTGGACAGAAAAAAAAACACTTGCCAACCAGGCTGGCTTCTGAAGGTGGTTCTAATGTGACGTTAAAGTCCAGAATGACGTTTATTTACATGTCAAAGCCGTATAACTTTACGTTTCTCTACGAGAGTTTACTGTATTGCATCATGTTTTAAGAGAAAAGAGAAGTAATACGATTTATCTCAAGGAGCTATCATTAGTATCAATGTCGTGTATCGGCCTGCTCCTGCGCAGCAAAACACAGTAACTCCATTATCCAAAGAGTCAAGAAAATCCCTTTTCCCTGGTAAATCTAAGTCCCAACTCGTATTTTACAACATTTAAAACTCTATGAACTGTCGGGATGAAACATGACTTAAAACAAATATTTTGTTTCTGTATTAGGGCCTATTCTAAAATCAGATAGAAACTGGGGCGTTTTAATTAAAGGAGGTGGGGAGAATGGTGTTTATCTGTTTTTATTTGTATTTTTCCGTTAAAACTAGTCTCATACTCATACGCGCACGCACGTGCGCGCATGCACACACACACACATGCGCGCGCGCGTGCGCATCTTGCTCTCATGGCGGTGTGTGTGTGGTTGTGTGTGTGTGGTGTGTGTGTGTGTGTGTGTTGTGTGTGTGTGTTATTGTTGTTGTTGCCGTTGTTGTTGTTGTTTTCAATTTACGTCTGTTCACTTCTAGTGATATTACACGGAAAAAGTCTCATTTAAAATGTGTGTTAAAAAATCAACACCCCCCCCCCCCACCCCCACCCCAAAAAGAAATTTGATAATGCAATAGGAACAATAAAAACATAAAACCAACTCATTAACGTTAATGCAACTATAACAATTGTCCTATGGGACTGTGACAGAGACCTTTCAGAATTTCAAATGCAAATTTTAAATTATTGAATATACTGGTGAGGGAGCTTTCAGAAAAATGGGGCATAAAAGAATTTACAATCTTGCAGTCAAAAAGTATACGAGTATAAGTGATATTCTCACCACACATACATTTACCATTTTTGCTGAATTTCTTTGTCAGTGCATTTAGTTTCATTCTATAAAATAATGTATTAATTCTTCCTAACGTGAAAAATATTTACCCAAGTCTTTGAATGGTTCACAACTGTTAAATTGTCGGTATTGATCGCAGTTCTATTTAACAATCTCTCACTTTGCTGATTTGTTTCAACGACCTTTCTCCATGGTTTCTGTTCTAGTAAGCTGTACACCTCTTGCAAGGATAAAGGCACATGCAATTCTTTTGAATCCCATTCGTGTTTTGCACCTCTTTTAGCAGCTCTATCTGCCCACTCATTTGGAAAGAATCCAGAGTGTGAAGGTACCCACAAAAATTTACATTTATCCCCTTTAAGGTCAAGAGATGTATGACATGCTTAATCTCCAGTGTAATTTTTGATGTTTTCTTGTAACATGGAGATTTTAAAGCATACAATACCCACTTAGAATCTACACAAAGAAGGATTTGAAATATACACAATGGCAAATCAAGAATATAAGTAAGACCCATTAATATTGCTACTAGTTCTGCTGTAGATATCGAGTGATATTTACCAACATGATATGATTTTTAAAATTTTCAATTTTGTGTGCGTGCGTGCGTGCGTGCGTGCGTGCGCGCGCGCGCGTATGTGTGTGTATATGTGTATATATGTGCATGCGGATGACAACATTTTCAAAACTGCATACACACGAGGACTGGATGTATTAAAAAAAAAAAAAAAGCACATGAGTGTTTATTCCATTATCCTCGAAATAAAAGAACAAATGAATAAATAACTAGATAAACAAATAAATAACACACATTCCATCCAAACCTGTGTGTTGACAGATAGCCCTGAATCCTCCTAGACTCGCCACGATGCCATCACGGTTCACCAAGTACAGCCTCTGGGCATGCGCAGCCCTCTGCCTCCTCGCAGCGCCCCCTTTCTTCTCCTGGATGACTTCTTACTTCCCTTGCTTCAAACTGGAGCTGGTGAAACGACCGGTGATGGACGATGAGGTTGATATTCTGGAATATGTGGGCAACGTTTCAACTGCCGGTGATGTGCACAAGATGCCTGCGCCTCAAGATGAGTCTTCAGGGTGAGAGGCGAAGTGTGATGGTGGTGTGGTGGTGCTGGTGTTGTTGTTGTTGGTGGTGGTGGGGGGTGGTGGGGGTGGTGATGGTGTTATTGTTGTTGTTGTATTGGTGGTGGTGTTTTTTGTTTTTGTTGTTGTGTTGATGTTGTTGTTGTGTTGATGTTGTTTTGTTTGTCGTGATGAAGGTGTTGTTTGTTGTTGTCTTGATGGTGTTGTTTTTGTTATTGTTGTGTTGGCAGTGTTTGTTGTTGTTGTCGTGATGAAGGTGTTGTTTTTGTTGTTGTTGTGTTGATGTTGTTATTGTTGTCGTGATGAAGGTGTTGTTTTTGTTGTGTTGATGGTGTTGTTTTTGTTGTTGTCGTGTTGATGGTGTTTGTTGTTGTTGTTGTCGTGTTGATGGTGTTTGTTGTTGTTGCTGTCGTGTTGATGGTGTTTGTTGTTGTTGTCGTTGTCGTGTTGATGGTTTTGTTTTAATTGTTGTTGTCGTGTTGATGGTGTTGTTATTGTTGTTGTTGTGTTGATGGCGTTGTTGTTGTTGTGTTGATGGTGTTAGTTTTGTAGTTGTCGTGTTGATGATGTTGTTGTTGCTGTTGTAGTCGTGTCGATGGTGTTGTTTTTGTTTTTGTTGTGCTGCTATCATAGTGTCAGTTGTAGTTTTCGTTGCTGCTTTTGTTGACGATTGTTTGTTGATGGTAGTGGTGATACTGCTGTTATTTTTTGCTGTTGTAGGATGTTCTTGTTATGCTGTTGCTGCTTCTGTTGTTGTTGATGATTGGTTGTTGATAGAAGTGGTGATATTGCTGTTATTGTTGTTTGGTGAAGGAGTGGGCGGGGGGTTGTTGCTGTTGTATGTTGCTCTAGTTGTTCGTTGTTGCTTTTTTTTGACGATTAGTTGATGACGATAGTAGTGATACTGCTTTCGTTGTTTTTGTTAATTGTTTGCTGCTGTTGTTTTGGCGGATGGATGTGATTGTTGTGGTTACATTCCCATTATCTCGTCTCTTTTTTTCCTCCTTCAAGAGAGATTGTATCATTATCGTTGTTGCTTTTGTTTGGCAGTGGTTGTTACAGCGGTGGTGGTTGGAGTAGTGGGATAGTAAAATCGTTTTAATGATGACGTTTATAATAAGAATTACCATCCAGTAAAGATGCCTTCCTTTCGACTTCAGGGAGGATATTCAAATATGGCACCAGTGTGCTTGTGTTTAAAAAAACAAACAAACATCATCCGCTCCTGCTGGTATACAATGACCTACTCTTCTGAAAGGCAGAACGGGTTTAACATGAGTGCAAGACGTGCTGCGTGCGTTCGCACACGTGACCTCGGTTTATAGTTTCATCCAAAGAACTCTCGGAGGAGTGGAGTCGGCACTGGAGAAATTCCAGGGTAAAATCACCATGAAAGGGTGTGTCAGTGATGGCTCGAACCTATACTACCAAGATTGCCAGCTGAGCGCTGTAACCACTAGGCTACCCGCGCCCTGTGTCTTCATCTGGAATGAACTTGTCAAACAGGGTGACTGCTCTTCTAGCTGTGTGAGTTGAGTGGATCATGCTCAGTAGTTTTACCAGATGCCCGAATTCTTGCATGGTCTTTGTAGAGGCCATCAAACCACCCCTCCACCCCTCCTCCCACACACCCACACGCACAAACGTACACACGCACACACGCATGCACAGCACACACAGATCACACACACACACATGTACACGCACGCCACACACACAACACACACACACACACACACACACACACACACACAAGCACAGCAGCACAACACACACACACACACCACACCACACACACCACACACACACACACACACACACACACACACACACACACACCCACCACACACACACCACACACCACACACAACTACTCGACATAGAGGCTTGCATGGAGTAAAAACAACAAAAAAAACCCAACTTCAATGCAAAGAGATCATCCTGCTGTTCATCCACTCGTTGCTATTAATACAATCTGTTAAACGGCTTATTCTATTTTGTTCCTATGTGCATCAACATTTTCCCTCTGGGTGTACAAACTTTAATGACACACTGCTTTGTTTTATAGGCACCCCCAGATAAGGAATGCTGAAGGACAGACAAAGGAAAAGACGGTGAATCCTAAAGCCAAAACGGAGGAAAAGACAGCCAATCCTAAAGCCAAAGCAGAGGAAAAGACAGCCAATCCTAAAGCCAAAGCAGAGGAAAAGAAAGACAACTCTAAAGCCAAAACAGAGGAAAAGAAAGACAACTCTAAAGCCAAAACAGAGGAAAAGAAAGACAACTCTAAAAGCCAAAGCAGAGGAAAAGAAAGACAACTCTAAAAACCAAAGCAGAGGAAAAGAAAGACAACTCTAAAGCCAAAACAGAGGAAAAGAAAGACAACTCTAAAGCCAAAACAGAGGAAAAGAAAGACAACTCTAAAGCCAAAACAGAGGAAAAGACAGGGAGTCCCAAAGAACAGACCAAGAAAAAGACCGAAGAAACCCCCAAAATCTACGCCCCGCCACCCCGAAAAAAGACCAAGTACATCGACAGACCCATTCTCCAAAAGACCCTGTACCCGCTCACCCTCAACGCGCCTTACATCCTCCACAACCCCAAGATCTGCCGAGGTTTGAACCCGCTTCACCTGCTGATTCTGGTCCACACGGCCACGGCCCACTTTCAGCAGCGACAGGCCATCCGCTCGACCTGGGCGGGCAAGACCCTGATGAAGACCCGCACACAGCGTTTAGTCTTCCTTCTGGGCCAGACCCCCGACCAGGCCACCCAGCACATGCTGGAGAACGAGCTGTTAACGCACGGGGATTTGCTGCAAGGCCCTTTCCTGGACTCCTACCACAACCTGACCCACAAAGGCGTTATGGCTTACCGCTGGGTGTACGAGCACTGCTCCCACGCGCAGTTGATTTTTAAGGTGGATGACGACGTTTTCGTCAACCCTTTCCTCTTTTACGACACCCTCTACCGAAGGTTTCGCAAGCAGAAGCGGACGATTGCTTGTGAGGTGCAGAGAGCCCACTCCAGCCCCATTTTTCGGGAGAAAACAAACAAGTGGCGGGTGGATCCTTTCGTGTTCCGGGGTTTCAAACACTACCCGCCTGTCCACTGTCGCGGGTATGCGGTCATCATCACGGCGGACATTGTCCGAGCTCTGTACTGGGCAGGATTCACCACGCCCTTTTTCTGGGTGGATGACGTGTATTTGTACGGCATGTTGCCGGCCAAGGTGGGGAACATCACCCATATCGACATACGCACGAGTTTCACCACTAACACGGATTCCACTGTCCGGTGCTACCAGAGGGGGAACTGTCGAACCGTGGCTACTGAAGTGAAAGCCGAGGCCAAGTTCTACAAGTTGTGGAAGATGGCCAAAACGCAGATTCCCCCAGGCATCAAGGCGGATGTTAATACTACTTATCTCAATACGTGATGGGTGATCGAGGATTTTTGTGTTTTTTTGGTTTGTTTTGGGGGTTTTGGGGGGTTGGGGGGTGGGGGGGGTGGGGGTGGGGTTCTTTCTAGAACTGGATACGTGTGTGTGTGTGTGTGTGTGTGTGTGTGTGTGTTGTGTGTGTGTGTGTGTGTGTGTGTGTGTGTGTTGCGTTGTGTTGTGTGTGTGTGTGTGTGTGTGTGTGTGTGGGGTGTGGTGTGTGTGTGTGTGTGTGTGTGTGTGTGTGTGATCACAAAAAAGTGAAATAAGACCAACAGAAAAGGAAAACCTGAGTGTGTAAGTTGGGGGGTGAGGGTGGGGGGTAAGGGGTGGGTAGGGGGTTTTCAATTAAATTTAATGTCTATATACCAAAAGTGAAACTTAACAAGTGATAGTGTGTGTGTGTGTGTGTGTGTGTGTGTGTGTGTGTGTGTGTGTGTGTGTGTGTGTGGTGTGTGTGTGTGTGTGTGTTCTTGAATTTTGTGTCTTTTACAGAAACTTATGTGAGACAAGTGATATGTGTGGTGTTGTGTGTGTGTGTGTGTGTGTGTGGTGTGTGTGTGTGCGCCGTGCGTGCGTGCGTGCGTGCGTGGTGTGTGTCGTGTGTGTGTGCGTGTGTGTGCTCGCGCGCGTGCGCGCGCGTGTGGCGTGTACTCATGGCCACGCACTGACTGATCTCTATTATTTTACATTTGTTAAAAAACGGTTTTGAATATGTTAATTAAAAGAGAGATTAACAGCCAATGAATGTGTGTCCTAGTCGACTGTCTTGACCAATCGTTGGGCTTACCAGTGTTACCCTCTACAATCGACTTCCATGGGATGACGCCACAGTTTGTTTTGTTTTTTACTTGCTTCCGCTCTTCGAGGGCTTGGGAGATATTTTGCCATCAACAACAGAACATGTTTTCCATTGTGGTATTAACTTTTTGGATGAAAACTGTTTCAGGTTTTGCGTGAATAATGACTATGCAAAATGAACCCCTTTCTAGCAGCCGACTCTGTCTTTTTTAAGACATTGCTAAATGGTCTTTTTCTTCTGATATCCAAGTGGCAGATTCCCGTTGTATTTTTATGTGAATTATTTATGACATTGATTTCAGAGATGTTGCTATATTCTTAAAATTGTTGTTGTTGTTGCCTTGGGAAACATTGTCAGACACTTTGTTGTTAGTATTTGGATATTGTATGTAAAATTTGTGCCTAAATTGTTTTTAAAAAAAACAAACGTTATTCATATTTGAATATTGTAAGTTTCATTGAGACTCCAAGTGTCATTCATTTCTGTTTTGAGAAGGCTGAATTGGTATTTGAAAAAGTTACAACAGAAACCCACATTCAAATAAAAAGAAAAGTCTCTGGTAACAACATTTTTTGCTCAAATGGCAGTGTGTGTGTGTGTGGTGTGTGTGTGTGTGTGTGTGTGTGTGTGTGTGTGTGTTGTGTGTGTGTGTGTGTGTGTGTGTACTTGATGTTGCGGATAAATTCACCCTAAACTACCTGCTCAAAACTTGCGAGAAATATTAAATACAAAGAGAAAGAAGACTGTGTCTGCAATGTGGCCAGAAAGAAACTCAAATATGATTTTTTTTTTATAAATCATTGACTGGGCTGACAAATTTTAATTTAAAATTTTTTAAGGATTAATTATTGGTTCTGCTGACAGGGTTGTTCTTTCATGATTTTAGTGCAGCATTTGACACAGTTTCCCTCCCTTACCCTGTTCTTAACCAGGCTTAGTCCTAAAGTCAGTCTCAAAAATATAACATTGGCAAATATTGTTGACATATGCAACTAACTGATAACAACATGATCAGATATAATGTGTCTTTGTTGACACTTGCAGTGTATTTCAAGGATCGTGCTTGGACCCCTCCTCTTTTTCCTTTGTGCAAGAACATCTCTCAAAGTTGTCTTAGAGTGATTTGCTATCATCATTTCTTTGCTGATGGTTCACAATATTGAACATTTCCAGTCATACAGACTTTTACACTTGTTGCCATAAGAAATGGTGAGGGTATCTGTCGGCAAATCAAGAAATGGATGAATTGCTGCAAGTTGAAACTAAATAAAAAAAACTTAGTTCATGGTTTGTAAGCCACTGCAAATGAGATAGTCTTGACTATAACAGTGTTTGCTGATTGGAGGTGCCATAATTTCAGTCCTCCTTTGCTACGAAATTTCTTGGTGGTGTCCTTGATTCAAATCTTGCTTTTGTTGAAAGCGTTTCTGTGTGTTTGCAAAGTTGCTTTTCTTTTGGAGTAAAACTAGACAATGTTAATTTGCAAAGCGGCGACTACCATTAAAACTGTCTTCCTTGTCTTTCAAAGATTGATTATGCAGTTATCTTCTTGTTGGTTTTCTTCAGGAAAAATTCAAGCGCTTTCTGTTTATTATGTAAATGTATGTATGTATGTATGTATGTATGTATGTATGTTGTATGTATGTATGTATGTATGTATGTATGTATGTATGTATGTATGTATGTATGTATGTATGTATGTGATGTATGTATGTATGTATGTATGTATGTATGTATGTGTACGTGACGTGTTTGCGTTATGTACAATGTTGATGTGTATCCACGAGCAAATAACCACACATGATTAACGTCTGTTGTTATTGGTATGTTTGTCCTGCATATATGTATTTGTAATGATAGTATGAACGTTGCGGTTACGTTTGTTTACTTTTTTTTTTTTTTTTACAAAATCAGGCGCTTCCGAATCATCACACACCCTCATAAGTCTTCTCATTTCTCTTATGTTTTGTAGGCAGCTGCACTGGCTCTGTGTTTGTAAACGCATTAAACGCAAAGTGTTATCATTAGCATTTCGTGTTGCCCAACAGCCACCCTGCTTATTCCTCTGATATTGTTCACTGGCAGTGTTCATCACATGCTCACCAACCAGCTGATGAGTTTCATTTGTTCCTAATCCATGAGACATCAGAAATGTGTTACGGTCAAGATTATATCATATCGTTGCCATTTTTTGTTCTTCACACTCCTCGGGGATGTCAGATATTCAAATGTCTCTGAATACACCCTTTCGAAAACATTGAAAACCTCGTTGTTTCTGAAGTCAGTTATGGTGATTTTTGTATGTGGACATCATGCCTGTCTACGTTAATTTATGATGTAATGTGATATGATGAGAAATGATTCGATATACGATTAAATGAGATGATGATGATCATATTGATGATGATGATGATGATGTGTGTGTATGTGTGTGCGTGCGTGCGTGCGTGCGTGCGTGCGTGCGTGTGTGTATGTTCAATTTAACGTCTGTTCACTAGCAATAGTATAAGACGATGGGGAGGGGAAGAGCAAAGAGCAGAAAAGTGGACCAACCGCCTTGGCGCAGTGGTTAACACCTTGGATTATGAACTGGAAAGTTGCTGGTTTGAATCCCATAAGAATCATAGGGACCAGTTGGCTTCTACCTAGTGTGAGTGTGCTGTGGGCTCATCGGAAAGACTGGGGCCACACAGTCGAACTTCATCCTCTTTACGGATGCCATTTGAGAGTTGGTGCTTTAATAACCTGACCAACACTGCAGGGGTATATATATTTTCTGCCCGGTTGATGCCAAGATATACTGTGATATGACATGGAAGCACACAAGGCAACCCTGTCACGCCGTCTCAAAGCACATGCAACTCCATAGAAGCACCATGACATTATCTTCATCGCCATTGATCACCATGCAATAAAAAATAAAATGTCTCTGATTCAGTGGCTCCAGCTGCTCTGGTCGCACGGTTACTTCAGTTTCAGGGGGGGGGGGGGGGGGGGGGGGGGGGGGGTATGGATGCGTGTATGTAATTTTTAAAATTATAAATTGTATGACCAAACCAATAAATTATATGTGATGAATATTGTTCTGTTACTGTTTTTGTCATGTATGGCTTGTAGCGCACATCGTTTTCTCTGTTTATTGAGAGAACAATGTACTGGAATTGGAATTACATGAAAATTGAATATGAAATCGTGAGGGTAGGGCCACAGAAAAGGCCCAATTTTCACAATTTCATATCCTTAGGGGGCCACAGTAGATTTTACTTAAGTTCAAGGCCATAGTGCAGTAGTTCGGGTCCGGAGTTCAGTCCTACAGTGTGCCAGGCACCACACATTTACTGTTATCGTCATTAATGTTTTCATCATTGATTTTGTTATCTTCATAATGAAAAACATATAAACGCACGAAATACACATACATTTCGCAGTGGGTACGTACACACACACGCAGACACACACACAGACACACAGACACACAAACACACAGACACACACACAAATACACCCCCCCCCACACACACACACACACACGCACGCGCGCCCCACCACACACATACGCTCACTCATTCACTCACTCACTCACTCACTTTGTATCCTCCATACATGGCCACATGTGTGCATACGTAGGCAAGTAAACTCGCACTCGCGTAAGCACGCGCACGCGCGCGCGCGCACACACACACACACACACACACACACACTCACACGCACACACGCACGCACGCACACACACACACACCACACACACACACACACACACACACACACACACACACACACACACACACACACACACACACACCACCACACGCACACATTCTGTTTGGATGAAAATCCTCATTTATTTTAGTTTTCAACTAAGGTTGATATTTGTCTTTGATTGTTTTAGAAGTCAATTTTCTTGATTTTTTTGTGAGGGCAGGATGAAAAAAGTTGTGTAAACTTAATCTTTTACCCTCAATAAAGATCATTTTGACTTGACTTGACTTGACTTGACTTGACTGACACACACAACACACAATGATTCAG
>CM060321.1:49670785-49673285 GCA_030674155.1 Stramonita haemastoma | reverse complement strand
TTTTTCTATGGTGTGTGATAATTGTGCTGTTAAATGTTAATATTTGTTCACTCTAATTTCTTTTCTCTTCTTTAAACAGAATTTGATTGTTATATATTTTTCCGTGCTGTTATAAACAGGTTGTTTTTTTTCGAAAACAAAAACAATCAAAAGAACCAACAACAACAACAAAAAAGAAAACGTGCGCTAATTCCAATACTGTTAAAACTAATATACTTATGACATTAATCAATCTACTTTTTTCAGACTTCTCACCATACAAGCAGCATGGAAAATCTGGTCTAGAAATAATCATACGCAATCGACACCAAAATTGTACCACAATACTGAAGCAAAGGCGTGAGAAATAAACACTTCTTCAGTATCTGCCCACGCATTCAATGACATCCCAAAGTATCATCAAATCAGAATAAAGGTGTCAGGGGTAGAATTTTCTCTCTAGCCACTTTGATGACAACCATTTTCAACACATATCGATAGCAAAACAAACACATATGCAGACAGGGTTGTTTTTAATGGGTGGCACCTCCTATGGCTACACACTCTCCTCCGGGGAGAGCATTCCGAATTTCACGAAGGGCATACGATGTGATTAAAAGTCTGACACAATAATATCATTATCAAAGCTTCAGTTCATTATTGCTTTAGGTTTTTGCATTGTGCTCTTGAAGTGTTTTGTCATCTCAAGAAAAGTAACCCTGTGTTTAAAATCATCAATGAATAAACCAGAAGTTGCCGGTATTTACACAGGGAAGCATATAAGACACCACCACCATCAAAATTGTGGCACTGCTTTTGTGACTACACACTTTCCTCCACAGAGAGAGAGAGAGAGAGAGAGAGAGAGAGAGAGAGAGAGAGAGAGAGAGAGAGAAGCAGCTCCGAATTTCAGGCAGAGAAATCTGCCGTGACTGAAAGAGGTATACAATACAGCACAATACTTGTCTGCTGAAACTTGCTGCTGCCAAAGTCAGTGTAAACGCATTTGAATGAGTGTAAAACAGCCAACGTAAAGCAACACAACGAAGCAGTAGCATCCATACACAACCAAATCCTATCTGGGTTTGCAGGACAAATCATTGTGCTTTTCCATGAAAGCAGCAGCCCTATGTGGGTGATTTTATCTGTCACACAGGGGTGGGTTTTTTTTCCCAGCTGCATTGAACTATTGCTATCGTGTCACATAGCATATGTACTTGTAGGTGTGTACACACGTTATATACGTGTTCGTTCGTGCGCTTTAACGTAAACGCACATACTTCAGCCCTTGCAATGGTCTCTACCTTACAGCTGTTTCAAAAGTGTCATGTTGCCCTCCTTCCATGCTTCGCCAACAAATCCAGATGCCCAACTTCGATCGGTTCTTTTCAACCGTGCAGTTGGGAGGGGTCGTGTGTCAGCTCCCTTCTGTTGCCACGCGGTGTTGTCTGTTACTGTGTTGTGCTGTGCTGTGCTGTGCTGTGCTGTGCTGTGCTGTGCTGTGCTGTGCTGTGCTGTGCTGTTTTCTGATTCGATTTGATGTCAAAGTCAAAGTCATTTGTACTTTTAACATTTCCAGATCGGACCTGTGATGTGTTGTGCTCCGTTGTGTCATTTGATGTCCAAAGTCAAATACTTTTTTTTTCCAGATTGTACATCATTATTCCTGTGATGTGTTGTGCTACGTCTTGTCGTGTTGTGTCATGTCTGTTGTTGTGACTTATTGCTGTGTTGTGCTGTATCGTGATGTGTCAGGAAAGATTGTATTGTTTTGTATGGTATTGTATTGTATCTATTGTATTGTATTGTTATTATGTAGCACTTTCAGTCACAGCCAATTTCTTTGCATGGAATTCGGGCTACTCTCTCCCTTGGAAGTGTGCGTCACCACAAGAGCAGCGTTCCTATTTTTTTACAAATGAAGTTTCCTGTCTGTACATGTATCTTTTTAAAAAAAGAAGAAGAAAGTAGTGTTGTTTTTTTCTTCAGAATTTTCTCAGGGGCGATTCTCTTGTTGCTGTAGGTTCTTCTGCGTGTGTTAAATGTATGTTGCAAACGAGTTCTCGGTTTATCGCTTCATCAGAAATACTAACACCCAGACCACCTCGTTAGGTCTGGTGGAAGGGGTTCGGGTTCCAAAGGGGAATCGAACCTGCGACTTGTCGCTTTCTAGAAGGGTTCTTAGTCCACTGACCCAGTTCTGCTTTCATGTTATGTTCAGACACAGCTGTGCACACACACGCGCTCTGTGTGTGTGTGTGTGTGTGTGTGTGTGTGTGTGTGTGTGTGTGTGTGTGTGTGTGTGTGTGTGTGTGTGTGTGTGTGTGTGTGTATGTGTGTGTGTGTATGTGTGTGTTGTGTGTGTGTGTGTGTGTGTGTGTGTGTGTGTGTGTGTGTGTGTGTGTGTGTCTGTGTGTGTTTTATTCTTTTATATCGAGGATAATGGAGAAGCACTTATGTGCTTTTTTTCATCCAGTCCCCGTGTGTATGCAGTTCTGTCAATTTTGTCATCTGTTCCCAC
>CM060321.1:49648285-49665785 GCA_030674155.1 Stramonita haemastoma | reverse complement strand
GCATACACACGGGGACTGGATGTAAAAAAAAAAGCACAAGAGTGCTTATCCCACTATCCTCGATATAAAAGAATAAAATAAAAATAAAAATAAAAATAAATAGATAAATAAATGAATTAATAAATAAATAAATAATAAATAAACACACTGATGGCGTCAGAAACATGTTTGCAGGGGGGGGGGGGGGAGGACTAAGTGAGATGAAGCAGAAAGAGAGAGAAGGATAACTATTGTAGAGTCAGTCCTGTCTTCTCTAAGGAATAAATCCACACTCAACAGTGATACTTAGTTCAATGGTGACTCAGATTAGAAAGCCTGATTTCCTTGAAAAATTAAAATGAGTGGATGGGTCATTAAAAGTTAACAGATTTGAAGCTATAAACTATTTAGTTATATATATATATATATATATAACTAGAAAGTAAAGCCTTCTTTTTATTTTTGGTGAAACCTCTTTTTTTCATATGCACACTTCTTTATTCTTTTTCTCTATCCATTTTAAACAGTATTACCGACAAAGTAACAAGGGGGTACCTCACCAGCCGCCATGGCGCAGTGGTTACACCTTGGATTCCGGACTGGAAGGTCGCGGGTTCGAATCCCATGTCATAGGGATTTTTTCGGGCTCGGCCGGCTCCTACCCAGAGTGAGTGTGCTGTGGGCTCAATGGGGAGACTGGGACCACACAGTCGAGCTTCATCCACTTTACGGATGCGAATTTGAGAGTGTTGCTCAAATTACCTGACCAACACTGCAGGTGTTTGTATCTCTCGGGCCTGGTTGACGCCGGGATATATTATGACAGTAAGCGTAGAGAACAACCCTGTCAAGTAGTCTCAAAGCTGATGCACCTCCACAGCAGCATCATTACATCATCCTCATCATCATTGATCATCATGCAATAATAAAAATTGCCTCTGATTCGGTGGCCTCCGTTGCCTGGTCTCGGGGTGACCTCAGATTGGGGTTTCCCCCCTACGCTTCTGGCTTGTGCTAAAATTTTAAATCTTAAAAAACTTGGTTTTGGAGCAAAAAAACCAAAAAAAAAAAAAACAAAAAAAAGGGGGACCCGCATGAACCCCAAAATAAAAAAGCATCCCCTACGTGATGAGAGGATCGACAACAAATATACCAGTATTATATATATATATATAAAAATATATATATTTTTTAAAATATATATATATATATTTTTATTTTTCATATTATATAGATTTTGTGTTATATGTATGAAAACGGGTCCCGTTTATCGTTCAACGAAAGACTAGCACCCAGACCCCAACTCGTCTAATGGGTGGGGGAACAGTTTTGGGCCCCAAACGGGATTCGAGCCACGCACAACTGCGACCGGGTTTTTCCCTTTTTGGGCAAGCGCGTTACCCCTAGACCACCGATCCAACTAGTGCTTTTTGAATAAAAACTATTCCCTTTCATTTCTGTAAAAGGGAAATTTATGATTGCTGTGCTTTGTGTAAACAGCCGTTTTTTTTTCCCCGGGGGTTTTTTCAACAAAAACAAATACAAAACAAAAACTACAACAACAAAAACATTGCTAGGGTTTTTGAGAAAAAAATCAAGTTTCTTGGGCCTATCAACTAGAATGATTTAAAGCACTTGGGTTGTTTCCCTTTTTTTTTTTCCCCCCCCGAGAGCTTACTATTTACAAATTTTTGGACAGGAGCAGAGCTTCATTTTTTGAACCGCAGGGGGGTATTTGTTGTTTAAAAAAAGGAAGGGGGAGTGTAGTTTTTTTTCTGAAAGAACAGCAGGGTTGTTATTCTTCAAATTTCGGGACAACGAGTTAGTTTTTTTTTAATTCAAAAAGAAGCAGGTGTGATTATTTTTAAAAAGGGCGAAAACAAAAGGAGTGGGTGAAAAATGGGGGACGTGGTTTTGGGGGGGGTTGGTGGGGGTGGTGTGGTGTGGGGTGGTGTGGTGTGGGGGGTGGGTTTTGAGGGTTGGGTGGTGGGGGTGTGTTGTGGTTGGTGTGGGGTTGGGGAGGGTTTAGGGTGGGGTTTTGGGGGTGTGGTGGGGTTTTTTGGTGTGGGTGTTTTTTGTGGGGGGGGTTTGTGGTGTAGGGTAGGGTGGGGTGTGTGGGGGTGGTGTGGTGTGGTGGGGGTTTTTTGGGGGGGTGGTGTGGTGTTTTTTTTACTGTAGGGGTTTTAGTTTGTTTTTTTTGCATTGTTCCGTGCCCTTTGTTTGGGGTGTGTTTTTTTTTGTGTGGGGGTTTTGGGTGTGTGTTTTGTGTGTTGTGTGTGTGTGTGTGTGTTTGGGGTTTTGGGTGTGTGTTTTGTGTGTGTGTGTTGTTGTGTGTGTGTGTGGGGGGTATTTTGTTCGCATCATTCTACCTTTGTTTGTAACTTGCATTTTATGAAAATTTATAGTATTGTGTTTGTTTCATTGTATTGAGATTTTTTTGTGTTTTTATCATTTTTGAAAATTTTATCGTATTGCATTGCATTGTATTGTGTTTTTACCAATTTTTTCCCGCAGTTTTTGGGGCCGAAAAATTTGGTGCTTTCCCCGGTCAAAATGTTGCCACGGCAGCGCCCCCCATTATTTTGTTTTCTACATTTCACTGTCTTGGGGCAAAATTTTTTTTTATTGAGGGTAATTATTTTTCATTTTTTGCCCATACAAAATTCTTTTGCTTGGGTTCTTTTAGTATCTTAATTTTGTTTGGTACGGGACCTCGGTTTTCGCGATCTGAAAATTATTGTGGTGTGTAAAAAGGGTTCGTGCGTGCGTGAAAGATTTTTTTGTGTTTAATTTTTTTTTTTTTATTTTTCTTTTTTTTTTTTTATTCTTTTTTTCGAGGATAAATAATAAGAATCATGGGTTTTTTTATCCGGTCCCCCTGTGTATGAGTTTTTATATTTGCTTGTTCCCCCCGGGGCACATGGCCTACCCCTTTTCGAAAAGCGGGGGAAAAGGGTTTTAAAAAATTATCGCAAATTTCCCCCTGCGTTTTTCCCCCCGGGGGGCCCCGGTTAAAATTCACCCAAAGGACTTTTGGGGAAAGGGGGAGGGGCAGTCTTTTGTTAACTCCAGGAGGGGAAAAAAACCCCCCCGGACTCGAACCCGGGGTCAATTTGCGGCGCAATTTTCTGACCCCTTGGCTATCCTCCCCCCCTTTTGTGTGTGGGGTGTGTGTGTGGGTTGTGTGGTTTTTGTGTGTGGGTGTGTGTGTGTTTGTGTTTGTTTTGGGGTTTGTGTGCGTGCGGCGGGGCGTGCGTTTGTGCGGGCGGGTAAAAGGGGGTGTGTTGTGGTTTTGGCGCGGCGAATTTGTCTTTTTGCGTGTTTTTTGTTCGATGGGTATTTTTCTGTACCCTTTTTTTTATTTTTTGTTGGGAAAAAAAAAGAACATACAAACCTTTGAAACAAAAATTAGAAAAACTTTTTTTATTGGCATATTTTTTTTTGAAGGTCATAAATTCGCATTTTTTAAAAAAAAAAAAAAATCAACAAGAAAAAAGATGCATAAATTTTTTCCCCTGGCAACATTTAAAATTTTCGAAAAATTCCCAAAAATTTTAACAAAACAAAAAAAAAAGTACCCCGAACCCGTTAAAAAATTTCCATAAAAAAACCCACTTATCAAATGGTTTCTTGGGGGGAGGGGAAAACACAGTTTTTGGGGTTTCTTTTTAAGGCCAAATTTATATGGCCAAAAACACTCAAAAAACGGACTATTCACCCCGCATTTTTAAAATTAAAAAAAAAAAAAAAAAAAAAAACACCCAAAAACCCCCCCCCCCCCCCCCCCCCCCCCCCCCCCGGAAAAATGGGCACCACCCGGAACCAATCAAAAGGCTGCTGACGTCAGGCAATCCCCGGGGGTAGTCCGGGATTACCTCCACTTGAGGAAGGGGGATCCCCCCAAAAGTCAACTTCCAGATCTCGTTAAACCCAGGCTTTTTGAAGGCCCCACGGGGGGCCCGGTTTTCCCCTTGGATTTTTGTAGCACTTGAGCCCCCCGTTAGGGATCCGGTCAAGTTAGGGGGATTTCTTTTGTCGATTTTTCCCCCCTTTGGGGCCGGAAATGCCTAAAAAATAAAAAGCCCCTCCCCCAAAAAAAAGGGGGGGGTGTGGGCCGCGGAGTAAAAGGGCCCCTTTGGGTAAGGCCCCGGGGTGTAAGCCCGGGGGAGCCGTTGAGTACTGCAGGGGATGTTGTCCCCCTTGAACTCGTGCCTCCACCTTCCCTTGCCTTTTGACGCGGATGGGGCGGGGTTTGATGGGGCGAACGTGAAAGGGATGGCCTTTTTCGCGACGAACCCTGGGGAAAAATACACGCGTGGGAGGAAAGGGTTGACGAACATTTATCATCCACTTTCGAATGGCTGCGCTTGGGGCAACTGGTTGATCCCCTTTAAAACCAAACCCCTTTTTGGGTCAGGTTTGGTGGGGTTTTTTTTTTCTGCCCTTGAACCAAATCCCCTAGCAAGTAGCTCGTTTTTCGATCTTTCTCTGGATTTTGGGTGTCTGCTGTCAAAAACCTAGCGAAAGATCACGGCTGGGTGCGGGGGTTCTCAGCTTTTTTGCCTGCCCGGTTTCGGGTGAGGGTGGCGGGGTTGGGTTTTGGGGGGTGTGGCGATGCGAGCCCTGCAAGGGGGGTTCCCCCTCTCTGCAGCCCGGGGGTTTTTGGATGTACGGGGGTTTAAGGGGGCGGGGTAGAGGCTTGTGGCCGTGCCTGCCCCTTCCGTGATCCTTTCTTCGGGCCCCCGGGGGGGTTTGGGGTTGTCTGTCAGGTTTTTTTCCGGGGACAGAACAGAAACAGTTTTAAAATAAGGGGAAAGGGGGATGATGATGAATATGTGAATATGATGATGATGATGTTGTGATGATAAAAATATTATGATGATGGATTATGATGATTTTGTGATGATGAGGTTGATGAAAACATTTTATCATCTCAACATCTATAAGGGTGGCTTTTCACTTTTGGCAGCACTCTTCCCGGGGGGGGGGAACAGCTGAATTTCCTGAAAAGGGAACTGCTTGACATTTTTTTGGGATAAAAAAAAAAAAAACCACTACCACCATCACAACCACCGCCACAACCATCACCACCCCACCCCCCCCACCATACCACCACAACCCCACCACATTCGCCCCCCCCCCCCCCCCAACCCCACCACCAAATCCCCCCCCTCCTTTTCCGCAGCGGTTCCACTACTTGATCAGGGGGAGGGTGCCGGGGAACATTGCGGGCAATTTGGGGACCCGGTTGGCCCGGGGGGGAAATTTTTTCCTGGAGTTAACTATTTCCGACTCCCCCTCTCCCCCAAATCCTTCGGATAAACTTTAAAAACCAGGGGCCCCCCTGTGGAACGCACGGAGAAAAACGCGCCCACGTTAAAACCTTTTTTCCCCTTTTTTAAGAGGGGCCTCGTGTGCCGGGGGAACCGTACAAAATTTTAAAAAAACTGCATACACAGGGGGAGGATGAAAAAAAAAAAAAAAATGATTTTTATTCTGTTTTTCCCCCGATATAAAAAAAAAAATAAAATAAAATAAAAAAAAATAAAGGTTTGGGGGGGCAACAGCCCCCCGAAGAAGTTACCTTTTTTCCTCAACAAAAAAACAAACAAAAAACCCCAAAACCCCACCCCCACAAAAACAACCAACCAAAAACCCCCAAACCCACCCAACAAACCCCATCCAAAAACCCCCAAAAACCCCACCACCCCCCCACCCCACCCAACCACCAACCACTACCAAAAACCCACCCTTTTTAATTAGCAGTCTCAAACTCCCTTTTTATGAGGCTTGTTCGTCAGTGCCCGAAAAAGACTATGAACCCCCCAAAAACCCAACTATTTTTTCCCTCAAACAAAAAAAAATATCACCACCCAAAACCCCAAACCCACCCACCCAACCCCAACCCCCCACCAAAATCCCCCCCCTTTTAATCAGCGTCCAAACTCACTTTTGGGGGGCTTGTTTTTTTCAACAGCCTCTGAAGAACTCCCCAAAAGTTTCCCTCAACAACAAAAAAAAACCAAAAAAAACCCCCTCACCCAGCAACCCCCCCCACAAAAACCAACCACCATCCCCAAAATCCCCCCCCTTCTTCCGTCCCCAGTTTTGTAACTCACTTGTGAGGTTTTTCTTTAAATCGTTTAAAGAACGCTCCCCATGTTTCCCTAAAAAACCCAAAAAAAACCAAACAAGATCTCCCCCAAAACCACCCCCCCAAACCCCCCCCCCCCCCACCCCACCACAAACCCCCCCAAAAACCCAAACCACCATCACCAAAAATCCCCCCTTTCCCCTTAAGTCGCGTCTCTAACTACTTGATGGGGGCTTGTTTTTTAAAAACTTCTGAAGGGTCCACAGAGGCCGGGTGTTGAGGTCAGATGATCTGCCTTTCCGGTTTTACCACCCCGTGTTTTGTACATCGGGGGTGTCCAACCCCGCAAATCCCCTAACCGATTCTGGGAACCCGGGGTGCCACCCCCCGTGATCAAAGGGGGCGCGGGGGACCAGGCAAAGGAAGACGATGGCGGGGGGGCCCTATTTGGGTTTTAGTCGTGGTCATTGTGGTTTTGGGGGGTTTTGGGGGGGGGGTTTTTGGGTTGGGGTTTTGTTGGGGGGTGGGGGGGTTAAAACTAAAAAAAAAAATTTGAAAATGATCATAAATTTTTTTGGTAAAGATAGGGGGATATCTTTTATTTTCTTTCCCCCCATCTATTATCTATCTCCCCACCCATTATCTATTATCTATCTATCTATCTACTATCATCTAAAACCCCATCTATTATTTCTATCTAAAATTAAAACATACCAAACACACACACACACACAACCCCAAAACACACCAAACACATACTAAAATATTAAAATTTATTTTTTAAAATATAAATATATATATATAAAAAATATATTTTTAAAAAATATAAAAATAATTATATAAAAAAAATATTTTATCACGAGTGGGGCCCCTTTTTGGGTTGTTTTGGGTTTGTTGTGAGTGATGTGATGATGATGTGTATGTGTGATGATGAAAGTTTTATGATGATGTGTGATGATGATGTTTTAGATGATTTTGTTGGGTGGAAAAATGGTGGGTTTTTTGGGGAAAGGATGGTGTGGGTTGGAAAAGGGGTAGTTGGGAAGTGTTTTTGTATTTAAGTGGGGGGGGGGGGGGGGGGGGGTTGGGGGCGGGGGGGGGCCTGGGGGTTGTAAGGTTGTGTCCCGGCCCGGGTTTAAACTTGTTCGGGCTTTTTCTCGAAATTCATCAAATTCTTTTCCCCCCCCCTTTAAAGCCCTTCGATGAGAAAAAAGGGGTCCCTTGTGCGTGCGACACGTTAAAACCTTTCCCCGGTTTTTTGGTTTCGCCCTTTTTTTGGGGGGTTTGGGGAACGGGCTTCCCTTAAGGGACTCGGTAAAAAACACGAGTTTTTTTAAAAATTTTTTTTATGAAAAAAAAAGGTTGGGGTGGGGTTTTGTTTTTTTTTTGGCGGGAGGGGGGGGGGGGGGGGGTGGGGGGGGTGGGGTTGGTGGTGGTGGAATAGTGGTGGTAAGGTGGGGGTTTTGTTTTGGCGGTGGTGGGAAGTGTGTGTGTGGTTTGTCTGTTGTCTGTTGTTTCTGTCTTCTGCTATCTCTTGTGTGTGTGGTGGGTGTGTGTGTGTGTGTGTGTTGTGTTTGGTGTGTTTTGGTGTGTGTGTGTGTTGTGTGTCTTTGAGCATAAGCCTATTTTTTTTTTGTTTTTTTTTTTTTACTGAAGAATAGCGGGGCTTTTTTTGGGGGGGGTATGCTGGTAGGTATTAATGGCGTTATTTTGGGTTTTTAGGTATTAATTTTTTCTTTCTTTCTTTTTATTCTATTTGCAAAAGTGGGTGGGCCACACACAAACCCCCACCAAAACCAACCACCCAACCAACCCACCAAACCCCCAAAACCCCCCTCAAAAGCCCCAAAAACCCCCCTCCTCCTCCCCCCACCCCAAAACCCCAAAACACACACAACCAACCCCACCCCACACACACCCCCAAAACACAAACACACCACACACGCACACAAATTTTTTTCTCTCTCCCTCTCTCTTTCTCTCTCTCTCTTCCCTTTTCCCCTCCCCTCCCTCTCTCTTCCTCCTCCTCCTCCTCTCACACCACACACACAAAACACACACACAACACACACACCACACACACAAAAATTCTCTCTCTCTCGCTCTCCTCTTTCTCTCTCAAAAGACACACACAACACACACACACACACACAACACCACACCAAAACAAAACAAAACACACACACAAAAAGCAAGTTTTTTTTTTTATAAACCAACTGCTGAAAGAGACGCAAACAAAGAAACATTAAAACAGACACAGGTAGCAAAGAAAACCAAAAACCCCCCCCAAAAAACCCCAAAAAACCCCCTTTAAAAATTGGAAAAAAATTTTTTTTTTAAAATCTAAAAAAAAAAGGGGAAAAAAAGGAAAAAAAAAGAAGCCCGTTTGTTTTCCACTGTACCCCCCCCAAAAACAAACAAACAAAAACAAAACAAAAGCAACAACAACACAAAAAAAACAACAACAAGAAACAACAATCGAGGACGGAAACCTTGACCTAAAGGAGATCACTTTTGAGGCCATGAATAAAAAAAAAAATTTTAAAAAAGGGGGGGACGAGAGGGGGTTTGGAAAAAGGATGGGGGGGGTTTTTAAAGGAAGGGGGTGGGAAAGGGGGTCGGCAGGGGGGGAGGGGGGGGGGGTTTTGTCCTGAAGACGCCTTACTTTTTTGGGACTTCAGTATTTTATCATTTATAAATATTTCTCTTTTCTCATTAACAAACCCATGTGCTTTTTGCCCAAAGCATGGTAAAAGGAGGAAAAGTTGTAAAAAAGGCACAAAAAATCATGGGCCCCTCCCCGCGGCCAGAGAGAGAGAAAAAAGAGAGAGAGGAGGAAGAGAGGGGAGAGAGAGAGAGGGGGGGAGAGAGAGAAGAGAGAGAGAGAGAGAGAGAGAGAGAGAAAGCATGCATACATATTTTGTTTTTTTTTTTATCTTCTGTAGCGTTTTTCCCCAAAAAGGGGGAAAAAAAATTTTTGGGGGGTTTCTTGCACTTAAGTTGACCTGGGAGTCGTAAAAATGCCCAGCCTTTATTCACCAGACGCCCCCCCACCGAGATGGAACTCACGACTTCAGGGCCCCCCTTTGGGGGGTTGCAGTGAAAGGGTTTTTACCACTTGGCTATTGGGTGCTAAGGAAATTAAAAAAAAACAAAAAAAAAAAAACCCCAATTTTTTTTTTCCTCCAAAAAAAAAAAAAATTATATAGCTTAAAAACGATACCCCCTCCTCCAAAAAAACCAACAAAAAAAACCACCCAAAAAAAAAAAAAAAAAACCCGTTTCACAAGACCCAAAATTTTTTTAAGACCTCTGGAAAAGGAAATGAAGTCACAGATGTAAAATTTTGACAAAGAGCTGTGGATTATTGATTCAGCCCCTGGTCCACGAGCCTTTTTTCTCTTGAACTGAAAACTGACTGCACTAAACTGCACTGTATGCACGTGCGCACTGTACTGTACGCAGTACTGTCGTAGTATACTGTACTGCACTGCGCTGCACTGTACTGCACTGTACTGCACTGTAGTTTACTGCACTGCACTGAAACCGCATGCTTTTGCACTGCACTCACTTATTCACTGTACTGACTGTACTGTATTTACTTTTTTAAAAAAAAAAAAATTTTTTCTGACCGTCGTACGCACTGTACTGCATTGCACTCACGCACTGCACGCATTGTACGGGTAGTTTACGCCCTGTACTGAAACCGTACTGTACTGCACTGCATGTACGTATAACGAAAACCCCCACTGTAAACCGCAAATTCTCTGCCTAAAAAAAAAATCGATCTGTTTTCCCAGCAAAACACGCCACGCACAGTTTTAAAACCAAATCCTTTTTTTCAATATATTTTTCCTGTCGGCGTTTTTTTCCTTTTAAAAAGTTTGGTTTCTTTTCAACAAAAACATTGTAAAAAAAATTTTACTGTTTTTTTCCCGGGGGTTTTCTTTTAAAACATTTTTTTTATGGGGTTTTTGTACACGCAGACCCCCGGGGTTTATCCTCTCATTCCAAACGCAAACCCCCCCCCACCACCACAACGTCTTGTGGAGGCAGGGAAAGATTCACTTTTATTTTTTCCCTTTTAAAGGGGGGGGGGTCCCCGGGCCCCAGAAAGACTAAGGGAAAATTTTTGGGATTTTCCCTTTTGGGGAAATTTTCAGGCCGACTCCACCCTTTTTAAAGTCTTCGGTCAGAAAGAATCATAAACTGAGGTCGTCACCCCCCAATGGGATGTATTTTGGGAAAACCCCCCCCCCCCACCCATCACACCCAAACAACAGCCCCCAAAAAAAACACAAAATTTTTTTTTTTTAAAAAATTTTTTACAAACATCCCCAAACCCTTTATTTAAAAAAAAAACCCAACCCCATTCAAATTTCCAATTTAAAAACCCCAACATTACAACAATACAAAATCAAACCGCTTCCAAACCAAAGCCCCGAGACCCAAAAACCCGTTCCACTCAATCTCTACACGTACTAATACCCAACCCCCAAAAATATGGTACCAAAAGGGTCCCCCAAATTTCCCTTTCCCCCCAAAAAACCCAAGCCATTTTGATATTCTAAATCACAACCAACACCAAAAAAAAAAAAAAGTATCCAACCAAAAGCACTTTTCGTAAGAAAAAAACGCCCCTTTCCCCCCTTTCCCCCCTTTAAAACCCCCCCACGCTTTTTTACACCAGCATCTGGCACTGCAGCAAAAAAAAAATCCCCCCCCCCCTCCCGAAAACCCGGACCACAACACGGGGGAGACCTTTTTTAAAAAAAACCCCAACACACCAACCCCATAGATCTCGTGTTCACAAAAGGAAAAAAAAAACCGGGGGGAAAAAAGTTCCAAAACCTCCAGCACAACACGGGCAGGTAGATACAGTTTCAAGGGTCCAAACAAAAATTTTAACCCGCAATCAAAAAATTCACTAAACACAACCGCAAACCGTTTACTGAAACCCCCGTCACAACAGCATCCCTTTTTCCCAAAAAAACCAGCAAAACAACCCCGTCAATAGTTACTCCAATAAAAGCAAACAAAACCCCCCCCCCCCCCCCCCCAAAAAAAAAAAAAAAAAAAAAGCTTCAGCCCTCCCCAAAAGGTTTGGACATGGTACCCCCCCCAAAATCACATCGAATAAAAAAAAAACAAAAACAACAACCAAACAACAAAGACAAACGAACCCACAAAACAGCAGCTGTCAACTAAAAACCACTCCTAACCACAAAAAACTTTAAAAAGCTGACACAACCCCACAAAAAAAACAGCACTGTCACCCTCCTCACGGGAAAGTGGCTAAAAAACCCCAACCAAATTTCACATCAAAAAAAAAAACAACCAACCACCAAAAACGGGAAAACGCCACGAAACGAAGAATTCCCCACCCCCTTCCCCCAAGGAGTTGCACAAAACTGAACCCCGGGGGAAAAAACCCACCGGGACTTCATCACAACCCCAGGCCCAGCTATAACTTCAACCCCAAACTATCAACTCACTTCAACTATCAATCAACTATAAACTAAAACCCTCTAAGGGTAGCAAAAAGGCCCCCAAACCCCCAGCTATCAACTCCTCGGGGAGTGCCCCAAAAGTGCCACATAAAAAAAAAAAAAAAAAAAAAACAGGAAAAAAACAACAAAAAAAAACAAAAAAAAAAACCAAAAACCACAACAATAAGATGCCATCTCCTCCCCGGGGCCCCCGGGCCCCCAACTCAATCCCCTGAAAAAACCACCGGGCATGAACATCACAACCCCAACCCAGCAAACCACCCCTCCTCCAAGGATACCCTCAAGGTCCATCCCACATAAAAAAAAACCCAAAAAAAAAAAAAACCCTAAAAAACACAAACAGCCAAGGGCAACCTCCTCCCCGAAAAACTGCCCCCCAACTGACTCTCCCCCCCAAAACTCCCCCTCTAATGAAAAATCCCCCGGGTTTGATCTCCCCAGACCAAAACTTCAAACAAAAACCCCGGGGGGGGCCCCCCAGCACAAAACAAGCATCACTGAAAAACATACAAGAAAAGGAAAAGGGGGGCCCCCAAAACACCCAAAACCTTTCCCAAAAAAAACGTCACGGCACCCCCAACCTTCAGAACAAAAATAAATCACGGGCAAACCCCTGACCCCAAAAAGCAAATTTTTAACAACAATACTTTTTCCCCCCCAAAACGTCATGATCTGTGAAAAGGGCCCCCGCACGAAAAGACGCAGAACTCTTGACACACGTTCCCCCCTTTGGAAACAAAAAACCCCCGCATTTAGGCTTTAATGAAGACAAAAAATTTTAAAAACGTGCACACTGGGTTTTTGGAAAAACATCATCTCCCAAAAACTGGAAAGTGCTGCCTTAAAGGGGGGCAAAAATTTTTGAAAAAGTAAAATTGACCAGGTGTAACCCCGGGGCTCTAAATGAGGGGGAAAAAAAAAAGAAAAAAAAAAAAACAAAAAAAACAACAACAACAAAAAAACCCCAAAAAAATTTTAAAAACTAGTCGTTCCCAACCCCCCCCCACCCAAACCCAACCAAACCCCTTTTTAGGTGATCTAAAAACACTTGTTATTTTTTGGTTTTTCCCCCCTTACAGCTGTTGGCCTCCCCCAAAACCCTTTTTGCCCCCCTTTAAAGGGATGCAAATTTTCCCCCCCTTTGGAAATAAAATAGAAACCATTCAACCCTTCCCCACATCCCCCCCCCCCCCCCCCCCCCTGTCATCCCCGTGCCCTGTTTTAAAATTTTTAAACGACCTTTTTGTCGACCATACATATTATAAAATATGGTGCTAAATACAATGAACTGAAAAGATGCATGTTTAACTCAAGTTGTTCAGTTAACTTTTCGTTTTTCCAAATATTTTTTTAAATACTCCATTTCCCGTAAAATTTGTAGAGGCACCCAATTCCGGAAGACAAGGATTTTCCTTATTTTTAGGGGTCCCAAAACCTGGGGATGTATGCAAAAAAGGGGGAAACGTTTTTTCCAAACAGCAGAAACCCCCCCCCCCCCCCTCCAACCACTGGAATGATCCCCCGGAAAGCCATTTCCCATACGAATGTTTCCATACCGTCGCAGGGGGCCCCCAGAACATTGCCCTATACCTACATTTCCCCACCCCTTGGGACTCCCCCAAATCCCCGATTTTTCCCCCAAGGGTCTAAACACAAACCTGGTGCAAACTGGTTTGTCTAAAAGAAAAAGACCCCAATTTTAAAGATTTAAAAATTTGGAAAATTTTCAACCCTTACCGAAAATGAGTGTGAAGCTTTTTGCCAAACCCCAAAAAAAAAAGGGAGAAGAAGAAGAAGAAAAAAAAAAGAAAAAACAAGGAAGCAAAAAAGCATAAACGTTTAGGGAGTTTTTTGAAAAATACTTTTCGGAATCGAATCGTTAAAAAAAAATATTATTTTTCAGTTGTGAGAAAAGGGCAAAGGGTGGGGGGGGGGGGGGGGGAGAAGGGGGAAAAAAGAGGAAGCCCGAAGAAAAGGGGGGAAAGGTTTTTTTATGATGACTATATTAGAATCGTCACATTTTTCGTACTTTTGCTTTGTTTTTTTTGGGGGGTGGTTTTTTTTTTTTTTTTTTTATTTTTATTCCCGAAATTTTTGTAGGCTTGACCAAAACGTTTTGGTTTTTCCCTTTACAACCAAAAAGCTGGTTTATTTATTGATGTCAGCAACTGCCAAGGATACACTAAAAAGTTATTATGTCTTAAAATGTTGTGTTATAAATTCCCCCAGCCATGAAAGCAAATTTACATAAAAACCCCGCCTTCCTTTTTAAAAAGAAAAAAAAACCCCCTGGGGGTCGGAGTAATTTTGCTATAGGGGAAGGTTCTGGAGAAAACATCATACACCCAAAAACCCCTCCCTTCAGTGGCGTTTTTAATTCACAGTGAATTTTCGGGGGGGAAAAGTAGTCAAAGTGCACATTCTGGGTACCCCCAGAATATTAAGTTTGGGGGAAAAAAACCAACAAAACCCAAAAACCCCTCTTCTATCGAGCGAGTCAATACTTAAAGTCACAGAAGTTCACAAGACGAGATAAAAAAAAAAATATATGAAAACCCCTGAGGCAAAGTTTTGCAATCTTTTACTTTTCACAATGGGGAAAAAGACACCTGCATCCCCCCTGTACACCCCTTAGAGGGGCAGGTATAGTAACTAGATTTTCAAGGCATAAAAAAAACCTAACAAAGGTGCCCCCACTTTTCTATAAAAAAAAATAATAAAAAATAAAATAAAGAAAAAGAAAAAAAAAAAAAGAAAGAAAAAAAGGGTTTGCTGGTTTTTGGGGAAACCGCGTCTGTGTGTGTGTGTGTGTGTGTGGTTTTGTTTTTGTTGTGTGTTTTTTTTTGTGTGGTGCGTGTTTTGTTTTGTGTGTGGTGTGGGTGTGTGTGTGTTTTGTGTTGGTGTGTGTTTGTGTCTTCGTTTTACGTCTACCCACCCCAAGTCATTTAAGATGGAGAAGAGAAGGAGGTGAAAAAGAAAATATATGCTGTTTGTTTGTTGAGTTGAATGAGTGATAAAAAGAAAAAAAATTAAACCATGAAAAAGTCATTTAATGCACATAAAAAAAGAAACAAAGGAAAAAAGATGTGTGATTTTTAAATTTGGTGTGTGTGTGGTTCGATTCTTTTTTACGCTTTTCAAAAAATTTGTTATTAGCCCCTTTTTTTTTTTTAAAAAGTGAAAGTGTGTGTTTTTGGGGTGTGTGTATGGTTGTGTGAATTTGTGTGGTGTGGTGTGGGGTGTTTTTGTGTTTTGGTTTTGTGTGTGTTGTGGGGGTGGGGGGGTTTCGCCGCGAAACGATTTGGGACAAATATATCTTACCCCTCTCTCTCTCTCTCTCCTCTCTCCCCCTCTTTTTTTCCTCTCTCCCCTCTCTCTCTTTAAATAAATAAAAAAAAAATAAAAAAAAATAAAAAAAAAAAATAATAAAAAACAGAGGACAGAGACAGAGACACAGACAACAGCCCAGAAACAGGGAATGTAAGAATGCCCCCAGACGAGAGACTTTAATAAACAATGCCCTCCCAAACGACCATCCATCTTAAAAACACATCCTTTTCCCCCTTCCACCAGACCAAGAATATTTGTCTGGGGGCTTTTTTTTTGGGGATGAAAAATTTTTTTTTTAAAAAAAATCGGGGGCCCCGGCTTAAAAACCCCTAGTCAAAAAAAAATAAAGTTGGGTTTTTTTTTTTTTTTTTTACTACCCCTTTTTTTTAAAAACTGCACCCAAATTTTTCGTCTTTAAAAAAATAGTACTCAAACACATTTTTTGGGTGGCAATTACAAAAAGGGGGCGTCATTTTGACTGCTATACCCTTTGTGTTACCTTTTTTTTTTTTTTTTTTTTTATTGTTACCCCTTTTTTTTTTTTCCCTTTTCCTTTGGGGAGAGCTTTGAAGGTAAAAAGGGGGGGGGGGGGGGGGGGGGGGGAGGGGGGGGGGGGGGGGGGGGGGGGGGGGGGGGGGGGGGGGTTTTGGGGGGGGGGGGGGGGGGGGGGGGGGGGGTTCCCTTCCAAAAATTTTTTTTTCCCCACGGAAACCTGGAATGCACCCCTTTTTTTTAAAAAAAATTTTTTTTGTTTACCGTTTTAACCGGAGGTTTTGCTTATGTGTGAAGAAAAGAGAACCGGTTTTTAAGGAGGAGCAAGTTTAAAACGGGGGTGTTTAGAGCGGGCCTTTGGGGTTTTGTACCCAAAAAACCAAAAAGACCTTCGAGGAGTGGAGCAGAAGAGTAAGCTGCCCCAAAATGTGTTTTTTTTTAAAACCCCCCAAACCCCCGGGTATCAGTTTTGTAAATCTGTATTTTTCCCCCACCGCACGCAATGGTTTTACTTTACAAAAAAGCGGAACGGTTTAAAAAATTGGGGGAAGAGTTCTTTGGGGTTCGCACAGGGGGCCCCGGGTTTATCAAATTAATCTCCCCCCAAAAAATTTTGGGGGAGCCACCCGCACCATGTTAACCTCCAGAGGAAAAATCCCCCGAAAAGGAATAAAACCCGGGGGTTTGTAAAAATTTCCAGCCAATGCCGACCACTAGTCTATCCCCCCCCCCGGGGAAAATAACCATCCAAAAGGGTGTATCAGTGGGGGGGAAACCGGGGGTTCGACCTGGACTGCCCCAAATTTCGCAGCACAATCCTAACCATAGGCTACCCCACTCGCAATATACCAAACACCCCCCAAAAACAAAACACACCACACCCACAAACACACACCCCCACACACACCCCCCAAAAAACCCCGTGGGAAAGGGGGAAAGATGTGGGGGGGGGGGGGGGGTATTCATATAAAAAAGTTAAAAATGCGCGGGCCCAAACACACACCACAACACCAAACCCAAAACCCCACACAACACCCCAAACCACAAAACCCCCGTGGGGGGGGTTTAAAAGGGGGGGGGGAACTCAAAAAAAAAAGAAAAAAATGCGCTGACTTCTTTTTAACCCCCAATTACTTTTTTCCCTAAAACGGAATGCTAATGAACCTTTTTTTTTTTATTTACCAAGTTAAGTTACATGGTGAGGGGGAGGCAAAAAAATTTTTTCAACTATCGTCACAGGGGTTAAACCATCCCATTAAAATTTACCCCCTTTAAAAAAAAAAAAAAATTTCAAAAAACCTTTTTAAACCCCCGGGCCCCGGGGAAATCAAGAGAGAGAGAAGAAAAGGGAGAGAAGGGGAGAGAGAGAAAGAAGAGAGAGAGGAGGGGAGGAGAGAGAGAAAAGAGAGAGAAGAAAGAGACAAAAAAGAACGACAACAGACAGAAACAGAAGACAACAACAGAACAGAGAGAGACAGAGAAGACAGAGGGGGAGGGAGAGAGAAAGGAAGGGAAGGGGGGGAGAAGAGGGGGAAAGGGAAGAGAGAGAGGAAGGGAGGGAAAGAGAGAGGGGGGGAGAAGGAGGAGAGAAGAGAGAGAGAGAGAGGAGAGAAAAGAGAGGGGGGGAAAAGAAGAGAGAGAAGAGAGAGAAAAGAGAGAAAAGAAATGGACGAAAAAAATTTGCAAAATTTTAATCCAAAACTTTTCCCAAAGGGCCCCCAGCTTTTTTTGGCTCACAACCGACAAAAAATGGAGGGAATTCATGAAAAGTTATTCATGCACTGCCCCGTAACCCCCAAATTGGTTAAAGGGAGGGGGGGAAAAAAAAAGGGGAAAGAAGAAAAAATTTGAAAGGAAAGAGAGACAGAGACAGACAGACAGCAACGACAGACAAAAAAGACAGATGCAGAGAAAAAAAAGAGACAGAAAGAAAAAAGACAGATCACAGAGAAACAGAGAGACAATCAGATACAGAAGAGAGACAGAGACAGAGACAGAGACAGAGAGGATAGAGACAGGGAAAAGACCGATACAGAAAAAAGAGAGAAGAGAGAAGGGGAGGGGAGAAAAGAGAGAGAGAGAAAGAAAAGGAGAG
>CM060321.1:49645260-49648185 GCA_030674155.1 Stramonita haemastoma | reverse complement strand
CCCCCCCCCCCCCCCCCCCCCACACACACACACACACGCACGCACGCGCGCGCGCGCGCACGCACACACACATACGCTCACTCATTCACTCACTCACTCACTCACTTTGTATCCTCCATACATGGCCACATGTGTGCATACGTAGGCAAGTAAACTCGCACTCGCGTAAGCACGCGCACGCGCGCGCGCGCACACACACACACACACACACACACACACACTCACACGCACACACGCACGCACGCACCACACACACACACTCACACACACAACAACACACACACACACACACACACACACACACACACACACACACACACACACACACACACACACATTCTGTTTGGATGAAAATCCTCATTTATTTTAGTTTTCAACTAAGGTTGATATTTGTCTTTGATTGTGTTAGAAGTCAATTTTCTTGATTTTTTTGTGAGGGCAGGATGAAAAAAAGTTGTGTAAACTTAATCTTTTACCCTCAATAAAGATCATTTGACTTGACTTGACTTGACTTGACTTGACTTGACTTGACTTGACACACACACACACAAATGATTCAGGCTTGAATGAAAGATTTTTACCGGGGAAAATGATATACACATTTGACAGACAGAACGAGTTTTTTACTTGTGTACAAGATATTCTGCATGCGTTTACACTTAGGACCTTGTTTCACTGTCTCATCTGAAGAACTTTTGGGGGCAGCAGTGTCAGTATTGATGTAAACTCTGGGAGAAAATCCCTTTGAACTGCCATCTCGGTGGTGGCTCGAACTGGGGCTCGATCCTGAGCCATTAAATCACGAGTGCAACGTTCTAACTACTGGAAAACCACCACCCCATCCCTTTCTGACGCCTATAAAGAAGGCAATTATCATGTGGTGTACGAAAAAGCTATCCAGAATTTAACATGGAAAGCAGAATTACGAGAAAGCGGCACAAGTGATGAACATTTACAAAACCGCATACACACGGGATTGGATGTAAAAAAAAAAAATCACATGAATGCTTTTTCCATTATCCTCGATAATTATAAAAGATGAATAAATAATACATAAATAAAAACTAAACCTTTAGTGTATCAGTTCACTCCCTCACAAGAAACAACAATCATCTGTTGAAGTGTTTCCTGATCAATTCTCCAGGATTCAGTTCTGAAGATCTCAGAGCACCCAGAAGAAAATGATGGCTGAAAAACAAATACCCGGATGTGAAGCTGAAAAAAAAACTGAACAACAATACGAACTGGCACCTTGCTCCATTCAAACAGTACACATCAAAACAAAACAATAATATGAGGATCTTCAACTAAGGAACCCCGAACCACAAAAACAAAGCAGCACTTTAAAAAAAAGTGACAACACTCCAAAACAAAACAGTGCAATAAACCTCAACTGAATCAAGACTTTCCCCTACAAGTCACCAAAAAAAAAAAATGCTGACGACATCACAGTCACGTGGTCAGGTATCTAGGATTGACCTCTGACCTGAGAGACGATGGAATGTACCTCATCGTCAAGCGCCACATGTCGTAGAACGTGGATTTCTTATAGACCGTGGCAGCGATGAACGAAGCGTTGGTGTCTCTGTACTGCTGGGGAGCAGTCAGACCGTACCAGGCCAGCAGATGGACGATATTCACGTGCGTGACGTTCTTCACCTTGGCGGCCAGGAGCCCGTACACGTACACATCATCCAGCCACAAGAAAGGCGTGGTGTGCGCTGCCCAGTACAAACCCCTGATGATATCCGGGGTGACGATGACGAAAAACCCGTTACAGTGCTTAAAGGGAAAGTGCTTGAACCCCCGGAACTGGTACTCCGGTACCATCCACTTGCCTCGCTTCCTCTGGATGGGACTGTGGCCGACTGTGCGGACCATGCAGGCGATGGTTCGGTTTCTGCGGCGAAAGCTGGAGTAGTGGGCGTGGTAGAAGAAGAAAGGATTGAAGAAGATGTCGTCATCCACCTTGAGAATCAGTTGCGCGTGGGAGCAGTGCTCGTGGATCCACCTCAGCCCCATCACAGCCTTGTGGGTCAGGTTGTGGTACGTGTCCAGGAACTGCCCTTGAACCAGGTCCCCGTGCTCCTGCATCTCGCTCTCGATCTCTCTCTGCGTGGAGGCGTCTGCTGTCAGACCTAGCAGAAAGATCACGCGCTGGGTGCGGGTCTTCAGCAGGTTCTTGCCTGCCCAGGTCTCGCGGATGAGGCTTCGGCGCTGGAAGTTGGCCGTGGCCGTGTGGACGAGGATCAGCAGGTGTAGGGGGTTCAATCCCCGGCAGAGGTGAGGGGTGTTGAGGACGTAGGGGGAGTGCAGGGTGAGGGGGTAGGGGCTCCTCCTCCGAACAGGAGCGGGTGTGGAGGCTTGGGTCTCTGCCTCCTGTACTGACAGGCTGGGTCTGCACAGAGGGTGTTAACATGGTGGTGGTGGTGGTGGTGGTGGTGGTGGTGGGGTGGTGGTGGTGGTGGTGGTGGTGATGGTGATGGTGGTGGTGGTGATGGTGATGATGATGATGATGATGATGATGGTGGTGGTGGTGGTGGTGGTGGTGGTGATGATGATGATGATGATGATGATGATGATGATGATGATGATGATGATGATGGTGGTGGTGGTGGTGGTGGCGGTGGTGGTGGTGGTGGTTATGATGACGATGATGATGATGGTGGTGGTGGTGGTGGTGGTGGTGGTGGTGGTGGTGGTGGTGATGATGATGATGGTGGTGGTGGTGGTGGTGGTGGTGGTGGTGGTGGTGATGATGATGATGATGATGATGATGATGATGATGATGATGATGATGATGCCTATAATTATGGCATTTTAAAAAGTTTGCTTCGGTACATTCTAGAGTGTTATTTGCACACAATCATGGCATTATAAAAAAATTTGTTTTGGTACACTAAAGTGGTCGTTCTTCATTTTATT
>CM060321.1:49637760-49640260 GCA_030674155.1 Stramonita haemastoma | reverse complement strand
TGTGTGTGTGTGTGTGTGTGTGTGTGTGTGTGTGTGTGTGTGTGTGTTTTATTCTTTTATATCGAGGATAATGGATAAGCACTCGTGTGCTTCTTTTCATCCAGTCCCCGTGTGTATGCAGTTCTGTCAATTTTGTCATCTGTTCCCACCGGCACACAATGGCCTACTCTTACGAAAAGCGGAACAGGATTTAACGTGTGCGCAAGATGTTCTGCATGCGTTCGCACACGGGGCCTCGGTTTATAGTCTCATCCAAAGACTTTTGGGGAGAGTGGAGTCAGCACTGATGTTAACTCCAGGAGAAAAATCTCCTCGACCGGACTCGAACCCGGGTCGTCAAATTGCGAGCGCAATGTTCTGACCACTAGTCTATCCGTCCCCGAGAGAGAGAGAGAGAGAGAGAGAGAGAGGAGAGAGAGAGAGAGAGAGAGAGAGAGAGAGAGAGAGAGAGAGAGAGAGAGGAGAGAGAGAGAGAGAGAGAGAGAGAGAGAGAAATGAAAATGAAAATGTTTTTATTGAACATCAGCCTTCGGCCACAATTCAAAACGAAGTGGGAGATGGGGGAGTGGATGTATGTGCATATAACGAATTTGTTCAAAGTCTCATCATAAAGCAACGGTACACACTTGATACAACGCATCTTTTTCACTATTAGATCTAGATCTATTTACTTTACATAAGTTCTGCCACTGTCTGTCTTCTTCGAATAGCACGGAATAAAAATGTTGCTAGCTGCACTGAACGACATCTACTACGTGCCTGAAGAAGAAAAGGCATAGGCACATGAAGAAGATCTTTCAGGTAACTGGTTCGTAAATCTGTATATAATGGACAAATATATATTAGATGGTATTCATCTTCAATAACGTTTTTGCACAAAGAACAGTTTTTATCTTGATTGTTGTTGCTGTATCGGTTGAGATTATTATTTAAAGGAAGAACATTCATTCTGGCCTGTGACAGTGCAACTCGGAAACAATACATATCAATACTATGAAGATACAATTCTTTTTCAAAAACAGTCTTAAAAGATCTATATGTTGCATACCTATTACTCTCTCTCATGACACCTGACCACTCCTGAATAAACATATCAATTAATCTTTGCTTGAATGCACTAAGGAATCCCTGAATATCACCAACACCCTGTTGTAGCCAAACAATATTAAACCCTGAATTGCACAACAATTCCCTTACACTTGCTACCCAACATTTTTTACCTTTCTGATCTAGAATTAATTGCATTTCGTAGGCCTGTCTTGGCAACCTCTGATTACTCATTTGTAGTAATTTTAACCAATATCTAACTGCACAAATATATGAGTTTATGAATAAAGGATATCTGGCAACTTCCCCATAAACCATTTTATTTGGTGTTTTAACAGGAACTCCCAGAAAACGTTTACAAGCCATCAAATGTATTTTTTCTACATGTTCTAAGCGATTTACTCCCCATACTTCAGATGCATATAGCAATATTGGCTTAATTTTTACATCAAAAACTTTAAAATAAACCTGGTAAGAAATATCTTTGTTTTTTTTAAATGCTCTAATTAAACTTATTAGTGCTTTTTTCCCTTTTACACACAAATGTTCTGTACCCAGCCTATGACAAAGTTTTGTCGTAAAAACATACCCCAAATAACAATATTTATTTACAACTTCTAACTTTTTATCTCCTAAAAACCATTCCTCATCCTTACCCAAAACCCCTCCTTTCCTAAAGACCATAACTTTGGTTTTATCTGTATTAATGTTTAATTTCATATCCACACAACACTTATGGAGAATATTCAACTGATTTTGCAGGCCTACAGGAGTAGAAGACAACAAAACAACATCATCTGCAAAAAGCAAAATGAACAACTCTACAGCACCTGGTATCAGTTGTACACCATGTTTTCCCTTCTCAGACATATGAGTTGCTAGTTGATTAATAAACATTCCAAACAAAGTAGGACTCAAGACACACCCTTGTCGAACCCCTAAAGGGCAGTCAAAAAAATCTGAATATTCGTTATTGGATCCAACACACGATATCGAACTACTGTACATTGCACGTAGGGAACTGAAAAATTTTCCTCTAACACCTTGGTCTCTAATCAATTGTAATAGCTTGTCATGTCTTACTGAATCAAAAGCTTTTCTGAAATCAACAAAAGCAACATACAATTTTTTACTCCGCTGAGAAAAGCATTTTTGAATAATAGAGTGTAAACAAAAAAATATGATCAGTTGTTGAATAATTTTTACGAAAACCAGCCTGACCTTCTGAGATCATTTCATTGTCTTCCAACCATGTATAAAGCCTCTTGTTTAGTATTGTGCTGTAGCATTTGGAAATTGTGCTCAGCAGAGAAACCCCTCTATAGTTGTCAACATTTTCAGTGTCACCTTTCTTGTAGATTGGTATAACAATGGCTTTGGCCCATTCATTTGGGTAAATGCCTTTTGAAAATAGTGAATTGAACAATTTATGTAAAAAAGGAACTGTAATTGT
>CM060321.1:49622760-49632760 GCA_030674155.1 Stramonita haemastoma | reverse complement strand
CTATTCAACAATAGATCATATATTCACATTGTTTGCATGTGTACAGAAACAATTTAGTTTAAACCGTAAGTTGTATGTTGCCTTTATCGATTTTCAGAAGGCGTTTGATTCTGTCAATAGAAGTATCCTATGGCCAACTTTGGTAAAAAATGGAATTTCTGGTAAATTACTTGTTTGTATTATGAGCATGTATAATAGTGTGAAAGCTAGGATTAGAAGTGGTGGTGCTATAACTGATTGTATCAACTGTACTACTGGTGTTAAGCAAGGGGATGTGTGCAGCCCTGTTTTGTTTTCTTTATTCATCAATGAAATAACTAGAGAAGTTCTTGAATTTGGAAGACATGGTGTTTCCTTTCAGGATGATGCCTTAGAATTGTTCATTTTACTTTTTGCTGATGACGTTGCATTGATATCTGAAACTGTTGTAGGTCTTCAAAATCAGCTTAACTGTTTACAAAGATCAGCATCGAAATCTCAACTAACAGTTAATATGTCTAAAAGTAATATAATTGTTTTCAGAAAAGGTGGTTATCTTGCTGCGAGAGAAAGATGGACTTTTGATGGTGTAATGATGCCTGTGGTTAATGCATATAAATATTTAGGACTATGTTTTTCGACACGTTTGAGTTTTATGTTTGCTTGTAAAGATCTTGCATGTCGGGCAAAAAGGGCTTTAATTTTGATAATGCAGAATTTAAGTAAGCTGGACAATTCTTCTTTTGGTTTATTCATGAAACTTTTTGACGCACAAGTACAGCCAATTGCTTTGTACGGTGCTGAGATATGGGGACGAAGCAGCATCTATTCATAGTGAGAAAGTTCATTTATTTGCCCTCAAGAAATTTCTTGGCGTGTCTAGAAAAACACCTAATAGTCTTGTCTATGGAGAAACAAACCGTTACCCATTACACATTGTTTCAGCTCATAGGTGCATACACTATTGGTTGAAACTGACTCAAATGGAGCAGTCTAGACTTCCCCATAAAGCTTATAGAATGTTATATTTATTAGATGAAAAGGGTAAATCAAATTGGGTTACTAAAGTTAAAAGAAAGTTATATGAAAACGGTTTTGGGTATGTGTGGCTTAACCAGGGTGTTGAAAATCACTCCTTGTTCTTACGACTTTTGCGTGAAAGACTGATTGCATGTCAGTGGCAGGACTGGCATTCACACATTGAAAACAGCAACCGATGTGAAATGTATAGTTTGATCAATCCATCACATTGCATTCCTTTATATCTAACAATGAAAATGGATAGGCATTTGAAAAGAATATTAACAAAATTCAGATTTGGTATCTCAGAATTAAAAACGCATCATTTTTATTATAGACAAGCAAATGAGAGTGATTTAGTTTGTCCTCTTTGTAATATTTCTATTGAAGATGAAATTCATTTCCTATTTGGTTGTTCACAACTGTTAGAATTGAGAAAACAGTTTATACCTCAAAAGTTTTTACGACAACCTTGTCTACATAGGTTAAACATGCTTATTACGTCTGGAAATGAAGTTACTATGAAACATCTAGCCATTTTTCTGTATAAAGCATTTAAATTGCGGGATACTTTGATCAATTCTTGATGCCTTGTTCTGTTGCAACTATGTGTTGTGAATTAATTCATTGTATAACATTTTGTTACTTGCATTATATTGTTTTTTGTGTGTGTTTTCCCCCTTCAAATGTGGCCAAAGCCTTTTGAATAAACCATTCGTATTCGTATTCGTATTCGTATTCTCTCATAATTATGGATAGGCTGTCTACCCTGATCTCACCTATGAGGAAATAAAACGGAACGTGTTCTTTATTCATTTTCTTTCTTTATTTACTTTATACCACTTTATGTCACAACAGATTTCTCTGCGTGAAATTCGGGCTGCTCTCCCCCGAGGGAGAGCGCGTCGCCACTACAAGTGCAGCGCCACCCACTATTTTTTCTTTTAATTAAACGCCACCCATTTTTTGGTGTGTTGGGGTCGGAGACCGTACTATCTTTGGTCGGACAAGACAGAGGCGGGGTGCTCACCACGAGGAGAGCGCGTCGCCACCACAAGTGCAGCGCCACCCACTATTTTTTTTTTCTTTTTATTAAACGCCACCCATTTTTTTGTGTTGGGGTCGGACCGTACTTATCTTTGGTCGGACAGGACAGAGGCGGCAGAGGCGGCAACTTACAACAGTAACAACAGCAGCAGCGGGGGCAACAACAGCAGCGATGGCTGGAATCGCCACAGGGCTGGTCAGCAGAACGCTTATATTATATTATACGAGGCCAACCAATCAGTCCCAGTAGGCTACCAGCAGGAGGTGTACCGGTGTAATAAGCCAAAATCACTCTATGCAATACACACTTCCATAGTCATTTGGGCAACGCTGAAAGTACTATCGGCACAGGCCTACACGCCCAAAACACTATTTCTGGCTACCTACGCCTCCTACTACGCGAGGCTGGGAATCGAACCCAGGACCTTATGATTTACTTGTAGGCAAGCGAACGCCCTAAATTAAACATCCTGCCACCCTCCTTCTTAGTATTTTGATATATAATATGTAAAAGAAAAGTGTTTGTAACCGGTAGTGTTTTAGCTTAGAGATAGTGTTCATAGTGTTCATAGCGTACGCCAAAGTCACTAAGGTAGTGTTTACAGCATGTGCAAAAGTCACTACGGTAGTGGTTATGGCATTTTTCTTTCTTTCTTTCTTTCTTTCTTTCTTTCTTTTTCTTTCTTTCTTTCTTTTTTTATTTTTTTCTTTTATGTAGAGGATAATGGGATAAGCACTCTTGTGCTTTTTTTACATCCAGTCCCCGTGTGCATGCAGTTTTGTAAATGTCATCTGTTCCCACCGGCACACGATGGCCTACTCTTACGAAAAGCGGAACAGGATTTAACGTGTGCGAAAGATGTTCTGTGTGCGTTCACACACGGGACCTCGGTTTACAGTCTCATCCGAAGGACTTTGGGGGGAGTAGAGTCAGCACTGATGTTAACTCCAGGAGAAAAATCTCCTTGAACGGGAATCGAACCCGGGTCGTCAAATTGCGAGCGCAATGTTCTGACCACTAGGCTATCCCGTCCCCCGCATGAAAGCCTGACGCCCAAACCACTACAGTAGTTTTTATTGCACGGTACTGTTTTGAGCGTGTTAACACCGGCTACTGCTCGTCATTCAAAGCGACGGTTATTAGGGAGGCGGCAGCCTCAGCGGCTTCAGAAGTGGGGAGTGGGGGGTGGAGGAGGCGGAGGGGATGGGGGGCCCTGTACTGACCGGTACCACGGGGGAGGAGGAGGAGGAGGAAGGATGGGGTGGAGTCGTAGTATAGGTGTCTGGCGGTTACGGAGACGCCAGTTGGCGCAATTCACACACACACAATAGTTTATTCCCATTAACTCTTTGGAGCTATAGAGATACAAAAAGCATGCGTATGGATAAATGAATGACGGGTATAAAGAGGAAGAGTAAAAACAAAAGTACACAAGAGACAATATTTAATGAAAATGAAATAGGCGTGGTTATATACTGTTATGGGAGCAAAACAAAAGTACACGAGAGACAATATTAATGGAAATGAAGTAGACATGGTTATATACTGTTATGGCCAGTGCGCTCTCTTCAGATGGCCAATTACTCATGTACTTTCCGGTGTACTTTCCGCGATTTGTGGTCAGCAGAGGAGGGGGATGACTGACTATACTACCAGCCGTGTGGTGATGGGCTCCAGGAGTGCGGAAGAGACAGTGATCAGGGAGGTCAGGATGATCATCGTTATTATGGAGCGTACTGACGGAGGAGGCCTTTTCACCACACCGCTTGTCTACCATCTACACACACACACACACACACGCACGCACGCACGCACACACACGCACGCACGCACGCACGCACGTACACACACATACATGCACGCACGCACGCATGCACGCACGTACGCACGCACGCACGTACGCACGCACTCACGCACACACACACACACGCACGCACACACACACACACGCACGCACGCACGTACCCACGCACACACGCACGTGCACACGCACACAATTTGACGACCCGGGTTCGATTCCCGTTCGAGGACATTTTTCGCCTGGAGTTAACATCAGTGCTGACTCCTTTCTCCCCCAAAGTCCTTCGGATGAGACTATAAACCGAGGCCCCGTGTGTGAACGTACGCAGAAAAATCTTGCGCACACGTTAAATCCTGTTTCGCTTTTCGTAAGAGTAGGCCATTGTGCGCCGGTGGGAACAGATGACATTTACATAACTGCATACACACGGGGACTGGATGTAAAAAAAAAAGCACAAGAGTGCTTATCCCACTATCCTCGATATAAAAGAATAAAATAAAAATAAAAATAAAAATAAATAGATAAATAAATGAATTAAAATAAATAAATAAATAAACACACTGATGGCGTCAGAAACATGTTTGCAGGGGGGGGGGGGGGGGGAGGACTAAGTGAGATGAAGCAGAAAGAGAGAGAAGGATAACTATTGTAGAGTCAGTCCTGTCTTCTCTAAGGAATAAATCCACACTCAACAGTGATACTTAGTTCAATGGTGACTCAGATTAGAAAGCCTGATTCCTTGAAAAATTAAAATGAGTGGATGGGTCATTAAAAGTTAACAGATTTGAAGCTAAATACTATTTAGTTATATATATATATATAAACTAGAAAGTAAAGCCTTCTTTTTATTTTTGGTGAAACCTTTTTTTTCATATGCACACTTCTTTATTCTTTTTCTCTATCCATTTTAAACAGTATTACCGACAAAGTAACAAGGGGGTACCTCACCAGCCGCCATGGCGCAGTGGTTAGCACCTTGGATTCCGGACTGGAAGGTCGCGGGTTCGAATCCCATGTCATAGGGATTTTTTCGGGCTCCGGCCGGCTCCTACCCAGAGTGAGTGTGCTGTGGGCTCAATGGGGAGACTGGGACCACACAGTCGAGCTTCATCCACTTTACGGATGCGAATTTGAGAGTGTTGCTCAAATTACCTGACCAACACTGCAGGTGTTTGTATCTCTCGGGCCTGGTTGACGCCGGGATATATTATGACAGTAAGCGTAGAGAACAACCCTGTCAAGTAGTCTCAAAGCTGATGCACCTCCACAGCAGCATCATTACATCATCCTCATCATCATTGATCATCATGCAATAATAAAAAATTGCCTCTGATTCGGTGGCCTCCGTTGCTCTGGTCTCATGGTGACCTCAGATTCGGTTTCCCCATACGCTTCTGTGCTTGTGGTGAATTAAGATCTTGTAAATCTTGGTGGCAGCAAAAAAAACAAAAAAAAACAAACAAAAAACAAGGGGGCACCTCGCATGATATCCGAAAACTAATACAGCTGATCCACTAGCGTGAGTGAGAGGACTCGACAACAAATAATACCATGTATATATATATATATATAAATTATATTATATATATATATATATATATATATATATTATATATATATTATATATATATATATATATATAATATATATATATAGATGTGTGTATATATGTATGTAACACACGGGTCCTCGATTTATCGTCTCATCCGAAAGACTAGCACCCAGACCACCACTCATCGTCTAATGGGTGGGGGAACAGTTTTGGGCCCAAACGGGATTCGAGCCACCGCACAACTGCGACCCGGATTTTTCCCTTTCTAGGCAAGCAGCGTTACCTCCTAGACCACCGATCCATACCTAGTGCTGTGACTAGACCCTTTGAATTAAAAACTATTCCCTTTCGTTTTTATTCAGTGTACAACAACAACAAATACAACAACAATAATAACATAAACAAAAACATTGCTAGAGGTTGAGAAAACACTCAAGTTTCTTGGGCCTATCAACTAGTAATGACTGAAAGCACTTGGGTTGCTTCCCTTTTGCCACGAGAGCTTACTCATTTATCAAAGATTGGACAGGACGCAGAGCTCTCATAATTTTGAACCAGCAGAGTGTAGTTGTTGTTTAATCAAAGAGACAGCAGAGTGTAGTTTTTCTTTACTGAAAGAGACAGCAGGGTGTAGTTATTCTTCAATTACAGGGACAACAGAGTGTAGTTATTTTTTAATTCAAGAGACAGCAGCGTGTGATTATTCTTTAAAGTGACAGCACAACAGAATGGAGTGGAGTGAAAAATGCGTCAGGCAGTGTGGTGTGGTGTGGTGTGGTGTGGGTGGTGTGGTGTGGGGTGGTGTGGTGTGGTGTAGGGTAGGGTAGAGTGGTGTGTGTGGTGGGTGTGGTGTGGTGTGGTGTGGTGTAGGGTAGGGTAGGGTAGTGTAGAGTGGTGTGGTGTGGTGTGGTGTGGTGTGGTGTAGGGTGGTAGTGTGTGTGGTGTGGTGTGGGTGTGGTTGGTGTGGTGTGGTGTGGTGTGGTGTGGTGTGGTGTGGTGTGGTGTTTCTTGTACTGTAGTGTTGTAGTATTGTTTTTTGTTGCATTGTTCCGTGTCGTGTTGTATTGGCTGTGTTGTGTGTGTGTGTGTGTGTGTGTGTGTGTGTGTGTGTGTGTGTGTGTGTGTGTGTGTGTGTGTGTGTGTGTGTGTGTGTGTGTGTGTGTGTGTGTGTGTGTGGTGTGTGTGTGTGTGTGTAGTGTCGTATCGCATCATATCGTACCATATTGTGTTGTACTACATTGCATTGTACTGTATTTCATAGTATTGTGTTATGTTGCATTGTATTGTATCGCATTGTTTTGTGTTGTATCGTATTTTTTTGTATTGTATCGTATTGCATTGCATTGTACTGTGTTTTATACCACTTTCAGTCACAGCAGATTTCTCTGCCTGAAATTCAGGATGCTTCTCCCCGGTCAGAGTGTATCGCCACAAGAGCAGGGCCACCCATTATTTTGTTTTCTACATTTCGCTGTCTGTGTGCATATTTTTTTCCATATGAGGGTGAATTATTTTACATGATATTGCCACATACAAAGTTCTTGTTGTCTTGGGTTCTTTTACGTATACTTAATGTGTGTTGGATACGGGACCTCGGTTTATCAGCTGATCTGAAAGATCTGATTGTGCGTGTGTGCGTGCCTTCGTGCGTGCGTGGTGTGTGTGTGTGTTTATTTATTTTTATTTATTTATTTATTCTTTTTATATATTTATTCTTTTTATATCGAGGATAACAAATAAGCAATCATGGGCTTTTTTTTCATCCGGTCCCCGTGTGTATGCAGTTTTATAAATATTGTCATCTGTTCCCACCGGCACACGATGGCCTACTCTTACGAAAAGGGGAACAGGATTTAACGTGTGCGCAAGATATTCTGCGTGCGTTCGCACTCGGGGCCTCGGTTTAAAGTCTCATCCGAAGGACTTTTGGGGAGAGTGGAGTCAGTACTGATGTTAACTCCAGGAGAAAAATTTCCTCGACCGGACTCGAACCCGGGTCGTCAAATTGCGAGCGCAATGTTCTGACCACTAGGCTATCCGTCCCCCTTCTGTGTGTGTGTGTGTGTGTGTGTGTGTGTGTGTGTGTGTGTGTTGTGTGTGTGTGTGTGTGTTGTGTGTGCGTGCGTGCGTGCGTTGCGTGCTGTGTGCGGGCGTGTATGGTGTGTGGGTGTGTGTGTGTGTGTGTGTGTGTGTGTGTGTGTGTGTGTCTGCGCGCGCGCGTGAATGTCTGTCTGTATGTCTGCGTGTGTATGTTACGTTCATGTGTATTTTGTCTGCTACCTACTTCTATTTTTTGTTGCAAAATATATGCATACATACATACATACTCTTTGAAACAATGTTAGAAAAACATAAATTTATTGAGCATATTTTTTTCTGAACGAGTCATAAATATCGCATCTTTTAAAATGAAAAAAAAAATCACACAAGATGTAAGATGCATAAATTAACATTTACATGGACATCATTTGAATATCGCATAACTTCCAAGTTAACAACAACAAAAATAAAAGTACCCACAAATCACCGTTCAAAACATTTCCACTAAAAACACCCACTGTTGTCAGAATGGTTTCTTGAGAGGGAGAAGATCACAGTTTGTTGTTTGCTTTTTCAAGGCACAAATGTATATATGGACCAATCACTCAAACAACGGACATCATTCACCAACGCACTTAATGGACTTAAAAAAACAACAACAAAACCCAAAAAAACCCAAAAAAACCACCCCCCCCCCCCCCCCCCCCCGGAAACATGACGTCACACATCCCGGAACCAATCACAAGGCTGCTGACGTCAGGCAATCACGTGACTAGATACACGGGATTGACCTCCGACTTGAGAGAAGGCGGGATCTGCCCTAACGTCAACTTCCAGATCTCGTTCAACACGGCTTCTGAAGGCGCCAGCGAGGCCAGGTAGTGACACTTGGATTTCTTGTAGCACTTGAGCCCCGCGTTAGGGATCAGCGTCAAGTTCTGGAGGATGTTCATGTGCTCGATCTTCCCACCTTGGCCGGCAACATGCCGTACAAATACACGTCGTCCACCCAGAAAAACGGCGTGGTGTAGGCCGCGGAGTACATGGCTTTGATAATGTCCGGGGTGATGATGACCAGGTAGCCGTTGCAGTACTGCACCGGGTAGTGCTTGTAGCCTCTGAACTCGTAGTCCTCCACCTTCCACTTGCCTTTCTGACGCTGGATGGGGCTGGTGTTGATGGGGCGAACGTGACAGGCGATGGTCCGGTTGCGCTGACGAAGCCTCGGGAAATACACGTCGTAGAGGAGGAAAGGGTTGACGAACATGTCATCATCCACTTTCAGAATGAGCTGCGCTTGAGGGCAGTACTGGTTGATCCACCTGTAAGCCATGACCCCTTTGTGGGTCAGGTTGTGGTAGGTGTCTTTAAACTGCCCTTGAACCAAGTCCCCGTAGACAAGTAGCTCGTTCTCGATCTTTCTCTGGATGGTGATGTCTGCTGTCAGACCTAGCAGAAAGATCACGCGCTGGGTGCGGGTCTTCATCAGCTTCTTGCCTGCCCAGGTTTCGCGGATGAGGCGTCGGCGCTGGAAGTTGGCTGTGGCCGTGTGGACGATGACGAGCACGTGCAAGGGTTCCACTCTCTCGCAGACCCGTGGGCTGTTGAGGATGTACGGGGAGTCTAAGGTGACGGGGTAGTAGGTCTTGTGGCCGTCGCCTGCCTCTTCCGTGACTCCTTTCTTCAGGGCCTGGGCTTTGGGCTTGTCTGTCAGGTTTTTCCTGGGGCACAGACACAGAAACAGTTAATAATAATAATAATAATGATGATGATGATAATAATAATAATAATAATAATAATGATATGATGATGATAATAATAATAATAATAATAATAATAATAATGATGATGATGATGATGATGATGATGATGATGATGATATAATAATAATAATAATAATATAATAATAATATAATATAATATAATAATAATATAAAGGTAGGCGTTGCACTTGTGGCGACGCACTCTCTCCTGGGGAAAGCAGCTCGAATTTCACGTAGAGGAATCTGCTGTGACATGATGTGGTATAAATAATAATAAATAAATAAATAATAAATAACCACTACCACCATCACAACCACCGCCACAACCATCACCACCACCACCACCACCACCATCACCACCACAACCACCACCACATTCGCCCCCCCCCCCAAACCACCACCACCAAATCCCACCCTCCTTCCAGTCAGAGGTCTCCAGCTCACTTGATCAGGGGGCGGATAGCCTAGTGGTCAGAACATTGCGCTGGCAATTTTACGACCCGGGTTCGAGTCCGGTTGAGGAAATTTTTCTCCTGGAGTTAACATCAGTGCCGACTCCACTCTCCCCAAAGTCCTTCGGATGAGACTTTAAACCGAGGCCCCGTGTGCGAACGCACGCAGAACATCTTGCGCACACGTTAAATCCTGTTCCGCTTTTCGTAAGAGTAGGCCATCGTGTGCCGGTGGGAACAGATGACAAGATTTACAAAAACTGCATACACACGGGGACCGGATGAAAAAAAGCAGATGATTGCTTATTCTGTTATCCTCGATATAAAAAAAAGAATAAAATAAAA
>CM060321.1:49600260-49617760 GCA_030674155.1 Stramonita haemastoma | reverse complement strand
AGGTTTGAAATAAGTGTGTCTTGAGGTTGGATTTAAAAGTTTCATAAGTAGGCTTTTGCCGGAGGGAGAGAGGGAGGTCGTTCCAGATCAATGGACCAGAAACAGAGAAAGAGCGGCGGCCAAAGGTAGATAGGTTGAACCTAGGTATTCTTAAGGACAAAGTATCTGCGGCCGAGCGGAGGGAGCGAGAAGGTGTGTACAAGTGAAGACATTCACAGAGGTAGGAGGGAGCAGTTTTGTGGAGGCATTTGTAGCAGAGGGTATTGATCTTGTAGATTACTCTCTGTGGTACGGGCAGCCAGTGGAGAGATTGCAAGAGAGGGGTAATGTGCTCAGATTTTTTCTTTCTTAGGACCAGACGAGCTGCAGAGTTTTGTATACGTTGGAGGGAGTGGATGGATGATGCTGGCAGACCAGCTAAAAGAGAATTGCAATAGTCCAGACGTGAAAGAATAAGAGAAGTGACAAGTTTGGATGTTGCGTCAGTGGACAGGTACTTTCGAATTGCACTAATGCGCCGTAGTTGATAGTAGCATGACTGACAGGTCTGGGTAATGAATTTTTGCATGGAGAGTGTGTTGTCGACAACGACCCCTAGATACTTCACAGAAGTGGATAGTGGAACTGACGTATTACCGAATTCTATTGAAGTTGTAGAGATGGAGGAGAGTTTGTGTTTGGTGCCTACGAGCATGGCTTCGGTTTTATCTGCATTTAGTTGTAACTTGTTTTGTATCATCCAGTGTTGGATATCTTGAAGGCAGTTGGTCATATTTGTCAAGAGAGATGGCAGATTTTCAGGTGTAACACTGCTTTGAATCTGAGAGTCATCAGCATAAAAGTGATAATTGATATGATAACGGTCTATTATATGTGACAGTGGAGCAGTATAGAGGGTAAAAAGAAGAGGGCCCAGAACTGATCCCTGAGGGACACCACATTCCAGTTTGGCAGGCGCTGATTGAATCTTGTTTACTGCAACTGTATGGACACGGTCTTTAAGGTAAGAAGTGAACCAGGTGAGGGCTGTGCCTTTAATACCGAACATGTTTTGGAGACGGGAGAGGAGAATTGAATGATCTATAGTGTCAAAGGCAGCAGATAAGTCGAGAAGAGTAAGAAGGGAGATTTTCCCAGAGTCAGAAGCATGAAGAAGCACGTTTAAGGTATGGACCAGGGTGGTTTCAGTCCTGTGGTTGACGCGATAGGCAGACTGGAAAGGGGGGAAGAGATTATTGGAAAGAAGATGGTTGTTGAGTTGTTTCAGAACAACTTTCTCAAGGACTTTAGAGATAAAAGGCAGATTAGAAACAGGTCTTTAGTTCTTCAGGATGTTAGGATCGAGGTCGTGCTTTTTTAGTAGAGGTGTGACTATCGCAGTTTTGAGAGCGGATGGAAAATTTCCTGAAAGAAGAGATGAGTTTACTATCTTTGTGATAGTAGGTATAAGCTGTGGAATGCACTGAAAGAAAAGAGAAGCAGGTACAGGATCAAGATCGCATGATTTTATTGTCATTTCTTTCAGAATGTTCTTGATTTCTTTCTCGCTTGTTGGTTGAAAGACAAGAAGAGGAGTGCCAGTGAATTGGGGATCAGGAGGTGCAGGTTGGAAAGAAGTCTGATCCAGTTTGGAGCGGATGTTGCGGACTTTGTCAGAGAAGAATGAAGAGAATATAGCAGGAAGTTCAGAGTGGCTGTGGACGGTAGGCAAAGGGCTAGCCTTTGCAGATCCGAGGAGAGTTGAGGTGAGGGAAAAAAGAGATTTCATGGACATGGCATCGAGAACTTGAGCAGAATAATAGTTAGTCTTTGCTGAGTGGATTAAGGTTTTGACTTTGTTGATTTGTTTGTGAAAGAGTTGTTTGTTTATTTCGGTTTTTGTTTTTCGCCATTTTCGCTCAAGTTGTCGGCGTTTGCGCTTTGCAACCAGTATGTCATGAGTATACCATGGGGCACAGGGCCTATCAGGCAGAACAACATCAGTGGGAGGTGCATGCTCATCGAGCAGTTGGCTTAAAATGGTGTTGTAATGTTCAGAAAGGTCAGTATGTTCAGGGGGTTTAGATAGGCGTTGGGCAGCTTGAGAAGAGAAGGTTTGAATATCAATTGCCTTGAGATTGCGACGGGTGACGCGCTTGTGGAGGCAGGGAAAGATTCACTTTGAGTTTCCTATCTGAAGGTACGGGTCCGAGCCATCAGAAAGACCTAAGGAATTCTAGGGGATTTTCTTGTGGAATTATCAGTGCCGACTCCACTCCTTCTGAAAGTCTTTCGGTCAGATGAAACTATAAACTGAGGTCTGTCACCCCCTAATGGGATGTCATTTTGAAACCACCCCCCTTCCCACCTATCACACCTCTAATTCAGACAGCCCAAAACAGACACCAATTGATATTTCAAACATTTATTTACAAACATCCAACCATTTACTAAAAAAAAACCCAACTCATTCAACATTTCCACCAGTTCAATACCACAACATTACAACAATACAATATCACCAGCTTCACGCCCAGAGACCAAACCAGTCTTACTCAATCTCTACACGATACTAATACTAACCCAACTCTATGGATATCAATGGCTCCCAATTCTTATACATCCACATAAACATCCACAGCCATATGATATTCTAAATCACAACTCAACACGCATGACAAAAAAACGTATCCAAACAATGCATCTTACGTATAGAAAGAAAAACGCCTTCCACTCTCACATCACACACGCTGTCACACCAGCTATCTGGCACTGTCAGCAAACTCGCTTCCCCACCCCCAGAAGTCCAGGACCACAACACGGCATAGACCTTTTCAACAAACCTCAACACGACCAACCCACATAGATCTCGTGTTCACAAAAGGAAAAATAAACAGGTGGGAAAATGTGTCCAAATCCTCCAGCACAGCACGGACAGGTAGATACAGTTCTCAGGCTCCAAACAAATTTCAACCAGCAATCACAAATACTACTAAGACACAATCCTGCAAACCGTCACTGTACCCACGCTCACAACAGCATCTCGCCAAACACCAGCAAAATAACCACCGTCAATAGTTCACTACCAATAAAAGCAAACACAAAAAACAACCCCCCCAAAAAAAAAAAAAAAAAAAAAAGCTGTCAGCTCCTCCTCCAAGGAGTGGCACATGGTACACAGCCCAAATCACATCGAATATGAAAAAACAAAAACAACAACCAAACAACAAAGACAAACTGAACGCCACAAAACAGCAGCTGTCAACTCAAAACCACTCCTAACTCACATAAAACTTTTGAAAAGCTGGACACAACACCACAAAACAAACAGCAGCTGTCAACTCCTCCTCACGAGGAGTGGCTACAAGGCCCACAGCTCAATTCACATCGATGAAAAAAACAACCAAACCATCAAGACAACTGGACGCCACAAGAAGAAGCTACCCAGTCCTCCTCCAAGGAGTTGCACACATCTGAATCACCTGGATAAAACCAGCCTAGACTTCATTACAACACAGGCCCAGCTATCAACTCTCAACTCTTGACTATCAACTCAACTATCAACTATCAACTCAACTATCAACTATCAACTCAACTATCAACTATCAACTCTAAGGAGTAGCACATAGTCCACATACACTAGCTATCAACTCCTCTGAGGAGTAGCACAAAGTGCACACATAGAACAAAACAAAACCAAACAAAACCAAACAGGACAACAACAACAACAACAACAACAAAACCAACATCACAAACAATCAGAGGATGCCACCTCCTCCTCCTCCGAGAAGCCTGCACCCAACTCAGTCACCTGATAAAACCAGCCTGGGCATCCACATCACAACACAAGCCCAGCTATCCACTCCTCCTCCAAGGAGTCTCATAAGGTGCCCAGTCACCACATAGAGCAAAACAAACAAAACATGACAAAAACATCACAAACAGTCAGAGGATGCCACCTCCTTCTCCTCCGAGGAGCTGCACCCAACTGACTCTCCGCTCCGAAAACTCCCTCCCTCTAATGCAAAAATCTGACCCAAGATTTGATCTCCCTCAGACCAAGAACTTCTACTACAACCACGGGGCCCAGGCACAAAACAAGCATCACTGATAAAACATAACAGGGAAAAGAAAACGGCCCCCAAACAGCCCAACCGTTCCAAAAACGTGCACAGGCACCACCTTCACCGAACAAAAATAAATCACGGGCTACACCTGAGCCCAAAACGCTAATTCTAACAACAATACTTTTCCACTCCAAACGTCATGATCTGTGACAAGGTCCTATGCACGAAAGCACGCAGAACATCTTGTACACACGTTCCCCACTTCGGAAACGTAGACCATTGCATGTAGGCTGAATGGATGACAAAATTTTAAAATGCGTGCACACTGGTGTTGTGGTAACACATCATCTCGGAAGTTGGAATGTCGCTGCCTTCACGGTGTGCAAAAATTGTCGCACAGGTAAAATCTGACCATTGGTGTACCTCGGGGCTCTAAATGAGGAACGAAAAGAAACAACAACAACAACAACAACAACAACAACAACAAAACCACAACGTCTAAGTGCTAGTCTGTTCCTACCCACCCCCACCCAAACCCAACCAACCCCTTTGACGTGATCTAAATGTACTTTTCATTTTTTGGTTCCTCCGTTACAGCTGTTAGACCTACCACAACCGTTTTTTGCCCACCTTTAAGGTAGCTGCATTCCGACTTCGGAAATAAATAGATACCAAACAACCCTCTCCACACATCCCCCCCCCCCTGTCATCAGTGCTATGTTAAACTTCATCGACCTTTATAGTCGACCATACATATTATATGAATATGGTGCTGAAATACAATGAGACTGAATGATGCGTGTCAACTCAAGTTGTTCAGTTCTGACTTTTGTTTCCTAGTATTTTGTATAATACTCCATTTCCCTGTAAGAATGTAGTAGTAGGCACCCATCAGTCTCGGAAGACTATGGAGTTGCGCTCTAGTTTTTAGGGCTCAAAGCCTGGGTAAGTAAGTATGGAGGGAAAGCTGTTACCCATGCAGCAGACCCCCCCCCCCCTCCACACCACTGGAATGATCCATTGGAAAGGCAATGACCGATACGAATGGTTCCAGTACCGTCGCAGGAGCCACCAGAACATTGCCATATACCTACAGTCCCGAGCCGCTCTGGGACTCCAACTCCCCGGTTTTTCTTCAGGGATGGTGTCTAAACACGACACCTGTGTGCATGCTGGTTTGTCTATAAGAATGACAGACCGAATTTTAAAGATTTCAAATTGGAAAAGTTGCAACCTCTTACCGAAAGTGAGTGTGAAGGTTTCGCTCATACCCAAAAAGAAAGGGAGAAGAAGAAGAAGAAAAGAAAAAGAAAAAACAAGAGAAGCAAAGCGCATAAACGTTAGCAGTTGGTTAAACAATACTTTGCGTGAGATCGAATCGTTAATAAAAATATTATTGTGTCAGTTGTGAGAAAAGGGCAAAGGGTGGGGGGGGGTGGGGGAGGGGGGAGTGTACAAAGAGAGGGAAGCAGAAGAGAGGGGAGATAAGTGTTTGATGATGACTATAGTTGATGATATCGTCACGATTTTTCTGTACTTTTGCTTTGTTTTGGGGGTGGTGGTTTTGTTTTGTTTTGTTTTGTTTTTTATTCCTGAAATATTTTGTAGGCTTGACATAGTCGTGGATTAGCTTCACAGACCAAAAACCTGTGTCAGTTATTGATGTCAGCTAACTGCCAAGGCATACACTAAAATGTTATTATGTCTTAAAATGTTGTGTTATGAAATTGCCTTCAGCCATGACAAGCACTTTACATAACAACCTGCACTCTCCTTTAAGAAGAAAAAAAATCCTCTGAGGTCGGAGTATGGCTGCCTATATGGCAAGGTTCTGGAGAAAACAGCCATACACTCAAACTTCTCATTCAGTGTGCAGTTTCAATCTCACAGTGATTCTCAGGTGGGATGAGTGAGTCAAGAGTGCGCATTGTGGGTGACCCCAAGAATATTAAGCTTGGGAAACGCACAACAACCAACATACGCCTCTTACTATCGAGCGAGTCTAATACTTACGTCACAGAAGTTCACAATGAGCGAGATATGAAAAAAAAATATATGAAGACACCTGAGGCACGTTTTGCAATCTGTACTTTTCACAATGGAAGAAGACACCTGCATCACCTGTACATCTCTAGAGGTCAGGTACTAGTAGACTAGAGTTTCAAAGCATAAAAAGAGACACTAACAAAGGTGCACCCACTTTTCTATAAAAAAAAAATAATAATAATAAAATAAAGAAAAAGAAAAAGAAAGAAAGAAAGAAAAAGGTTCGCTGTCGTTTGATCCTGCGTCAGTGTGTGTGTGTGTGTGTGTGTGTGTGTGTGTGTGTGTGTGTGTGTGTGTGTGTGTGTGTGTGTGTGTGTGTGTGTGTGTGTGTGTGTGTGTGTGTGTGTGTGTGTGTGGTGTGTGTTCGTTTTAACGTCCATCCACTTACAAGTCATTTTAGACTGGAGAAGGGAAGGAGGTGATAAAGTGAATATAGGTGTTTTGTTTGTTGAGTAGAATGAATGATAAAAAGCACCAAAAAAAACCCCATCTGACCATGAGAAAAGTCACTGAACTGCACATACAAAAAGAAGACAAAGGAAAAAAAAGTGTGGTGTGTGTGTGTGTGTGTTGTGTGTGTGTGTGTGTGTGTGTGTGTGTGTGTGTGTGTGTGTGTGTGTGTGTGTGTGTGTGTGTGTGTGGCGCGCGCGCGCGCGCGCGCGCACGTGCTCGAGCAAATTCTCTCTCTCTCTCTCTCTCTCTCTCTCTCTCTCTCTCTCTCTCTCTCTCTCTCTCTCTCTCTCTCTCTCTCTCACAACAACAAAAAAAATAATAAAAGAGAGAGAAACATAGAGACAGAGACAAAGAGACAGACAGACAGACATTTAGACAGAGAGACAGACAGACAGACAGACAAACAGACAATCAGGGAGTGTGAGAGATGTAGCCAGACGAGAGACTTTAATGAACATATGACCTACAACGATCCATCCATCTTAAAAACACATCCTTTTCCCTGTCCACCAGACCAAGAATAGTTGTCTGTGGGCTAGTCTTTTGGATGAGATAATATTTTTAAAAATCTGTGGCCGCTTCTCAGGCCTAGTCATAAAATAACTAAAGATTCGGTTGGTTGTTTTTTTTTTTAGCTACTCCTTTTGTTTAGAATCTGCATCCATTGATACATCATCTTAAAGAGTACGTCGTACACACTTTTAGGTGGCAAGTCATAGAAATGGTGTCATTTTGACTGCTATAGCCCAGTGTGTTACCTTTTTTTTTTTTTTTTTTTTTTTAGTTGTTACTCCTCCCCCCCCCCCCCCGTTCCTTGGGTAGAGCTTTGAGGTGTACTAATGGTGAGGGGGGGGGGGTTTGCGTGTGCCACCATTTTTGCCCACTGTCAATTTGAAGGTAACCGCATTCCAACATTGAGAATGATGTCTAAACACGCCACCTGTATGCATGCGTTTTTATTTTTGTTATCCGTTTTAACCGGCACGGATAGCGTACTGTGTGAAGAATAGCAGAACCGGTTTTAAGGTATGAGCAAGATATTATTCTGCGTGTGTTCACGAGCAGGCCCTTGGTTTGTAGCCTCATCCGAATGACCTTCAGAGGAGTGGAGTCAGCACTGATATCAAGCAGCTGCATTTATTTATTCATTATTCTTTTATATCGAGGATAATGGAAAAAGCACTCATGTGCTTTTTTACACCCAATCCCCGTGTGTATGCAGTTTTGTAAATGTCATCTGTTCCCACCGTCACACTGCACGATGGCCTACTCTTACGAAAAGCGGAACAGGATTAAACGTGCGGGCAAGATGTTCTGCGTGCGTTCGCACACGGGGCCTCGGTTTATACTATTATAGTCTCACCCGAAAGACTTTTGGGGAGAGCGGAGCCAGCACCGATGTTAACTCCAGAGGAAAAATCCCCTCGAACAGGAATAGAACGCGGGTCGTCAAATTGCCAGCGCAATGTTCTGACCACTAGGCATCCCGTCCCCCGGAAAATAACCATCTAACGGATGTATTGTGGTGGGTAGAACCTGGTTCGATCCTTGGACTGTCCCGACTCGCTAATAGTTACCAAACACACCACAAACCACACACACACACACACACACACACACACACACACACACACACACACACACACACACACACACACCAAACCCCGTAGGTAGTTGGAAAGGATGCGGGGGGGGGGGGGGGGGGGTTTTTATTCATATAAAAAAGATAAAAATGCGCTGACTTCTAGTTTATTCCAATTACTTTCTTTCTCTGACAGGAATGCTAATGGACCTTGTCTTTTTATTTATCATAGTTAAGTTACATGGTGAGAGAGGAGGCGAAAACATTTTGTCAACTATCTGTCACTAGTGTTAAACTATCCCATTCATTACACCCCTTTAAAAAAAAAAATTAATGCTATTTCATCTTTGTAAACTCCGGCCGAGGAAGTCAAGAGAGAGAGAGAGAGAGAGAGAGAGAGAGAGAGAGAGAGAGAGAGAGAGAGAGAGAGAGAGAGAGAGAGGAGAGAGAGAGAGAGAGAGAGAGAGAGAGAGAGGAGAGAGAGGAGATGGAGGGAGGTGGAGGGAGAGAAAGAGAGAGAGGAGGGGAGAGAGAGAGAGGGAGGGAGAGAGAGATAGGGAGGGAGGAGAGAGAGGGGGGGAAAGAGAGAGGGAGGGAGGAGAGAGAGAGAGAGAGAGAGAGAGAGAGGAGAGAGAGAGAGAGAGAGAGAGAGAGAGAGAGAGAGAGAGAGAGAGAGAGAGAGAGAGAGAGAGAGAGAGAGAGAGAGATGAGGAGAAAAAAAAATTGCAGAATTGACATCAAAACTATTTCCAAGGCCCGAGCTTGTTTGGCTCACAACTGACAGAAATGAAGGAATTCAGTGAAAAGTTATTCAGTGCACTGCCCCCAGTAACTCCCTATAGAGTTAAGGGAGGAGGGCAAAAAGGAGGAGGAGAAGTGAAGAGAGAAGAGAAGAGAGAAGTGAGAAGAGAGGAGGAGAGAGAAAAGAGAGAGATGAGACGAGAGAGAGAGAGACGAGAAGAGAGCAGAGAGAGACGAGATGGAGGAGAGAGGGGGAGGAGAGAGAGAGGAGAGAGAGAGAGAGAGAGAGAGAGAGAGAGAGACAAACAGAGACAGACAGACAGACAGACAGGCCAGATGTAGGCAGAGGAAAGACGATAATGAACATACGACCTACATGCTGCTCTCTGAAGACCATCTGCTGTGCAAGCCCTGCATACCCCTTCCTTTCATCTGCATACTTCAGGCTTTTATTGTGTGTAGAGAACACTGTACAGGATTACTTACAGGCACACCCAAGGCTCAAACAGCCCAGTGGTTAGAGCCTCTTGCTCATAAACTGACAGTAACAGAAGGGCAGCGGTTCGAATCTCTGCTCATACGTTCGTTGAAGATGATTTTCTCTGTAAAGAAGGGGGAGGGGGGGGTCGTTTTTTTTTTTTTAATGGTTTATTTCGTGTTTGTTTGTTCATGGTTTCTTCTTGTTGTTGGGGTGTTTTGGGGTGTTTTTTTGCCTTTGCTAGCCTGTGTTTTACCAATGGTCAGCCTTCTTTTTTCTTCTTTTTTTGTTCAAGGGGATTCCCCCCCCCCCCCCCTTCCCTGTGCTGACTCCACTCCCCTAGCAGTCCTTCAGATGAGACTTTAACCGAGACCCCGCCTGCGAACGCACACAGAACATGTTACGCACACTTTCAAACATGTTCCATCCACCGAAGTTGGAAGACAGCTACCTTCATTGTGGCCAATGGAGAAAAAAAACCGGTTTGCATAATTATATGCAAAAACCTCACGTTGGGGAACTTGGGAGTTCTAGCTGAGGACGAAAAATTAACAAAAAAATAATTTTAAAAACCAAAACAAATCCTGTTCTGCATTTTGGAAGAATGAGCCATTGCGTGCCTGCTGGTCTCAGTGGTCGCATTCATCTTCAGAGCAGCTTAACTTTTTCTGCCAGGCTGCATACTAACTAGTAGGTGTCTTCGTGTTTCTGTAACCCACCCAACGCTGACATGAACAGGATTACGGGATCCTAAACGTGCGTAGTTGACCTTAAAACCAATACTAGGACAAACGAGATGAGGAGAGAGAGAGAGAGAGAGAGAGAGAGAGAGAGAGAGAGAGAAGAGAGAGAGAGAGAGAGAGAGAGAGAGAGAGAGAGAGAGAGAGAGAGAGAGAGAGAGAGAGAGAGAGAGAGTACGAGACGGAAGAATGAGGGAGGTGGGGGGCAGATAAGATGAGCTGATGAATGGTATCATGGGTAGAATGTAATTCATTTACGTCAGTCCTTGGTCTGATGTATGCCGTTTTGTTATTGTGTACAGTACAAAAGCCTGTCTTCCATAGTTGTAGATAACTATTCATAACTTGTTGCTTTTTTTTTTTTTGCTGTGTTTTTTTTCTGTCGGTTGATCACGATGTGTGTGTTTAGGGAGGTGGGGGGGGGAGCTGGGGGAGTGAATATAAGTGCGTATGGGTGAGTGTATGAGAGAGGGAGAGAGAGGGGGGAGGAGGAGAGAGAAAGGGGAGAGAGAGAGAGGGGGGGGGGAGTCTTCAATTTTACCTCTCTCCAGAAAAAGATGTATCAGGCACTAAAAAAAAGGAACAGTTGAGTGTATGGGTAGGTGTATGTGCGTTTTAGTGTTTATATGCGCGCGTGCGTGTGTGTGTGTGTGTGTGTGTGTGTGTGTGTGTGTGTGTGTGTGTGTGTGTGTGTGTGTGTGGGGGGGGGGGGGGGGGGGGGCGGGCGGGCGGGCCTCTCTGCCTGCCTGCCTGCCTGCCTACATACTTCAATTCAATTCAATTCAAACACTTTGTTGTCTTACAAATAAAGAAAGTTATGTATATTACAAGCTATACATAAAAAGTAAACAACAAAAAGTATTTATCACAGAAAATACTACAAAAACTAGTATACGCACATCAGCACGCACACATTACAAGATAATTCCTATATCAATACAATACCAATACCAACACTTTACCATATTTAAAAAAAACAAAAGTATTCAAGAGGGGTCACAAAAGCCATACACATGAAAACAATAAACTGAAACACTTATCACAGAAACTAACCAAAAAATTCCATGATAAAAATCTTACACAGACGCGCCACCACGCACACACACATTAAGGCAATGGACAGGTCTGAACTTGAAGTTGACCTGTGACATCGTAAAATCCCTCACCTTTAATTCACCACTCGCCGCCGAGATTTGAACCCACAACTTCATGGACTCATCTGACTGAAGTTCAACAGTCTTAACCATTCGCCTATAGCGTCCATCACACGCTGACATGAATTTCGGGATCTTTAATGGGATAAATATCTGATCATCTGTGTGTATACGGGAATGGAGGTATGGCACTGGCAGGTCTGCACTTTTAAGTGGACCTAGGAGATCGTAAAAAAAAAAACAAAAACACCCAAGACTTAACTCACCAATTACCTGCTGAGATTCGAACTCACGACTTCATGGACCAATGGGGCTGAAGTCAAACGGGCTAAGCCACTTGGCTGCAGCGTCAGTCTCTATGTGACTTAAAAATATGATAATAAAATGATAATAAAAAAAAAAGATCAAAGGCATTGCCGATAGTGCATTGCTAATGCTAGTAATCTTTTCGGTTTTGAGTGAGCGAGACAGCTGGCAACACCGTGCAAGAAAGAAAGAAAGAAAGAAAGAAAGAAAAAAGAAAAAAAGAAAGAAAGAAAGAAAGAAGAGAGAAGAAAGAAAGAAAGAAGAAGAAGGAAAGAAAGAAAGAAAGAAAGAAAGAAAGAAAGAAAGAAAGAAAGAAGAAAGAAAAAAAAGAAAGAAAGAAAGGAAAAGAAAAGAAAGAAAAAAGGAAAAAAGAAAAGAAAAGAAATAAAGAGAGAAAAGTACAGAAAAGAAAAGAAAGAAAGAAAACAAAACAAAACAAAACAAAAGGAAAGACAGAAAAAAATGAACAAGGAAAAGAAAAAAAAAAAAAAAAAGAAAAAAAGAAACAAAGAAAAAACGAAAAGAAAGAAAGACAGAAATAATATTTTTAAAAAAAGAAAGAGAAGAACGATATATAAAAAAGAAAGAAACCAATCCAATCCATTCATGTTGTTCATAGCCCCGCCTACCACACAGGCCATATCGGGGCTGTCACCTCGTAAAATTTTTAATCTCGTATTAAAACTGAACCACGAAAAAGAAAGTAAGGGGGGAAGAAAAAAGAAAGATAGACAGTAAGAACTGAAATGAAAGAAAACAAAAATGACAAGAATGAAGAAAGAAAGGAAAGAATAACAGGACAAAATAGAAAAAAGAAAAGAAAAGAAAGACAAGACAAGAAAAAAGAAGAAAGGAAAAGGAATAAAAAACAGAAAGACAGTAAAGAAAAAAAAAAAAAAAGACATAAAAAAGAAAGGAAGAAAGAAATGGAAAGAAATAAAGAAATGAAAACAAAGGAAAAAATCAAAGATAAGGATATAAGAAAGAACACATAAAAAGAAGTAAAGAGAGAAAGGAATGAAATAAAGAAAGAGACAAAGCAAAGAAAAGAAAGGGGGTGAGGGGTAGAGAAAGACAGAGCAAAGAGACAGACAGATAGACAGACAAAAAACAGAAGGAAAGAAAGAAGGAATAAAAAAAAAATTTTAAAGGAAAAGATAAAGAAGGATAAAAAGCGGAAAGAAACTAAAAAGAAAAGAAAAAGAACGAACGTAGAAAGCAAAGACAGAAAGAAAAAAAACAAAGAGAGAAAGAGCGAAAGAAAGAAAAGATAGAAAGGAAGACAAAAAATGGGAAGAAAGAAAATAAAAAGACACACAGGCAGACAGATAGACAGACAAAAAAAACCAAAAAAAAATGAACATAAAAGAAAGATATACAGAAAAGGAAAGAGCAAACTAGCCCATAAACCAGCCAACCCACCAGCCAGCCAGCCAGCCAGCCAACCAACCGACCAATCAATCAACCATCAACCAACCAACCGATCTACCAACCAACCAGCCAAACAGCCAACCACAACCAACCAACCAACCGAAAGAAACTCAGGACATCATTACATAAAACAACAGCAAAAATCTCTCTCTCTCTCTCTCTCTCTCTCTCTCTCTCTCTCTCTCTCTCTCTCTCTCTCTCTCTCTCTCTCTCTCTCTCTCTCTCTCTCTCTCTCTCTCTCTCTCTCTCTGTGCATTTCCGTTGTGTGTGGTGTCTACTCTTCTCCTGTCTTTCTTCATTTTGCAGGAGGTAATCTCTTGACATCAGCCAACACACTCCGACTTCAGAGCAGCTCATTTCATGATACAGGCTGCATGCTGGGCATGTGGTATATATCTCCATCACCCACAGATTACTGACATGAAATAAGGAATCTTTTAACGTGCATATTTCATATTCTGTATCTGTATGTACATGAAGGGAATTTAGGCACTGGCAGGTCTGTACTTGAAGCTCACCTGGGAGATAATTAAAAATTCTCATCGCTAATTCACTACACGCCATCGAGATTTCGAACCCGCGGCTTCACGGACCATAGAGACTGGAAGTCGAATGGTCTTAACCACTCAGCTATAGTATCTGTCTGATTCTAATTATTCTTAGCTTACTGCCTTCTCATCTTTGTGTGAAATCAGAAGAAGAAGAAGAAGAAGAAGAAGAAGAAGAAGAAGAAGAAGAAGAAGAAGATGAAGAGAAGAGAAGAAGAAGAATGCGAAGAAGAAGAATTGCGAAGAAGAAGAATTCGAAGAAGAAGAAGAAGAAGAAGAAGAAGAAGAAGAAGAAGAAGAAGAAGAAGAAGAAGATGAAGAGAGAAGAAGAATTGGAAGAAGAAGAAGAAGAATTGCGAAGAAGAAGAAGAAGAAGAGAAGAAGAAGAAGAAGAAGAAGAAGAAGAAGAAGAAGAAGAAGAAGAAGAAGAAGAAGAAGAAGAGAAGAAGAAGAAGAATGAGAGAAGAAGAAGAAGAAACAAGAACAAGAACAACAAGAACAAGACAACAAGACAAGAACAAAGCTTACACCATACACATGGATGATTGCAAGTAAAAAATAAAAAATAATAATAATAAAAAAAAGATAAAGAACTTATCAGACACTGGATATATCATTTCATGACAGCTGTGAATTGATTGGGGAGGGGGGACGGGGGGGGGGGGTGGGGGTGGCTGAGGGTCCGGAAGTGGGTGTGATGGTGGGGGTGAATGTGCGGATGCCGTGCAGGATTATAATGATTATGAGATTTGGTTTGTTTTTACGCGAGCTTTTTGATGTTTGTTTTGTTGTTGTTGTTGTTGTTGTTGTTGTTGTTGTTGTTGTTTTTTGGGGAGAGCAGATGCTACGAGAGATGTTGCATAATTATTGCAGTTGAGTGGAATGGAGTGTGTTGTTTGTGTTGTGTGGTATTGTACTGTATTACGTTGTATTGTGTTGTATTGTTTTGTAATGAGTTGTGTTGTGTTGTGTTGTAGTGTAGTGTAGTGTAGGTTTATGTAGTGTAGTGTAGTGTAGTTGTCAGTGTTTGTATGTAGTGTAGTGTGTGTAGTGTAGTGTAGTATGTAGTGTATGTGAGTGTAGTGAGTGTAGTGTAGTGTGTTGCGTTACAGTGGTTGGAATTGCATTGCGTTGTGTTGTGCCGTGGTGTGTGTTACGTTGCATTGCGTTGTATTGTGTTCTATTGTTTTGTGTTGTCTTTTCTTGCCTTGTCTTACATTGAATTGCATTGTTTTGTACTGTATTGTCTTGTATTGTATTGCATTTTATTGTAGTGTATTGTGTGTATTGTATTGTATTATGTTGTGTTGTGTTGTCTTTTGTTTTGTTGTGTTGTGTTGTTTTATTATGTTTGTTGTGTTGTGTTGTATATTCTGTTGTTTGTGTTTATTTCTGTTGTGTTGTGTTGTGTTGTATTATTGTTTTGTGTTGTGTTGCCTGCATGACATGTCTCGGAAAGCTGACAACAGCAAGGAGTGGAGGAAGCTGGTTGCAAAATCTTCAGTGGTTCCCCCAACTGTCGACCAGACGACAGGATAGGTGAAGTGAAGTGTGGGAGAGGTGTTGTACAGACACCAGAGTTTCTTTTGCAGGAAATCCTTGCTTTTTTTTCTGAGAGGAGTACCGCTCTCTGTAAGTGTTATTCATTTCGTTGCTGCGTAAAATTCAGGCTGCTCTTCCCAGAAGAGATTGCATCGCCACAAGAGCAGCGCCATCCATTTTTTTCTTTTCCTTTTTGAAATTAAAAAAAAAATTATACCACTTTATGTCACAGCAGATTTCTCTGCATGAAATTCGGGCTGCTCTCCCCGGGGAGAGCGCGTCGCCACAAGTGCAGCGCCTACCCATTATTTTTATCATCCTGTATGTATATGTATACATTTGTTTATTTATTTTTATTTATTCACTTGGAATTTTCCATAGATTTTTGCAAAAGAACAGCTCTCTTGTTGCCGTGAGGGGTTTTACGTGCGCTTAAAGCATATTGCACACGGAACCACAGTTAATCATCTCATTCGAAAGACTAGAACACAGACCACCACTCACGGCAGTCAAGTGGTTAGAGGGGAAGGGGGGGGGGGTGAGAGTTTCAGGCACTATTGGGATCGAACCATCATCGCACCCCTACTTCAAACCCCGAACTTTTCGCTTTCAAGGCAGGTGCGTTACCTCTAGACCTGTGATCCATCACTGAATACCACTAGAACCCCACCCCCCCCACCCAAAGCACAAAAAGATAGAGGACACGTGTGACATCTGTGATTTGACAACCATTGTGAGGGCTTGGCTCTTGTAGGAGACTCATCTTTATGATGGATGGGACCAGGCACACTGTGAATATCCATCCAGATGTTTCCTTCTCTCTGTCTCTCTCTCTCTTTATTCTTCTGATCTCTTTCTTTCTTTGAACTTTTGTGAATATAGTATGTGTGTATAGAGTATAGTGTTAGTGTGTGTTGTGTGTGTGTGTGTGTGTGTGTGTGTGTGTGTGTGTGTGTGTGTGTGTGTGTGTGGTGTGTGTGCGTGCGTGCGTGTTTTGGGAGGGGGGTAGTTTGCAGATGCGGGTCTGTGGCACACATCACACGCACGCACGCAGCGCGCGCCCCGCTGCACGCCACGCACGCACGCACACACACACACACACACACACACACACACACACACACACACACACACACACACACACACACAACCACAAGCGTACATACTTCTGCCTTCGTCACAAAGATTGAACTATCCATCTGGCAGGTGAAAAAAAAAAGAGTAAAAACCCCCTGAAAAGACTCCATCTACGTGTTTTTTTTTCTTCAAGTATTCGTTCATTCGAGGAAAATGGAATAAGAATTGTGTACTTTTTTCTGCATCCAGTCTCCGTGACCATGCAGTTTGTCAACATTGTCCATCCTTTTGCATCGGTATGCGACGCTAACGGCCTCCTTTTTAAAATACAGAACGGGGTTTAGCCTAACGCATGTTCAAGACGGGATAGCTCAGTGGTCAGAGAGCTTGTTTTCCCCCAGCCATGTTAAAGCAGCGTCGAGCGTGGTTACCAATTGAATGGGTGACCGTTTGCGCAGCCTTGGCTTCAGTACATTCCCCCAGTTCCCCCAGCTTTAAATGGGTACCTTCCCTCTTTAGGGTCAGGTGAGGGGAAAGCAGCGAGGGAGAGGAGATGGGCCCACCCTCATTATGCTGGCCCCCAGAGAAGCTGAGGTCTCTGACGCCTCGCTCCCCTACGACCACCATCTTTAGGACACCTTTACCTTACCTTTTACAAGATGTACTGCACAAAGCGCCTTGGTTTTTATAGTCTAATCCAAAGGATTTTGGGGGGTAATAGAATCGACACTGATGTTAACTCCATAGGGGAAAACTTCCCCCGGACGGGCGTCTCAGTGGTAAGCTCGAATTGTCTCGAACCCGGCCGCCAGATCGCCAGCGCAACTCGCAAGGCTCTAACCACCGAGCTACCCCTTTCCACTCTCTACTCCTTAGTAGCTCCCAGCTTTCGGCTATCTGCGTGTGCCCTTGGAAAAGGCACTTTACGGCTATTTTCTCACCCCACCCAGGTGTAAAAGGGAGTACCAACCTTGTGTTGGGGGTTAACCCTGCGATAGACTGGCGTCCTATCCAGGGGGGAATCTATGACTCTCAGTCGCTTAACGCCACAGAAACCGGGATAAGCACCGGCCTGATGAGCCTTAGGCTCGGGACAGACTTTGACTTCAACTCCTTAGTAGCAGTAAGCGGTTCACACCCTGCGCTCTCAAGTTAATATACATCGCATCACCAGTTCTACGTTCTAACCACATGCTAGTGGGTCATCCCATCTCTTACGATTGATGAGGCAGAAAGACCATTATAGAGAATGATAAGCTGTCTGGAGACGAGGGGGGTGGGGTGGGAGAGGAGAAAGAGAGAGGGGAGAGGGGGAGGAGGGGGGAGTAGAGGGAGGTGGAGAGAAGGGGGAGGAGG
>CM060321.1:49592760-49595260 GCA_030674155.1 Stramonita haemastoma | reverse complement strand
GAATATCTTGCCCACACGTTTGAAACTGGCTCCCTCTTTCGGATGAGTAGGTCATTGTGTGCGGGTAAGAACGGATGACAAAATTAAAAAAAAAAAAAAACAACTGCATGCACACTGGTGTAGTGCTTAGACATCATCCCCAAAGTCTCTCGTGTTCAAAAACGTCACAAAAGATGTACTGATTGATGTGCTGAAATAGGGCTACGTGATGCTGTCCCAAACGTATGCTTAGTTCACATACAGATCAACGAGATTGTCACAATAGCAGGGTTGACACGAGAACACACGAGTGAGTAGGGTTGTCCCAGTCACTGTGCAGGTAGGCTGGCTGTCGAGTCAGTGAGGTTGTCACAAAAGTTGGGCTGATATACTGACACATGACAATGAGATTGTCATCAAAGCTGACCAGATATATTGACGTACATCAGTGAGGTGATCATCAAAAGAAAGGGCTGCTAATTATGTTGACATACAGGAGCGTGAGGTTGTTACCAAAAAAAAACTGGACTGATATGTTGACTTATGTCAGTTAGGTTGTGACAAAAGCTGCGCTGATATGTTGATAGTATATCAGTAAGAATGTCATAAACGTTGGGGCGATATATTGCCATAAGTCAGGTCGCCACAAAAAGGGCTCGCATGTTCACATACATGTATTTGCCATTGTCACAAATGTTGACATACAGAAGCGTGAGGTTGTTACGAAAAACTGGACTCATACGTTGACTTATGTCAGTTAGGTTGTCACAAAAGCTGTGCTGATATGTTGATGTATATCAGTAAGAATGTCATAAACGTAACATAAACGCTGGCCCCAACATGTTTTAAGTTAACATACAGATGAATCCGGTTATCACAAAAGCTGAACTGATATGTTAAGAGACTAGTCAACAAGGCTGTCACAACAGGGGGCTGACAATCATGTTAACACTCAAGTGACCAAGGTTGTCACAACTGCTGGTCTGATATGTTGACACTCAAGTGACCAAACTTGTCACAACTGCTGGACTGATATGTTGACACAAGTGACCAAAGTTGTTACAATCGCTGGACTGATATGTTGACACAAGTGACCAAAGTTGTCACAATCGCTGGACTGATATGTTGACACACAAGTGACTTAAGTCACCATTAAATTTAGACTGATATGCTGACACACAAGTGACTTAAGTCACCATTAAATTTAGACTGATATGTTGACACACAAGTGACTTAAGTTACCATTAAATTTGGACTGATATGTTAACACACAAGTGACTAAAGTTGTTGCCATTAAATTTAGACTGAAATGTTGACACACAAGTGACTTAAGTTGCCATTAAACTTGGACCGAAATGTTGACACACAAGTGACGGAAGTTGTCACAATCGCTGGGCCGACACATCGACGTAGAGCTTAGTCAGGTTGGCCCTCAACCTGCCCCAAGGACTGAGGGTGGTGATGGTCAGCTGCCAGAGGTCGGTGATGGCGGACTCGCTGAGGGCAGTGCCTGCCAGCTTCAGGGTGTGAGACTCCTGGTAACGCTTCAGCAGCTTGCCATCGTCCACCTCCAGGTCGCCACTGATGTCCAGGTACTGCAGGGAGGAGTTACCGGCAGCTAAAGGCAGCAGGCCATAGACGTAGCCATCATCCACTGGAACATAAGGAGTGGTGAAGGAAGCTTTGTAAGCTCAGGGATGTTGTCTGGAGTCAGGACCACCACGAAACCTGAACAAAACGCGGGCCAGTGAGTCTGGTTGGCCAGAAGGGATGTATGCACGTACCACTTGCTCTTCGGATCTCGAACAATCACAGAGGTGTGTTTTGGCTTTGCACTGCACATGACGGTATGTCTATGGTTCGCTAATCGCTGTAGAAAGTTCTCCACGAGGTTAAACACATTGACAAAGACGTCGTCATCCGTTTTAAGAACAAAGCGAGCATGCGAACAATGCTCATTTATCCAGCGGAGCACATTCACAGCTTTCAGCGTCAAGTTTTGAAAGGAGTCCTCAAAATGTCCTTGTAGAACGTCCCCAAAATTGGCCTGTTCCGTGTTGACCAGAACCTGACTCAAGGGATCAGACCTGTCTGTGCCCAAGGCAAAAAGCCTTCTCACTGTCAAACCGCTGATTGTATCAACAGCTGCCCAGGTCTCCCTGAGCAGCCGACGTCTGTTGTAGTTCTTGACACTGCTGTGGACCACAATCAACAAATCCACAGAGACGTTGCTGCAGACGTCAGGACTGGAGATGAGGTTGTCCCGTAAAAACGGATGGCGCTGTGAGGGAACGTACGGCCTGACAGCTGTCCGCTCCTGCTTCAGCCAAGGGGGGTCCCTGACTGCACCGGCGGGGGCCTTGGTGAGCAGTTTGGAGATGTGCCTGAGGGAGTCCTCTGACAGAGCCACAGAGTCGTGCTTCAGAGCTGACTGGTACTTGCGGAAGAGGTCGTAGCGCGACATCTGGATCAGCGTGGTGGAGATCATGAAGAGGGTGGCTCCAATGACAGCCATCGCCAC
>CM060321.1:49585260-49587760 GCA_030674155.1 Stramonita haemastoma | reverse complement strand
AATGGGATAAGCACTCATGTGCTTTTTTACATCCAGTCCCCGTGTGTATGCAGTTATGTAAATATTGTCATCTGTTCCCACCGGCACACAATGGTCTACTCTTACGAAAAGCGGAACAGGTTTTAACGTGTGCACAAGATGTTCTGCGCGCGTTCGCACACGGGGCCTCGGTTTACAGTCTCATCCGAAAGACTTTTGGGGGGAGTGGAGTCAGCACTGATGTTAACTCCAGGAGAAAAATCCCCTCAAACGGGAATCGAACTCGGTGGAGAGAGAGAGAGAGAGAGAGAGAGAGAGAGAGAGAGGAGAGAGAGAGAGAGAGAGAGAGATGAGAGAGAGAGAGGAGAGAGAGGAGAGAGAGAGAGAGAGAGAGAGAGAGAGAGAGAGAGAGAGAAATCATATTCGTTTATTTCAAGTACCAGTCCCCACCCTTAACGGTATAACACCATGACTGAAAACCACTAAAACAAACAAGGAAAAACCAAAACCAAAGCAAAACAAGCAACAACAACACAAAAATAAAAAAAGCAACAACGACGGTAATAAAACACACCATACAAACACATTAATCAGAACAAACGGGGAAGAATAAACTCCAACCAATATTCATCATTATGAAAATCAACAGCAGCAAACCAGAACAGCTGCAAGAGAGAGAGAGAGAGAGAGAGAGAGAGAGAGAGAGAGAGAGAGAGAGGAGAAGAGAGGAGGAGAGAGAAGAGAGAGAGAGAGAGATTCACACAACATAATTGCGTAAAGCTTTCGCCCGTTGCAAAGGGACGGCAATGGGACGGCAGAGATGCACTGACATACAATCATTGACAACACAGCACAAACGATGAAGTCCGTGCAAGGTGTCCATGTCACTCTGCCATCTGTCCTTTATGCCCACTGGCCCGTGATATTCCGTCACAGGTATGCGTGCAGAAAGTTCTCTCTCTCTCTCTCTCTCTCTCTCTCTCTCTCTCTCTCTCTCTCTCTCTCTCTCTCTCTCTCTCTCTCTCTCTCTCTCTCTCTCTCTCCCTTCCTCTCTCTCTCTCACTCACACACACACACACACACACATACACACACGCGCGCATGCACCTACACACATATATACACCCACGTGCGCGCGCCCTACTGAGAGAGAGAGAGAGAGAGAGAGAGAGAGAGAGAGAGAGAGAGAGAAGAGAGAGAGAGAGAGAGAGAGAGAGAGAGAGAGAGAGAGAGAGAGAAAGAGGCAGGGAGAGAGAGAAAGAGGCAGGAGGGGAGAGAGAGAGAGGGAGAAGAGGAGAGGAGGAGAGAGAGAGGGATGGAAGGGAGGGAGAGGGAGAGGGAGGGATGGAGGAGGGGATGGAGGGAGAGAGAGAGAGGAGAGAGAGAGAGAGAGAGAGGGGGAGGGGGGAAGAGAGAGAGAGAGAGGAGAGAGAGAGAGAGAAGAGGGAGAGAGAGAGAGAGAGAGAGAGAGAGAGAGAGAGAGAGAGAGAGAGAGAGGGAGAGAGAGAGAGAGAGAGAGAGAGAGAGAGAGAGAGAGAGGAGAGAGGGGAGAGAAGAGAGAGAGACAGAGAGAGAGACAGAGAGAGACAGAGAGAGACAGAGAGAGAGAGAGAGGATCGTCTCATACCACTAATAGTGAACAGACGTTGAATCGAACACATACGATCGAAATGTCCCTGGGGAGGGGAGGGGAGGGGAGAGAGGGAGGGGGAGTTTAAACGTGAAAAGAACGGGAGGGTGGTGGCGAGTTTGTGCCCCAGATTGATAAATAACAAAAAAAATGTCGCCAGTGGTTGTGATAAACACACCACAAAACAAATAATGCCAGCAGTGCGTAACTGACAAGAGAGGATAAAATCAAGCCAATAATGGCAGCAGATGTTGTTTTGCGGCATAAGATTTCGAATCGCATGGAAGTTTAAAAAACAAAACAAAAAACGACCTGATCAATAAAAGGACGCCCTTTAGGAGAAGAAAAGGTCATTTTACAGAACCAGCCGGTTATGGGATAGCCAAGGGGGCGGGATATCTAAGAGGTCAGAGCGCTGGCTTTCCCCAAGTCAAGTTAAGCAGCATCGAGCGTGGTTACCAGTTGGATGGGTGACCGTTTGCGCGCCTTGGCTTGAGTACAGTCCCCCCCCCCCCCCCCCCCCCAGTTCACCCAGCTGTAAATGGGTACCTGCCCTCTTTAGGGGCATGGAAGGTAAAGCAGTGAGGGAGAGGAGATGGGCGCCGCCCTCAATATGCTGGCCCCTAGAGAAGCTGAGGTCTCTGATGCCTCGCTCCCCTACAACCGCTTAGGTTATGGGACACCTTTACCTTTTTTTAACATAACCAGCATTTTCGTGCGTGCGGTGTCGTTAATTGGCTTTCACGTCGCTAACCGGTACAAGACGCGTTCAAATGCGTAAACCCAGTCCAGAAGTAACCAGAAACGAGTTTCGAAACATCTTGGAAAACATTTTCTTTACATCATCAACACAGATGTCAACACGGCCACAAAATAACGCGAATACAGAGA
>CM060321.1:49567760-49577760 GCA_030674155.1 Stramonita haemastoma | reverse complement strand
AATATGCTGGCCTCTGGAGAAGCTGGGGGTCTCTGATGCCTTGCTCCTCTACGACGCATAGGTTATGGGACACGTTTACTTTTGCCTACCAGCAGGAGTTAACGATTGAAAGGACAGTGCCATCAAGCCACTTCCATCATTGGGATCGCCGATGACATACACCAGTGGCCTCTTCCTCTTTTTATAGGAACCTGCTGCATCTCCCATCCCATCCACCCATTCCCCATTACCCCCTCCCACCCCCCCACCCACCATCCCCTACCCCCAGCCTACCACAGCACATGTGTCAACGTGCATCTTTATCTGTCAAGACGAAGATGGACTCTTTATGAAGTCAGGTTTGGGCGTAAGGAAACGTATAAAGCACGTCATCTTTGGGGGGTTGGGGGTGGGGGTTGGGAAGAGATGGAGGTTGTTTATGAGTGTGTGTGAATTGTGGGGGGGGGGGTGGATGGTGGGGGTGGAGGTGGGGGGGAGAGAAAGAGAGTGTGTATGTGTGTGTATGTGTGTGTTGGAGCGGGGAGGGAGGTGGGTCGTATGTGTGTGATAGGGGGAGGTTTATTTTTATTTATTTTTCTTTTATATCGAGGATAACAGAATAAGCAATCATGTGCTTTTTTTCATCCAGTCCCCGTGTGTATGCAGTTTTGTCAATATTGTCATCTGCTCCCACCGGCACACAAATAGCCTACTCTCACGAAAAGGGAACAGGATTTAACGTGTGAGCAAAGATGTTCTGCGTGCGTTCGCACACGGGGTCTCGGTTTAGTCTCATCCGAAGGACTTTTGGGTAGAGAGTGAGTCAGCACTGATGTTAACTCCAGGGTAAAACTCCCCTCGAACGGGAATCGAACCGTGGTCGTCAAATTGCGAGCGCAATATTCTGACCACTAGGCTATCCGTCCCCCCAATAAGTCAAGTCAAGTCAAAAACACTTAATCATCCCTGAAGGGCAATTACAATACTGACAGGCATATTGATACGAATCATAATCAAAGGACGCAAGATAGCTATATTTCATATTTGTTCAAACATTAGACCTTCAAATAAAAATATCACAATACACACTCGTATGCGTGCGCGCATGCAACACACACACACACACACACACACACACGCACGCACGCACGCACAACACGCACACACGCACACACTCACACACTCACACACTCACACACACATACACACCACCATAATATATGGACACAATGTTTTTAAAACCATTGACTAGAAAAGACATAACCACTTTTATTTACACATGTATGTACACAGCACTCGCAAACACCCATTACATGTACACACACACACACACACACACACACACACACACACACACACACACACACACACACACACACACACACACACACACACAATGACCTTGGGTCATGCAATCAGCGCATGCCTCGGGTACCAGAGATACTAAAGCAGGAACTGTTAAAGCTACGTAAAGAATGGTCCATCTTACCAACATTTGTAAAGACAGATAATATTCAGGAAATGAGCTCAAACTGCCAACACATATGTGGCCTGTTACAGTTTTACGTGCATAACAGAATCCAGCAAACCGTTGGTTCTTACGAAAATCTTCTATCAATCCTAAAGAAGCGTAAACTTAAATGGTACGGCATGTCACAAGATCGAAAGGACTTGCAAAAACAATACTGCAAGCTGGACACTGCCATGGAGGAAGAAAAAGAGGCAGACCAAGAGAAGAGATGGGAGGACAACATCAGCGAATGGACAGGCCTAGAACTCAACAAAACCCTGAGAAAGGCAGAACAGAGAGAGGAATGGAGGGAACTGGTTGTCAAGTCTTCATGGGTGCCCCCACGGTCGCAATACTGAGGGATAGATAGAAATAGATAGATAGATAGATAGATAGATAGATAGATAGATAGATAGATAGATGGATGATGGATGGATGGATGGATGGATGGATGGATGGATGGATGGATGATAGATAGATAGATAGATAGATAGATAGATAGATAGATAGATAGATAGATAGATAGATAGATAGATAGATAGATAGATAGATAGATAGATAGATAGATAGATAGATTCTTAAAGCTGCGGATGAAAACCGAACTGAATGTGCAGAGATGTTGGCTCTACAGAAAACTCCTAAGAACAAGCATTTAGTTTTTATTAGATATTGCGCTATATGCATTTCATATCATTATTACTCAGTAGTCAGTCAGTAGGCTATCTGTCAGTCTCGAAAGACGATGGAGTTGCGCTCTATGCTCTAGAGCACAAAGCCTGGGTAAGTAAGTATGGAGGGCAAGCTGTTACCCATGCAGCAGAACCCTCTCCCCGATCCCTCTCCACGTCGCTGGAATGGTCCATTGAAAAGAAAGGCAATCGCCGATACGAATGGTTCCAGTGCCGTTACAGGAGCCGCCATGAACGTTGCCATTCATACCTACAGCCCCGAACCGCCCTGTGGATTCCAAACCTCCGATTTTTCTTCAGGGATGGTGTCTAAACACTACATCTGTGTGCATACTGTTTTTTGTGGGTTTTTTTATGTTATCCGCACCTACCGGCATACAATGGCCTGCTCTTTCGAAAGGCGGAACGGGTTTTTAGCATGTGCGCAAAATCTGCGTGCGTTCGCAGACGGGGCCTCGGTGTATTATCTCATCCGAATTATGACTATTATCATATTATTAATTAAACTGAACTGAATGACGAACAATCCGAAGCAGTTTGGAAGAGCTGAACAAACAACCTGAATTGTGAGGCCTGGTTAGGAAAAGGAGCTAGTTTGAACATGCTTTGAGATCTCTGACCTGCAGACACGTCATTCATACAGACATGTCATTGTCATGCCATGTCATTCATACAGACATGTCATTGTCATGCCATGTCATTCATACAGACATGTCATTGTCATGCCATGTCATTCATACAGACATGTCATGCATGTCACATACCATGTCATCGTCATGCCATGTCTTTCATACACACATGTCATCGTCATGCCATGTCTTTCATACACACATGTCATCGTCATGCCATGTCATCTATACAGACATGTCATGGTTACGCCATGTCATCTATAAAGACTGTAGCCCAGGGCAAAATAGAGGGCAAGAGACGACAAGGAAGACAACCCACATCCTCGGTGGAGAACACAGCTGGGTGCAGGGACTTGGGGACAGATAAAATGGATCGGTGGTCTAGGTGGTAACGCGCCTTGCCTAGAAAGCAAAATGTCCGGGTCAGAGTGTGCGGTGGTTTGTACCCCGTTTGGGCCCAAAACTTCCCCCCCCCCATCCATTAAACCCTGAGTGGTGTTCTGAGCGCTAGTCTTTCGGATGAGACGATAAACCGAGATCCCGTGTGTTACACATCACAATTTAGCGCACGTAAAAGAACCCACGGCAATAAAGGGGGATGACTCTGGCAAAACTCTGTCGAAAAAAGCCACTCTGATAGGGACACAAATACAGTTTGCATGCAGGAAAAAGAAAAAAAAATAGGTAGGATGCTGCACTTGTGGCGACGCGCTCTCCCCGGGGAGAGAGAGCAGCCTGAATTTCATGCAGAGAAATCTGCTGTGACATAAATTGGTACAAAATACAAAATACAAATCTAACATAAGGAGTGAAGACATGAAGGGATGGGGACACTTAACGAGGTGCGAAGCAGCAGCTGTCTTCAAAGATGATGGCGCCCACAGCATCAGTTTCAGTGTCGTGTCAAGTCAACATTTTATATCCAGATGGAATAGTGAGAAAGCAATAACGTTTGGCTTCTTTTTCTTTTTTCGTCAAGCCGTCAAGTGTCAGTTTGTGTGTAGGGGGGGGTTGGGGTGGGGGTTGGGGGTGGGGGGTGGTGGTGTGTGTGTGTGTGTGTGTGTGTGTGTGTGTGTGTGTGTGTGTGTGTGTGTGTGTGTGTGGTGTGTGTGTGTGTGTGTGCTCATTCAGTCATGACTGAAACTTTCCCATCATGTCCAAAACATCTGTTCACTGTAATTTCAGACGGTAGTGTGTGTGTGTGTGTGTGTGTGCGTGTGTGTGTGTGTGTGCGTGTGTGTGTGTGTGTGCGTGCGTGTGTGCGTGCGTGCGTGCATGAGTGCGTGCGTGTGTGCGTGCGTGCGTGAATAGATTAAGATTCATAATATTTATTGCAATAAAAGTCATATAGACATATTTGGACACAACAAAACCAACATCATTTGGAAAGGCATTCGCCGATACACTTGGTTCTAGTGCCATCGCAGGAGCCGCCAGAACGTTGCCATATACGGCCCCGAACCGCCCTGGGGACTCCAACTCCTTGATTTTTTCTAAGGGACGGTGTCTAAACGCGACACCTGTGTGCATGCTGGTTTTTTTTATGTTGTTGTCATCCGCTCCTACCAACATACAACAGCCTGATTCATCCGAAAGGTGGAGCGGGTTTAAACGTGTGCGCAAGATGTTCTGCGTGCGTTCCCACACGATGCCTCTCATCCGAATGACTTTGAAATTTAGTTTGATTTTTTCGTCAAAATGGAAAGAAAGGGCGAGGGTGGGAATCGAACCCAGAACCTCACGGTTTACTTGTTGGCAGGCAAACGTCTTAAACACACTGCCACCTTCCATGTGTGTGTGTGTGTGTGTGTGTGTGTGTGTGTGTGTGTGTGTGTGTGTGTGTGTGTGCGTGTACGTGTGTGTGTGTGGCGCGCGCGCGCGCGCGCGCGTGTGTGTGTGTGTGTGTGTGTGTGTGTGTGTGTTGTGTGTGTGTCAAAGTCAAGTCAATCAAAGTCAAATTTTTATTTACAGATGGTACATTGAGTAAGCAAAACAATTGCTTTTTTTCATCAAGCCATCTACAAAGAAAAGTATGTAAGAAAATGAAAAAGAAAAATATCAACAATAATGACAACAACAATGATAACAGCAATAAAGAGGACTGTGTATGTGTGTGTGCGTGTGTGTGTGTGTGTGTGTGTGTGTGTGTGTGTGTGTGTGTGTGTGTGTGTGTGTGTGTGTGTGTGGTGTGTGTGTGTGTGTGTGTGTGCGTGCGTGTTTGTGTGTGCGCGCGCGTGTGTGTGGTGTGTGTGCGCGCGTGTGCGTGTGTGTGTGTGTGTGTAGGAGGTGTGCGCCCATGTAGGAGGGTGTGCCTGTGAGAGATTGTCCAGGTGTGAGAAAAACAAGGATGGGAACTTTGCAAACTGTCCTGCAATTGATGCTGAGGCCAGTAGTTTTACCCTCCACACACACACATACACACACACACTACACACACACACACACACACACACACACACACACACACACACACACACACCACACACACACACACCACCACCACCACCACACCACCCCACCACACACACCACCACACACACCACACACACACACACAACACACACACACACACACACACACACACACACACCACACACACACACTACCCCCCCCCCACACACACACACACACACATACACACACACTACACACACCACACACACACAATAAAGGACTGTAATGATCCGTGATGTGAACAATAACAAGATCCCTGATGTCAACAACAATACTTCGTCAACATTTTCATCCATCTGGAAAGAACAAAGCCTGACAGAAGCCCACAGTGGGAAAATTCACACACAGATTAATTTTACACTAATCTTTCTCTGTTCTCTTTGATAGGGACGGGTCAGCTCAGTGGTCAGAGCGCGTGCTTTCCCAAGCTAGTGAAGCAGCATCGAACGTGCTTACCAAAGCGGATGGGGGACCGTTTGTGCGCCTTGGCTTCAATACAGACCTCCCGTTCACCCAGCTGTAAATGGATACCTGCGCTGTTTACGATCAAGGAAGGGAAAACAGCGAGGGAGAGGAGGAAATGGGCGCCGCCCTCAATATGCTTGGCCCCCCTAGAGAAACTGAGGTCTCTCTTGACACCTCGCTCCTCTACGACCAGAGAAGTTATGGGACACCTTTACCTTTTTTTTTTTAATCTTTTACTCTGTCCACGTGTTTTGTAATTAAAACAATGTCAAATTCTAGAACAAGGTTGGATCTTGTAATCACGTCAAGCAGGTTTCAGTTTCTTCCATACAATGTCTAAGTCAACCTGTTCCCCTGTTCGGAAGAGTAGGCCATCTGTGTGCCGGTGGGAACAGATGACAAAATTTACAAAACTGCACACACATAGGGATTGGATGTATATTTTAAAAAAAAAAAAAAAAAACGAGTAATTTTTTCATTACTGTCGGAATATAAAAGAATCGAATAAAAAAAATCACACCAGCTTTTTTTATATTTTATTTTTATAACTGTGGTTTTATGAAGAATTAGGGGATATAATAGAATAGTCAGACTGGTGGTCAGAAGAGCCTGAGATTTAAGGGTGTGTTTTTTTCGTGGAGTACCGTCTCCTGGAAATTTACCGCACGTGTGGAAAAAGAACAACCTATTAGGGAGAGGGAGAGAGAGAGGAGAGAGAGAGAGAGAGAGAGAGAGAGAGAGAGAAGAGAGAGAGAGAGAGAGAGAGAGAGAGAGAGAGAGAGAGAGAGAAGAGAGAGAGGAGACAGAGACAGACAGACAGAGACAGAGAGACAGACAGACAGAGAGACAGAGACAGAGACAGAGACAGAGAGAGAGACAGAGACAGAGAGACAGAGAGAGAAAGACAGAGAGAGAGAGAAAGACAGAGAAAGACAGAGAAAGACACAGAGAGAGTGTGTGTGTGTGTGTGTGTGTATCTGTGTGTCTGTGTGTCTGTCTGTGTCTGTTGGCCTAGGTGACAGCCTTTTGAATGAGGTGAAAAACAAAGATGCAAACAAGCCACAGGCATTAAACACACGTAGAAAAACCCACGGTAACAGGACAGCTGTCCCTGGCAAAAAGCCTATTATAAAAATAAAAAAAACAATAACCCACAACTCTGATCTGTCATAAAAAAACAAACAATTATAATACAGAAGCAGAGAGATAACAAATACGTGATTACTACTACACCACCTACTACAAGAACTTTGTCTCAAGAAGCTTCTTCAGGCATTAATTTAAAGATGTCGTCAATCTCTCCTCCTTGCTTCTGGGTTTGTTTGTCTCTTTCTGCCACTGCACAGTCCTCACCACAATGAACACAGCAGGTCACACACACACACACACAGAGAACTGAAACTTGCAGTGACTGCACCCAAGTGTTATCACTAAAAATACAAAGTACAAACTTGAACTTGAATTGACTGCCCCCCCTCCCCCCCAAGTCCCAAGTGTTCTCATCCCCCTGTTGTCCACTGTCTGCTTGCCTACTGTGTGCTACTTGTTGACCCTTCTCTGTTTTTCACTGTGATGTCCTCCTTGTTATCTGCATTGATTTTCTTTTTTTTCTGATTACTATTGGGATCAGGGATCTGGAGATAACGCACCTCCCTATACAGCGACAAATCCCGGTTCACCCCGGATCCGGGTTCGATCCCCCGTTTGCACCCAAAACTTTTCCCTCATTCACTAGACCATGAGTGGTGGTTTGGGTGCTAGTCTTTCGGCTGAGACGGTTAAACCGAGGTCCCGTGTACGACACCCATTTAGCGCGCGTAAAAGAACCCACGGCAACACGTGAGTTGTCCCTGGAAAACTCCCGCAGGAAAAAAAAAAACCCAACTCTGACAGGAAAACAAAATTAATACACATACGGACAGGAAAAGAAAAAAAAATAATAGAACGGGTGGCGCTGTTCTTGTGGCGACGTGCTCTCCCCGGGGAGAGCAGCACGAATTTCACGCGGAGAAATCTGCCGTGACTTAAAGTGATCTACAAATATAAATGTAGTCAAAGCCTTCTATAAACAAACCACTGACTGTGACTGCTGTGTGTATAGGACCAGAACAAACATGAGATCTTACGCCTCACTTCAATGGGCTACTAGTAACGATGGCCTAGTGGTCAGGGCGTTAAGCTCGCACCTTGACGGTCCGAGATCGATGCCTTGGCCTGAGCCACCCACCATCCAGACGCCGGTTCAAGGGGATTTTTGTCCTGCAGACTGTAAAGATCCCTGCCCTTCCTTCATTCACCAAATGCAGCCACCAAGATCTGAAAATCTCAGATTTCATGGATCCGCTAGATTCCAGTCAAACGCCCTGATTCACCCGGCCAGAGTGTGTCTATCATCACCATCACCATCACCATCATCATCATCATCACCATCATCACCATCAGCATCGTCGTCGTCGTCGTCGTCATCATCCATTATCATCATCACCACCACCACCACCATCATCATCATCACCATCACCATCACCATCATCATCATCACTTTAGTTATTATCATCAGTACAGATTTGCTGTTATTGCTGTTAGTTGTCATCGTCTCTACATCATTCATTTTTTAAAAAAATTTAAAAGCCAAAATAAACCCAATGTTGTTGCGTGGCCGTAGCGCACAGATAATAAAAAAGAAATTCAAAAAACATGGCACGCACTCGCTTGTGTCACAGAGACAGCAAGGGGAAGGTAGTATACGGCCAAAGGAAGTAACTCTGTTCGAGTGGCGTCAAGATTTACTGCCCTTCAGCACACCAGTCCACTCAATGGTCAGTGTCTGTGGTTTAAGTACTACCCCGTGAACGCAACAGGCCATGGCCCCTACACACTTGCCTGGCTTGTCTGTTTCAGTCTGCATTGCCTACCTGAAACAGTCTCACATGCCTAGTTGAAACAGTAGTCTCACATGCCTAGCTGAAACAGTCTCGCTTGCCTAGCTGAAACAGTCTCACTTGCCTAGGTGAAACAGTAGTCTCCCTTGCCTAGCTGAAACAGTCTCACTTGCCTGGCTGAAAGTCACACTTGCCGACCTGAAACAGTCTCGCTTGCCTCGCTGAAACAGTAGTCACACTTGCCTAACTGAAACAGTCTCCCTTGCCTAGCTGAAACATTCTGGCTTGCCTACCTGAAACAGTCTCACTTGCCTAGCTGAAAAAACCTCGCTATCCTAGCTGAAACAGCAGTCTCACATGCCTAGCTGAAACAGTCTCGCTTGCCTAGCTGAAACAGTCTCCCTTGCCTAGCTGAAACGGTCTCCCTTGCCTAGCTGAAACAGTCTCCCTTGCCTAGCTGAACACACTTGCCTTGTTGAAACAGTCACACTTGCCTAGCTGAAACAGTCTCCCTTGCCTAGCTGAAACACACTTGCCTAGCTGAAACACACTTGCCTAGCTGAAACACACTTGCCTTGTTGAAACAGTCTCCCTTGCCTAGCTGAAACACATTTGCCTAGCTGAAACACACTTGCCTAGCTGAAACAGTCACACTTACCTAGCTGAAACACACTTGCCGAGCTGAAACACACTTGCCTAGCTGAAACACACTTGCCTCGCTGAAACACACTTGCCTAGCTGAAACACACTTGCCTGGCTGAAACACACTTGCCTCGCTGAAACCACACCTGCCTAGCTGACACCATCTCCTTGCCAAGTTGAAACAATCTCTTCTGTACTGAATGACGGTAAAAGTGGACCGGCGGTCTAGAAGTATCGCACCTGCCTAGAAAACAAAGAAGTGCGGGTTCGTTTCTCTTCCGCGGCCAAGCTTTTATTTCCACATCCACCTGACCTTGAGTGGGGGGTCTGGGTTCTAGTCTTTCGGTTGAGACGACAAACCGAAGCGCCGTGTGTAACACGCATTCAGTGCATGTGAAAGAACCCACGACAAGAAGAGAGTGTTCAGTGGTAACATTCTGTTTTATAAATTTTTAAAAAAAGCCATACTCATAGGAAACCAAAAAACGCAGACAGAATATTTGTGTGGCGCTGTTCTTGTGGCGACGCGCTCCCTCCTCGAGGGAAGTACAACCAGAATTTTACGCAGAGGAATCTGCTATGACCGAAAGTGGTATATACAATGCAAGAATGTTTTGTACAAAATCTAATATCCTAGAATGTACAAGGCGAGCGAGGCACACAATAAGGATGTTGCTGATTCTTCAGTTTAATCGTCCCCCTTATTGACACAAAGGAGGCCATTACAGATGCGTGCTTAACACCACGTATAAT
>CM060321.1:49557760-49560260 GCA_030674155.1 Stramonita haemastoma | reverse complement strand
CAATAAAACACAGCCTTGGCAGTGGGACAGACCTTAGGTGCATGCACTCAAGGACCGTTCAACTACAAGGATGTGTGTGGGGGGGGGGGGGGGGTAAGTGTGTGTATGTGTGTGTGTGTGTATGTGTAAGTGTTTAAGTGTGTGTGTAAGTGTGTGTGGGGGGGTGGGGGGGATGTTTTGTGTGAATGTGTGTGAGTGTGTGTAAGTGTTTGTGAGTGTGTGTGTGTAAGTGTTTAAGTGTTTAAGTGTGTGTGTGTGTGTGTGTGTGTGTGTGTGTGTGTGTGTGTGTGTGTGTGTTGTGTAAGTGTGTGTGTGTAAGTGTGTAAGTGTGTGGTGTGTGTGTGTGTCTTGTACCCTGCATGTAGGGCGGGGGGGGGGGAGAGACATACTTGTAGACTCTGCGATGATAATTCATTGCTGGACTGTGATCTGAAATGTGGTACTAGAAGATTCGTACTTCGTATTCGTACGAAGTTTCCTGTTCGTACCTAGGTTCGGTGCCACCCCTGGCAGCCAGATAGCGAAGGTCTAAGGCGAGGATTAGAAACTGAATGGAAACGATTAGATAGGCAGAGACCAGAGTGTAGATAGTGTGAACGTGTTGACCATAGTATTTCTAACCGGGGTAGTAACAGCGTTAGAAGTCAAGGAATCTAGAAATCATCGTTTTGGGGCTGGATTTGTTATTGTTGTCGAGGAAGGGGAGGGGAGTGTTTTTAATAATGATAATGATGATGATGATGATGATGATGATGATGATGATGATGATGATAATAATAATAATAATAATAATAATAATAATAATAATAATAATAATATAAAAATAATAATAATAATAATAATAATAATAATAATAATAATAATAATAATAATAATAATAATAATGACGATGATGATAATAATAATCATCAATGATGATGATGATGATGATGATGATGATGATGATGATGATGATGATGATGATGATGATGATGATACATGGGATTTATATAACGCTGAATCTTGTAGAGTACACAAATCAAAGCGCTTTCATTCAAATTAGTCACGTGAAATTACATGTATACACACACACACACACACACACACACACACACACACACACACACCACACACACACACACACACACACACAACACACACACACACACACACACTGGGTAGGAAATCTGCTTTGACTGAAATGGTTTACAATACAACACAATATAATGTAATATCATACGATATAATACAACACAACACAAGACAGTACAATACAATACGATACAGTACGATAAAATACAATACAATACAGTACAATACAATACGATACAATACGATAAAATACAATACAACACAATGCAAGACAATGCAATCTAATAAACTACAATTGTAGTCAGACTGGTCAGTGTGCTAGACTTTTATCTTGCTTCATTTGATAGCTCTCTTTTGCAGGTGGTTAATCTGCTTAGGGTGAATATTGCTGGCACCGTCCTGTAAGGTTGAAAGGTAATCTATAGTAAATAGTGTAATGTAGTGTGGTGTAGTGTAGTGTAGTGTAGTGTAGTGTAGTGTAGTGTAGTGTAGTGTAGTGTAGTGTAGTGTAGTGTGGTGTGGTGTGGTGTGGTGTGGTGTGGTGGGTGGTGGTGGGGTGTGGGTGGGGTGGGGTGGGGTGGGTGGGTGTGGTGTGGTGTGTGGGGTGGGTGGGGTGGGGTGGGGTGGGGTGTGTGGTGGGGTGGGTGGGTGGGGTGGGTGTGGGTGGGTGTAATGTAGTGTAGTGTAGTGTAGAGTGGTGTGTGTGGTAGTGTAGTGTAGTGTGTGTAGTTAGTGTAGTGTAGGTGTGGTGTAGTGTGTAGTGGTAGTGTAGTGTAGTGTAGTGTAGTGTAGTGTAGTGTGGTGTGGTGTGGTGTGGTGTGGTGGTGTGGTGTGGTGTGTGTGTGTGTGGTGTAGTGTATGTAGTGTAGTGTGTTTCTTAGGTGTGTAGTGGTGTGTGTGGTGTGGTGTGTATGGTGTATGGTGTGGTGTGGGTGTTAGTATAGGTAGCACACACACACACACACACACACACACACACACACACACACACACACACACACACACACACACACAGCTTAAAAGATTAAGATTTTTTTAATAGAGGAGAGGTGATGGGATCAAGAGACAGAGAGAACTCGAGGAACAGACAGAGAGACGGATATTAAAAACAAAAGCAAAAATTAAACACAATATATAAACATCATGAAATTCTCTCTCTTCTCTTCTCTCTCTCTCTCTCTCCTCTCTCTCTCTCTCTCTCTCTCTCTCTCTCTCTCTCTCTCTCTCTCTCTCTCTCTTTCTCTTCTTCTTCTTCTTCTTCTTCTCTCCCTCTCTCTGTGGAGATTCAAAAAAAAAAAAGGATTAGTATTTGGGTTGTTTTTTTGGTGGGCTTTCTTAAGATCTTGGGTGGAAGGGGAGATTGTTCTTTGGATTCTCTCCTTTTGGGGGGGGGGAGGAGGGGATGAGAGGAGAGGAGAGAGGGGAGGGA
>CM060321.1:49535260-49550260 GCA_030674155.1 Stramonita haemastoma | reverse complement strand
CGTGAAATTCGGGCTGCTCTCCTCCAGGGAAGAGCACGTCGCCACAAGAGCAGCGCCACCCAGGAGATTATGTAGATGCAGCTGGTGTAGCTTTAAAGCTATCAAGCTTGCAGCTGCTTTAAATGAATGTGTATCACATGTGTTTCCTTTCTGCACAAACGTTTGTTCCAACCAAATGACAGGTGCAGAGCAAGTCTTTTTTTATTTTTTTTAATCTTTCAGAAATTTATTCCTCAAATCTCTATAAACAGGACTCTTTAATTTTTTTTTTAATGTTCTTCCTGGGAGCGAGAAAGAGTGAGAGAGAGAGAGAGATAGAGGGGGGGAGGTGGGAGTGGGAGGGAGGAGAGAGAGAGAGAGAGAAGAGAGAGAGAGAGAGAGAGAGAGAGAGAGAGAGAGAGAGAGAGGAGAGAGAGAGAGAGAGAGAGAGAGAGAGAAGAGAGAGAGGAGGGAGAGGAGAGAGAGAGAGAGAGAGAGAGAGAGAGAGAGAGAGAGAGACAGACAGACAGACAGACAGACAGACAGACAGACAGACAGACAACAGACAGACAGGCAGGCAGACAGACAGACAGACAGACGGACGGACGGACGGACAGTAAGACAGACAGACAGACAGACAGACAGAGAGAGAGAAGGGGAAGGGAGGGTGGGAGAGAGAAGGTGAGGGAGGAAGGGGGTGACAGAGAGAGAGAGGCGGAGACAGAGAGACAGAGGGGGGAGGGGGGCTCAAAATTTTAATTGTAAGGCCAATGGCCTGTACAAAAGGGGTCTAGACACTAACAGTAGAAAATGCAAAGAAAACAACACAGCCGACAGGAAACCTTGACATGACCCAATGTGACTGTTCACTGATACATACATCATCTTCTGTACTTACATGCGTACATACATATACGCATATGCATACAAACAAACAATTGCACAAACGAACAAACAAACGAATCAACGAACGAACATACATACATACATACATACATACACACACACACACACACACACACACACACACACACACACACACCACACACACACACACACACACACACACACACATACATACATACATACATACATACATACATACATACATACATACATACATACATACATACATACATACATACATACATACATGCGTACATACATCTACACATAACAACTCACATACACACACCCTTACCTACCACAGCCCAAAACAGCACCGTATTAGAAGAAGAAGAAGAAGAAGAAGAAGAAGAAGAAGAAGAAGAAGAAGAAGAAGAAGAAGAAGGGAGAAGAAGAAGAAGAAGAAGAAGAAGAAGAAGAGAGAAGAAAACAACAACAACAACAACAACAAGACGAAGAGGAAGATGAAGAACAAGAACACGAAGAACAAGAAGAACAAGAAGAATATAAAAAAAATAAACCAATATTCAAAAACAACCAAAAAAAACAACCAACACCACCTTAAAACAGTCCGTAGCGGATTTCCAATAGGGTCTCTCCAACCTGTCTTCACAAAACTACCACCACACCCGGGTTTCGCCTTAGTGCAGAAGGAAAAACGTACACTAATATATAACAACCACCCCAAAGAGCCCGTCCAAGTGTACACCACCTCTCCTTCTCTTTCCTGTCCTCTCCTATCCTCCCCCCCCCTCTCCCCCAACAACCATTCATTCACCAATCACAACTCTTAATACATTGGAACAGGGGGGGGGGGGGGGGGAGGAGAGACATGCGTGTTGTACTGATAAAAGATTCGGGAGAAAGAATGGGCCTAGAATCGAGGGCACTAAAACTAAACGCTGATAACGTTGAAGCGTGCCCAAGACTTGAGACTGCAGCTCAAAGGATCGAATGTTGTAGGCTATTCTGCTTAAAGCTAGGCAAGCTGGGTGATGTCCAAGTCTCTCCCTAACTCCTGGACTAGGCCTAGTCGATAGTGTTCTTGTGGGTGCATGGGTGGGGTGGGGGTGGGGTGGGGGTGGGGATGGGGTTGGGGTGGGATTGGGGTGGGTGGGTTGGTGGATGGGGGGTGGGTGTTGTGTTGGGTGTTGACCGGGAAGGGTAGAGAGTGGATGGGGGGTGGGATGGGGTAGTAGGGTGGGGATGAGGGAAAGGTGGGATGGGGTGGGGGTGGGAGGGTGAGAGAGAGTGAGGTTGAAAGAGAAGGTGAAGAGTTTGATTTTTTTTTTGTGATTGATAGATAGATAGAATGAATGAATGTATAATCTTTATTTTTCAAGGGTAATAGAGTAAGTATTACATACTTTTTTTCATCCGGATAGAGAGATAGATAGATAGATAGATAGATAGATAGATAGATAGATAGATAGATAGATAGATAGATAGATAGATAGATAGATAGATAGATAGATTAGGTGAATCAGTGGTCTAGAGGTAACGCGCCTGCCTAGAAAGTGGAAAGTCCGAGTCGAAGTGTACGGTGGTTCGAAACCCGAATGGGCCTAAAACTTTTCCCCATCTATTAGACCATGAGTGGTGGTCTGAGCGTTAATCTTTCGGATGAGACGATAAACTGAGGTCCCGTGTGATACGTATCATCATTTAGCGCACGTAAAAGAACCCACGGCAACAAGACGGTTGTCCCTGGCAAAATTATGTAGAAAAAAAGCCACTCTGATAGGGAAACAAATATAGTTGCAGACTGGAAAAAGAAAAAAATAATGGGTGGCGCTGCACTTATGGTGACGCGCTCTCCCCGGGGAGAGCAGCCCGAATTTCACGCAGAGAAATCTGCTGTGACATAAAGTGATAATAACGATGATGTTGATGTTGATGATGATGATGATAATGATAATAATAATAGACAGACAGACAGACAGACAGACAGACAGACAGACAGACAGACAGGTAGGTAGGTAGGTAGGTAGGTAGGTAGGTAGGTAGGTAGGTAGGTAGGTAGGTAGGTAGGTAGGTAGGTAAGAAGGTGGGTGGGTAGGTGGGTGGGTAGGTGGGCAGGTGGATAGGTAAGTAAACGGATAGACAGATAGGTAGACAGCCAGACAGACAAACAGACAGGCATATAGATAGATAGACAGATAGATAGATAGATAGATAGATAGATAGATAGATAGATAGATAGATAGATAGATAGATAGATAGATAGATAGATAGATAGATAGATAGATAGAGTAGGTACATAGGTAGATGAATTGATGTGCAGGTAGGTAGAGATAGACAGACAGACAGACAGACATACATACAGAAAAAATACATACATACATACATACATACATACATACATACATACATACATACATACATACATACATACATACATACATACATACATACATACATACATACATACATACATACATACTGACTTACATACTGACTTACATCACTCACTCTCACTCAGTCCCATGTCCCAAAGGACGTAGGGGGGACATGAGAGAAGACGCAACAGAGATCTTTTTCCATGCTTCACAATCCTGTGTGGCTAGTAGGAGGTGTTGCAGGGGTTGGGCGGTCCAGTCTTTGATGTTGTCAACCCATAATTTCTTTTGGCGGCCTCTTCTTCTCTTGCCCTCGACTGTTCCTTGCAGGATGGTTTTTGCTAGGGTGTTGTGTCTTGTGGTGTGACCAAACCACATCAGCTTTCTCCTCTTTATGGTGGAGAGCAAAGGCTCTTGGGGGCCCACACGCTTTTTGATTTCTTCTTTCACATAGTTATTGGTCTTGTGTTCTTTGTATGATATTTTGAGGAGTCTTCTGTGGCACTTGTTCTCGAATGCTTGGATTCTCCTCTCTAACTCTGCTGTCAGAGTCCATGATTCACAGCCATATAGGAGGATAGATATCACGAGGGATTTGTAAAGGTGGTATTTAGTGCAGGAGCTGATGTTGTTGCTTCTGATGATCTTCTCGAGTCTGACTAGAGCAGATGTTGCTGTTGCAATGCGAGTTTTCACTTCATTGTTTGATGTGCCATCTTTTGTTAGGATGGAACCTAAGTATTTGAATTGGCTCACCTCTTCTAGTGTTTCTCCATTCATCTTTATTTCCGTGATGTCATTACTCGCGCTGTTGACCATGATCTTTGATTTCTCTGTACTGACCTCCATGCCGTATGCGCTCGCTCGATCTGTTAAATTGTCTGTGAGGATTTGCAGTTCTTGTTTGCTGCTGCCCATGAGGTCAATGTCATTTGCAAATCTGAGGTTGCAAAGGGGTCTTCCACCAATGGAGATGGAAGTGTGGTGGTTTTGCAGTGTCTCTGTCATGATGTTTTCGAGGAAGAGGTTGAAGAGTACAGGTGAGAGAAGGCAGCCCTGGCGAACCCCAACCGTGGTCTTGAAGAACTCGCCCACGTGATTGTTCATGAAAACTGCACTTTTTGCGTTCTCGTACAGAGCCTTGATGACTTCAATTAGGCAGCTGTCAATGTTGAAGTGCCTGAGTGCTTGCCAGAGGCCGTCATGCCATACCCTGTCAAAGGCCTTTTTGAAGTCTATGAAATTGTGGTACAAGTCTTTTTGGTGTTGGAGATGCTTCTCTATCAGAATTCTCAGATTGAAAATTTGTTCCATTGTGCTGCGTTTTGACTTACATACTGACTTATATACTGACAGACAGACAGACAGACAGACAGACAGACAGACAGACAGACAGACAGACAGACAGACAGACAGACATCCATCCATCCATCCATCCATCCATCCATCCATCCATCCATACATACATACATACATACATACATACATACATACATACATACATAGCCCTACATGCATACATGCACACTTATACATACATCTTATCTATTCAGTCGTGTTTTTCATTACTGATAGTTAATGTACTCCTCCATACCTCCTCCCTCAAAGAGAGAAAAAAGAAAATTACTCGGTGAAAAGAAAAAAGGTAACACTGGTGATCAGTCGTCGTCTTCTGGCAAAAAGTCGACTGTTCAGGCCTGTCTGTTTACCCAATAAACGCGAAAAGTTCACAAACGGACACTACGCACTCCATCTTAAACAAGTGCTTCACTGTTGTAGTGTTGTGCGAGTGTAGTATGACTGGACTGTCCTCAGTTTATTGTCCTAATGTGTGCGTGTTTGGGGAGAGAGGACGGGAATGTGGGATGGTCTTTTCTGGGTGGTGAGATTATGACAGCTATACATACAAATGGCGGCATCCTTGTCCTTTGTGTGCTGTGTGCGTGCTTGTGGGAGAAAGCAAAGAGGAAGGAGGAGAAAGGGGGAGGGGGTGGGGGGAGAGAGAGTGAGAACTCGAACTCGAAATGGTTTATTCAGTATTAGTTATGGCCCCGTACTGAAGGGGGTACAATACACCAATTTCAAAGCCAAACAGTGGTCAGGTGTTTCAAATCTTAATCTGTAAACATGTCATTTTTAATATGTGGATTAACATAAAGCACAACATATTTTGACAGCAGATGGTTCCAGTGACCTGAAAAAAGAAAGTCTTCACTGTTTTGATTATGTTTTTTTCATTTGTGTCATCTATAAACATTATACAAATCAGCAGATAACAAAATATAATCATTACACTTTATCCTGTGTCTGATATACATAAAACGACCATGATCATCACTAGCACATGTATCCTGTGATAATACATGCATTTATATTTCTACACACATTTATCATATATTTGCCATACTTGTACATCATATTATTCTCAGAGCATCTATTTACCAAAACATGACGTGCCTGTAATACTAAAAGAATGAGAATCTTTGCTGTGATATCTGGGACAATGTTTGCAGTCCATTTATTGAAATATCTACTCAGCAATACATGCACATCTGAAAACTATTAAATCTTATGAGCAATTCCACAAATTAACATACCGCTATCAACGTGAAAAAGATAAGTTTTCTGACACTAAGTAAATACGAATACATGATACATTCTTTGCCAAACCTAAATGACTTTTGACAAAATTAGCATAATAACATTTCAGTGATGTTTTATTCCTTGCCTGAAAATTACTTTTTGATCAAATAAATTCTCTTCCTGAACCTTCTTTCGTTAAAAAAACTGAATTACGAGCTAGTGTAAGATACACTGAATAGCTGTTGAAAAAACAATAACAAAAGCATCTTCAACTGTCAATTTTCAACATAAGTTCCCATACAGTATCTTGTAACAAACGTCATAATAATTATTACAAAACATGTTTATCATTTATCTTTGACACATATTTATTGACATTCCAATACCACAGTAAGAGCAACATGGGTTTAATAGGTACGCTCTCTCTCTCTCTCTCTCTTCTCTCTCTCTCTCTCTCTCTCTCTCTCTCTCTCTCACACACACACACACACACACACACACACACACACACACACCACACACACACACACACACAACACACACACACACACGTGTGTGTGTGTGTGTGTGTGTGTGTGTGTGTGTGTAGATCAAGTATAGACCATCTCGTTAAGCTTACAACACAAATCAAACATCAGTTTGCACGTAGAAAAAATATCCTTGCTACTTTCTTTGATGTTCATAAAGCTTATGACCAAGTTTGGCATGCACGATTATTATTTAAACTTAAATCTATTGGCTTGTCTGGTCATATTTACTTTTATGTTAAAAATTTTCTTAGTGGCAGAAGTATCAAAGTAAAGATTGGAAATACATATTCTAACCCAAGATCTCCTCAAATGGGTATACCACAAGGTTCTGTTATTGCTCCTTATCTCTTTAACAATTTGGTTTATGACCTTCCTAGTTCATTGTCGAATAATGTTGTCCTTGTTCAATATGCAGATGACCTCTGCATGTGGATGAAGACAACTATGAAAAAGTCAACACCAAAAAGACAACTAAATTATGTGAAGAAAGTATACCAGCTTGAGCTTGATAATCTCAGTATTTACATGATAGAAAATGGTTTAAAACTGTCTCCAGAGAAAACTAACATTGTACTCTTCAACAATGGAGCCGATTCCCCTTCCCTGCCAAAGTTCAAACTCGAAGGCAGGTATCTTGAGTACAAACCTGTTGTTAAATTCCTGGGTATAAATCTTACCTCAAAACTAACATGGCATTATCATATTGAATATTTGTTAAATAAAACCAGAAATACATTAAACCTTTTAAAAGTAGTAAGTAAACAACAATGGGCACAAGACGCCACAGTTCTTAAACATCTATCCTTGGCTCTCGTTCGTTCTAAACTAACATACGGCCAACAAGTCTTTTTTAATGCTCCCAAATATTTACTGAAAAAACTTAGGAGTCTTGATTGTAAAGCCTTTCGCCTTGCTTTGGGTGTACCATCACATGCCTCATCCTTAGGTACCTACAAAGAAATAGGAGTTCTGCCTCTGGATGAATATCGCGAATTGATGCTGGCAAAGTACATAATAAGAAGCTCAGCTACTGAAAACAATGTTGATCATGAAATCTACCTGAGATCGGATGAGCATTTTCCGAACAGAGCCAAAAATGTTTGTTCTCTTACTACAATTGGCACTTTCACAGCAGATCTTTTCGAAAAGTCAAAAGTTAATCCCAGAGTAATGAAACAGTCCTCGCCTCATTTATCTCCTAGTCCTTCATGGGAACTTCAAAAAGCTTCGTTTGACATTGACCATTCTACCTGTAAAAAAGAAAAAGGGAGTCACATTCTCAGTATTCAGGTAAAAGAGCACATAACAGTTAATTACCCTTCACATCTTAAAATCTATACCGATGGTTCTCTTCTAAATAGTACTGATGGAGGTGCAGCCTTCATAATTCCCTCCTTAAAGGTTGAAAAACTATACCATATTGGAAAGAATCACTCTATTTTTACAGCAGAGCTAACTGCCATTCTGATGGCCTTAAATTACTTAATTGACTTTCCTCGGCCTATTTTACAGGTTTTGTTATGTGTTGATTCAAAATCTGTGTTACAATCTCTTAAAAACTTGGGGTCTAATATTAAACAAGATCTTATAACTGAATAAATCATCTTATACACTTTCTCATTTTAAGAGGCACTAGTGTCACCTTTTGCTGGGTACCATCTCATTGCAATATTTTTTATAATGAAAAGGTTGACAGAGCAGCTAAAAATGCAGCAGCTCATTCAGACTCTGCTGCTATCTTGAATGTACCAATGTCAGTTCATGAGAATTATAACTTGTTGGAAAGTGCTTGCTGGAAACATGTAAGGAAAAAACAAGAAGATGCGGGGTATTCCTATGGTAGCTGTTCTATTTTTGAATTAAATTTCTTTCTCTCTTCTCGTTACGGGTTAGATATATCCCGCCAAAGGCCAGTCATAAGTCTTATTAATAGATTGAAGTTAAATGCGTTCCATACAAAATTTTCCAGAAATGTGCATTGTGTGTGTGGTGGGGCAATCTCAAACTTTCATATTCTTTTGGAATGTCAAGTGTTAAAAATGTACCTTCCCACCATACCTGAGAGATCTTTGCAGAAAGTGTTGAATAATTGTAAATTGCTCTGTGAAATTGCTATGCTGTTGAAAGAGAGTTGTGTTAGTAATTTATTATAATGCAAGTAAATATGTCATTTTATTGATTTTAAGCAAAGGCATTCTGCCCACCATGGCATAGTTCTCGACATTGTTTTTCTCCACTTTTCTTTTCACATGGAATGTATTATGGATTTTTATTTTATATATATATATATATTTATATATATATATATATATATATATATGCCTTTTATTCTGTTGTAGTTATATTAGTTATACAGTTACTTAATGTGTCAATTCAATTACTTCATTGTATTATGGTTATAGTTGTTAGACAGTTCCTTTTCTCTGAATTGTTTGTCTTTTTGTGTCTAATATCACTTATTGTGAATAGACGTTAAATTGAAGAACAACACACACACACACACACACACACACACACACACACACACACACACACACACACACACACACACACACACACGGGCGTGCGCCAACATTAGCACTATCATGATCAGAAATGAGGAACAAGTTTTCTTCTAATGTCACGCACACGTGGGGTGAAGTCTTCTCCAATGAAGATATCACTTCCGCGGAGTTTGTGCTTAGCCTTCAGAGCCATCACCTTACCCCTGTGGAATGCACATCTCCCCATGATAGGCGAGTTAGGGTTTCTATTCAGACGGTGGATACTGTCAAACTCCATGTCTCGACTCAGTCCTAGTTTGTCAGTCAGTAAGTCTTTGATCAGTCCTTCACATTTGTCATTTGTTTCATTGTCCAGTCTCGGTATGCCATAAAAAAGGATATTGCTTCTTTCAAAATGCCCATCCAAGTCGTCAGACTTTAGTTCTAGCTTTTCCACTTTTATCACACAACTTTTTGTGTGTTTTTTTCTTTCAGTTTTTGGTTTTCAGTTTCTTTCAAGGATGCCATTTCCTTCAAAATTCCTGAACATGTCTCTTTGACTTGTCTCACTTCTTCCTTCAGTTCTTCAAACATGGAGGCTAGCTCCTGCAGGCTTGCTACGACGTCTTTCAGTGTCGGCTCCTTACTTCTCCTCTTAGGAGACGATGTAGCAGAACCAGCCCCAGAGCCCAGCTGAGTTTGGCGAAGACTGTTCTTCCTTCCACTGGGTCCAGGTCCAGGGTCAGCTCCACATCGCCACACCGATGCAGAAAAACGCCTAGGTACAAATAGGCGAGGAGCAAACCTACAGATGCACCGTCATGCAGCCTGCCCAACGTCAATGTAGGAAAGTACAATGATTTTGTTTAGCATTGCACGTCGACACATAAATGTCATGAAGGTGGCCACAAAGCAGCCACACATGGCCCTGATACTGAAAGCCACCTCTGGCATGATCTCTTCCAGTCAGTTCACTGACTTAGGCAAAGACACGGGAACTCAATATTTACTTTTAACTCCGGGGCTTCAGTCAATAGCTGTTTACATTTCAAATGCTGGAAGTGTTCCCCCGAGAGAGAGAGAGAGAGAGAGACAGACAGACAGACAGACAGAGAGAGAGAAAGACAGAGACAGGGAGAGAAAGAGAGAGACAGAGACGGAGAGAACGCTGAACACAGAAACTGATTTTTTATTATTGCTAAAAGAACAATCATTTTGACAAAGAGATGACAATTTACTGCAGTACGAAAACATATGAAACAAATACCTACTCACTTTTTCCACACATCTTCATTCTCCTAATGATCGACTGTTTAAATCAAAGAAAACGGATCCATAAAGCTAGAGACAGGCAGACAGACAGAGACAGACAGACAGACAGACAGACGGACAGGCAGACAGAAAGACAGACAGACAGACAGACACATGCACTTTGGGGACACGAACTAGTGAGGTAAAGGACAAAACCAAAGCAAACACAACAAAGAAAGTCCCTTGCAAAGCAAATGCAGCCGATCCTATTCCCAAATATAGTTTAGTCTCTCACCGAAGACAGACGACCTAGAATATGACACTATCCGTCAAGTTTTTCATCTCATGTTTTTGTTTATCATTTTTTTTATAACAACAAAACACTCTCTATCTCTCTCTCTATTCACTTATTTAATTCATTTTATTTATTTTCTTTGGGGGGGGGGATAGTTTGTTTGTATTGGAAGAGAGGTTGTTGATTCTGTCTTGAAATTTGTGGGGGGTGTGTGTGTGTGTGTGTGTGTGTGTGTGTGTGTGTGTGTGCGTGGGTGCATGTGTGTGTGTGTGTGTGTGTGTGTGTGTGTGTGTGTGTGTGTTGTGTGTGTGTGTATGTGTGCGTGTGTGTGTGTGTGTGTGTGTGTGTGTGTTCAGTGGTTGCTTGTGTATGTGTGTTGTTGTTGTTATTATTATTGGTTGATTTTGTTTTGTGTGTGTGTTCATTATTATTATTATTATTATTATTATTATTATTATTTAGCCTTTATTGTTGTTATTGCTTGCCTGCTTGCTTGTTTGCTCATTTGCTGTTCCCTATTACAAGTCGCTGTGGAAGTGTGGAAATATCACCTCAATTTTTTCTACTTAATCTAACCCTTTATTTCATTATAAGTTATATAACATATTTGGGGTGTACTTCTGTGTACTGTGTACTTGGTAAAAAAACAACAACCCTCTTTTATTAATTATACTGTTCTAGTTTTGTGGTTTCATTTGCTTATTCTGTCATTCACTGAACTTGTACTGCGAAAAGTGCCCATAGTCAGAGACATTGAATGCTGTATAGCAGAAGAACCCACACCAGGATTTTCCCCTCTTCCTACCTGTGTAAACACCTGACCAACACTACGATCTCGTCATTATTGTGACAAAAGTGCTGATAGTGAAGTGTGTGACGACTGAGTAGTGAGTGAACTGTTTCCTGAATTGCCTAACTGCTGACGTCATCAGACACGCCTCAGTAATTATTGTAGGCAGTTGCAATACTGCCTCTCTTTGGACACCTGCCAGCCTTCAAGTGGCCTTTAGAAGCACATCGCTAAGAGACTCTAAAAGTGACGCGACTGTGTTGAAACTTCTAATTCTACTGAGGAGTGTGTTTGACTTTGAAGCAGCTGTTGTGATTCATACCAGCTCAGACTTCTGAGTCTGTATTGTTTCTCAGTTTTGCTACTTTTAATCAATTTCCCCATTATTCTTTTCTGGTGTCTTCCAATTTGTTTGCTTCGTTTTGTTTTTCTTTTTACTCATTGAAGTGTGTTGATACTTCCAATTTTATTGTCGAATTTGTTTGACTTGAAGTAGCTGTTGCCATCCATATCAGCTCAGACTTGATTTCTGTATTGTCAATTTTGAGTAGTTGAATCACTTTACCTATCTATATTTGGGGGGGTTATTTCCAGTTGTTGTTTTGATTGTTTCTTCTTACTTATTATCTCCCCCCCCTCTCTCTCTAACACACACATTTACAGCTAAAACCAACACACATAGATGCATTCAAGACACAACATGTGGCCCTCTAAGGAAGGTCTACGAATTTGCCACTTAAACATAAATCATGCAGTTAATAAAATTGACGACATATCAACACTTATTAGAAACCATGGCAAACCATTTCACATACTAGGGTTATCGGAATCAAGACTTTCGAAACACATAGTTGACACTGATTTATATATCCCTGGATATAAATTCATACGAAAGGATCCACAAAAGCAAAAAGAAACAGGAATCATCATATACATCAGTGAATCTATAACATTCAAGCGTCTCATCCATCTAGAACATTATGATGTAGAATCTGTCTGGTTTGAAGTGTCAATAAAAGGTTCACCACCTATTGCAATGGGATTCTGCTATAGGAATCCAGCAGAAAGAAAAAATTGGATTGACAAGTTTGATGCAATGATGAACATAGTCTTATTAGAATCCAGGGAAGTAATACTACTAGGTGATTTTAATATTGATCTAACAAAAGTAAATAATGCATGGACGCAAATTACTAATTCATTCAACCTTCACCAACTAGTTAGTTTACCCACGAGAGTCACACAAAACTCAAGCACAATAATTGATCACATCTACGTATCAAATCCTAAAAACATCATAGAAACATGTGTCCCTGTCTATAACTGCAGTGATCACTACCCAGTATGTACTACATGGTCAAAAAAAGGAACAAAAATTCCCAAACCTGGCCATAAAAACATAACATATCGTTCCTTTGCAAAATTTAATGAAAAGCTTTTCCTTCTTAAACTAAGTAACTCAATGCTCTCAGAAACATTCAACATTACTGATCCAGACTCGGCCATCGAGTTTTGGATAAAAACTTTCACTGAAATTTACAATAAACATGCTCCACTTAAAACCATAAGGGTCAAACATGTCCCCAAACCGCCTTGGCTCACAAAAGAACTAGAAGAAGCATGCTATCTTAGAGATTTCTTAAAAAAACATAAATACCATGAAGAGTCAAAAAGATTACGAAACGCCATAAACTCACAGAAACGTCGAGAAAAAAAGAAATATTTCCAAGATTTACTATCTTCCAAACAAAACTCAAAAATCATTTGGAGGGCCATTAACCAAATAACAAACAAACAATCATCTTCCAAATCAAATGTAATCAAAGATGTTACTGCTGAACAACTCAACAATCACTTCATAAACGTTTCTACTAATGTTGTTAGCAATGACAATTCAAAATCCAATAACCTAAACACATTAAAACAATACTGCCAAGAAAAGCATATTCCCTCAAAACTCCACATACCATTTATTTCTGTTTTTGAGGTCCATAATTACATGATTCACCTCAAACAGTCAAGGACACGAGGTCTTGATGGAATAGACAACAGAATTCTAAAACTTTCAGCTCCAGTTATCACAGACACTCTCACACATATATATAACCAATGTCTTGAAAAGAACTATTTTCCCAATGCCTTCAAAACTGCTAAAGTGATCCCCATCTACAAATCTGGTGACACTTCAGATCCCTCAAATTATAGGCCAATCTCTATTATATCCCTTCTTTCAAAACCCCTGGAAAAACATATAAATAAACACTTAGTCAGTCATATAGAAACTAACAACCTACTCCACCCTAATCAGTCAGGATTCAGACAAAATCACTCGTGTCATACTGCACTGACTAGTCTCATAGACAATTGGCTAACAAACATTAATGAAAATAAATTTTGTGGAGTATTATTTGTAGATTTCAAAAAAGCATTTGATACAATTGACCACACACTTCTCATCAGAAAGCTAGACCTGTACAATATATCGTCAAATAATCTAGAACTACTTGCTTCTTATCTCAAGAACAGACAACAGTGTGTTTCAACAACTACATCCACATCCAATCTAAAACCCATTCATTATGGAGTACCACAGGGATCTATACTAGGACCAATTCTCTTTTCTTTATACATAAATGACCTTCCTCTACATATTGCATCCAAATGTGAACTATTTGCTGATGACACAACCATACATACAAGCCATAATGACATTGACTCTCTTGCAACCATATTACAACAAAGCTGTAATGATCTTGTCAAATGGACAGATCTGAACCACATGTCTATTCACCCCCAAAAAACAAAATGCATGCTTATCACCACCAGACAAAAGCGACAAAATTTACCCCATAATCAGTTTCCAATCCATATAAGAAAGGAAGCAATTGAACAAACCTCTCATCACAAAGTTCTAGGAGTGACAATTGATGAAAATCTCAGCTGGATCTACCACATATCTCACCTATGCAAATACTTGTCCCAAAGAGTATACCAGTTGACTAAAATTAAACACTTCCTTGACTACCATTCAAGGAAATTATTCTTTCAAGCTTATATACAATCCTCAATAGACTATGCCTCAACCCTATGGGATTCTGCCAGTGCAAACACTATGAAACCCTTATCAAGTCTGTATAAACGTGCTCTCAAACTTATCCTCCTGAAGAAAACAACATTACTTGACGTGGATTATACTCAGTTAAGTATTCTCCCCCTACAACAAAGACTAAAATATAACAAGGGCATCCTGATGTTTAAGATAATGGCAGGAGCTGTCCCCACATCCTTAAGAGATAAGTTCCCAATGAATCGTTCCAGAAATACTGAAAAGCCAAGTATCCCAATCCCAAGAATAGACTTGTTCAAGTCCAGTTTACTATACTCAGGCCCTGTACTGTGGAACTCCCTTCCCGATTCAATTAAACAGCACCAATCATTGTCGACCTTCAAAAATCACCTAATGCACTTGATGCATCAAAACTAATGAACCAGTACTCATCCTGTTGGCTATATATAATTCTCCCCCTTTCTCTCTCTTCTTCTGTGTGTGTGTGTGTGTGTGTGTGTGTGTGTGGTGTGTGTGTGTGTGTGTGTGTGTGTGTGTGTGTGTGTGTGTGTGTGTGTGTGTGTGTGTATTTAAATGTATCTTATATGTATCTTATCTTTGTGCACTTGTAACTGATTTCAAAGAGTAAGTTTTTAATATTTTATTTTCATGTCACATTTATCATATAGTATATTCTTTATATATGCATAAGCAAAAGATAGGGAGTGTTAAGTGATGATATTATTGGTCAGTTGAAAATTGTGCGCAACACTACCTGGCTAAAAATGTACTGTGTAC
>CM060321.1:49505260-49527760 GCA_030674155.1 Stramonita haemastoma | reverse complement strand
CGGTCAGGCCAAAAGCACAGTTCTTACTCCAAACTGCTGCCATTGAAGAAGTGCTTCCCTAGAGAAAAAATTATTGAATTTTTTATGTCATTTTCAAAATGATTGAAAAGTTGTAAGTGGTTACATGCACTTGTTTTTTCTTCCACATTTATTTCCTCAATAACTACAATATTCTTGTAAGGGGGTCATGGGCACACTCAAGAAGACTTTAGATGGTAACTCTTTCATTTTTCTCTCGACTAGCTGAAACCATTCTTTCTCCACCCTGAAAACCATTACACTGTAACTCATCATCCTTCCAGCCTTCTGGTTTTTTCCGGTGATGCGTCAATTGGGGGGGGGGGGGGGGAATCGTGAAGCTCCCTTTTGACCTCTCTGTGGATTTCAGCTTTTTCTGCTGAAAATTCCAGTGTCTACCATTTTCCAGATATATTCAGAGGTAGTTATCATTGCTGTTTGGTTTTTTTTAATTAACGCGTTAGTTGTAGGAATAAAAGCTTGCACACTACCACACTCAAGCGATGTGCAAAGAAGGAACGAAGTGAGAGTATAACGAAATGCAATACGAGGTGGTTTGGGGGTAGATGTATGTCCATTCAAAATTACCTGAACCATCCTAACAAGGTCAGTTACAAATATTATACTGACGTTGAGATGTCAAAAACAGCCACCGGCATGCTAAAATCCAGAGGTCAAAGGTGAGCAACACGAACTTCGTCCAATGGACGCATCCATCCCTCTTCTTTTGTTTTCTCAACACGCCTCAGCCAAAATTCTCAGGGGACTGCACTCTGAAACATTACTTCAACTTCCTCTCAGGTTACACTTTAACCTTTAGCTTCCGGGTCAAGTAGTACCTTAAAAAAAACGTTAGTCACAAGAATTGGGGGGGGGGGGGGGTGTGTCATCAATAATTTTGTTTTAAGTATGAAAAAAGGCACCGAGTAGTTGTTTTGGGAGGGCGAAGGCATAAAGCAACCAGGTAGTCACTACAAAGTTGGAAATGACCACAAAATGAAGATTGCTTGTGTTCCTACAATGTTGATCCTGTGCATGCATAATTAATGTGGTTAGTCGGCTAGCAGACGATTGTGGGGGATACAGTGTTAGCTAAAAGCTAGATTCGTACTAACCAAAACTGTACAAAATCAAAAGAATTTTTAGTCAGAATCCAGTCTCTCACAAAAAGTGTTTCGTTGGGTTTTTCTTTTTTTTTAATTTATGTGGACACCTTAGTACACGAGATATGAATGCAAGAGTAATAATTATAAGAAAACCGAAAAGTGGCAACATTTTTTTTTAATTAGTGTGTAACCTTATGCTTTGCGGTTTGGCTTAAGTCTCCTTCCTCTAGATCTTTGTGTACTTGGCATTTTTTATTCACAGTGGTGAAAGCAGTGGTCGCGATGAGGTTAAGGGTCTTTGTCCTCCTGACCAAGCGATGTTCTTGTCAGCTTGTTCTGACATCGTGACAGAACGTGACTGTCTGTCAACGTCAGGGAGACTGTCACGTCACCTTTCACGGCAATGGATCGGCAATGTGGAGGTAACGCACCTGCCTAGAAAGCGAAACAAGTGCGTGTTGGATTCTCGTTTATGCCAAAACTCCCCTTCCCCCTCCCCCTTTATTCAGTAGACCTTGAGTGGTCGTCTAGGTGCTTGTCCTCCGGATGAGACGATAAACCGAGGTCCCGTGTGCAACACGCATTCAGTGCATGTAAAAGAACCCAAGGCAACAAGAGTGTTTTCCTTGGCAAAATTCTGTGGTAAAAAGCCATTCTGAGAGGGAAATAAATACACACGGGTTGCAAACAAACATACACATACACACACAAACGACGCACGCACGCACGCACGCACGCACGCACGCACGCACGCACGCACCACACACACACACACACACACACACACACACACACACATTTCCTAATCTTGTGTCAAACCACTGTCTGTGAGAAGACGACGAATAAAGGAATACACAGACATGCACGCACGCACACGCAAGCATGCGACACACACACATACACCCACACACACACACGCACACACGCACGCTTTGCGCGCACACACACCACACAAATACACACACAAACGCACACACGCACGCACGCATACACACACACACACAATCAGGCTCGCACTTGGTATTATCATTCCTTTTTCCGGGATTTGATTGATTAAACAGGAAAGGATTGCTGTGTACGTGATCTGGACCCTCCTTTAGGATTCGTAAACACACACACACAACACACACACACACACACACACACACACACACACACACACACACACACACACACACACACACACACACACACACGCATACACACGCACACACGCACACATACACACACACACGCGCTGCAGAGATTCTTTGTCATCCCAAAATCATAGGAACATCTGTTGCTGTTAAACCATTATTTTCGCCGTGGGAATGGAATAAACCCACTTTTGATATAAATAAATTAAATTTATTAAAAAAAAGATTCGCCAAATTTGTTAAAGAGTACAGTTAACTGCTATATGGATAGTCACTATAGAAACTATTTACATATATTCACAGACGGATCTGTTCTCGAAGACGGCAGAGCAGGTGCTGGTTTTGTAATTCCTGCACTTAAATGTGTAAAGCAATATTACTTGGGTAGTCATGTATCTATATTTACTGCTGAACTCGCAGCCATCCTCATGGCTTTAAATCATATGTCTACTCTGCCCATGAATGCCTGTCAAATATTACTATGTGTAGATTCAAAATCAGTGTTACATGCGCTTAGATCTTTAATTCAAAAGGCAAGACGCGAAATGATGACTGAAATAAAACACCTTGTGTATCTTTTGTCAGTTAAAGATATATCAGTAACTTTCTTCTGGGTACCTTCACACTGTGGGATCACTCCCAATGAAAGGGTAGATGAAGCTGCCAGAAAAGCAGCCCACTGTTCTGATAGTATTATCAGTCTTTCCATTCCATTAGATCTCCAGGAGTGTTACAGACTGGTAGAGAATATATCTTCTGCTCAATTCCAAAGTTATCTCGAGAGTTCTAATTGTCAATATTTCAATAACTGCATAAAAAGTACTACTACAAGAAAGACCAGTACCCTCTTGTTAAATAATTTGAATTCTATCCCTAGACACATCATCAGTTTAATGTATCGCTTTCGTTTAAAACGCTCTCCGCACGAAATATTGCAAAAATATTAAATGCTTATGCGGTGAACAAATCACAGTGAATCATTTACTTGTTCACTGTCCATTCGCTGGGCGCTCGGTTTTACAAAAGTTGGGCTACTGTCATTCTTCAAACAGCCCTTTTTCTCTAGAAAAGATTTTGAACGACTTTTCGCTTCTTCATGATTTTTCTGTTTGTCTATGTAATAGTCCAGTTGGGATTTACCTTTGATTGTTGTTAGCTGTTACATGTAGTTAATTTCATTCTAGTTAAATGTTACATTTGAAATATTCTTTGTTATCTTAGGATTTGTTTAACCTTCATTCTTTTTATGGAGTCCACACTCACATACGCAGGCACACTCGCATGCACCCATGCATTTCACACATTTTTTCTCTCTCTCTCCCCTTTCTGCCCCCCCCCCCCCCCCCCCCCCCCCCCCCCCCCCACCCCCGTCTCTCTCTCTCTCTTTCCGCTCTCTCTCTCTCTCTTCAAGCCATTCACTATACTGTCACTTTTTTTTTTTCGTCTAATATCACTCAAGTGGAAAGACGTTAAATTGAAGAACACACACGCGCACACACACACACACACACACACACACACACACACACACGCGCGTGCACACATACACGCACACTGGACCCTCCTTTAGGATTCGTAAAACACACACACACACACACACACACACACACACACACACACACACACACACACACACACACACACACACACACACACACACACACACACACACACACACACACACACATGCATACACACGCACACACGCACACATACACACACACGCGCTGCAGAGATTCTTTGTCATCCCAAAATCATAGGAACATCTGTTGCTATTAAACCATTATTGTATAAAAAAGCCAAAAGACAGTTAAAGACATAACAGCTGATGAACTGAACACCCATTTCTCAAACATCGCTACTAAAATCATATCATGTGATAAGTCAAATGAAAATGATCTCCAATACTTAGAACAATATATTGAATCAAAAGAAGTTAAATTCCCAGTTGAATTATTGCCAATGACAATTAAAGAGGTGTTGGAAAGTCTATCTCTCAAAAAAAATTCCAGAACACGTGACCTTGACAATCTGGATGGAAAAATATTGAACCTTTCTGGTCCTATTATAGCTGAAACACTGACATATCTATATAACTTGTGTATAGATAAAAGCAACATTCCTCTCATATTTAAAAAGGCAAAAGTCATACCAGTCCACAAATCTGGAGATTCTTCTTGTCCTTCAAATTACAGACCAATTTCAATCCTATCGGTCTTATCCAAACCCATTGAAAAACATATCCAAAAATCTTTATATTCCTACTTTGTTAACAACAACCTAATAAATGAAGATCAGTCAGGCTTTCGCAAAAACTATTCTTGTCACACAGCTCTAACTCAACTAACAGACAGTCTCTTACACAACATAAATGAAAATAACTATACAGGCCTAATTTTTGTTGACTTTGAAAAAGCATTTGATGTAATTAATCACTCCCTGCTAGTGCGTAAACTTCACCTATACAAACTAACACCTGAAATAATCAATCTTTTAAAAAGTTTTTTGTTAGATAGACAGCAGTTGGTAACTGCAAATAATCAAACATCAGAATTAGTATCTATTAGATATGGAGTACCACAAGGATCAATATTGGGTCCTCTTTTGTTCTCAATATATGTAAATGACTTACCCTTATTTCTAGATTGTAGCTGTGAAATGTTTGCTGATGACACATCCCTCTATTGTAGTGATACTGACCCCCACAGACTAACACTCAAACTTCAAAACAATATCAACAAATTGATTACTTGGACTCAATTAAACCATATGTCCTTAAATGCTCAAAAAACTAAAAGTATGTACGTACTAGCACGACAAAAGAGGCAAAAAATGAAAAGTAAATTTCAACCTCTGTTGATAGATCAAAAAATCATTGAAGAAGTCGACTCACACAAAATTCTGGGTGTAATTATCGACAATAATCTTACTTGGACTGACCATGTGATGGCACAAGGAAAACGTCTTACAAACAAGGTACGTCAGCTATCAAAAATAAAACACTTTCTAGATAGTCATTCACGCAAACTCTTTTTTTGTGGACACATCTTGCCTATAGTTGACTATGCCTCATCTCTTTGGGACAACTGCAGTGAAACTAATTTGAAATTCATCCATCGATTATATAAAAGAGCGCTAAAACTTGTCCTATTAAAATCAAGCTCCCTAACCATCAATGATTATAAGCTAACAAATATTCTTACATTTCAAAACAGGCTTTATCTCAATAAAGCTCTATTTGTACAAAAAGTTGTCAATGGAAATGCCCCTCCCAAGATCACCAATAGATTCAAAATTAATGAGCACAGGCATAACCATCTACTAACATTTCCCAGACCCAGAAACAATCTTTACAAAACAAGCTTCCTATATTCAGGTAGTGATTTATGGAACAAGCTCCCAAAACATTTAAAATGTATCAAAAATAAAAATCAGTTCAAAAATCAGTTGAAAAATCACTTAATGCGCTTATGCAAAAATGTTTAAGAACTACACATCAATCCAATCAACCATACTTAGAACAGACTAAAGATATTGATACTCTCTGCTAACCCCGAAAAATCTTTCACGTGTGGCTCACTGTGACTGAAAAAGCTACACTTTGCTTGCTATATATGTATGTGGAAGGGGGAAAAGGTGGAGAAAGGGTTGTTTTTTTGTATTTTTTTATATATATAATTTAATTTTGAACAGGATAGGGAATAAGTGATGTATGTAAACACGTGTATATTCTGCAAATTCACAAGGAGAAAACCAAACCACTGATTTGACGACTAGATTGGATTTTTTTTTTTTTTTTCCACTTACCCAGTTTAATAGTTTCAGGATAAATATTTAATTTTTTTTTAATTTTATTAATTATACTAATGAGACTATTAGCACTATTATATTTATATTATTTTGATAAGTGGAAAGGCCTTACTTTTTTGTTCTGGTTGTTGTTGTGTATGTTTTTTGTTGTGTTTTGTTTGTTTTTTGTTTGTTTGTTTGTTTGAATGTTTGTTTGTTTGTTTTTGTTCATATGTGTAGGGTTTTTTATTTATGAAATATAATCATAAATCATTATTATAATTTTTCTGGTTGCTGTTTGTGTTTTCCCCCTTCCTCTTGATACCCCCTCCCCACCCGTTCCCACCCCCCCTCCAAATTTTTTTCTTTTTTGAGTGTGTGGGTTTTTTTTGTGTGTGTGTGTTTTTTGGGGGGTTGTGTTTGTTTGTTTGCTTGTTTTTTTGTTTGTTTTTTGCTTTAGTTTTGTTTTGCTTGGGTTTTTTTTTTTTTCGTTCATTATGTTTGTTTGGTTCTCTGTTGCTTTTGTTTGTTTATTAGTTTTTTGGTTAGTTTGAATGTTTGTTAGTGTATATGTTATTTCCTCTCAGTGGAGATTGGTATTATCATATGTATTGTTGCGTTTGTTTTTCGGGGTTTTATTTTTGTTTTTTTGTTTGTTTGTTTTGTTTTGTTTTGTTTTTTCTTTTCTTCCTCATAACATAAGTATGAATTGAAGTGTGGAGATAATGTAATCTGACATAAGTTGCTTATTGACATTTTATGGATTTTTTTATTATTTTTATTTATTTATTTATTTTTATTTTTTTTTTTAAGTCTTAAATAATGGTTGGTGACATTGTATTGATATAAGCTGTTGACACCATATGATTTAAAAAAAAAAAAAAAAATTTAAATGTGTGCATGCCCATATGTTTGTTATGTTATTCCACTCAGTGGTGATGGGTATTATCATATGGTATTGTTGCTTTAGTTGTTTTTCCTTTTCTTTCCTTCTAATATATAATCCGTGTGGATTGGTTTTTTGATGTTTTGGTCTGATTGTTTTTTGGTGTGTTTTTTTTTTTGGTTTTTTTTTGTTTTTTTTGTTAAGTCTTAAATAATGGTTGGTGACATTGTATTGATATAAGCTGTTTGACACCATATGATTAAAAAAAAAAAAATTTTTAAATGTGTGCATGCCCATATGTTTGTTATGTTATTCCACTCAGTGGTGATGGGTATTATCATATGGTATTGTTGCTTTAGTTGTTTTTTCTTTTCTTCCTTCTAATATATAATCCGTGTGGATTGGTTTTTTGATGTTTTGGTTTGATTGTTTGTTTTTTGGTGTGTTTTTATGTGTTTTTTGTTTGTTTGTTTGTTTTTGTTTTTCTTTTGTTTGATTGTATGTTTGTTAGCGTATATGTTATTTCCTCTCAGTGATGATGGGTATTATCATAAGGTATCGTTGTGTTTGTTGTTTTTTCCTTATCTTCTTTTAAAAATATAAAGTATGAATTGAAGTATAGAGATATTGTAATCTGACATAAATTGCTTATAGATTTTTTATTATTTTACTTATTTATTTTTAAAAATTTTTGTTGTTGTTGTATTTATTCATTTTTTAAAAAATTTGTTTTATTATTATTATTATTATTATTATTACTATTATTATTATTATTATTATTATTATTATTATTAAGTCTTAATGTTTTTTGGTTACATTGTAATTGATATAAGCTGGTGTGTGTGTGTGTGTGTGTGTGTGTGTGTGTGTGTGTGTGTGTGTGTGTGTGTGTGTGTGTGTGTGTGTTTGTTGGGGTTTTTTTTGACACTATATGATTTTTTTAAAAAGACTTTAAATGTGTGCATGTACCTACGAGTATACGAGCTGAGTGGAAGAGCGCAAACCGTGTGTGTGTGTGTGTGTGTGTGTGTGTGTGTGTGTGTGTGTGTGTGTGTGTGTGTGTGTGTGTGTGTAGATGCACGGGTGTGTGTGTGTGTGTGTGTGTGTGTGTGTGTGTGTGTGTGTGTGTGTGTGTGTGTGTGTGTGTGTAGGTGTGTGTGGGTGTGGGTGTATGTGCATATGTGTGTAGGGCTTTCGAGTAGATTTTTAAAATGTTTTTTTTATTTTTATTCATTTATTTTATTTATTTATTTTATTTATTTTATTTTCTCTTTTGGTTGTTGTTATAGTAGTTGCTTGTATTATTTATAGGCATAGTTTATTTTAAAGTTGTTGAAATCATGTTAGCAAGTTAATGTTGGTGAAATGTTTGTTGTTGTTGTTTTAATTGTTTGTTTGCTTTTTCCCCTTTTCTTTCTTTCGTTGGTTTTTTTTTGTTTGCTAGGGATTTTCTACTTTGTTTTTTGTTGGTTTTTTGTTTTGTTTAGGATTTGATTTTTGCTATTGTTTTGATTTTTTTCTCTTTTTTTCTTTAGATAGATGGCTTGATGGAAAAAAGCAGATCGCTGCTTACTCAATGTACCATCTGGAAATAAAAATTTGATTGATTGATTGATTGATTGACACGTACACACATACACACACACACATGTATACCCACACATGCGCGCGCACACATGCACGCCAACGAGTGTGTGTGTTGTGTGTGTGCCTGCGTGCGTGCGTGTGTGTCTGTGTGTGTCTGTGTCTGTGTGTGTGTATGTGTGTGTATGCGTGCGTGTGTGTGTATATGTGTGTGTGTGATTAAATCAGACAGCTGGATAGGGTTAGCACAGTGGTCAGAACGTTGTGTTCGCGATTTGACCACCTAGGTTCGAGCCACCACCTAGAAACCAGTTCAAAGAGATTTTCCCTCTAGTTTTAAAATCAATACCGACTCAACGCCCCCGAAAGTCTATCGGATGAGACTATAAACCGAGGACCTCGTCTGCAAATGCAAACAAAAAATCTTGTACACACGTTAAAAAAACAACCTGCCCTGCCTTTCTGGAGAATAAGCCATTGTGTGCCGGTGAGAACAATGTGAAGGAAAAGAAACTGCATGCAAACAGGTGTCGTGTTTGGACACCATCCCTGAAGCCTAGGAACGGTTACATTAATGGGGTAGAAAAACTGTTGCATGCGCAAAGATCTCTCCTTTGGTGAAACTCGGAGCTCTAGCTGAGGAATGAAAAAAAAGAAAGAAAAAGAAAGAAATTAAAAATTCTGATTTAAAATGCAACCAGGAAACAAAAAATGCCTTTGCATTTCATAAATCTTACAGAGAAACAGAGGAAAAGAGGCGGCGACAGAGAGAGGGAGAGAGAGACAGAGGGAGAGAGAGAGAGGGGGGGAGAGAGAGAGACAGACAGATAGCGAGAGACAAGGGGAGGGGGGTGGGGGGGCTTAGAAGGAAAAGACCCATTCATATGTATAAGAATGTATAAAACCACACACACAACACAACACAAACACACACACACGCACGCGCACACACACACACACACACACACACACACACACACACACACACCACACACACACACACACACACACACACACACACACACACACACACCACAACAACACAACACAAACACATCAACAACAACAACACACACACAACAACAACACAACACAACATCACACCACACCACACCACACAACACAAACACAACACACAACACAACACACACAAACACAACACAAACACACAAACACAACACAACAACACAACACAACCACAACACACACACACACAACACAACACACACACAAACACACACACACACACACACAACACACACACAAACACACACCACACACACACACACACACCACAACACACACATTCCCCAAACCACACCAAACCACACCAAACCAAACCGCTTTTCCAGCAGACAAGAGAAGGCAGAAGTCCTTAGCCAGTGAAGAAGAGAGTATAAATTACGACCTTGTTGCAAACTCTGACGTTTACTCCCCCAAAATAATATACTATTCTCCCTACTAGCTGGGGTTGGAGGGGGGAGAGGAGAGGATGGGGAAAAGAGGGAGGGGGGGGAGGGGGAGGAGGGGGAGGAGTGGGGGCGGGGGGGGGGGAGGAGGGAGAGCTATCTAGATGTCATCAGAAAGGACCATTTTAGCTGGACACTCATAAATTACGTGTGCGTGTATGTCTGTTTGTCTGTCTGTCTCTCTGTCAGTTTCTCTGTGTCTGAGTCTACGTCTCTCTGTCTGTCTGTGTGCATTTGGTCATTTTTCATGTTTGTTGTGACTTTTTCCTCGGAGGGTTGGATGTATTAAAAAAAAAAAATTAATCAAAAAGCAATTCTCGCTTGTTTGTTATCCTCTGGATAAAAGTAATGAGTTTATTCATTCATTCATTTATTCACTCTCTCTGTTTCTGTCTGTCTGTCCATGTCTGTCTCTGTCTCTGTCTCTCTCTGTCTCTCTCTGTCTGTGTGTGTGTGTGTGTGTGTGTGTGTGTGTGTGTGTGTGTGTGTGTGTGTGTGTGTGTGGGTGTGCGTGTGTGTGTGTGTGTGTGTGTGTGTGTGTGTGTGTGTGTGTGTGTGTGTGTGTGTGAGTTGGGGGTTTTTGTTCAAAAACTTGTTTTATGGGACTTATTTTGATGATAGATGATGGTGGATTGATGTTGTCAGTCATTTAACCTCATCATATTCTCATGTTTGCTCTTTAATTATTGCGCCTTTTTTTTTCTTTCTATCTTTCTTTGTTTTGTTTTTGTTTGCGTTTTTTTTTTATTCAAATCAAAATCATCATTGATTCTTACTTCATATTTTCGTTTCTGAATGAGTGCCTTTTTATAACATTACCTTGATATTGTATCTCTGTCTTATTTCTTACCTGTTGTTGTTGTTCTTTCTCCCCTTATATCAAAATCTTATGTTTATGGGATTTGATTTTGATGATAGATGGTGGTCGATTGATGTTTTCAGTCATCTAACCTCATCATTTTCTCATGTTTGATCTTTAATTATTGCGCCTTTTTTTTTTTGTTTGTTTTGTTTTGTTTTGTTTTTGTTGTTGTTTTTTGTTTGTTTTTTTTGTTTTGTTTTGTTTTTTATTCAAATCAAAATCATCATTGATTCTTACTTCTTATTTTCGTTTCTGAATGAGTGCCTTTTTATAACATTACCTTAATATTGTATCTCTGTTTTATTCCTTACCTGTTGTTTGATACTTGGTATGGTTTCTTGCTCTTGGTATTTGGATCATTATGATTGTTGTTGTTTAGTTGAGGCTATCTTTTTATCTTGATGTTATCCCTGAAAAGGGCGGGGACTGGATGTAAAAAGGCACACGAGTGCTTATCTATTATCCTCGAATAAAAGAATTTTGCCTTGCCTTGCCTTGTCTCTGGCTCGCTGTGGCTGTCTTTTCTGTGTGTCTGTGTGTCTGTCTCTGTCTCTGCGTCTGCTGTTCTCTCTCTCTCTCTCTCTCTCTCTCTCTCTCTCTCTCTCTCTCCCACCACTCCACACACACACACACCACGCACGCACGCACCACACACACACCACACACGCCCCACACACACACACACACACACACACACACACCACACACCCTATTTACCCCCAATGAATGGTATCGATCAGTGGCGTCGCTCAGACCCAATCCATCCATACACAGAAAAATCATTAATCATGGCTTCCCATCTGCTACAGCAGCAACTCACACACCATGCCTATCCTGCTGCCAAATCTAATTACTAACCTCCTGCCCCACTCTACTGTCCCTATATTCCACGTTTTCTCCTCTGTAATGTTGATATAACCATTAAAAATCATTATGTTCAATTGCAGGTATGTGAAAGTAACGTGAAGGAAAGAGATGATGAAAAGGAAATAAGCTATTGATGAATGTATAAACATGAATTTTCCCCCTTTTCTTTTCTACACATTATCATCAGTTTGAGTGGCTTTTAAATGCACATTGTACCCCGATGTTATTGTGAGTGCATGCACATGAGTATGCAGCTCGATGTATGCTGTGCCTGTGTTTGTCACTGGAAGTGTGCACGAGTGCATGCCCATGGCCATGCCTGTGTGCATGTTCAAGTATTTGTTTAGGGCTGAAACGTGCGTGTGTCCATGTGCTCGCGCGTGGTGTGTGTGGATGTGTGTATGTGAGTGTGTGTCCGTGCGTGTGTGTGGCGTGCATGCGTGTGTGTGTGTGTGTGTGTGCGTGCGTGTGTGTGTGTGGTGTGTGTGCGTGGGTGTGCGTGCGTGCGTGCGTGGTGCGTGCTGCGTTGTGTGGTGTGTGTGTGAATGCTTGCGTCTTGTGTGGGCATGTTGTGTTTATATGAGTGTGGGCTGTACTGTGTGTGTGTATTGTGTGTGTTTAAATATGGTGGTGTGCTATATGTGTGGTGTGTGTGGGCTGGGGGGGCAGTGTGAGTATTGTGGAATGTGAGTGCGCTGCGTGGCGCGCTGCTGGTGTGTGTGTGTGTGTGTTGTACGTTGCGTGTGTGTGTGTGTGCTTTGATGTCGCAATGTAGCTCTCACATGATGGTCACGTATTGGCCGGGGTGTATTATTACTTACTGTTGATAAAGACGTGTTGGGTTGTGACATTTTGCTTTTTTGTCTATTCGCGACGGGATATTGCGCATTAGCAACTTGCCTTTGTATGACCGGTGTGTCTGGTTTGGCGCTTTTGATAGTTTTCATTTTCTTGTTGAATTGGCTTATTACTATCAGTATTACCTTTTTCAACTCCGTTACATTATTAACATTTGGAGTTTCAATTTAGCTTTATCTTATTGCATTTGTTTACATTCTTGTTCACCTTTATTGTGTTATTTCCCCATCCCTAACTCCTTAACTAAGCCCTTGCTCCAATTTAGTTTTGGCAAGAGTTTTTGTTTATATTGAAATATAACTGTGATTTGTGTATGTTGTACAGTGGAATTATTGAATATAGTTATTGATATGCCAGGGACTCGTGACAGTTGGCCGTCAGCAGATGGTCTCAGAATAGGATTTTTAAATATCAATCATATTATTAACAAAATGTCCGATGTTTCTCATATTCTATCAAATTCACACACAAATTTTCATATATTTGGTTTTGCGGAATCCCGATTATCTGAACACATTTCTAATAATGAACTTGTTATTTCTGGTTATCAGATAATCGCAAAGATCCTCTCCAACGAAAGGAAACGGGCTTTCTTATTTATTTACACGAAAACATCCGCTACAAACGAATTGAATCACTTGAAAATTATTGTTTAGAATCACTTTGGATTCAGATATCCTTGAAAAAAACTAAACCAATCCTTGTCGGTTTTATTTATAGAAATCCAAAAGAAGTTATAGACTGGCATGACAAGTTCACTTTAATGATGGAGGAAGCTTCACTACTCTCAGAGGAAATTATCCTATTAGGTGACTTCAATATAGATTTGTTAAAAACTAACCACAACTGGATACAAACTTATGACTCTTTTCATCTGACACAGTTAATTGATAAACCTACAAGAATCACTGACACATCCAAAACGCTGATAGACCACATTTATTCAACTTCACCAAATCATATAATAGAAGTATGTTGCCCTGCCTTTGGATGCAGTGACCACCTTCTAGTGTGCTTAACATGGTCAAAAAAGGGTATAAAATTCCTAAGAACAGTCATAAGATCATTAAATATAGATGCTTATCTTCCTTTGACAAAAATGCATTTTTATTAGATTTACTCAATTCTTCTTTATCTTTGGTCTATCAGTTTACGAGCCCTGATGAAGCGTTTGAGGTATGGTACCACAGTTTTCTCAATATCTACAATGCGCATGCACCCATTAAAAAGTAAGCGCGTCAAGAGCAATCCAAAAGTACCATGGATAACTGAGGAGTTAGAAAATGCCATAAAATTAAGAAATCAACTATCAGTTACAGGAACCAGGGAAGAATATAAAGAACAGCGAAATATAGTAAACAATATGAAACGCTTAAGTAAAAAGAAGTACTTCCAACAGCTCGTATACTGTAAGTCAGACAATAAATCTGTTTGGAAAGCAATTAACTATTTGACAAATAAAAATGCAGGCCTAACATCTCAAAGTTCATCGCTCAAAGATATATCCGTTGATGATATTAATGCCCATTTCTGCAATATTTCCTCTTCTACAGTACCAATAGACAGATCACATCTTAACAAGCTAGAAACATTAAAACATTACTGTAGATCAAAAAACATTTTATCAAATTTAGATATCCCTCTTATGTGTATTAATGATGTTTGCAATTCCCTTACTCATTTGAAACAGACAAATACGAAAGGTATTGATGGCATTGATGGTAAAATTCTAAAAATAGCTGCCCCCGTTATCGCAGAATCTCTTACATACATTTATAATTTATGCATTTCTGCTAACACCATTCCTAAAGCTTTTAAAACTGCCAAAGTTATACCTATCTTTAAATCTGGTGACCGTTCAGATCCCTCCAATTATAAACCAATCTCTATCCTATCCATATTATCAAAACCTTTAGAGAATCACATCAATAAACATATTCTCCACCACTTAAACCGATATAATTTGTTCCATCCTAATCAATCTGGTTTCAGAGCTAACCATTCCTGTCAAACTGCTTTGACAAGCTTAGTTGATCAATGGCTTACTAATATCAATAATAACAAAATCACTGGAGTTATTATAGTAGACTTTGCTAAGGCGTTTGATGTGATTGACCACACTCTGTTACTAAAAAGACTTAAAATCTATGGTCTGTCAGATAGTACTGTCAAACTCATGTTATCATTTCTTTCTGAAAGAAAACAAGTCGTTTCTGATAAAGGTAAGACATCGGCAGTACCATCCAATAACTATGGCGTCCCCCAGGGATCTGTCTTAGGACCTATTCTTTTTTCTATATATATAAACGACTTACCCTTTTCTCTAAACACACAGTGCGAGTTATTTGCAGATGATACAACTATCCATACCAATCATTCTCAATTGAATGAAGTTACATCTGCTCTGCAAGAAAGTATTCACTGCCTGCTTCGATGGTCAGAGTTAAATCACATGAGTCTTCATTCCAAAAAAACTAAGTACTTGATTATAACAACTCGACAAAAGCGACAAAATCTTTCAAACAATTCTACGGCTATCTATATTAATAACAACAAAATTGATGAAGTACACCATCATAAAATTCTTGGAATTACAACTGACAATAACCTTTCTTGGATGTACCATATCTCTGCATTATGCAAAAAAAAGTATCAAAATGTGTGCACCAGTTATCTAAAATAAAGCATTTCTTAGACCTAAACGCTAGGAAAATGTTTTTCAATGCATATATTATATCCCGTATGAGTTATGCTTCAACGATTTGGGATTTGGCTAGCGCAAATGTTCTCAAGCCATTGTTCAGTGTGCATAGACGAGCTCTAAAACTTGTTCTTTTAAAATCTTCATCATTAACCATTTCTGACCATAAAGCACTTGACATTCTTCCATTAAGATCCAAGCTTAAGCATAATAAGGCAGTGTTTTGTATAAAATCATGTCCGGTTTAGATCCCCCCTTGCTTCAAAACAGATTCACAACCAATGTCAATCGTCATGCCAATAAGATAATGGTGCCACTTCCAAGAATTGACTTATTTAAATCCACTCTCATATATTCTGGTGGTACACTGTGGAATGAGATATCAACCCTCAACCTTCACAAAGCTTGCAGTGCTTCTTTTTTTTTTTAAGTCTATCACATACATCTTATGGAAAATATATCACTATTTTGATGAAATGGATTTTATTTTGTAACACCATTGGTAACTAATACCATGTAATTTCAATCATGTGTAAGTATTATGTCAACTCTTAACCACCACCACCCAATACTTTTGTCCCCTTTCTATTCTTGTCTCCTTCTCTTTCTCTCCCCCCACCCTCCCCTCTCTACACCCCTCTAGCTCCAGGGTTGTCTTTTGTCTCTCTTTGTCTTCCTGCCTATCTCTCTGTCTGTTCTACTGTCTCCCTGTCTGTTCTATTTTTCCCTCTCTTGTCTGTCTGTCTGTCTGTCTGTCTGTCTGTCTCTCTCTCTCTCTCTCTCTCTCTCTCTCTCTCTCTCTCTCTCTCTCTCCTCTCTCTCTCTCTCTCCCTCTCCTCTCTCCTCTCTCCCTCTCTCTCTCTCTCCCTCTCCCTCTCTACCTCACTCTTCCTCTCCCCCCTCTCTCTCCCATTCTTCTTTTCCCCCTTCCCCACCCCTTCTCTCTTCCCCCCACCATTATGTCTGTCTCTCATGTAAAGCGTTTCTATTTCACTGAACCGTCTAGGTGCACATTATATTTCAGATTTATGATGAAACCTTTGTAAAATCTTGTGTATGTTACGATTTTGCTCACTTGACATAAATAGGTACTAACTTGCATAATTGTAGTTCTTGTTGTTTCCCTGATCTCCTCTTCCACCTCCTCTTGCTCCTCCTCTCCTTCTTTCCCTGTATTCTATTTTTCTCTTTCTTTGTTCATTTCTTCTTACCCTCTTCAGGAGCTGAAAAAGATAATAACAGCCCGCACCTCATTCCTCTCACTCACTCCCTCTCTCTCTTTTTAAATGTTATAGCTTTATGCTCAAATCATACGATTGGTTGATTTATTCACCAAATTTTGATTTTCATAGCTTTATACTTGAATTACGCGATTGGATTGATTGGTTGATTGATTCACTTTTTTTTTTTTTAAGAGGGCTGGATGAAAACAAGCCACCATTGTGCTTAATCTTTTCCCTCAATAAAAATGTTCATTCATTCATTCATTCATTCATTCATTCATTCTCTCTCTCTCTCTCTCTCTCTCTCTCTCTCTCTCTCTCTCTCTCTCTCTCTCTCTCTCTCTCTCTCCTCTCTCTCTCATGGCAGATAATTGATTTATGCCAAAAGGCATTGAACACTTCTAATCATAATAGTAATGATGATAACGATGTTGATGAGGAGGAAGAGAAAAGATGAGGATGAAGATGAAGAAGATGAAGATGAGGAGGAGGATGGTGTTGGTGTCTGGTGGTGGTGATTGTGATGATGATGAGAAGGAGGAGGAGGATTGAACAGATGGTGATGATTTATGGTGATGATGATGATGATGATGATGATGATGATGATGATGATGATGATGATGATGATGATGATGATAGAAATGTTAATGATACTGACGAGAATTATAGTCATAATAATTATACTAGCAATAGTGATAATCATGATGATGGTGATGACAATAATATCAATAAAAATTGTAAGCTAGTAGTAGTAGTAGTAGTAGCAGCAGCAGCAGCTGCAACAGCAGCAGCAGCAGCAGCATAGTAAGTAGAAGTAGTAGAAGTAGTAGTAGTAGTAGTAGTAGTAGTAGTAGTAGTAGTAGTAGTAGTAGTAGTAGTAGTATAGTAGTAGTAGTAGTAGTAGTAGTGATAATGATACTAGTAGGAAAGGAGGAGGGAGGAGGAGGAGGAGGAGGAGGAGAGGAGGAAAGGTAATAATAAAGCTTACCTATTACCTCCAATCGAATACATACAAAGCCCGTGGTGTTTACACTGCAGCCCTTTGCAAGCAAAGAAAAAAACAAAAGTACAAAACACCCTTGACATGCGCTGAAACAACTGCGCGTGCACACACACACACACACACACACACAACCACAACACACACACACACACACACACACACACACACACACAACAGGAAGAGAAGAGAAAGAGGGGAGGAGGGAGGAAGGAGGAGAGAGGAGAGAGAGAAGAGAGAGAGAGAAGAGAGAGGAGAGAGGAGGGAAGAGAGAGAGAGAGAGAGCACTGACACTGACACAGTTTTATTGTCCATACAGCATACAGCCCTGTAGACAAGGGGGAATAACAACTTCAGATAAATTTGTGTAACATAATAACATTTTTCAAATTTTCCTCTCACTTCGCACTTACATATACTAGCTGCACATTCTAATTGCCACGAACACACACGTCACACACACACACACACACACACACACACACACACACACACACACACACACACACACATCTCTCTCTCTCTCTCTCTCATCTCTCTCTCTCTCTCCTCTCTCTCTCTCTCTCTCTCTCTCTCTCTCTCTCTCTCTCTCTCCCTCCCCCCCCCCCCCCCGCACACACACCAACAGAATCATTAAATGACCATCTAAGGACTAGTTACTCTGTTCCGTTATCTTTTTCCTAATATTCATTGCTTCTCCAATAAATTTAGCTAGGAAGAGGAGAGAGAGAGAGAGAGAAGAGAGGAGAGAGAGAGAGAGAGAGAGAGAGAGAGACAGAGAAGAGAGAGAGAGAGAGAGGGGAGGAAGAGAGAGAGAGAGAGAGAGAGGCCAACTCCCTCACAGCCATTATCCCCTACCCAACAACCCCCTCCTCCCCCCCCCCCTTCCCAAACACACACACACACACATACCTTCATTTCCAGCAAACATGCAACGTTCAACAAAACAACAAAAGCTAACCAAAGAAAGGCAAAGAAATGGAAAATTGTTACATTTTTTCATTCCTCAGCAAGAGCTCCGAGGTTCACCAATGGTGAAATGTTTGCCTATGCGACGATTTATCCACCATTAAGGTCGTCACATTCCAACTTCAGACAGTCTTATGTAAATAGAATTAAGGGGCTTCTAGCTAAAAGCAAATCAGTTTTTAAACAGAATGTAAAGCATAGAAAGAAAACGGAAGGGTGAACAGAGGATGACAATGTATTTCATGAGAAAAAAGCTATTTTATTTTTCAAGTTTTTTTTTTCGAGAATAGTGAAATAAGCACCCATATCTTTTTTTTTTACATCCAGTTCCCGTATGTGGTGGTTTTTTTTGTATATGGTGTCATCCATAAAAAGAGACAGAGAGACATACCAATATAACTGCACAGTTAAGATGACCTCCATTATTGCCCTCTAACGCAGCGAAAACATATTTATTCGGGGGAAAAAAGTTTATCAGAAGCTACCTACGACCTAATACTGACCTAAAAACTGCTGATAAGTGAACGAGAAAGTTTGCCGAATACGGTATTCCGGCCTTCACACACTGAACGAATAAATCAGTTATTGGACAAGTTATAGCTTTCGGTCAACAGCACAGTAAGTCCACCAGACCACAGTGGTGCAACCGTGTTCTCATTAAACCTGCCCTTAGGACAGCTTTTTCAGACACTGTCTATCTATCTATCTATCTATCTATCTATCTATCTATCTATCTATCTATCTATCTATCTATCTATCTATCTCTATCTATCTCATCTGTCTGTCTATCTGTCTGTCTGTCTGTCTGTCTGTCTGTCTGTCTGTCTGTCTATCTATCTATCTATCTATCTATCTATCCCTTAGTCTGGCGACCGTGTGGGGCACCCCTGAAGAATTGACAACCAGTTCCCTCCATTCCTCTCTCTGTTCTGCCTTTCTCAAAATTTGGTTGAGTTCTAGGCCTGCCCACTCGCTGATGTTGTCCTCCCATCTCTTCCTTGGTCTGCCTTTTTTCTTCCTCCTTGGACAGTGCCTTGAGGTATTGTTTCTGCAAGTCCTTTGGATCTTTGATCAGACACTATACGCTCAAAATTTAAGAGAGTGGATGAACCAGAGTTAAATGAGGGATGGTATCAAAGGCTGCAGAGAGTTCAAGCAAAGGTTACACTCCTGTTATTAGTTTGCGGGTTATGTAGTCATCTGTTAAGAGTGCTGGTCGGAAAACATTTTTTTTGGTCATTTTCAGAGATTTTTAAAGTGTGAAAAAATGCACTGTGTACTTGTTTTTTGGGGATTAGGGACATAGAGCAATACCAGGTAGTCACGAGAAAGTTGGAAATGATCATCAATAATGAGGACTGTTAGTACCGGTGGGAACAGATGACAATATTTACAAAAACTGCATACACACGGGGACCGGATAAAAAAAAAAGCACATGATTGCTTATTCTGTTATCCTCGATATAAAAGAATAAAAAATAAATAAATAAATAATAACCCTGTATTGACCCAACCCATGCATACTGCGGTTAGGAAGCTAGCAAACGATATAGCACTGAGGGGAGGGATACAATGTTTGCTGGAGAAAAAATTTTTTTTACATCAAACCTTCCAAATTTGTGCAAAATCACACGAGTTTTGAGTCCGAGGCTAGCTTGCTTGCTTGCTTGCTTGCCTGGCTGGCTGGTTGGTCGGTTGGCTGGTGACTATTTGGTTTGTTGGTTGGTTGTGGCTGGTTGGTTGGCTGGTTGGTTGGTTGGTTGGTTGGCTGGTTGCTTGGTTGCTTGGTTGTGTTGGTTGGTTTGGATGGATGGATGGATGGAGGGAGGGAGGGAGGGAGGGATAGATGGATGGAGGGAGGGAGGGATAACTGCTTGCTTGCCTGTTTTACTCATATAGAGTTTCTGAGCAAAGCTACTATTGCAGTGTTTAGTTGATGTCCTCTCTTTTGTGAATGGGAGGTTAGGGTAGACACTGTTTTCTTTGTAGGAAGGGCGTGAGAGGGGAGAATGGGTGCGGTTCGTATGTGTTTGGACGCGAGTCACAGTGTGTCTGTGTATCCTGGTGTGTCACAGTGTGTCACAGTGTGTCACAGTGTCTGTGTGGGAGGTGATAGGGGGTGGGGTAGTGATTGGCACATCTATAATCATGGAAGGAAAGTGTTCAACATTTAAAAAAAAAAAACCTTCTTTTACTTTTAAAAAAAATCAAGGAAAAAGAACTTTTTTCCTTAAGGAAAGGTAAGCGACTTCAAGTGAGTGACAGTTGCGATTTCCTGTTCACTTATTTTAAAAATAAAAAAAAAGTAAATAAAATTACCAGACCATAAAATGGAGGAAAAGTATATTCACACACACACACACACACACACACACACACACACACACACACACACACACACACACACACACACACACACACCCCACACACACACACACCAAAACAAAAGCAAGCTAATTTTTAAAAAAAAACAAAAAAACAACGATAAAAACAAAACAAAAAATGAAATTATAACACTCATAGAGAAAAAAATGTAAGTTTAGCTCAAAATTCCTCTTTTCTTTTTTTTCTTTTTTCTCTTTTTTTTGGAGGGGGGGGAGGGTGGGAATACTTATCAAATTTAATTATTATTGTAGTATGGGGTGGGGGTGGGGTAGGAATACTTATCAAATTTAATTATTATTGTAGTATGTAGTACATAATGATAAAAAATAAATCTAGCCTTGAATAAGTATAGCTCAGACCTTTTGACGCTGATAGCTTACCATAAACCTCTATCCTTCGTTTTCTGGAAGGTGAGTGGGTAGTTGTTAAAAAATATATAATATATATTAAAAAAGTAGGTGCAAGAGCGCTAGTGGTTCAAGCCACTGGTCCTCAAAACGATCATTTTTCATTCATTTTCATTGATTCTTTTATATCGAGGATAATGGAATCAGCACTCATGTGCTTTTTTTTTTTTACATCCAGTCCTCGTGTGTATGCAGTTGTTTTTTTTTGTAAATCATGTCCATCTCTTCCCACCGGCACACGATGGCCTACTCTTACGAAAAAGCGGAACAGGATTTAACGTGTGTGCAAGACGTTCTGTGCGCGTTCCGCACACGGGGGCCTCGGTTTATAGTCTTATCCGAAGGACTTTTTGGGAGGGGGGGGGGGGAGTGAAGTCAGCACTGATGTTAACTCCAGATCAAATGCAGGTGTGCATCCATGACATTGTGGCTCAACGCCCGTTGTGAGTCACCCGCCATCGGTTATCTGTCATCTTGTCTCTATATAGCTATCGTTGTGCATGACGGAGAGAGCTCCACGCCATAACTTAAAGGAAACCCTGGCGACACGGTCTCTGCTCATGTTGAGTGGTGTGTTTTTTTTTTATTATTATTACTATTTTATTTTGAATCTGTTAATTTTAAGTCTATGCACCCCTTCCTGGCCATATCCGACTAAAAAATATAAAAAAATGAATTGAGAACAAACGAACCAACAACACAGAAAAAAGTATGTAAAACAAGAAAACAGACGCACAGACACACGCGCGCACACGCATGCACGTACACGCACGCATGCACGTTCACGCACGCACACACGCACACACACCACACGCACGCACCCGCACTCAACACCACGCACCACACGCACAACACACACACAACACACACACACACACAACACACACACAACAACACACACACACACACACACACACACACACACACACACACACACACACACACAACAGACTCAAACAATCATAAAATGAACAAAGGGGCAAGAGGGGGTAAAGTGACTGGAGTTGGTTGGGGTGTTTTTACCAAGTCTTTTTTGTTTGTTTGTTTTTTAACTAAGACACACAACATATTTATCAAGTTTGCACTACATTTTCAAAGATTCACATCCCATCTCCTGAAATACACATTGCCTCTTGCTAGTTTTAAGTACATATTCCAAATGTAGGGGGGGGGGGGGGGGGGGGGGGGGGCCGGTCGCCTTTCTGTTATAATATAAAGCATTTTGATATACTTAATATGC
>CM060321.1:49485260-49495260 GCA_030674155.1 Stramonita haemastoma | reverse complement strand
ACAGAAGTGTGGGGGGAAACCTGAAACTGTGGTCACCATGAGACCAGAGCAACGGGGGCCATGGAATCAGAGGGTTGTTTTTTTTTTTAATTGCATGATGAACAATGGTGATAATGATGATGTAATTATGCTACTATGGAAGTGCGTGTGCTTTGAGACTACTTGACAGGGCTGTACTCTGCGCTTTCTATCATAATATTATTATCCTGACGTCAACTGGGCCCAAGAGATACAGACCTATGCAGTATTGGTCAGGTCATTAAAGCAACACTCTCAAACTCGCATTCGTAAAGTGGATGAAGCTGGATTGTGTGGTCTCAGACTTCCCACTGAGCCCATAGCAAACTGATTCTGGGTAGGAGCCGACCGGAGTCCGTAAACCCCCCTAAGCCTTTTATGGGATTCGAACCCGAGACCTTCCAGTCCGGAACCCAAGGTGCTGACCACTGCGCCAAGGCTGCTGGTAAAATGACTAATCTTAATCTTGCCTTGCTATGTGACATATTAATAGTCTGTATTAAAGTCTTCTGCAGTATGAAAAAAGAAGAAAGAAAAAAAGAGAAAAAGTATGCAAACAGGTTTAAGTGGGACGGGTCAGTAGCTCGGTGGTTAGAATGCGAGACTCTTGCGAGACTCAGGCGGTTCGGTTCCCCAGCGATCCACATGGAATTAGAACTATTAGCAAAAGGCAACAGAGGCCAGTTTCAACATAAGTCCATCAAATGTAGATGTATCAACAAAAACGCCAACCTTCAGTGCTCATTCGAACCATGTACAAACAATTTGAAGAACGCTGTAGCTGAGTGGTTGAGACTGTTTCACCTCCATCACGAGGATTCATGAAGTCCTGAGTTCGAATCTCAGCAGCGGCATCTTGTGAACTAAGGGATTGGGGGAGGAGGTTCGATCCCAGGGTCATCTTACAGTGCAGACCTGCCAGTGCCTTCATTCTCTTTGTGAATATACGCATGCAGAAGACTTGTCCTGGACTTAAAAGATGTAGTCATTCATGTCAGCGTTGGGTGGGTTACAGAAACACAAACATACCCAGCATGCATCTTGTTTCTTGAGAGGAATAGGCTGCACCAGGTTTCAAATTTCCTACAGAATACTGCCTGAAAAAGTCAGCACAATATCCCAACCCCTCCTTATAAGAGCAAATAAAAGAAAAATAAAATGAGACAAACTAATTCATTGAAATGGTTAAATATTTTAATTGAAAGTCATGCGCCTGTTCTCACAACATGTTGGAACCTTGGTTTTTGCATAAAGCATGTAGCCTATAGTGTCACTCCAATGAAACATTTCAAGTACACATTTTTGTCTTTCTTTCTACTTGGTGGTGACCGCCCTGGTGTGATTTATGCTCGCTTGCCAAGAGAGTCGGTAGGCTGTAGGCTAGAAGGTAAGCCAGGCAAAGAACGACTTAATCACCTCACGTGTCGCGCCGTCTGCTCTGCTGGACTGTAGCGGCTCCCCCCAGGATGACTTGACAACAACCAGCCCTCTCCATTTTTCTCTGTCTGTCTCCCTCCTCTCATAGTACTGACTTCACTCAGCTTCAGGCCTGTCCAGTCTGAGATGACCCCCTTCAACGTACATAGAAAACTACTCTGCAGCTCGACTAGTCAGTCCTCAGAAAGAAGCTCATTACTCCTCTCTTGCTTTCTCTCCACTGACTGCCTGTGCTGCAGAGAATAAAAGTAAAGTGTGAGATCAGTGTTACAAATTACTACACAAAACGGCACCATCTTACCTCTGTGAATGTTTGTACCTGTTCACACCTTACCGTTCCCTCCCCTCTACTGCAGATAACCTGTGCTTATGAATTAAACCTAGATTCGACCAAGCCACCGTTGGCCGTCCCTCTTTCTCTGTTTCTGGTCCATCGATTTGGAATGACCTCCCTCTCTCCTTTCACCAAAAGCCTACTTATGACACTTTCAAATCCAGCCTCAAAACATATTTCTTCCAAACCTAAGATTTTCCTCCTCCTGTTTCATTCCATATCTGCCCCTGCCTTCAACAGCCAAAACCCCCATCAACCTGCCAAGTGTAGAACCTGTGTGTGTGCGTGCGTGCGTGCGTGCGTGTGTGTGTGTGTTTTGCGTGCGTGCGTGCGTGCGTGCGTGCGTGCGTGCGTGTGTGTGGTGTGTGTGTGTGTGTGTTGTATTTGAATTTTTTTTAATTATTGATTGTATTTGGTTGCATATGTAAGAATATGTTGAATGCATGCGCTTTGATTTGTTTGGGTGTTGTTGTTGTTTTTTTTAACAAGACATAGCGCTATATAAATTCCATGGATTATCATATAGCGCTATATAAATTCCATGGATTATCATATAGCGTTATATAAATTCCATGGATTATTATCATCATTATTAATGATTTATGCCCTTCACCCTTCTCCTTTCTTTATCTTCCTCTTAATCTCTCGAGATCCTTGCAGTATTGCAGGCCTGTACTGTCCTGGCAAACCTCTTTGAAGGGAGAATGTGCCCACACCGTTTTCAGTTTTTATCTCTTCCCTGTGGTCAAGGGGTCTTCAGGGGCCTGATAACAGTCCTGATTCTTTTCCCCATCTCTTCCTTGTTGGGTTTGTTGGGGGTTTTCATTCCTCGGCTACAGCTCTGAGGTCCACCAATGGTGAGACTCTGCGTGTTTTAAAAAGAAATAATTGAGAGAACACGAACGACGAGAAGAAGAAAAAAAAAACAACGTATAAACAGAAAGAAAGAAAGAAAGAAAGAAAAAGAAAGAAAGAAAGAAAGAAAGAAGAAAGAAAGAAAGAAAGAAAAAGAAAAAAGAAAGAAAGAAAAGAAAGAAAGAAAGAGAAAGGAGAAAAAAATCATGGTCAAGAAAAAACTAATCGGAAAGAAAGACAGAAGACAGACAGAAAAAGAAAGAAACGAAAGGAAGAAGAAGAAGAAGAAGATGATGAGGATGAGGATGAGGATGAGGATTATATTTATTTATTATTTATTTATTCATTTAATCTTATTTTGAGGATAACGGAATAACCATTTATGTGCTTTTTTACATCCAGTCCCGTGTGTATGCAGTTTTCTAAATTTTGTCATCCGTTCCCACCGATAATGATGATGATGATGATGATGATGATGATGATGATGATGATGATGATGATGATGATGATGATGATGAGAATCCAGAAGAAGAGAATATGATAATAGAACAGAAAAGAAAGGACAACAAAAAAAGAAAGAAAAAAGAAGAAAGAAAAAATTCAAATACAAAAATAGAAAACAAAGCCAGGAAAATCAAAACAAAAAATAACGAAACCTGGAAAAAAAATTCTAAAACAAAAACAAAAACCCGACAAAACGGACAGAGAAGACAAAACAAAAACACAACATAAACAAAACAAAAGACCAACCTTTTTTTTAGCGAGAGAAACACGACTCTGAACTTTTGAAACTGTATCAAATACACGTACAAAGTAACATGGCCTTGGACAATAACATTATTGTTCTTCATGTAACTTAAATATGGGAGGGGGGCGGCGGGAGAGGAGTAGGCAGAGAGAATTTGGAAAAAGAGGGGGGGGGGGGGAGTAAGGAGACAGACTTAGCCATCTATCACTCTTGAAGCGTGGATACTAAGACAATAGGGAGGGTGGGAGGGGGGATGGGCAAGATTTGGAGGGGGAGGGCTTGATGGTCCAGTTGTGTCATTACATGGCTGTTGTCATAAAGTGAACTTTCTTTTTTTCTTGGGTTATATTAGAGTCCCGGAGGAGTTCTCATATTTAGGGACTGTATCAACCAACCACCACTACTCTCTCTGTCGGTCGGTCGGTCGGTCTGTCTGTCTGTCTGTCTGTCTGTCTGTCTGTCTCTCTCTCTCTCTCTCTCTCTCTCTCTCTCTCTCTCTCTCTCTCTCTCTCTCTCTCTCTCTGTGCATTGAAATTTCAATTATTTAGAACTCTTTTTTTCTGTTCTTTTTTTCATTCCTTAATGTTATTAAATGGTGTATAGGCTACGTGTTGTTCTGTCAGAGTAAAATGATTTGGATTTATGATTAGAATGTCGTCTTAGATGGTATGTTAAATCCTATAGGCTGTCATATAAATTGTATAATTTTATGAGTGTGATTTAATTGTGTGTGTGGAGGGGGGTGTTGAGAGAGAGAGAGGGAGAGAGGGAGACAGGACAGGGGAGAGGTAGAGAGGGAGAGGAGGAGAGAGAGAGAGAGAGAGAGAGAAGAGGAGAGAGAGAGAGAGAGAGAGAGAGAGAGAGAGAGAGAGAGAGAGGAGAGAGAGAGAGAGGAGAGAGAGAGAGAGAGAGGGGGGGGGGGATCTGTTTGTTTTGAGCTTAGTTTCTCGCTTAGTGTCATTGAAATAGAGTACGGATGTGTTGTGTCTTGTTACCGTAGAATAATTTGAATTTGTAATCTAGAGTGTCATGTTGGATAAGACTATTAGTAAGGGTTGTGACTTGAAATAGAGTATATTGAGATTTTGCTTGTGCCTGTATTGTGAGAGTAGTTGGATAGTTGGTTATATAAATAACTAAGTAATTAAGCTTATCTTTTGCTTTGCTATATTTATATGTTATATAATTCTTTAAGATTGTTTGCCAGTGGGTTTGTTGTTTTTGGTTTGTTTGTGGGTGGGTGTTTTTTGGGGGGTTTTTTATGAGGACCTGGTGTAAAGAAGCCTCTGGCTTATCCATATTTCCTCAATAAAACATTCGAGTTCGAGTTCGAGTTCGAGTTCTGTCTCTGTGTCTCTGTCTCTGGTTCGATTCTTGTTCGAGAGGATTTTTCTCCTGGAGTTAACATCAGTGCTGATTCCACTCTCCCCAAAAGTCCTGCGGATGAAACTATAAACCGAGGCCCCGTGTGCAAACACACGCAGAACATCTTGCGCACACGTTAAATCCTGTTCTGCTTTTCGAAAGAGTAGGCCATTGTGTGCCGTTGGTAACAGATGACCATATTTACAAAATTGCATACACACGGGGCTTGATGTAAAAAAAATAATAATAATAATAAAAAGCACATGAGTGCTTATTCTATTATCCTCGATATAAAAGAATAAATAAAAATAAATAAAAGAAATATCTCTCTATCTCTCTATCTCTCCATCTATCTATTCATCTATCTGTCTATCTATCAATCTACCTGCTGCTGATAGACAAGTTTGTTTCTGGTAAAGTGGACAGGCTTACACGAGAGATAGACACCCCCCCCCCCTCCCCCTGTCTGAAAACTTCCTGTTTTACGTTCGCAGTCTCCACTGAGTTTTCAGTGATTTCACACTTTTTTTTTTATATATAAACTGTCGTTATTTTGGAGATTGTGTTTTCATATGTCTTGATAAAGATCGATCTTCTAAACAGGTCAGAGTGGGAAGGGGGGGGGGGTTGTTCCTGTGCAAGAGCTCAGAGATTCATCAAATGTGAGATTTTTTTTGTATGGGACTGTTTATCCACCATTAGGTAACCGCATTCCATCCTCAGGGGATGGTGTGTAAACACGATACTTGTGTGCATGCGTTTTGAAAAAATCAATGTTGTCACTCGTTTGTACCGGCACGCCATGGCCTACTCATACGAAAAGCGGAACAGGATTTAACGTGTGCGCAAGATGTTCTGCGTGCGTTCACTCACAAGGCCTTGGTTAATAGTCTCATCCGAAGGACTTGTGGGGAGGTGGAGTCAGCACTGATGTTAACTCCAGCATGCGTTCGGCACACAACACCTTGGTTACAGTCTCATCCAAAGGGCAAGGTTTAAGTTAATTTCTAGTTACTTTTGGACCGGGTTCGTGCAGTTAAAGCGTGTTGACCAGTTAAGGACACCGAAATCAGTTAACGACACCAGAAGTGAAGAGAGGGCGGGGAGTGAAAGGAGGGAGAGAAGTGGAGGGAGAAGAAATGCAGACGTGTTGACATAACCATGTCAACCCCTCACCCCCCCCCCACCACCACCACCACCACCACCACATTCCTACCCCCTTTTGCTCTGTCTCTGTGTCAGTGTGTGTCTGTCTGTGTGTGTCTGCCTGTGTGCCTGTGTGTCAGTCAGTCAGTCAGTCAGTCAGTCAGTCAGTCTGTTCTGTCTGTTTGTCTGTCTGTCTGCTGCTCTCTCTCTCTCTCTCTCTCTCTCTCTCTCTCTCTCTCTCTCTCTCTCTCTCTCTCTCTCTCTCTCTCTCTCTCTCTCTCTCTCTCTCTGTGTTTACCCAAGGGTACAGATTACAAAATTGACAAAGTTGCATACACATGGGCACTGGATGTAAAAAAAAAAATAAAAAAAAAATTAAGCATATGAGTGCTTATTCCTACTAGCCTTAAAATAAAAGAATAAATGAATAAATAAAATATCTCTAAATTACTTTAGTCACCATGTTCTTCCTCCTCCTTTCTCTCACTAAAGCACTTCATGTCACTCCCCCCTTTCAGATAAAAGAAAGTTCAAAGAGAAGAAAAGACTTTGATACCTGGAAAAGACTTTGATACCTGGCTATACCTGTGTAGACAGAAGGGATGGGGGAGGGGGGAGGGGGAAGGGGCAGGTGGTAATGACAACGACAAAGGTTTATTGTGTTAAGCGAAGACGCCTATTCACAAGGAAACAATGAAGTGGGGGGAAGGGCACAGTACTTAAATTTTATGAACATCATAATCAATTATTGCGCTCAAAACGATCCCCATAGTATGGTCTCTTTACCGTGGTGCTGATTGTTGTAGCACAGCATTAATGACACCGTTTATAGATACTGTCGGCTATTCCGATCACAGTGTTTTTTTTTTACTTTAAGTTTAGGTTTTAAAGTCTCTTACACATTCCTTCCTCTAAACATTCCTTGGTTTGTTTGTTTGTCTGTTTGTTTTCGTTAACGAATGAATGAACGAATGAACGAATTTTATTTGACAAAAGCTACAAGCCCATCAGTCAAAGGGGGTTAACAAAACATGAATAATAACTCGAAATCCAGACAAATATCAACAAATATTTTTAGTTATTACTTATAGAATCTATTTGGTTCATAGTCTGCTTGCGTTTTTCTAGAGCCTGAATTTGTTATTTGTTTGTTTGTTTGTTTGTTAAGTCAAACTTTTATTTCCAGATGGTACATTGAGTAAATGATAAATTTGCTTTTTTTTGTTTGTTTGTTTGTTCGTTCGTTCGTTTGTTTGTTCCTTTGTGTGTTTGTTTGTGTGTTCGTTCGTTTGTTCGTTCGTTCCTTCCTTTGTTTGTTGGTAGGTTAGATGGTACGGAGGGAGGGAAGCTGGTTGGTTAGGAGGGAGGAGGAAGGTAGGACGGCAGGCAGGCGATGTAATGGCAAAAACGTCAGACAGAAAAGTGAATGAACAGACAGACGGACAGACAGACAGACAGACAGACAGACAAAGACAAATGACCAGCCCACATCGACAGACACACTGACAGACATGTTCATTCAGCTCAGCTCCTTGTTTATCGCCAGTTGATCACTGACGCCACGTTAGATGTGACACTGTATGGAAAGGAAGAGGGGGATTTATTTTTTTATTTTTTTAATTCTTTTATATCGAGGATAACAAATAAGCAATCATGTGCTTTTTTTCATCCGGTCCCCGTGTGTATGCAGTTTTGTAAATATTGTCATCTGTTCCCACCGGCACACGATGGCCTACTCTTACGAAAGGCGGAACAGGATTTAACGTGTGCGCAAGATGTTCTGCGTGCGTTCGCACACGGGGGCTCGGTTTAAAGTCTCATCCGAAGGGGAGAGAAAAAGAGAAGGGAGGAAAGAAAAAGAAAGAAGGAAAGAGAGAAAGAGAAGGGGGAAAACAAACTGTTAGAATTATCATTTCCACCATCATCAGCTTGAGGAGGAGGCGGAAAAGGAGGAGAATGATGAGGGAGAGGAGGAAGGAGGAAAAGAACAACAAGACCAGCTGCCATGGCGCAGTGGTTAGAGCCTTGGATTTCGGACTGGAAGGTCGCAGGTTCGAATCCCATGAGAGTCATTTGGGATTTTTCGGACTCCGGCCGGCTCCTACCTAGAGTGAGTGTGCTGTGGGCTCAGTGGGAAGATTGGGACCACACAGTCGAACTTCATCCACTTTATGGGTGGAGTTTGAGAGTGTTGCTCAAATTACCTGATCAACACTGCAGGTGTCTGTATCTCTCGGACCTGGTTGATGCCGGGATATATATGATAGTAAGCGTAGAGTACAAGTCTGTCAAGTAGTTTCAAAGCATTTGCACTTCTACAGCAGCATTATTACGTCATCCCTATTATTATTGATCATCATGCAATAAAAAATAATAATAATAAAAAAGGCCTCTGATTCGGTGGTCCCAATTGCTCTGCTCTAATGGTGACCTCAGATTCAGTTTCCCCATACACTTCTGTGCCCGTGGTGAGTTTGTGTCAAAGCCTTTGGGGTTGGAGGTTCGCGGGGAGACGGTCGTTGGAGGGACGTTGTTGTGGTTGCCACCTCGGGTGGGCAACTCACTCACTTTGGCTCCGCGACTGAGCTAATACTGTCGTTAGAAGAGAGCTTAGTAGGTGGTGTCCTGCTTATGTTAGCTCAGAACAGGTACCACTGAACTACCAAAGTAACCTTGCAGCAATGCAGGGCCCCTCTGTCTGGTGGCCCTACCGCGGTCTGATATTGATGGGCTAACTGTGGTCTTCCTACCCTGAGGATGAGACATAGTAACGAATCTGGGAATGGCTGTGGCGGGGAGATTGAAATGAGCGGCGATGGGAACAGCAGGACGGGGACATCACAGAAGATGAGACAGCAAAAAGAGAACACTGAGAAGAAGAACAATAACAAAAACTAGAGATATATACTTGAAAGACATGATGCAGACAGAAAACCAGACATACAGACAGAAAAAGCAGACAGACAGACAGATAAACATGAACCAACATTCAGACATTCTATAATAAAAAAAATGGACAGAGCAACAAAAAAGGACAGTTACAGATAGACAAAGAGACGAACGGATGAACAACAAAACTGACCCCTTGCATGCCCCGGAAACGGACCGACAGTTTTCTCCCCTGAAGAATGAGGTGATATGATTTGCCGGAAATGTGAACGGCAAGTTGAATGCGTTACGTGATGCCACGTACACCATTTATATGGTCCTTTTTGATATTTCATTAATAAAAAGATTTACGGAAAGTGTCTTGCTGTAAGTACCATCAAGGAGAAAGCTGCCAATACCCTCAAGACCTCTGCCCCGACCTCACCAAGGAGCTGAATTTTGAGTGCGGCTAGGCCAAATGCTGTAAATGGGTACCTGCCCTTTTTAGGGTCAGGGAAGGTAAAGCAGCGAGGGAGAGGAGATGGGAGCCGCCCTCAAGATGCTGGCCCATAGAGAAGCTGAGGTCTCTGATGCCTCGCTCCCCTACGACCACACAGGTTATGGGACACCTTTACCTTTTTACCTCTACCAGGCCAAACGCATGGTCCTTCTTCACAAAAACATCAATGCCTACAATGCTGTCATTAAAAAGTGTTATATTCTGGTGAGTTTTTTTTTCATCGAATCTTTAATTAATCATTATCAAAAGGGTGTGATTGGTTACTTGTCCTTGTTTTTTTTTCCAACTGCTATTCGATGAATAATATAAGAAAACTGTAGGTGTCTACAGATTTTTTTTTTAAATATCAGGAACATGAAGCAACAAATGAACAAGGGGTAGATGCATCAAGGTAATACAAAGCAACACTACCACAAGACAGGCTGCAACATGTCTAGATACCAGAGAAAGAACAGAACTGTAGTACACAATTTATTATTCAACATAGCAATGAGAACATTAGGTCACAGCGCAGTCTTGTTCTTTCGCTCTGCATAGATGTCGGTCAAAGAACTTAGAGGCTGATATCTAAACTGATTCACTGAAGTCGTGAGGACGCACTGTAATGTACCCATTGCTTAGTAAAATAAGATCCGGGTAGTTTGAACCTGTGACCTACAAAGTTATCAGTCATTCCATTATATATTTTCTACCTTGCAGGTTATCTCTT
>CM060321.1:49477760-49480260 GCA_030674155.1 Stramonita haemastoma | reverse complement strand
GTCAAGATCTTTTGTCTTTACAGTGTGTGTACGTGGTTTCTTCCGCATTCCTCTGTGCAAACACTTCTCTCTCTGTCTCTCTCTGTCTCTCTCTGTCTCTCTCTGTCTCTCTCTGTCTCTCTGTCTCCTCTCTCTCTCTCTCTCTCTCCTCTCTCTCTCTCTCTCTCTCCTCTCTCTCTCTCTCCTCTCTCTCTCTCTCTACGTGCGCGCGGGCGCGTGTAACACACACACACACGCGCATACACACACACACACACACACACACACACACACACACACACACACACACACACACACACACACACACACACACACACACACAGAGAGAGAGAGCTAGAACACGAAATGGAAGCTGACAACCTTGCACTGCACATTTTCTTGATGATATTGCTCTTATTTTACTTTTATTCTCTGGCCATGTAATATGCTGTGTATTGTATGTGCATGCATTTTTTTCCCTTATTTTTTGTGCTAGTCAAATTTGTCACGTTCATATGTAACCTATTTAAATTGATTTGATTGTGCAGCGCGGTGAGCCCATGTTTTTTTTTTAATTCGCGCTATATAAGCCTCCATTATATTATCATATTATCATTATCATTTGAAAACGCTGTCAGTGCATTGTCGTTTGACCCTGATTATTAACTACAGGCGCTAGCTGTTGTTTTGTGAATAACCGAAAGCGTGTAAACCACCTGTCAACATTTATTAAGTCCTTGGGATAAACAAAAAAAATGTACTGGCAAAAAATTCTTGTAAATCGAGTGCTTCCCCTCCCTCCCCTCACCTATATCCCCTTGCGTGCGGGTAAGAACGGGTGATTTTTTTAATACACAAAAAACAATGCATGCACAGAGGTGACGTATTTAGATATCATCCCCGAAGTCAGAATGTGGCTACCTAAATGGTGGGCTAACAAAAATAAACGGTTGCATACGCAAAAATCGCACCATTGGTGAACCTCGAAGCTGCAGAGAAGGAATGAAAGTGGAAACCATAGGTAAATGTTTTCTTTCAAAACCAAATGCAGAATTCAAATTTTGCAGATTATTATTTTTCAGACAGAACTTTCCATTTTGCAATGAAAAATATTTTTTTTATAAACGAGTTGCTGTCAGAGTTTTTTGTTTCTTGGTCAAATCATTTGTAATCCTTTATTTTTTATAAATATAAATATATATATATATAATATGTGTGTGTGTGTGTGTGTGTGTGTGTGTGTGTGTGTGTGTGTGTGTGTGTGTGTGTGTAGGAGCAACTTGCTTACAAACTATTTTTCATTGCAAGATGAAAAGTAACTGGACAGACACACGGACAGACAGACATACAGACAGACATACAGACAGACAAGCAGGCAGGCACAGAGACAGTCAACGACAGACAGCCGGGCAGGCACATAGGCAAGCACACAGACAGACAGACAGACAGACAGACAGACAGGCAGACAGACAGACAGACAGACAGACAGACAGACAGGCAGACAGACAGAAAGAGGTTCAAAACCACGCTCTGCTATAACTTCCCCCGTGGGAAAGCAGGGGCCCTTTCAGTATAAGTAGCATCCCCACCTTCTGGAAATTATGTGTTCGAAAATTCCTGTTTTCTATCACTCCCTTTGTTTCTGCCTTTGTATGTCTCTGTCTGTCTGTCTCTGTCTGTCTCTCTGTCTGTCTGTGACTGTCTGTCTGTCTCTCTGTCTGTCTGTGTCTGTCTGTCTGTCTGTATCTCTGTGTGTGTGTGTGTGTGTGTGTGTCTGTCTGTCTGTTTGTCTGTCTGTCTGTCTGTCTGTCTGTCTGTCTGTCTGTCTGTCTGTCTGTCTGTCTGTCTGTCTGTCTGTCTGTCTGTCTCTCTCTCTCTCTCTCTCTCTCTCCTCTCTCATCCTCTCTCTCTCTCTCTCTCCCTCTCTCTCTCTCTCTCTCTCTCTCTTCTCTCTCTCTCTCTCTCTCGATGTAAAAAAAGCACACGAGTGCTTATCTATTATCCTCGAATAAAAGAATTTGCCTTAAAAGAATTTGCACCTCTTCTCCTCTCTCTCTCTCTCTCTCTCTCTCTCTCTCTCTCTCTCTCTCTCTCTCTCTCTCTCTCTCTCTCTCTCTCTCTCTCTCTCTCTCTTCTCTCTCCCCTTATTTCCTGCGCACACAGCCAAGACTTCTTCCTCTTTTCTTGCAAATCTGGAAAAAAAAAAAAAACACACATTTTCTTATGAACTTCATAATGAACTGCTCTGAAGTCTGAACGAGTCGACACTGCTGAGGCCAGTGGACAGACCTCCTGAAGAGTGACAAGCACAGGAGAAGATCAAGCACTACTGCATTCCACGCAATATGGCCAGACAGACAATCAGACAGACAGACAGACAGAAAGACAGTAAGGAAGAAAGAAAGAAAGAAAGAAAGAAAGAAAGAAAGAAAGAAAGAAAGAAAGAAAGAAAGAAAGAAAGAAAGAAAGAAATGAAAAGAAAAGAAAAGAAAAGAAAGAGAGAAAGAACGACAACAGACGA
>CM060321.1:49465260-49472760 GCA_030674155.1 Stramonita haemastoma | reverse complement strand
TGTGGTGTGTGTGTGTGTGTGTGTGTGTGTTGTGTTGTGTGTGTGTGTGTGTGTGTGTGTGTGTGTGTGTGTGTGTGTGTGCTGTCTGTCTGTTGTCTGTTGTCTGTGTTTGTTGTGTGTGTTGTGTGTGTGTGTGTGTGTGTGTGTGTGTGTGTGTGTGTGTGTGTGTGTGTGTGTGTGTGTGTGTGTGTGTGTGTGTGTGTGTGTGTGTGTGTGTGTGTGTGTGTATGTGTGTGTTGTTGCTGCTACTACTGCTGCTGCTGCTACTGCTCTTGTTGCCAAATTAACATTACTGACATTGATGGAAATATTTATTTCAGTGTGCCAAAACACATCTTGTAGACTATCATATCGTATTGCTTTGTACCTTATTGTATCATGTCGATTCGTATCATATCATAATTATTGCATTGCATTGCATTACATTGTGTTGTATTGCATCGTTTAGCATTCAATGCATTGTATTGTATCGAATATGTTGTATCATAGTGTGTTGTGTTGTTCTGTGCTGTATTGCACTTGTTTATGCTCTATTGCATTGTATTGTTTTCTTTTGTTATTACATTTTCATTGTGTTGTTTTATATTGCATTCCATTGCACTCCATTGCATTGCATTGCATTGTATTGTATTCCATTGTATTGTTTTACGTTTTAAATCACTTAAATCGCTCATTTTTATCATTGTTTTCTTGCTCATTTTGTCCTATTTTTGTTATTTTGTGTGTGTAACATACATTCTATAAATATTTTTATTTCTCTTTTTTATCATCGTCTTTCGATAACAGTTCAAAAAGGCCACAGGACTATAAAATATTCTTGTGAATGCGATTGATACTTCTAAATTCTGACAGGTGTCTCGCTGTAAGATACCACAGCAGGTGAAGCTTCGATCACCGTGGGACCTCTGATAAAGGTTCATCCAGGAGCCGAAACTCAGTCAGATCAGGCCAAAGGCATGGTTCTTACTCAATGCCTACAATGCTGTCATTGAAAGATTTGATTTTCAAGAGTTTTTGCTTGCTTGTTTGTTTGTTTGTTTGGGGTTGTTGTTTTTTGGTATTTGAATCTTTGACAAATCATTTTTAAAGTGACTGAGAAGTTGTAAGTGGTTACCTGCACTTGTTTTTTCTCCACTACTATTTCCTCATAAATTGTTTATTTTCATGAAATATTCATGATAAGGGCGGGGGACATGGTGTAAAAAAAAAAAAAGCACATTTTGCCGAAGGTTCTTTTATAAATATACACTAAATAGCTTTTGCACCCAGGACTTTTGTGTATCGTTCCATTCAAAAGACTAGCAAGCACCAGGACCCATCATTTTGTGGTCCAGTGGATAGGGCGAAGAGCTAAATTTCCGTGGAAAAAAAAAACACCAAAGAAAACAGCAAACTGAAGTGATACGGGCACACGAACATCTGGACTTGGCAAGAGTGTTGTACAGGGAACAGATCAAGAAGGGAGACGAAGAGGCAGACCGAGAACACGATGGGAAATCAACATCAGAGAGTGGACTGGCCTTGAGTGGAACGACTGGCTGCGGAAAGCAGAAAATTGCGAGGAGTGGAGGAAGCGAGTTGCAAAATCTTCAGTGGTGCCCCAAGGGTCTACAGAACTACGGGATAGGCGAGGTGAGGTGAGGTGAGGTGAGGTGAGGAGGACAGGCTAGAGGGAAGGTTTGGGTTCATACTGGAATCGAACCCGCGACTTCTCGTTTTCTAGACAGCTGTGCGCCTTGAGTCACAGAGGTTTCTCTGTGGATATTCTCCCTACTAGCCTGACACTGAGTGTGTGATTCAAACCTTGACACTCACAACCACTTCTCCACCTTACAGCTTTCGATTGGTTCATGTGGCAGTATGGTCTTTTCACACTAAAGAAGCCCCCCAGACCATAATCCACTTGTGCCCATACTGGCAGCAGGACCTTGAACCGGTGACCTCAGACTACAGACTACAGGCCTGCCGCTTCAGCCACTACTCTAGCTCCTGACCCCGTGTGTCCCTACAATCCCACCTCCCGGGGCTTGCTGTAGTAGTGTACCAGTTAGGTAACCTCCACTAACATTAGTCCCTGTCTGATCTCCTGCATGCTTGAGTGCACAACGGCACTGGAAGGTTGGCGCCCACATTGACCTAAAGCGATGGACACATGGGACCTGACAGCTCAGTGGTCAGAGCACTCGCACTCCCCAAGCTAAGTATTAAGCAGCCTTGAGCGCAATGGCCTCTGAGATGGGTGACAGTTCGCGTGTCTTAGTTTCAGCACAGTTCCCTGAGTTCACCAAGCTGTAAATGGGTACCAGCCCTTTTTGGAGGGAAAGGTAAGCAGCGAGTAAGAGAGGGCCCCTCAAAGCTGGCCCTAAGAAGCGAGGTTCTAACAGTGCCCCCCCCCCCCCACCACCCCCCCACACTGTATTGGCATGGAGCCCTAAGACACTTCACCTGCGCTTACCTATTAGCGAGATTTGACATTGTATGTGCATGTTTTGAGTTCTAGATAGTTTACACATTCGTGTAGACAAAATATATTTTGAACCTCAGATCTTATAGGGTTAATGAAACGATAACGCACTATTTGCTGCCATACCACACAGCCCATCACATCACACCAACATCATATTATGACGTCACCATAATCACACCATCAACCTATCATCAATCAACAAAGTTGGCTGACATGACTTGAAGGAAGGGAACAATTGTGAACTAAACAAGTTTATCAGGTTATTTAAAAATCACTTCAATGTTTTAGACGCCTAATACGATGATTTCACAGATCATAAAAGTGCACGGAAAGCAAATAGTAACTTCTTTCAGGTTGTGTAGAATTGTGGACCCACATAGCTTGTATTTCGATGAAATTAATGGTTTAAAATAGTGGTTGAAAAGATCAATAAAGCAACACCTATTTATCAGTTTTAATAAATGAACAAGAACTGCTCCATGAAAAGTTTGACACACAGTCAAATACAAAGGTCATTGCGAGTGTCTGAATTCACATACTCAAGCCTAAGTAGATAATGTGAGGATATTCAAGATTAAAAACCTATGTTGACTCGAAAGACACAAAAACACACACCATCACATCAAGATCACACAACATGACACGATCTAACACACGGAAGCAAATGCGACCGTCACGTTTGGAAAATCGAACACAACATCACATTCACGACAGTAAAGTGGCTAAATTGACTCATACACATCAGACACTTGGAACACGTTTACGGAAGACAAAGCAACACCATTTCAGGTATAAACACACTGCTCCCATGAACATTTCACGTAACAACATCGATCGAATCACACACCAACCACAGAATTATGGCGGATCACATGATAAAACCTATGTGACTGAACACACACACACACACAACACACACACACACAACATGGACACGGGTTCTTGCCAGCGTTGATTAGCTAGAGGATGCGAGCCGTCCGTTTGAAATAGAAACAAACATCATCATTCCGAACAGTTGGCCTAAATCTGACGTCACCTCAAGCCACTTGAGACGTACGTTTACGGGCACAAATGATCCCTTTGGGGTCTGTTTCAACCTGACTGTCCCTCTCGTACAGTCCGGAACCATCGTCTGTCACCCCCTTAACAGATTTCAGATAATTATGTCGGTCCTTAATCCACACGAATCAGCCCAAATCCAAACAATTTGGCACAATGGCTAAGGCTTCTATCTGTCTCTTTTCTTTTCTATCTGGAGAGGTTTCTTGCATTCTGTCAGAGAGAGTGAAAGTAAACTAGTTTGCACTTGTACATTTTGATTGCAGTAAACAACAATCTGAACCCAGAGCATGAAAAATTACGCAAGTCTCAGCCGTAGCATATCTCGACACTTCTAGTATGTCATAGATCTAATGCCAACTGCCCTGAGACAAAAAGGCACAAGATTCTTCATCATGCACTGTAGATTAGCCCGAACAATTGTATGGTAATTGCTTTCAGTCAATACCTCTCTCTCTCTCTCTCTCTCTCTCTCTCGTACCCACATGCCACCTTGATCATCACGAATTTATCACGTGTTAGCGTGTTAGGGGTGCAAAGTTGCACAAGCCACGATTGAAAGGGAAGAAGAGACATTACGACCTATCTGGTTTCCTTGTCGCAAACCAGTTTGTCGTAAGATGCTGACTCTGGATTCGTACAGTGTTGTGGAAATCCCCCCCCCCCCCCCCCCCCCTTAACAAGCTCGTTTTGTAAGGGCCGACCAAAGCTTATTAAAAAAAAAAAAAAAAAAAGGATCTAATAATTATACTATGTAACCATGTTGTGGAATCCATGCCATGATGACTTTTTGGTCTATAATGTATTAAGTTCTCAGTATATGTGTTTTGTGCCCTGTCCCCCTCCCACTGTCCCTTGTGAATGGGCATCTCGCTTACACAATAAACCTTCATGTCATTCGTCCTTCTCATTTTTGCTCTCTCTCTCTCTCTTCTCTCTCTCTCTCTTTCTCTCCTCTCTCTCTCTCTTCTCTCTCTCTCTCTCTCTTTTCAAGCGTTGTATGCATCAGCTTTCTTTCCAGATGTTTATTGACTTAAAGGCATTTGAGTTAACTTATCCCACACGGACATTCCAGATTCAGATATTTTGTTTACATCCAACTTAGACAGCATAACAACGTTATACGCTAACAATAGTTATGCTGGCCTTTTTTCTTCAAAAGCAGCCAATCAGATGAAGTTCTGCTGGTCTGATTATGCGTGTAAGCTGTTAAGGATGTTATTAATAACTTAGCATCTCCACAACCTAAAATAATTAAAGACAAAAACTTATACTTTTACAACAACAACAAAACTAATGTCTTAATAGCCTGTGTTTAAAGCTTTATCACCTAACCTGCAATAACTAAATTTAGTCTAATTGTATTTTTGTTATTTGTTTTGTTTGTTTTCTTTTTCTAATTTTGCAAAATGTGCGGGAAGTCGTGAAAAGCAGGGGAGATGACTCACCAGGCCCTAAAAAGTTATGGCCACTAGTCATTTTCAGTCAGCAGGCAGGAACTGTCTCACCAAAGATGTAAAAGTGAACTTTGAAAACCTTATCATTTTCAATCTTGGAGGTGGGGGGGGGGGGGGGGAGGGGGCAGCCTATTTGCGAGAGCTTTGTGCATACGATTTGACGGCCTGGGATCGAGCCTGGGTTCGAGACACACGTTCAATGAGATTTTTTCCTGGGGTAACATCATGCTGACTCTGGATGGAACTGTAAACCAAGGCTTGGGTTCGAGACACACGTTCAATGAGATTTTTTCCTGGGGTAACATCATGCTGACTCTGGTTGGAACTGTAAACCGAAGGCTTGGGTGCGAGGCACACAGAATATCTTGTGCATAATTATGTTAAACCCGTTTTGCCTTTGGGAAGAGGAGACTTAGTGCTGGTAAGAATGGGTGACAAGAAAATATTGTGTTTAAAAACCCATGCACAGTAGTATCGTGTTCATACATCATCCCCGAAGCCTTAATGTGGCTTCCTTAATGGTAGGTTAAAAAGGTCGCATACGCAAAAATTTCACTATTGGTGAACCACGGAGCTCTAGCTGAGAAACACACACACACACACACACACACACACACACACACACACACACACACACACACACACATTAATATCAACCCCTTCCCTCGCTCTCGACTACTAGATCTATCAACTCATCCCATGAAACAAGTGCTGTCCTCAACCTAGCACAGAAAAACAGCAGAAAGGAATGAATGACTAGCTTAGGACATTCCATTATTGTCTAGGCAAAACTTCCGAAAGGAGGTATTCCACTCCTACGTGATCAGCAAATCTCTCTCTCTCGCACCTGTATCAAGTCCGACAAAGCCACACACTGTCACACTTTCCATAACCTCAAAATCCCTGTGTCTGTGCTGATATGATATATGATATGATATGATATGATATGATATGATATGATATGATATGATATGATATGATATGATATATATACAATCATATATATATATATATATATATATATATATATATATATATATATATATATATATGTGTGTGTGTGTGTGTGTGTGTGTGTGTGTGTGTGTGTGTGTGTGTGTGTGTGTGTATGATGATATATATGATGATTATATATATACAATCATCAAATCAGGTGTGTGCGACGGACACTACAGCCGTTTTACTTCAATCCCGTTGGTCAATGAAGTCCTGGACTCGAATCTCGGCGTCTGGCAAATGAAGGGTGGAGAATTTTAGAATTTAACAGATCAACTTCAAATGCAGACGTGCCAGTGCCTTACTCCCCTTTGTGTATACGCACATGCAGAAGATCAAATATGCACGCTAAAGATCCTGTGGTTCATGCCAGAGTTGGGGGGTCTTAAACACGAACACACCCAGCATGCAACCTGTACAATGAACTGAGCTTCTCTGAAGTCGGAATGTTGTTGGCTGAGGCCACGGGGCAGACCTCCTGCTAAGTCACAAGTACAGGAGAGAGAGAGAGAGAGAGAGAGAGAGAGAGAGAGAGAGAGAGAGAGAGAGGGAGAGAGAGAGAGAGAGAGAGAGAGAGAGAGAGAGAGAGAGAGACAATGACAACAGTTTATGACAACAGTTTATTGTGTTTAAGCTTTTCAGCCCATTCACAAGGGGACAGTGGGAAGGGGAGTGGGCACAACACATATTGAACAATAGCGAAAAATAGTGACAAAAAAGGCTGCAGCCCAAAATATCTTCACGACATGGATTCCACGTCATGGTACAAAGACAGAGATCCAGAGTCAGATAGATCGTTGCAGGAAAGTGTTCAGACAGGTTGGCCACTGGCTCATGCTATTTTGTTACATAAAACACGAGAGGAGAATCTGAACTGGTGGAGTACACGTATACTGCTGTCCCATTACTCTCTCTCTCTCTCTCTCTCTCTCTCTCTCTCTCTCTCACACACACACACACACACACACACACACACACACACACACACACACACACTTACTCCCAAACATGCAGTCACAATCACAATTACCCAAGCTGATATCTGACAACACCCATGATTACATGTAGAACATTCAGACTGGCGTCAATCCTCTTTTTCATTTTTTTGCGATCTGCCAAAGTCCACAGCTTTAGCCTAGAAAGAATATCGCGTTCTTCCTCAGTCAGGTGTTTAATGTTCTTTCTCACAAACCAGTAGAAATCGGTTGGTTTATCAGAGCTATCTGTCCACTTGAACTGGATCACCAAGTCGTCACTTTCACAGATAACAGTGTCAGGGGTACTGTCAGAAACAAACACTTTTCCAAACTGCTGGTTTCTACGGGTGTCCCTCAGCCTTCTCTGCAGCGATCTGTCTGTCAGCTGTGCCACGTAGTCCCTGATCAGCTCCACACTGCAGTCAATCTCTTCCGCCTTCTGTAGAGCCATGTCGCAGCAGCCGTCCCCAGTGGTGTCTGATGCACTACACACAGCAAGGTCAAGTTCGTGTTGCCGATCAGAGACTGTGTCTGCTCCTATGGT
>CM060321.1:49457760-49460260 GCA_030674155.1 Stramonita haemastoma | reverse complement strand
TTAGTATAGAAAGGCAGGAGCTTTTGTATTTTAAACATTGCTTTGTTTTACTTCATGATCTTTAATCAGCCACAGATTGGACAGAAATATGAACCCATTCGATACTACTTGCAGATGCATGTGCACTTGAAGAACATACTGGTGGTTGCCCTTTACTTAAGCTGCACACACACTCACACACACACATACAGGGTTCGCGATAACCGGTAATTGTCGGTATTTTACCGATTGTAAACAGGGAATACCGAAAATTTTCGAAGCAGCCGGTACCGCGTACCGATTCTGTTTGCCTGTGACCGATTAGATTTCCGTCTCAAAAAAAAGTCTGAAGTGACATTTTCTGACAGTCTGTCATGGGCCTGTACTGTGCTTACGCACCTACCGCTTCCTACCACCCACCCTTTCGGACGAACATCTTTGGCGCCAGCATGATTAGCCTAGCACGCAGAACAGCAAGCTTTACTGTAAAAGAATAGAGCTTCGCGCTCTTCTCGGCATGACAGTAACTTCCATTCACAATGAGTAAATGGGGCCTAGATTTATTTAATCTTTATTCTTTTAATCTTTTATATCGAGGATAATAGAATAAGCACTCCTGTGCTTTTTTTACATCCAGTCCCCATGTGTATGCAGTTTTGTAAATGTCATCTGTTCCCACGGGCACAGGATGGCCTGCTCTTAACGAAAAGCGAAAAGCGGAGGGTCTTTGACTATGAATTTGCGTGTTGCTTTGAGAGAGAAGAGTCGAAAAGTAAATCTAAATTGAACGAAAGATCTAGATGAGCACTAAGCATAGAAACAAGAAAGAAGAATATAAGTCTCACGAATGATGCCATGCAAAACAACAGACTGACACGGACAGTGGCACAGGCGCTAGAAAAAAAAAATCCTATTTCCTGCGTGGCTTCGTGCCCAAGAAGCGAGTTGGCAGCAGCACGGCAGTCAAAGTCTGAGAGATTTTGCGTTCAATTTAGATTTAGTTTTGCTGCCGAACAATCCCCCCATCCCCCACCCCTCACTGAATAGTTTCGTTTTGTTCACAGTACGTACCGGATTTTATTTTCTGGGGACCGATTTTAGGGGAGTTGGTCAAGATATCTCTGAAATGGCAACTCGTAGTACCGGTTTTAAAAAATCCTAGCGCGAACCCTGCACATACACAATGATACAATGATACACCACACACACACACACACACACACACACCACACACACACACACACACACACACACACATGTATGTTTTCACACACACATGTGCGCACACACACACACACAGACAGAGGCACATGCGTATGCACGCATGCATACCTACGCACGCGTGTGCGCACGCACACACACACACACACACACACACACAGGTATGTACACACACACACATCATACACACACACATGCGCACACTCACACTCACTCACACACAACACACAACACACACACACACACACCACACACACACACACACACACACACACACTCACACACACATTCAAAAGTCCTTCAGATGAGACTATAAACCATACTCCCGTGTGCAAACACATGCAGAACATCTTGTGCACATGTTAAAACTTTTTCGCTTTTTGAAAGAGTAGGCCATTGACGGATGACAAAATTTACAAAATCCCATACATGATACACACGGGGACTGGATTAAAAAAAGCACACAAGTGCTTAATCCATTATCCTCGAAATAAAATAATAAATTTTTAATACAAAAATAAATATGAAACACACAACCACATACAATTTACATAGTTTTGCTTGAAAATCCTAAAAGGAGTTAACATCAGTGCCGACTCCACTCTCCCCAAAAGTCTTTCGGATGAGACTGTAAACCGAGGCCCCGTGTGCAAACGCACACAGAACATCTTGCGCACATGTTAAATCCTGTTCCACTTTTCATAAGAGTAGGCCATTGTGTGCCGGTGGGAACAGACGACAATATTTACAAAAACTGCATACACACGGGGACTGGATGAAAAAAAAACACGAGTGCTTATTCAATCATCCTCGAGATATAAGATAAAATTAAAATAAATAAAAGCACATTTAATATAATGTAGACTAATGATTTGATGTGAAACATTGCAAATGAATAAACATTACAATGTTAGTTAAAAGGCTAGCTTAATCAAGATAATTTGAATATATAATATGTTTTAATGTTGATGAATATGATTATATCATTGTGTACTTCAAGTGATGAATAAATAATATTGAGTGGATTTTATTTTTAGTTGAAATGATTCAAATTCTTGTCCTTTCTTCATCAATTTATTTATGCCAAAATCCTGAAAAGGTTTTTTTTTTTATCACAGATTCATGATACATACTTAATTTAGCCTGTTCTTATACTGAATTCATAGAGGCACCTTTTCAAGGCTTTTGTAGAAGTAGTTTTCCCCCACAGTTCACTAGAACTCACTGTAGACTTCTGTTGGAAACATGATTCAGTTTATCCTGATGCTTCTAGTTCAAATGAAAAGAATAGCACTCTGTG
>CM060321.1:49449404-49457660 GCA_030674155.1 Stramonita haemastoma | reverse complement strand
TTTATTAAAAACAACTTTTCTACCAAATCGTATTTTTTTGCGCAAAAACAAACTTGTTCTGACGCGTGTGCGCGCATGTGTGTGTGTGTTTTATTATTTTATTTTTATTCTTTTATATGAGGATAATGGATAAGCACTCATGTGCTTTTATCATCCAGTCCCTGTGTGTGTTGTGTGTGTGTGTGTGTGTTGTGTGTGCGAATAATTTTGATTTGAATTTGTTCAGAAATGTTTAAAAAGGATTACTAATCAAGTCTTTTTCATATGTATCATTGTTCATAGACATTATTATTATAGAATGTATTGTTCTCCGTCTCATCCAATGGACTTTTGGGGAGAGTGGAGTCAGCATTGATGTTAACTCCAGGGGAAAAATCCCCTCTGTGTGTGTGTGTGTGTGTGTGTGTGTGTGTGTACACAAGTGTGTATGAGCACGTGGGTGCTGAATTAGTATACTTTGTGTATGATTTTTCTGTGTGTGTCTTTTATTTTATTTATTTAATCTTTTAATCAAGGATAATGGAATAAGCACTTGTGTGTGTGTGTGTGTGTGTTTGTGTGTATATGCGCGTGTGTGTAAGGGCATACATTTCTATTTTAATGTACAACAGTGTATTTTTCCTCTGTTCTCTTTACTTTGGGGATGATGGAATGACACTCATGTGCTTTTTCACATCCAGTCTGTGCGTATGTGGTTTTGTAAATTTTGCCATTCATTCCAACCAGCACACAATGGCCAGCTCTTCTGAAAAGTGGAACAGGTTTTAACATGTTGGGAAGATGTTTCTGTGTGGATTAATTTTGCACACAGGACCTTGGTTTACAGTTTCATCCTAAGGATTTTGGGGAGGGGGGGGGGGCGGAATGGAGTCAGCATTGATGTCATCTCCGAGGGGAAAAATATCCTTAAAAGGGATTTGAACCTATGCATATGTGCATGTAAGATGGAGTGTGTGCATGTGCATATGTATGGATCAGCTGACTAATTTTGGGTTTTTTTTGTTTTTTTTTTAAGGAGCCGCCGCTGTAGTCTAGTGGTTAGGGAATTGGACTCGTAATCTAAAGGTTGTGTGTGTGTGTGTGAGAGAGAGAGAGAGAGAGAGAGAGAGAGAGAGAGAGAGAGAGAGAGAGAGAGAGAGAGAGAGAGATTTAATTTAATTTAATTTATTCTTTTATATCGAGGATAATGGGATAAGCACTTTTGTGCTTTTTTACATCCAGTCCCCGTGTGTATGCAGTTTTGTAAATGTCATCTGTTCCCACCAGCACACGATGGCCTACTCTTACGAAAAGCGGAACAGGATTTAACGTGTGCTCAAGATGTTATGCATGTGTTCGCACACGGGGCCTCGATTTAAAGTGTCATCCGACAGACTTTTGGGAGAGTGGAGTCAGCACTGATGTCAACTCCAGGAGAAAAATCTTTCTCTTGTTTCTGCTGAGATTATTGATCTCCCATAGCTCTCCCAGACTGCTGACTTCAGAGATGTTGGTAATATTTACTTATAAAAACATGAATATAGCTACTGATTTGTAGTTATCAATTACAGAGCTATACCTCTGAACTTCTGTTCTGATTTCCAGATTTTGATTTGGTGGAAGTGGGTCATGTGTGGAAGTGTTGCTTGGTGAAGGCATATATATCTATTTTCCGCAGCAAATCATGTTGATGATTCCACCACTTGGTGTCATCTGTTTCTGTGCTAGCTGTCAGTTTCTGGTTTTAGCAGCAGTAACATGAAGCAACATCACAGACAACTGTGGGGAGATAGTCACTTTTCTGCTACCCACAGAGAAATGGTTTACCCAGGAGTATTTATTTACTTATCTATTTATATTGAGGATAATGGAATAAGCATCCAGTCCCTGTGCGCATGCAGTTTTGTAGATGTTGTCATCTGTTCCCACTGGTACACGATGGCCTACTCTTTCGAAAAGCGGAACATGATTTAACATGTGCACAGGATGTCCTGAGTGCGTTTGCCCACGTGGCCTTGGTTTATAGTCTCATCCAAAGGACTTTTGGGGAGAGTGGAGTCTGCACTGACGTTAACTCCAGGGGAAAAAATACCCTTGAAAGGGTTATGGCTGACTGAAAAATGATTTTTTCCATGAACCTCAAACTCTTCCCTTTTTTCTGTTTCTCAGTTAGAGCCTCCGAGGTTCAACAATGGTGAAATTTTGCCTATGTGACCATTTTTGCACACCATGAAGGAAGCCGTATTCCAACTGTGGTGATATACCCACACATGGTGTGTGTTAAATTCATGTTATGACCTGCTACGAAAGAGTGTGCTCTTGACAGGTGCTTGCAAGCTCCAGTCTTGTCTCAATTTGAAAACAATCATTTAATCAATTTTTTCATCTCTTTTCTGGAGTTGTCAGTTTCTGTGACCAAGATTTCTGAGCTTTCCAGTGACATTATAAAATACATATTTACAATGTTCTCCACAGCAACATGGGAGAATGGTTTGGCAGTATCTAACATTTCCATCTGTGGAAGACATCTCTGCATGAAAATGTAGGCTGCTCTGCTCAAGGACTAAGCATAGCCACACTGCACAGCACTAGCCTTCATTTCTCCTGCAAACTTGCATCTTGTTTTCCCTCTGAGAAATCATGGCACAGACAACTGTCTTGTTGATGGGGGTCTTAATACACACTGAAGTGTACAGACCTCATATCCAACATATCTTTACAATCATCATAATTACCATTACGAGCAATACACATAAATGGCCGAACTGGTCTGACAACTCGTTTAAAAGCATTCTGAAATACATTCCACTAAAATCTTGGTATTTTATTTTATTTCTATTTTATTCTTTTATATCGAGGATAATGGGAGAAGCACTCTTGTGCTTTTTTACATCCAATTCTCGTGTGTATGCAGTTTTGTAAATGACATCTGTTCCCACCGACACGATGGCCTACTCTTACAAAAAGTGGAACAGGATTTAACGTGTGCGTAAGATTTCTGTGTGCGTTTACACAGGGGCCTTGGTTTATAGTCTCATCCTAAGCAATCTTTAACCCCCCCCCCCAAAAAAAAAACACCCCAAGCAAGACCAGCAGCCAGACTACAGAACATGTGCTGCAGTCCTGCCCACTGCACAATGCACTCCTAAGGGAGGATCTGGCCTGACCCCACCCCAGAGGCCAAGAAGCTCTATGGAGACTGGGAGGGCCTGCAGTGTACAGCTGACTTCACAACAGAGACAGAGCTAACCATCTTATGAATGCAAACAAAAGACTAAAGGGCTAGTTTCCGTAGAGTAATGTCTTTGAAATCATGCTATGTGCCAGAAACAATGTCTGTATAGCGCTTGTGGTCCTTGTCACCAGCCGCTAGTTCCTTCTCACCATTTTCTCTGGTTCCTGTTCCAATCCAAACCCTTGTCAGTCCTTGTACATGCGTGCACAAACATGCATTCACACACAAGTGCACAAGCAAATGCCACATGCTCACAATCTTACACACACACCACAAAAAACCCCCACACAGGTGCCTCACACATATTTGCGTTTATCAGCTGCAGTTTCATCTACATTAAATGGAACACCCAGATCAATGTAAACAACATGAATTCACACCCAGACTCTAAAAACCATCCACTTCCTTTTTTTTTTTGGTAAAAACAGCACAGTTTGGAAATCATCAACAAACCATTCACTCACCACACATCTTCCCAAGTCCCCCCCCTCCCCCTCCCCACACCGAACCTTCAACTAAAGCACAGTTTGGAAATCATCAACAAACCATTCACTCACCACACATCTTCCTAAGTCCCCCCCCCCCCCCCCCTCCCCACCCCCACACCGAACCTTCAACTAAAGCTTCCAATGACCCCCACACAAGCACTCCACGACGAATCGCTTCTCCCACGACTTCAACAACACAGATGTGGTCGTGCTCTGCAGCAGAGAGCAAGCCCCGCAGCGAATGCACTCGCGGATAGCACGACCGGAGCCTGACCCCCAGCTGGATGTGTCGCACAATGTCATGACGCTGACCGGCGTTTGGGGCCACCTCGGTGGGGTAGGACAGGTAAGCTTTGTGCACCGAGTAGAGAAAGTCGGGGTCCATGCCGAAAGTGAAGCGGAGGGCAGGGGGCTGGGTGAAGACGGCGAAGCTGCAGGAGTCGTGGCCGTAGCTGTTGTGGAAGTCGGGCACCAGCACTTTGGAGGGGAGGCTGGCACACTCGTCCACCAGGTTCTCCTCCAGCTCTACGCTGGCTCCGTCTTTCCGCATCTGCCGGGAAAACAATGAGTCAAAGAAAACCCCACCCCTATGTTTAATGCTTACAGTATGCATTAAACGTGGGTTTTTTCCCCCCACATCTGTCAGGAAAAGAATGAGTCAAAAACCCAACCCCTGTGTTTAATGCTTACAGTATGCATTAAACGTGGGTTTTTTCCCCCCACATCTGTCAGGAAAAGAATGAGTCAAAAACCCAACCCCTGTGTTTAATGCTTACAGTATGCATTAAACGTGGGTTTTTTCCCCCCGCATCTGTCGGGAAAAGAATGAGTCAAAAACCCAACCCCTGTGTTTAATGCTTTACAGTATGCATTAAACGTGGGTTTTTTCCCCCCCGCATCTGTCAGGAAAAGAATGAGTCAAAAACCCAACCCCTGTGTTTAATGCTTACAGTATGCATTAAACGTGGGTTTTTTTCCCCCCGCATCTGTCAGGAAAAGAATGAGTCAAAAACCCAACCCCTGTGTTTAATGCTTACAGTATGCATTAAACGTGGGTTTTTTCCCCCCACATCTGTCAGGAAAAGAATGAGTCAAAAACCCAACCCCTGTGTTTAATGCTTACAGTATGCATTAAACGTGGGTTTTTTCCCCCCACATCTGTCAGGAAAAGAATGAGCAAAAAACCCCACCCCTGTGTTTAATGCTTATAGTATGCATTAAACATGGGTTTTTTTCCCCCGCATCTGCCAGGTAAAGAATGAGTAAAAAACCCCAACCCCTGTGTTTAATGCTTATAGTATGCATTAAACATGGGTTTTTTTCCCCCTGCATCTGTCGGGAAAAGAATGAGTCAAAAAACCAACCCCTGTGTTTAATGCATACAGTAAGCATGACTTCTCTATTTAATTCTGTATGAGAGTCACTGAGACATTGCACTGAAATTTCAGGCATTGTGGTTCAGATAAGCAGAACCCCATCAGCTATATTGCCTTCTCGATAATGAAAGACAGATGGGTCCTTTAATGCATGTATGAGAAGTTATGCATAAATCTGTGCACAAGTACTTAGTTTATAGTCTCATCCAAAGACCTTGTAGGGGAATGGAGTCAGAGGTATTGTTATCTCCAAGGGAAAAATAGAGATTCAGCTTGCTGAAGAGCTACTGAAAAAAACAACTGAAAACAGTGCCCTACCAAATCCTCAAAGTGCTCTGGAGGAAGAAGTCGAGTCAAGACAATGCCTGTGGAAATCACAACCACAAAAGACCCTCACCACACTCTGTCTCTCTCCCTTTCCACCTCTGTCTCTTCTCTCTCTCTCTCTCTCTAAAAAACCATCCTGCTCTCTTTCTCTCTCTCCCTCAATTTTTTCTTTTTCTTCCCTCCCTCTTTCTATCTTAATGTTACCTTTTCTCTTCCCTCTTAAGTCTCTCCTTCAGCTTTCTTACTCTCCCTTTCTTCTCTCTTGTCTTTTTCCTCCCCTTTCTTTCTCTCTCCCCACCATGACCTTCTTTCTCTCCTCCTCTTTCTTTTTATTAAAAAAAACAACTTTTATTTTCAAGATAATGGAATAAGATGTTACATGCTTTAAAAAAATTTTTTTTTACATGCAATCCCCCAGAATTGAGAATTGTATATTTTAGCACTTTCCCACCTTCTCTCTCCCCATCCCCTCCCTCCCTCTCTCTCTCTCTATCAGTCTCTCTCTCTCTCTCCCCCCCCCCTCTCTCTATCTCTCTCCCCCTCCCTCCCTCTCTCTCTTTCTCGTGGGAACAGATGACATTTACAAAACTGCATACATACGGGGACTGGATGTAAAAAAGCACAAGATGCTTATTCCATTATCCTCAATATAGAAGAATAAAATAATAATTTTAAAAAATCTCTCTCACTCTCCCTCTCCTCTCCAACCACCACCACCCCCCTCCCACCCACCTCCACCTCCCCACCCCCTCCCCACCCCACCTCCAACTCACCTGCGCCAGCTTGGAGAGCAGCTTGAAGACGTGGGCGAGGCAGTCGTGGAAGGTGGTGGAGGAGAAGGTGGGGAGGCAGGCGGGGGTGACGGAGCCCCACAGGCGCACGATGGCCAGGGTGTCGCGCAGCATGGCCAGCACGCCCACGTCGCGCAGCAGCAAGGCCCCGGGCAGGTGGGCCCCGTTCTGCACCAGGGGCACCGTGCTCAGCAGGTGCAGCACAAAGTCCGCGATCCACTGCACGAAGGGTTGCAGGACGTGCAGGGACGCTGCCACACACAGAGAGAAGGAGAGGGTGGTGTATTATTTTTTTTCATATTGCACAAAGTCCGCGATCCACTGCACGAAGGGTTGCAGGACGTGCAGGGACGCTGCCACACAGACAGAGAGAGAAGAGAGATAACATAACTGCCACACACAGGGAGGAGGAGGAGGAGGAGGAGGGGGACGGTGAGGAGGAAGGTGGAGTTCAATTTTGTTTTTCTCCCTCCCAGTGTTTTCTTTTTTATCTTTTTTTTTCATGCCACAGAGAGAAGGAGGAGGAGGAGGAGAGTGAGGAGGGTGAGGAGGAGGAGGAGGGTGTATTTTTGTTCATATTGCACAAAGTCCGCCATCCACTGCACAAACGGCTGCAGGACGTGCAGGGACACTGCTACAGAGAGAGGAGGAGGAGGAGGAGGAGGAGGAGGAGGAGGAGGAGGAAGTTCAGTTTTGTTTTTCCCTAGTCGGTGTTATCTCGGTTTTTTGTGGTTTTTTTTGTATTGCACAAAGTCCGCGATCTACTGCACAAACGGCTGCAGGACATGCAGGGACGCTGCCACGCAGAAAAGAGAGATAACATAACTGCCACTCACAGGGAGGAGGAGGGTGAGGATGAGGATGAGGATGAGGAGGAGGAGGAGAAGAAGGAGGAGAGTGAGGAGGAGGGTGGTGTTCAGTTCATTTTTCCCTAGTAAGTGTTTTCTGTTTTTTTTTTTTTTCATATTGCACAAAGTCCGCGATCCACTGCACGAATGGCTGCAGGACGTGCAGGGACGCTGCCACACACAGAGACAAGGAGGAGGGTGAGGAGGAGGAGGGTGAGAGAGGAGGGTGGTGTCTTTTTTTTCATATTGCACAAAGTCCGTGATCCACTGCACAAACGGCTGCAGGACATGTAGGGACGCTGCCACGCACAGAAGAGAGAGAGGAGGAGGGTGTTCAGTTTTGTTTTTCCCTCCCCGTAGGTGTTTTCTTTAGAGTTTTTGTTTTTCATATTGCTTCAACAGCATTTAACCCTTACAGTACTGAATATCTGCAGACAATTACTTTTTTTTTCATGCCACAGAGAGGATTTTCCTATCCTGAATTTCTGCCCCAACACTCTCCCCTTCAGTCCTGTCAGCTGATTTTCCGGCGATAACAGTACCAGAGGAGGGTTTGTTTATAGTGATCCATTATGCAGCTAACTGGCATCAATGGACTCTGGAAAATAGTTTTGATACGGCAAACACTGCTTCTCTTTCTCACGAGAATGTTTATAAAGCTTTGTGTGTGTGTATGTAAAATTTACCTAGGTACCCGTTTTGCATTCTTCTGAACCTCAAAACCCCAGGAATAGAAGGAAAATTTGGTTGCACTGGTTTTCCTCCTTACAGGACTAAAGGGCAGCAGAAAGCTGAGCCAGAAAACAGCCTTACTGTACTGAAAGGGTTAAATGTCTAAATTTCCCACAATGAAATTCATGATTAGAAATAACATGAAAGATACTTTTTTTCATGTTAGTCTTTGGGTAACAATCATTTAGAATACTTAGAGTACCTCATCTTGTGACCATGAAAAGTTGTGTTTCTGATAAAAGTATTTAAGCAAAATTCAAAATATGAGATATATACACACATGCACCATATGCAATGCACACATGCATCCATGTGTGTGCACACACATACACAAGCACACACACACATACAAACCATCAACCCACCCATCCACACGCACACACACACACCACACATATGCACATGACACACACCGATGCACACACACCGATGCACGCACACACGCACACACACACACACACACACACACACACACACACA
>CM060321.1:49441904-49446904 GCA_030674155.1 Stramonita haemastoma | reverse complement strand
GAAATCATGATCCCAAATAAATGGTGTTGGCCAAAAAAAAAAAAAAGGTCAAAATTTTGTCTAAAAAACAAACAAACACCAAAACAAACTGAAATACAATCTATTGTAACAAAAGTAAAAGTATTTATTTTCTGAAAGCAAACCAAGTGAACAATACACAGAAAGATGTTTTATTCTGATTTTGATCATTTTTACTTCTGTACATTATTTTCTGATTTCACAAATTCTATGACCCAAGGAGGCACTGTCACAAGGATGAGACTCATGACTATGCTTTTGAAATGGCAAACACGGTAGGACAAAGGTTCAGGTGACATCCACCAGAGTGCTAAAATAATTTTTTGTCCTCAAAGAATTTCCCAAGAGAGAGAGAGAGAGAGAGAGAGAGAGAGAGAGAGAGAGAAGAGAGAGAGAGAGAGAGAGAGAGAGAGAGACACACACACACACACAGAGACAGAGAGAGAGAGAGAGGGGGAGGAGAGAGAGAGAGAGAGAGAGAGAGAGAGAGAGAGAGAGAGAGAGAGAGAGAGAGAGAGAGAGAGACACACACACACACACACAGACAGACCGAGACACAAAGAAAGAAGAAAAAAAAAAGACAGGTACAAACACAGACAGGTAATCAACAGAACAAACAGAAAAAACAAAAAGAAAAGGAAGCTAGACAAACAGAAACGCAAAACAAAACCATTAAAAAAACAAAAAAAAACAAACAGAACCAACAAAGAGGGATGGACCTTGTCGAACAGCCAGGAGAACGTCCCACACATCGTAGCCGACCTGCATGGTGTACTCCAGCATCTGCACCACGAAGGTCGGGGACAGCTGCAGCGACCCTTCCCGGGAATTGAACACGCGGAACACACACAGGGACCCCTGACTTTGGCCCACTAGGCCACAGCCTGTGCTCGTCTGGAAGCAAAACAAAAAAGAAGAGATTTTTTCCCTAAGACTGACACCGGTACAAACAGAGGCTATATATATATCCAAGTGGTTGAGACTGTTTTGACTTCAATCCACTTGGTCCATGAAGTCATAGGTTTGAATCTTGGCAGCAGCTAAGCAATTATTTTAGCACTCGGGTGGATGTTATCTGAACCTTTAGCCTAAAGTGAAGAGAAGATACACTAGTACTTGATTAATTCCTCTTATAAGCCCTTTGGATGAGATTTTAAACTAAGGTTATGTGTCAAACACATGCACAACACCTTACAAACACATTTAAGCCCCTTCTGCTTTTCACAGTAGGGTAGGCCAGCTATGGCCAGTGCCATGGATGACACAAACATACCCAGCATGCACCCTGCCACCTGCAGCGGGTTCGGCTACGCAAGGTTCAACTTGCCCATGACAACCATCCTGACAACGAGAGTGTAAATACTTCAATGACTCCTCAAGGAGTTAAAGAGGTCAGACATCTCTCCCCCCCATGCTTTTCTTTTTCTTCGGCTAGAATACCTAGGTTCACCAATGATTTGAATGATGAATAGAATGTATGTGTGCATATGCATGCTTGTGAGTTTCATACAGTAGAATGATTTTGCGTGCATGACTATTTTTTCCCACCATTCAGGTAACCACATTCTGACTTCAGGGATGATGTCTAAACATCACACCAGTTTGCAGGCATTAAAAAAAAAAACACCTCAAAATTTGCTCTTCATTTCTACTGGCACCCAATGGCCTCCTCTCCAAAAGGCAAAACAGATTTTTTTTTTACTTATGCTTGATATTCTGCTTGCGTTCACACACAGAACCTCAGTTTAAAGTCTCATCTGAAGGACTCTCAGGGAAGTGAAGTTGGTAATGATGTTAACTCCTGGGGGAAAATACGCTTGAATGTACCTCGGTGTGGCTCAATCCCAGGCTGTCAGATCACAAGTGCAATGCTCTAACCACTAGGCCACCCAGGCCCCTGGTCAGTCAAAGACAAACTTCTGGATTTGTTTGTGTGATGGTGGTTGATCTGGGAGAAGATGTTGAAGAGAGATGAGAGGAGTGGTAATGAGGTGAAATTAAAATCCTTACAGACATTAAACATACACACTCACAAGCATGCATATGCATACATACATGCGTGCACACATACAACTGTGCACGCAAACACACACAAAATCTTTCACATCTACACAAACAAAGAATCTCTCTCTCTCTCATACATACACACAAATACACACGCACGCAATCTGACGACCTGGGTTTGATTCCCTTTCAAGGGGATATTTTCCCCTGGAGTATGCATCAGTGCTGACTCCACTAACCCCAGACGTCCTTCCGATGAGACTATAAACCAAGGTCCAGTGTGTGAATGCACGCAGAACATTTTGCGCAACATTAAAACCCATTCCGTTATTTGGAAGAGTAGGCCATTGTGTGCCGGTGGGAACAGATGACAAAATTGACAAAACCGCATACAAACAGGGACTGGATGTAAAAAAGCACATGAGTGCTTATTCCATTATCCTCGAAATAAAAGAATAAAATTACAGAATAAATAAACAGAGAAAGACACACATACACACACACATCTCTACCTGCACACAAGATATAAGGTGTGGAAGACCAGTGTGTTGGTGATCACTAGTCAACGACGAGACAAGGTCCAAAGTCTCCATCGATGACGTATGCAGCACCTTGATTTAAAAATAAAAAGAGAAAAAAAAAAAGATTTAAAATACAAACCAAAATCAAAGAACAGAGCAGATTCTGAAAACTGTTAAAAAATAAAAGTATGTCAGAAAAAATCTAAAAGTTTGTATAGTTATACCATTGCTTACAGGCACGAATGCACTTCAAAATGAAATAGAAAGTTCTGCTTATTAATTCTAAAAATTGATGCACCAAGTACAGAAAACCAATTACAACTTCATCATTATAAAAGTGATTTATCAAAGATTTAAAAAAAAAAAAAAAAAAAAAAAAAAAAACCCAACCCAGAAAGATTACTGATGACAAAATTAAAATCGGTTGAATAAAAAAGATATCCAGTTTTGATAATTTTTTACCCACATGATATCTTTTTTTAAAAATATCCCCCCCCCCCCCCCCCCAAATTCTACCAACCTGCAATACATACATTTTTGAGTGTAGCAAGTGCAGAGCAAGGTAAAAAAAAAAATTAAAAAAAAAAAGTTAAAAAAAAAAAGGGGGGGGCCACCAACAGAGCAACCACCTCAAAACTGCATCAAAATCTAGGATTCCACCACAAATTCAATAATCCCCCCCTCCCCTGCCTCAAATGAAAAACATCAGTCACCCACTCTTAAAAAAAAAAAAAAAAACCCACCCCCCAAAACCCCCCTGCACACCTGATAACTCTGACGATGGATGATCTTGATGCTGCCGTCCCTGTAAGTGCAGGCGAAGTAGGACAAGAAGGAGGTGGTCTCGATGTTGTAGCTGCGGTTCATGGGCAGCTTGGGCCGAGCGATGTCCGTCAGGTGGGAGCTGTGCTGGATGGAGGCCTTGTGCATCCACTTGGGCATCTTGCAGGCCAGCTCGGGTTAGCTGCGGACTGGAACATGCGATGGAGGGGCATGGTCTGGTCCAGCAGGTGCCACACCTCCACACAGCTGTGACCAGGCCCAGCACAGCAGGCCAGCAACACGTCACTGTTCTCCCGGTTCAGGAAACACAGCTTGGACACGTGCATCTAAGGGGAGGGAGAGAGAGGTAGTGACGGTGTTAATATGTGTGTGTGTGTGATGGAAGTTATGGCTGAATTGTTAAGACTGGTTTGAATTTATTCCTGTGGGTTAATGAATGAAGTTGTGGGTTTGAATCTTGTCACAGGTGTCTGGTGAATTAAAGGTGGACATTTTTATTATCTTCCATGTCAACATAAAGTGCAGACTTGCCTTAACTCCTATAGTATATATATAGATATACACATATTAAAGATCCTCTACTTCATGTCAACACCCGGTAGATTACTGAAACACAAACATACCCAGAGTGTATCTTGTAAAACAAAAAGTTAGCAGCTCTGAATTTGGAATGTGTTGGCTGTGACCAGTGGGCTGACTTCCAGTGGACAGAACACCAGTCACTATGCATCCCATCTGATAAAGGGACACAGAGAAAATAACAAGAGAAATTAGTATGTGTGAGAATGTTGTTTTGTGTGAGGAGTGTGTTAGGAAGAGTGTGTAAGAAGGGGAGGGGAGGAGGCAAGAGTCAGGGAGGGCATATGTTAATGGAAGGGAGGTAGGGAGGGACTGTATTGTACGTAAACGTGTGTCTTCGTTTTTATGTCCATCCACTAAAACAGTGACATTTGACAGGAAAGGGGGGAGGGGAGAAAATGTCGTAAGAACACAAAAATCAACAATGCATAACACACAAAAAATGTAACACACACACACACACACACACACACAACACAAAATCAACCTTCTCCACCCTGTCCTTCTCTCTCTCTCTCTCTTTTTTTTTTTTAAATTCTAAAAAAAAAAAAAAATTCACCTAAATGGGAAAAGAAAACTCCCCAACAAACACACACACATAACACACACATACGGGTCCACCAATACTCACTTCCCGACTCACATTCTGTTTTTTTTAACTTTTTCTTTTAAAAATTTATTTATTTATTTATTTATTTTTGTTGTGTGCTCACATTCTGGTTGTCCCTGTTGTTGTAGTCGGTCAGACTCCTGAGGAAAAAGGAGGCGCCGGGGTTGCTGGTGATGCGACAGGCATTGGCCTCCATCCTCACACACACGTTGAAACACTGCACCGCCGACCCCACTGTCCCGTCACTGGCAGCCACCATCACCTCCCCGGTCGCGATGAAGGCGATGTCAGCCTGGGTCAGCCGTAGATAGCCTGGGGCCAGGCATTCCTTGGCCGTGATCAGTCGGGGCTCACGCTCTTGGAGCAAGCCCACTGTCACCTGAGAGGAGAGAATACGATGAGAATGATTTTTTTTTTCTTCTTTTGGTTAATAAGAAAAATAAAAATCATGAAAATAAACACTCCCACTCTGCCAGTCCTCTGAA
>CM060321.1:49369821-49441804 GCA_030674155.1 Stramonita haemastoma | reverse complement strand
GAGAGAGAGAGAGAGAGAGAGAGAGAGAGAGATCAGAGTGTCAGAATATCTCATCTATGACATCTGTTCTGTAAGGAACAATAACATCAATTAAGAAAACATAAGTAATTAATTAGAATGTTAATTCCTGTTAACGTAATAAGTTAATGTCTTATTAGGGGTGGGGATAGCTCAGTGGTCAGAGTGCTGGCTTTCCCCCAGTCAAGTTAAGCAGCGTCGAGCGTGGTTGCCAGTTGAATGGGTGACTGCGCGCCTTGGCTTCAGTACAGTTCCTCCAGTTCACCCAGCTGTAAATGGGTACCTGCCCTCTTCAGGGTCAGGGAAGGTAAAGCAGCGAGGGAGAAGAGATGGGCGCCACCCTCAACATGCTGGCCCCTAGAGAAGCTGAGGTCTCTGACGCCTCGCTCCCCTACGACCACACAGGTTATGGGACACCTTTACCTTTTACCTTATTATGAAAAAAACCCACTTAATTACATTTTTCTTGGGAGGAAAGATGCCGTATACATCAAAAAGCAGGCATGTGCTTATTATTTCTATAACCTAAATTGGTTCATAGTAATTTTTGTGTTGCCCGATTGCCTGCTTTAGGTTTAGGCTTGTAATCTGATTGGTCATTACAAGGCAGTCAGTGACTGACAAGATTAAAGATGGTGGCTTTTATGAACTCTTTCACAATACAGTAGTTCACGCTGGTGTGTAAACATCCAAACTTTTCCAAAGATTGGAATACTTCAGCTCAGACATTTGTGCAGCACTTTTATGCTTGTGCGAGTCTAGCTGGGTCGCTTTGACTTGTGCTGTTTCTAGGGTGGCCCTCGGTGCCCATGTGGTATGTCATGAGACCACGGTTCTTAATCAAAAAATTCCGCTAGGACTTTGATACTACCTCAACAAACAACTGATTCTTTTAGAAGAATGTTTTATCATAAAGTTCTTAGCTGCAGTGCGATCACCCCCAGCAAAACGTATATTGTTACTTAGCATCAATAACACAGTAGGTTTCTTTCTATACTATCCAAAGCTTTTTCAAAGTCAATAAAAGCCACATGCAATTAAAACAACGTGGATATTTGATCGACACAAGATTTACCTTTTTGAATCCTGCGTGATTCTATCTTGTCAAATTGTGTTCTTGTATCCACCCTTGAAGTATGTTACTAAGAATCATGCTGAGTATGTTACTGCTCACACGACATAAGAAAGTGCCTCTAGAATTATTTGGATTATTTGCACTACCCTTTTTTGAACAGATGTAGTGTGTAGGCTATAAAAGAATCTGCCCCTAAAAATAAATGCCTTTGTCGAACATAGCCTTTTAAAAAAAAAAAATTAATCTAGGACTGTAATGCGGGCATTAGAAGAGTTAAAGTTCTGAATAGGTATGAAAGGGTTTCTGGAACTGTCTTAATCAGGTGACACTCTGGTATTATTTTGGGGGTCAAGTAGTATTTTGTATAGAGTGCGGGTCGGAAAATTTTTGGTTGATTTTCACAGACTTTTTAAAGTAAAAAAAAAAAAAAATGCACTGTGCACTTGTTTTGGGGATTGAGGATGTAGAGCAATACCAGGTAGTCACGAGAAAGTTGGAAATGAGGATTGCTTGTGTTTCTACACCCTTGACCCCGAGCATGCATATTGGGGTTAGGAAACCAGCAGACGACAAAGGAGTGAGGGGGGGTAGGGTACAGTGTTTACTGAAAAATTTTAAAAAATTCAAACTCACCAAATTTGTGCAAAATCACCTGAGTTTTGAGTCAGGGGCTAGTCTTTCTGAAAAGGTGGGGGGGTTTGATGTTGTTTGTTTTTCTGTGGATGCCTTAGTACGTGTAGTGCGAATACAAGAGTGATATATAAAAATAGAAAGAAAGAAGAAGAAAAAAAAGTCAAAATTAATACCGGTGTGTAGCCAAAGTTTCATATTGATAACTGTGGACTATAGTCTCCTACCGGAAGCGGAACTGTTCAGTACTTTAGCCTACAGCCAGTGGAGTATCACTTGTAAACCTACAGGAAAATGGCGAACAGCACGCAAAAAAGTACACCGCGCGATGCGCAAGTTATGGCTGCAATTCTCAAAGATTGTGGAGTTGTAGAATACGAACAACGATTGGTTCATCAGATGCTCGACTTTACATACCGTAAGTGTAAATAAGTTGGATACATTTATCAAAATTCACAGGCACACGTGTTTCTGTGAAGTGTCATTGAGATTTGTTTTTGTTTGGGTGAACTAAAACAAGTACGTTAGGCTTAGTGGGTTTTATTTGTTTAGTTATTTATTTATTTATCATTTACTTATCTATCTGTTTATTTGTTTGTTTATCCATCTATTTATTCTTTTATATGCAGGATAATGGAATAAGCTGTGCTTTTTACACCAAGCCCACGTGTGTATCATGAGTGTATGTAGTTTCACACGCTTTCTGTCAAGTGTCATGGAAATTTGTTTTTGTTTTGGTGAACTAAAACAAGTAGGTTAGGCCTATTGAGTTTTAGTTAGTTAGTTAGTTATCATTTATTTATTTATCTGTCTATTTGTTTGTTTATAGATCTATCAATTCCTGTATATGCGGGATAATTTTGTATTTTTTGTTGTATTTTTTGTATTTAATGGAATGGAATGATAATGGAATAATCTGTGCTTTTTACACCAAGCCCATGTGTGTATGTAGTTTAAGAGTCATGAGTTTTGTGAATTCGTTCCAACAGGCACACAATGGCCCTCTCAAAGTACTCTTCCAAAAAATGGGTGTTAACTTGTGTACAAGATGTTCTTAACTTCTTCAAGTTCTTGTTGTTGTTTGTGTATGGAAATGTTGTTTTCGTATAGAAAGGCAGGAGCTTTTGTATTTTAAACATTGCTTTGTTTTACTTCATGATCTTTAATCAGCCACAGATTGGACAGAAATATGAACCCATTCGATACTACTTGCAGATGCATGTGCACTTGAAGAACATACTGGTGGTTGCCCTTTACTTAAGCTGCACACACACACACACACACACACACACACACACACACACACACAACATACACACACACACACACACACACACACACACACACACACACACACACACGTATGTTTTCACACACACGCGTGCGCACACACACACACACAGACAGAGGCACATGCGTATGCACGCATGCATACCTACGCACGCGCGTGCGCACGCACACACACACACACACACACACACACACACACACACACACACATGCACACACACACACACACACACATGCACACACACACACACACACACACACACACACATTCAAAAGTCCTTCAGATGAGACTATAAACCATACTCCCGTGTGCAAACACATGCAGAACATCTTGTGCACATGTTAAAACTTTTTCCGCTTTTTGAAAGAGTAGGCCATTGACGGATGACAAAATTTACAAAATCCCATACATGATACACTCGGGGACTGGATTAAAAAAGCACACAAGTGCTTATTACATTATCCTCGAAATAAAATAATAAATTTTTAATACAAAAATAAATATGAAACACACAACCACATACAATTTACATAGTTTTGCTTGAAAATCCTAAAAGGAGTTAACATCAGTGCCGACTCCACTCTCCCCAAAAGTCTTTCGGATGAGACTGTAAACCGAGGCCCCGTGTGCAAACGCACGCAGAACATCTTGCGCACATGTTAAATCCTGTTCCACTTTTCGTAAGAGTAGGCCATTGTGTGCCGGTGGGAACAGACAACAATATTTACAAAAACTGCATACACACGGGGACTGGATGAAAAAAAGCACGAGTGCTTATTCAATCATCCTCGAGATATAAGAATAAAATTAAAATAAATAAAAGCACATTTAATATAATGTAGACTAATGATTTGATGTGAAACATTGCAAATGAATAAACATTACAATGTTAGTTAAAAGGCTAGCTTAATCAAGATAATTTGAATATAATATGTTTTAATGTTGATGAATATGATTATATCATTGTGTACTTCAAGTGATGAATAAATAATATTGAGTGGATTTTATTTTTAGTTGAAATGATTCAATTCTTGTCCTTTCTTCATCAATTTATTTATGCCAAAATCCTGAAAAGGTTATTTTTTTATCACAGATTCATGATACATACTTAATTTAGCCTGTTCTTATACTGAATTCATAGAGGCACGTTTTCAAGGCTTTTGTAGAAGTAGTTTTCCCCCACAGTTCACTAGAACTCACTGTAGACTTCTGTTGGAAACATGATTCAGTTTATCCTGATGCTTCTAGTTCAAATGAAAAGAATAGCACTCTGTGTGTGTTTGTGCGCGCGCGCGTGCGTGGGTGCGTGCATGTGTGTGTGAGGTTTTGATGTTGTTTTTTTCCTAAAATGGTAGAATAAGACAGTGTACTGTTGCCGTGTTGGTGTTAGGCTGGCTTTATGAGTGTGTGAGAGGGGGGGGGGGATTAGGCAAGAGAGACATGTAAAAGTGATGAACTGGACAGCTTTGTAAAGTGTACTAGAATAGTAGTAGAATGATTGCTCTGAACTTTTGTTCTTTGTTTTCATTATCTTGGCTTTCATTTTTTTGTGGCAGAGTATGTGACCGATGTACTGGAAGATGCCAAAGTGTATTCACAGCATGCCAACAAGAAAAACCTTGATCTGGATGATGTGAAGTTAGCAGTACAGTGTCGCACAGATCACTCCTTTACAAATCCTCCGCCAAAAGAAGTGAGTTTTTGTTAGCACTTTAAAAAAAACAAAAAAAGTATTATGACTAGTATTATGACTATTTGTGTAGACTGTAGAATAGCTCTCTGAGTCTGGTCTCCCTTTTCTATGCGTTGCCTTACTGGGTGGGATGCATACATAATGCATGGTCTTCTCCAGGGGTTGTTGTTGGGTTGTTGTTGTTGTTGGGTTTTTTTTGGGGGGGGTAAGAGGTCTGCCTGCTGGCCTAAGTTGACACATAGTAACTGGGGTAAGGTTGCTTGGTGCATTTGTTTGTGTTTCTGTAACCCACCAAATGCTGACATCAATTCCAGGATTTGCAACATGCATATTTTCTATACACACCAAAAAGGGAATTAAGTTTACTCATGTAGTGATGCACGGGCAGATCTGCTTGGAGTTGACCAGGGAGATCACAAAAATCCCACCTTTTATTCCCCAGACACCACCACTGAGATTCAAACCCATGATTTCGTGGACCCATGGGATTTAAGTCAAATGGTCTGAACTCCCCCATTAGGATGCCGGAGGGCCTGTCAGTATAAATACCATCCCCACATTTTGGAAATTCTGTGCCAGAAATTTTGTCTTTTTCTATCCCACTCTTTGTTTCTGCTTTATTCCTTTTCTTCCTGACACCTTGTCTTTGTCTGTTTTCTGCCTTTTCAGTTTTTGATCCATTCTTCTGTATTTTTTCCAGAAAGACTTGAAAGATAAACAATTCTTTTTCATGCCAAAGTTAGATGTACTGGGCCTGACTTGTCAGGTGCTCAACGGCAGTATGACGCATTTCGCTCATAGTCATATAAATTTATAACAAACAACAATAGTTGCTGTCAGAGTGTTTGATGAGAAGAAGAAATGGTCTTAACCACTTGACTTAGCTATAACAGTATAAGGTCTGGATGTTTTAATAATATATTGTGGTGACCTATGTATGTCAGCAACAAGAAACAAAAGTAAAAGAAAGTAACATGAATAACACTGGAAATTATAAAATAAGGAGAAAAAATTAAAGAAACTCCCTGAGAATGCCTTAAGCTGTCTTCAAACAAAAGTTGTGCCCCTTAAACTCCGAACAATGGGCCTGTGGTGGGGGAATGGGGGATGAAAATTATTTATTGACAAATGATCTATGCAGTCAGAATACGGAAATACCATAGAGGGTATAGATTTGGATTTTTTTTTTTTAATTGATCAAGTTTTAGTGCTATTATAAAAAAAATTGCATGTATTATCAGTCACTTTTACTGTTTTAGCTTATAAATCAAAACACTTTGTTGAGGGGCTTTTCTTTTTTTGGTTGGTCATTTTTGTTGTTGTTGCTGTGACATATTTGGTTTAGTTTTGCTTTTCTGGTATAGTGTGTGTGTGTATGTATGTACGTGTGTGTGTGTGTGTGTGTATGTGTGTGTGTGTATGTGTGTGCACGTGTGTGTGTACGTGTGTGTGTGCACGTGTGTGTGTACGTGTGTGTGTGCAGGGTGTGTGTGTGTGTGCACCTAGATTTCAACATTCAAATCTTTTTAAAAATCAAAAGTGATGTTGTTGTAGTTGCTGCAAGAAATGGCACGGCTGAAAAACGGCCAGCCTCTTCCTCCTATCAAGGCATATGGTGGGCCTCGATCCATGTCGGACCGCTACTGTCTAACCAACCCCAATTTCAGACTGAAATCATCCAAAAAGGTAAGTGGATGATGTTTCCTATAAAGGGGTATAGATTTGGGTATGGGTTTTTTTTTTTTTAATTTTGATCAAGTTTTAGTGCTATTAAAAAAAATTGCATATATTATCATTATTGCTTGTCATTTTAGTAGTATTCTTGGTTATTTGCATTCGTTGACAAGCAATTTACAATACAAATCCAACACACCTGTCAAATTTAATTGAGTAGAAAACAAATACTAAGGAGACAAATATTACCATATATATATGTATATTATCTGGAATTAATGTTTAATCTCAAAATGGTTGCATTCTCAGTGGCTGCTGATAGACTGACTTGTTTCAAAAAATGATAATGGAGGAGGTTAGTGTGTGTGTGTGTGGGGGGGGGGGGGGAATCATGTGTATGTGTGTGTTTGGGGGTTGTTGTTTTTTAGGGGGGGTTGTTGTTATTGGTGGTGGTGGTGGTAGTGGCAGCATTAAAAAAAAATCATGTCACCGTTGACAAAGATTTGTTCATCGTAACTGGATCATTGTTGTGCTGTGTATGAATTCCATCTCCAGCATGAACTAATTGATACTGCTCTGTCTGCAGCCCCCGTCCCGCATTCAGTTTGGCCTGCCCTCACAGCCCAGGATTACCCTGCCTGCACAAGCAAAGGGACTAGCAGGTACAGCAGTTTTTTAATTTTTATTTTATTTATTTATTCTTCTATATCAAGGATAATGGAATAAGCACTCATGTGCTTTTTTACAGCCAGTCCCCGTGTGTATGCAGTTTTTTTTGTAAATCTTGTCCTTTTTTTTTCAAGGCTGGGAAATTTGTAACTTTTTTTTACATTTTTTGGCATTCTCTTTTAATCTACATGTATACTTTTGTTTTAAAAAAAATATTCATGTGAAAACTGTTGAGGTATTGACAAACAGTTTAACTGACAGTTGCTGTCAGTTAAGGTTGTGTGGATTTCAATAAGAGAGAGAGAGAGGGGGGGGGGAGTAAATCCTATTTAGAAAGAGAGAAAGAACTTGGAATTCTGAACTTTGCAGGGTTTTTTTAACTGAAATTAGGGATACTTTTTACATACTTCTTCTAGCTGAACTATTAAAGTAAGAAACTTTACACTTCAACATTAACTAACTCAGGGTATTACTAATTAGTGTTTAAAATTTTATCTCCTAACTTGCAATAACTTTTTGAGGGTGATTTTTTTTCCTAACCCTTACAAATGGCCAGGATGGGGTGAATAGCAGGGGAGAGAACTGTCAGAGCCGAGTGAATAAAAAAAAAAACTCATAAAGATAGCTACAATACAACATTTTGAGGCGGTGCAAGAGCCACATGAAAAGCTATGACCTGGCTCCAAATAAGTTAACGCTCAACAGGATTTGTTTTATCACATTCTTTAGCAATAACCATCCAGCAATATCAAAAGACTTATAAAAATGTGCATCCCCCCCCTCCCTCTCTCTCTCTTTCTCTCTCTCTCTCTCTCTCTCTCTCTCTCTCTCTCTCTCTCTCTCTCTCTCTCTCTCTCTCTCTCTCTCTCCCCCCCCCCTCCCTCCCCCCTCTCTCTCTCTTTCTCTCTCTCTCCCTCTCTCTTGCTTATTCCATTATTCTCGATAGAAAAGAAGAAATAAATAAATAAAAGAGAAATAAATAAATCTCTGTTTCTCTCTCTCTGTGTCCATCAGTGAAGGGGCTGGGTAACAGTGGACAGTCAGTGACTGTGCTGCCCAAGGCTAGCCCCTCTGGCACCGGTACCACCAGCCAGGTCACCATTATCGGCAAACCTGCCACCACCCCCAAACCCACCATCCGCATCAACACTGGACCAGGTATGGGCAGATAGAGGGGAGAGAGAGAGAGAGAGAGTGTGTGTATGTGTCTGTATCACTGTGTGTGTGTGTGTGTTTGTGTCTGTGTTACTCTGTGTATGTGTGTGTGTGTATCACTGTATGTGTGTATCACTCTGTGTGTGTGTGTGTGTGTGTGTGTGTGTGTATGTCACTCTGTGTGTGTGTCACTCTGTGTGTGTGTCACTCTGTGTGTGCATGTGTGTGTGTGTCACTGAGTGTATGTGTGTGTGCGCGTGCGTGTGGTCTTTTGGTTTTTGGGAGGGTGGGAACAGTGCTGGTGCTGTTTTGGTTTTTGTTTGTTGGGTTTCATTGTTTGGTTATTTTGTTGTTTGTTATGTAGGGAGGGAATGAGCTTTTTGGTTTGGGGTTTTGGGTGGTGTTTTTTTTTGTGTGTTATTTTCCAACTGAAGGGCAAATGAAAGGGACAGGGAAACAGGATATTTTTTTAGACTTCCAAGAAAAAAAGGAAGAGAAATGGGATGGGTAGGTAGAAAATAAGTGATAGAGAGGGGGGGGGGGGGGAGAGATTAAGGGAAAAGACAGAAACTTAAGGTATGACAGGAAAGGGGAAATTTTGAGCACAAAATTTTGAGAAGTGGGTATGCTCTTTATACTGCAAGGCCCCCAGCATACCCATGGGGATGAATAACCAAATAATAAACAGAATAGAGCAAAATCCAAAAATTGAAATAAGAAATAACCAATAAAGAAATGACTGGGGGAAAAGTGAAAAAAATGGCAGTTTTTTGCTGTTGTGTGTGTGTGTGATTTGATAGAAAGTGAACACAGGGAAGAAAAGAATTGATAAATGCTGTTTGGTTTGGTTCTTCAGTGGATCGGTGGTCTGGAGGCAATGCTTCCGCCTTTAAAGCAAAAAGTCAGGATCAGAAGTGTGCAGTGGTTCGACCCCCATTTGGGCCCAAAACTTTTCTCCTATCCATTAGACCATGAGTGGTGATCTGGGTGCTAGTCTTTGGATAAGACAATATAAAACGAGGTCCTGTGTGTTACACAAAATTATTTAGGCACGTGAAAGAACCCACAGCAACAAGAGAGTTGTCCCTGCCAAAATTCTGTAGAAAAAAGCCACATTGATAGGAAAACAAATACAGTTGCAGATTGGAAAAGAAAAAAATAATGAGTGGCGCTGCTCTTGTGGGGAGAGCAGACTGAAATTTCACACACAAATATCTGCCATGACTTAAAGTGATGTATTAAAATGTACGATATTGGCCAGTATAGGGACATTAGGATTGGCACAGTTTGAGACAACTGTTTATCTGTGTGTGTGTGTGTGTGTGTGTGTGTGTACAGTGTGTGTGTGGATGCATGTGTGTGTGCACGGGCGCATTTGTTCAAGCAAAGCATGTGTTTGCATGGGGTTTTGTTTTGTTTTGAGGTGGTTTTGTGGTTGGTTTGGGTTTTTTTAAGGGGGGTGAAGGTAAAAGTTGTCCCATAACCTATAGGTTCATAGGGGAGCGAGGTGTTAAGAGACCTCACATCTCCAGGGGCCAGCATATTGAGGGCTGCGCTTCATCTCCTCTTCCTCGCTGCTTTACCTTCCCTGACCCTCAAGAGGGCAGGTACCCATTTACAGCTGGGGGACTGTACTGAAGCCAAGGCATGCAAACTGTCACCCATCCACCTGGTAACCATGCTTGATGCTGCTTAACTTTAGCTTGGGGAAAGCGAGTGCTTTGACCAGACTTATCCCGTCCCCATTTTTAGGGGTGGGGTGTGGGGGAGTATTCTTTGTTGAAAAGAAATAACCAGTAGAAGAAAAAAATATCAGTATATGAGCTGTTTTTGTAACCTGTTTTGTTTTGTAGTTTTTTTTTTAATATCTTTTCACATATAGACGACAGAATTGGCTCAGATTCTGTTGGTGTGTTGTGTTGTTTTGTTGTTGGCTTGTGTGTGGTTTGTTATTGGGGGGGGGGGTTGTTGCGTTTGGGTTGTTGCGTTTTAACTTTTTTTGGGGGGGAAGGGAGGGGGGGAAAAGGGGGGAGGGGTAGGATTGTTGTTACTAAGGAAATGACTGTAAGAAAAGGAGATTTAAAAAAAACCTCAAGTGCGACTGTTTACAGTTGCCCATTATCCTTCTGTGGCAGCCGTAGCTGCTGGTATCGGGGCGTCAGGGCTGGCCCAGATCATGACACAGCAGACGACGCCTGCCTCCACCATTTCCGTCACGCTCCCCCCACCTCCTCTTCCTCGGCCTCTGCCGAAACTTCAGCCACCAGTGCTGTTCCCATCACAGCCACTTTGGGAGCCACTGCAGCCACTGACGCCTTCAATTCTCTAAAACGCAAAGCTGAAGAGGACGATTATGACGCTTGAATAGTTTTAGTGTTTGGTTGGGTTTGTGTGGGTGGATGCATTGCATCTGTCTTGTGTATATGTGCGTGTGTGTGGAAAAGAAGAGACATGATGTTTGTGGGTGTGTGGAAAAGAAGAGAGAGGATGTTTGTGTGTGTGTGAAAAAGAAGAGACAGGATGTTGTGTGTGTGTGTGTGTGAAAAAGAGAGACAGGATGTTTGTGTGTGTGAGAGAGGAGTGCGTGCATGTGTGTGTGGGTGGATGCATGCATCTGTTTGTTTGTGTGTGTGTGTGTGTGGAGAAGAGGAGACAGGGATGTGTGTGTATTGGCACGCGTGTGTGAAGAAGAGACAGATTGTTGTGTGTGGTGCGTGCATGCATGAAAGAAAAGAAGTAGAAGAAGAGACAGGATGTTTGTGTGTGTAGAGGAATGTGTGTGTGGGTGTTGGCACACATATGCATGTGTGAAACAGAAAGAGATGTGCTAGGGAGATGCCATTTCTTAACAATTTTGGGCAGCAAATGACTAGGTTGATTATTTGTATTGTGTTTTTACATGACTAGGGAACAAAACAGCAGCTTACCGAAAAAAGTCAGATATGAAGTTGACACCAGTTTTTACCTTCTACAGGAAAAAAAAAAACAACTGAGAAAGTAATTGGGTCGAAGAGGTGCTTTTCAGGGACTTTGTTTTTCCCTGTCATTAAGGACCCACCCCACCACCGCATCCCCCCCCCCCCCCAAGCTCACCCTGGACTAATTTTGCATAAAGTAATCCCAAGTATCAGTGGCAAATCACAGTGGTTGATGATTTATGCATATGATTAGACAAGCAAGCCAGTATTCAGTTTTGAGAAGAAAAAAAAGAACCGGAAACTGGTCACTTCTTTCCTGCCAATCTCAAATGACATGCTGTGACTAGTGTTGAGGATTGGCATGTTCAGGATTAGGATCAGGATCAGGATTGGCATGTTCCTTGAAACTGTTAAGAATTTTGAGACCTGGCCCCCATTTTAGGCTTTGAATCCCCATAAAAGTGACCAAGATGTCAACCTGTGACAAAAACTGCCTTGGAAGTCGAGGCATGCCTGTCAAAAGTATTTTCTCTGTGGATGAAGATAAACTGAAGGTACATTTTTGTGTGGAAAAAAAAAATAATGGCTGAAATGCAAGCATGTGTGTGTACAAAATAGACAAGGAGTAAACTACTGCAGAGTATTCAAGGGAGGTAATAAAATACTGCCAAGTATTCAAGGGAGGTAAAATACTGTGTGGTATTCAAGGGAGGTAATATTGCACATACACATCAAGCTACTGGAAATTGTGTATTGATTACCCAAGGTGAATGGATTTGTGCCTTGAGCTCAGAACTATCAAGCAAGGCTGAAACTATATATTTAATCATATGTTATGTAACTGATAAAAGCAGAGTTCAGAGACACCAAATAACAACAATTAAGTGTTTTTACAGTTAGGGGAGAGGGGTTGATAAGATGTATACAGAGTAAATTGTGGTGCGGTACTGGTAACAAATGATTTTGTGTTCACAAGAACAGGATACTCACAGTTTCATGAGTTTGTATTTGGATGCGCATGCAAATGCAGTTTGATAGAATTAGAAAGAATAAACCTTATACACTTTGTAGATTTTTAATAAAAGATAAAAAGTTGAACTACGGATGTTTATTGTTTTGTTTTTAAAACTTGGGATGTTTGTGTTCTCTTGGCTTGGAAAACAGCAATGGGCATGGCTGGGGTGTAAGCTTGTGTGTGCAAGTGTATGTGTATGCATTTGTGTGTATGTGTCAGTGTGTGCGCGAGTGCATGTGTATGCATGTGTGTGTGCTGTTACTTCATTTACTCCAAAGATTTTGTGAAAGGGGTTTCACAGCTGTCAGTTTCCCCCACTTTCCACTCTCTCAGCTGCTAATCCATCCATCCCATCCCAGCCTAGGTGAGGCTAGCTTGTGCTATTTATAGCAGCAACTGATCACCCTTGGACCAGGTATATGGAAAGGGTGCGCTAAATTTAGCACTCTTTGACTGAGTGGTGTTGGATTTGTGCATGTGGTTTGAAACCCTCCCTCACTGACAGAAAGTGGCTTTTGGCCGGTTTGCTCTTAAAAAAAAAAAAAGGGGGGGGGGAATGAAAAAAAAGTTTTTCATGCACCAGTGTCTGTTGCCTTGCTTGTTGACGATGGATATTGTCCAAGGGTAAAATATGGAGAAAAAAAGGAACCTAAATTGTGTGATTTCTTAGTTTAGATCAACAAAAACTTGTCATTTATTTTCTCATGACATGCATTGTCTGATTCTCTCTCTCTCTCTCTCTCTCTCTCTCTCTCTCTCTCTCTCTCTCTCTCTCTCATATGCAATACTTGCACACATGCATACACAAGCACACATACCTGTATACACAAAAGAACATAGCCTTTTTTGTTTTCAGTTGCTGCAGTTTTATTTGCTGATGATCACAACAGATTTTCGATAGATCTACTTTGTACCAGTATCATAGTCCAGAACTAGTTGACATCAAACACAAAAGGGGAGGTCTGCACCTCGAAAAAGTCCACAACAGAATATCTGCAAATATCATTGTCATCATTTTGATTGACCAATGGCTAACCCATACTGAGAGTAATTCTTGCACAACAGTCATAGTAGGTCTTCAGTAAAAAATGTAGAAAAACTACAAGTCTATCTTGGTCAAGCACACATTTTGTTGAATGTTTGGCTGTACCATCAAACATGGACGAAACAAACTGAAAAAGAATCAACATTCCTGACATACGAAATATCATTCCACCAGTCTTGGGTGTCCATATAGTTGCCTCTTTGTTCATAAATTTGTTAAAATTAACTGTCAAAATAGAAAAAAAAAAAAAAAACCAAGGAGGTACCAGTTTTAAGCTTAACCAAAAAGACCAACTCTTTGGGTATACCACATTAAACATACAAGCTTTTTCCCTTTGAAGTAATACATACAAGTCTTTTTCCCCGCCACATGCTCATAAAACCATTCTCTCCCCACAATGCTATGAACATTTGCAACTTGAGATATTCATTCTGTGTCTAACAACATACAGACAACACCAAAAACTAGAACACACCGGACAACACAAAACAAAACATTTCAACTGAAACTGTACACATTTCAAATGAAACTGTACACATTTCAAATGAAACTGTTGGTGGTTGTGGCCAATGGCAAAATTAGTTGCGTTGCTTGTCTCTCCCACATTTGTCTTTGGAAGATATGCTTTGAATGCCCTCCTGAAACTAGTCGTACAACAACTACAAGTAACAATCTACATCCCCCCCCCCCAAGAAAAAAAACAGGTTTCTTGTCGAGTGTCCCTCCTACTATACATAAAAAGCAACAAAAAGCATAAGCATCAGAACAGGGGGAAAAATGAAAACCATGTTAACATGTCCTTCATCTCTAATCATTTGTAGATACAACAATAATCTATTTGAGGTGTAGTCAACTGGTTTAAAAAATAAATAAAATAACTTTTTCAGTGCTGATGTTCACCAAAATACAATGTTTTTCTGGACCTTACTTTACAAAAAAAAAAAAAAAATGTTTTTAAAAGAAGTCCTGGGACAAATGACAAAGAGCACATCAACCCAAAACAATACAACAATGTTTTTTATCTCGAAGCAAAAAACAAAAAGGGGTTTATACAATATAACAAACATGCACAATATATGCTATACTGTGACTGATTATATGAAGTGACTATATGAGACGTTCAAATTGAAATATCACATACTGGAACAAGTTGGGAAGAATAAACAGCTGCAACAAAAAGTCACGCAAGCTGTCTTCACTTTCTGTCCTTCTCCAAACTTGATAAAATAACATGGGGAAAGGGCCGAGAAAACAGTCCTGTTCCATTCAACAAACACCAATCTGATACAATCATTCAAATCCCCTGCAATGACGTACAAGATCTATCTGCATTGAGATGGTGAATCTTAGCGTAGCTGTGGGAAGTCTGTGCAACTGATGCTCCAAATTTTATGAAAAACTGCGACGTTTGGTAGATACCAACAAGAGTTGATTTAAACTGTCAATTTTAAATATCAACTTAAAAAAGAATAATAACCACCATCTAGTTTATAAAAAATACTTATGATTTTTACACAAACTACAATGATAGAATTTCATATACAAAAAAAACCCTGAGAACACATTAAGCCAAATTTTGCCATTTTTCCTGTTAATAGCAATAAACCAGCATGTAAAAATATCAGCAACTACTATGAACATGTCAGATAGATCTTGTCGTCAGAGCAATCATTTGTAACTAATTGGGACCTAGTGAAAAGCAGACAAACAAATGAACCAAAAACCAGAGAAGCCTCACAAAAACTAGGTATTATAAGGACAGACGAGAGTTCTTACAACCTGAGAGTGACACAGAAAATGCAGGTAATATGAACTGTGAGAACAACACACGTGGCAAGTTTACAGCTGCATTACTTGAACAAAAACATGGCTTTGACCTATTAATGCTGTGAATGAGATTTACACCTCACAGCAGTTGAGTCACCAGTTCCATCTGTCTTATTCAGGAGACGGATAGGGGAGCACACAAAAAAAACCAGGTTCAATCCATTTTTCCACAATAAGATGTGGAACTGATGACATCAACTGCACTGTCCAATTCAAATACAGGTAAATGAAACATGAAACGGTCTTGATTAACATGGCCGAGATCAAATGACTGATTCAAACGGTAATAACAACATAGAAATGCAATCTTTAAAAATTTGTTCAGAAAGTGTTGAAATGACTTCCCTGCACTTACAACAACTAACAACAGTTGAAGAACAGCTAGGATTCATGACAAGTTTGGGCTTTCAGTCTCTGCAAACTCGAGCAGTTACAGAGAAAAGTAAGCATAAATTAATTAAAGCAGGGGATAGAAACACTTGTGGCATATTTACTTCTAACGCTGTGAAAACTACTCAGCCTATACTTTGTTTACCAGCCAATCTTTTGACATACCAATCCACCAGACACAACTGCATTGGACAGTCATCCACGTCCCTAGTCACTGTACACACACAATAATACTGTCCTTATGTACAAAATTAGCACCTGTACAACCTGCATGGGATGATGCACACAACCAGTTTGTCTCACACAAACCAAAATATGAAGCAATTCACTCTTGTTTGCAATGGAATGTACAGCACTGGCTCACTTTTCTGTATTTACATTGTTCCACACCAGTTGAAAACCAAATCCACATTTGCACAGCACAGCTTGCACAATGGTATTGCGGTTTTCATTTTGATGAGAGACTGCAGTGCATGCTTCACTCAGTTCTCAAGTGTGACTTTTAATCATCCATTGATGTGATCAGAGGAGACATTTTCAACAAAAGAACTTAAAGTTGAGTTAAGAGGAGGAAAGAGAGACAAGAGAAGAAGAAGTCCCATTTACTTACAAATGATTTTTCCCCATTCAAACACAAAAAAAGGACTTGCTGCCTTGCAATTTTTTTTTCTTTGTGTACAGTATTATGCACAATGCCTGTGTATTTATGGTGGTGCTGTACAACAGTCTGTTACTGTACAACAAAATAATAATCACAGAAACATGCAAAGCAAAATAAAAATCACAGAAAACAAAAAGGAAAAAAAAAAAAGGGACACAAAATGCGTATTTATACTGCATGAAAGACTAACAATGAATACCAAACAAGAAAAGCAACGCTTGCAAGAACAAAATTGCACATGACATACTAACATCAACCACATTTATACAAATATATTTTTTTATTTTCACAATATCTTTTTATTTTTTTATTTTTCAAAATAAGTTTTCTTTTGATTTTTTTTCCACATATTTTTTTTTCTTGTGAGTGACTTTCATGATACACATTCACAATCGTAGAACAATATATATTCCATTCTTTGAATTAAGGAAAAGAGAAGAGGATTGATAACTACATCCTGATGAACCCAGAAAACACTAAGGAGTGTTGTTCGCAAGAAAGCCACACTGTCCACCTTACAGCACTGTCCTGCTCTTTCTGTCAAAAAAAAAAAAGATTTTAATTTAAAAACATTGTAGGAATATTTTGTTGTGCAAAATATCAAATCTTTCAGACCAGGATTAAATTAGGTGCTTGACCACAAGAATAGACATGCGTTTTCTCCATATTTTACCATTCTGAAGGAGGTGTACAGTACAGTAAGATGGACAGCGTGGCTCACTGTGTTCTTTACTTCTGCAAATAAAACTGCCATAACTGGAAACAAATTAAACTGCAGCAACTGTTTGGACAAAAGGGTAGATGTCCTCAGAATCCAAATGCATCTCTGAGGCGCATGACCCCCTCTTTGGCAAAATCAGCTTCTCGGTGTTCCCACTCTCTTCGAACAGACGCTTGATTCCGTCGTAGATGTTGTCCGATTCCAGATCCTCCACCTTACGTTTCTTGGATTTCGCGGAAGGGGCGGATTTGGTCTGGTAGCCTGTGATGAGCATGCCCAGGCCATCCAGCAGCCAAGCCATCCTCTCCCGGCAAGAGATCAGTTCTCCATTCTCTGCCTGGAGAAAAACCATAAGTTATTGTGAAACTGGGAGTTACCTTCTCTCAAGAGTTCTATCTATAGATACAGATACATTTGCACACACACATACACACACACCACACACACACACACACACACACACACACACACACACACACACACACACACTCACACACACACACACACTCACTCTCTCTGTTCTGCTTTATACAAAATGGAACAAGGGACCAGATCATGTAAATAATTTTGACATAAATTTTTAGACAAAACATTTTTTATGTGGCACACATGTACAGTATTATGGGCAAACACACACACACACACCAGCAGCACAAGCATCCCAACACACTTCTCCTCCCCCTCCCTTTTACCCCTAACCCCCCCATCCTACACACACACTCCCAATCCCCCTTCGAACCCCCCCCCCCCCCCTTCCTCCCACCTAAACACACACACACATACAACACACACGCACACATTCCCAACACCACACATTCCCACCTCCTACCCCAAAAAAACACACGCGTACAACAACAGCCCCCTTTCCCACCCTTACTTCCAAAACACACACAAAACACCAACATACCTCCAACCCTTAATTCCAAAACACACACAAAACACCAACCCCCACCCCATGATGTGCCGGTGGGAACAGATGACATTTACAAAATGCATACACACAGGGACTGGATGTAAAAAAAAAAAAGCACGAGAGTGCTTATTCCATTATCCTCGATGTAAAAGAACAAATCAAATCAAATCAAATCAAATCAAATCCTACCTGGATGACGGCCTGCATCATGAGGTTGAGCTTCAGCCAGTGCTGTGGCACAATCTGCTCCAGCTCCAGGCTGACCAGGGCCAGGGCCACCACCGACGGCCGCTCTCGTGCCACGTCCGAGTGACAGAGAAGCCTCAGCAGCTTGCGAGTGAGAAGCGCCAGAAACCGCGAGGGGGTCATGTCCTCTAGGTGGGTCAGCAGGTAGGGGAAGCTCCGCATCATCAGAAAATGGATCTGGAAACCAGGGAGGTTCGGATGAGGTTTTTTAGTAATAGTACAACAGCAGCTTTGTGGAGGTTGTGTGTGTGTGTGTGTGTGTGTGTGTGTGTGTGTGTGTGTGTGTGTGTGTGTGTGTGTGTGTGTGTGTGTGTGAGAGAGAGAGAGACAGAGACAGAGACAGAGACAGAGAGACAGAAAGAGAGACAGAGACAGAGACAGACAGTGAGATGAGAGAGGCTGAGGCAGAGAGAGAGGGACAGAGACAGAAAAGGGGAGAAAGGGGGAGAAAGAGAGAGAGAAAGACAGTGTGTGTGTGTGTGTGTGTGTGTGTGTGTGTGTGTGTGTGTGTGTGTGTGTGTGTGTGTGTGTGTGTGTGTGTGTGAAACACTTGAGGTCAAGGAGAAACAGAAGGTGCATCTCTGAAAAACAGAGAGAATGTATGACTGTGAGAAAGAACAGCAAGTGGTGTATATAAAAGACAGTACGTATGAATGAGAAACAATCAAAAAAAAAGGGGGGAGGGGCCTCAAAAAAGCATTTCTTTAAACAAACATTTCCACATGACTTTAAACAATGACCATGCATGAACTGGATCAACTACTACTACTTTTTTTTTTCAAACTTTATTATTTGTTTTTTGGTTACATAATTATACAAAATGTAAAAAACATATGAACGGTTCTGTTGACACTGAAAGAACAAAGAAAAAAGAAAGAAAGAAAGTAAGAAAGTAAGAAAGAAAGAAAGAAAAAGAAGAGAGAGAGAAAGAGACAATGACAATGACAATGACAATGACAAAGATTTATTGTGTTAGGTTTTTAAACCCATTCACAAAAGGGTAGTTGGGGAAAGGGACCGAAATCGAAAAGTACATCAGCAAAATTGAGAACTGTACAATATCAACGATTCTTCGCGATTGGAAGCCAAAACGCGGAATTGTATATACATGGTTACACATGTGTGTGAATGTCACGGGTTATAACGATGTCGAAGCAGGATCCGAGGAGCTGTCACAGAGCGGCATTAGCGGTGTGGTTCTGCTGCTGGCTGGTCACTGGACGTGTCGGGAAGTTTTCCGTCTTCAGCTGCTTTCAGAATTGACTCCAAGCCCCTGTCCATCGTGTTTTCAAATTTTTGTAAACGTTCCATTATCCTCCTACAGTCCTCGATGGACACAGTGTCGCTGTTTCGCACTTGCTCGATCGCATTGGCACTTTCGGTACTGAATGTTTTTTTGTTGTTCTCTGTCTCATTTTCTGCAAAGTCGTGCCCCGTCAGTGTCATAGGAGACATTGCTGGAGTGTCGCTGCATACTGTCATGACATCTTCACTTTCGTTATCTCTGTCATAGTCAGAATCGTCACTCCAGTCCTTTAGCACCAAGTCACACGGCTGCACTGTCACTGACACAGGATCAACAACAGGCAAGCTTGACGGAGACGAGCTGGCTGGCCGTGTTGCACGTGACAATTGAACAGCACAGCTGGGAGTGCCAGTGGGCGTGTCATCTATGGCCGTGTCCATAGCAGTTTCATTCTCCACATTATAAAATAAGCTAGGAGGTGTCGGCAAAAACAAACCTGAAGGGGAGACAGAATGTGTGTGTTGCTTTTTCATTAAACTGGCCTTGTGTGTCTCCACTCTCAATTTGTCCCTGGCAATTTGCGCTGCCCCTTTCTTGCGGTACACGACACTGTCACTGTGGCTGTGTGTTGCTTGATGTTGGTGGGCTGGTGACAGGCGCAACACAATAACAGTCTGATGTTCTCGGCCGTCAATTTTGAAGGATGTTAAGGCCATTTCCTGCAGAAATGTATTTAGTACTGTTTCGAGAGAAGGAGGTAGTCCTGTGACGGCATACTGAAGGCCTTTCTAGTAGAAAATAGAAAATTCCTCCACTCACTTTTCAAACCACGTCTTGCTGGTAGCCAAGCAAGGGACGCCACTCCAGAGAGAAAAGAGAGAGAGAGAGAGAGGAGAGAGAGAGAGAGAGAGAGAGAGAGAGAGAGAGAGAGAGAGAGAGAGAGAGAGAGAGAGCAACTACTACTTCTTTTATCACCAAATAAGAATGAAAGTACACTTTCCCACCCAATTCTAGCCACTCACCAACTGCAAGAAGTCAATGGCGGTGATGCTCTTGGGGTTCCAGTCCAGTTTGTTCAGGATAACCAGTTCCATGCGAAGGATCTCGGACACAGAGCAGCCGCATTGACTTTTTCGCACCAGATCCAAGGTGACGGGAATAGCCTGCAACAGCCAAACCACACAGAATTCTTAGAGGCTTGGTGAAGAGAAGAGAGGAGGAGGAAAGGGAGGGGGGTTGGCCTTTTTAATCACTTAACTCCTTCCCTGACACACCCATTTTATGCTCACCCACTGCTATTTGCCGAAGAGGTTCAATCCATTAGTCCGAAGTCAGTTACAATTAAATAATTTTTGGATTATGTTTGCATCTTGCAGCTCAGTGCTCCATCCAGACAAATTACTGTATTGCCTATCTTTAATATACAGATAAGAATAAGGAAAATCCCTATCAAGTGTCATGTTGATTCAGGGCATCATAAGGCACACAAAAGCATTCAACCTATGGCCCCATAACATGACTTACATATATGCTTATTCATATACTTCTCACCAAAGAGTTATCAAATGAATTCTCTCACACACACACACACACACACACACACACACACACACACACACACACACACACACACACACACACACACACACACATAGTCGTGCATCGGATGAGACTATAAACCGACGCCCCGTGTGCAAACATGCGCAGAACATCTTGCGCACATGTTAAATCCTGTTCCACTTTTCATAAGAGTAGGCCATTGTGTGGGAACAGATAAGATTTACAAAACTGCATACACATGGGGACTGGGAGTAGAAAAGTACACGAGTGCTTATTCCATTATCCTTAATACAAAAGAACACACACACACACACACCACTCACACAGACACACACACACAAACACACACCACACACACACACACACACACACACACACACACATTCATTGTACACACACATTCATTGTACACACACATCATTGTACACACACACACACACACCTAAAACTTGCCACATACACCAAACCAAGTAGACTACATAATCTAAACAAAACTCCTGCCAAGAATGACCAGGAGGATTTCATACTTCCAAAGTACCAAGCAATGTCACCTGAAGATGATTTGTACCAAATCAACAGACCTAATAACAGACCCAAAATGCAGAATTTTTAATAGGCAAAGAACCCCCTTGCCCTCACAGGGGCAGGCCCTATACACTCAACGAGTCAAATCTGATGAAATAGTCAACCATCACAGGATTATTTGTTGAAATCTATCTTCCATACAGGTACAACACACACTTCCCAGTGATGCTGACATAACCAGTGGCAACAGGTGTCCATCCAGTCATGCTTGATCTGTGTTGGAAGGCACTTTGATAAATCAATACTTTTGCAATGCTAACACATATTGTTCAATATTGCCAGCCAATCGTTTCTTCTTGTTTGCTCTGAACTGTTAGTTTGCTCTCCACAATCCATCAAGGAATGACACACATGCACGCATGCGTGTGCGCTTACACACACACACACACACACACACACACACACACACACACACACACACACACACACACACACACACTGGTACCAATTCATATCCTAGTCAAAATATTACGTAAGTATTGTATATAAAACACCCTAGCACAAATATTGCATACTTTCTAAAAAGAAATAATAAATAGCTGCCTAAATTGTTGATGATATTACAAATTTGCTTAACCCTTTGCTGGCACAACGCCCCAAAGCGCCCGACCCTGTCCTTGGCAAAACGCCCCAAAGCGCCCGGCGACACGACCGTCACTTCAGAGCGATCATACAGTCGAAATTCCCGCCAATCTCGCTTCAAATCTCGTAAATATAGAAGCCACGAGACTGCCCGCGAGACTTCCGCATGTTTATTACAAATGGCGGCGATTGGAGTGAGTTTGTTGCAAGTTTTGGAGGAAAAAAATCGCAATTTTTTCCAAGATGGATGCTATCTTCGAACCCGACATTTACGATCGTTTTTACAGCTTCCATGCCGAAAATATGACGCTGTGAGATGTGTATCTAGGCTCAAATATTGATGTAATCGATCCTATAGTGTGTGCACTCTGAGTTTGTTGACTGAAGTGAGAGAGAGACTTTGACTACGGCGAAGTTCGAGACAAAAATCGATCGTCAAATCTAACACGGCCGATACGCGTTTTGAATTCTACTCTTAGATTTGGGAATTATCGTGGATTTCAAGTTCGGCAATGGTTCAGAACTTGATAATTTTGTTATTGGTTGCTATTTGGGATTTTGATACGGTAGCGGCTCAAACTTAAACGTTAAGCTGATCGCGATCATCGGTAAACAAAAATGGCGATCGTCGAATGTTCGATGTGTTCGTGCACCATTTATCAAAAAAACTAAAAAACCAACAGTAGGTTGAAAATATCTTTTCTATAATTGTTTCTTAATGTTTAGTTTTTATTAATCAAAATCCATGCACGCATTCTAAAGTTATTGCAACGCTAACTGTAACACACACAAACCAATCAATGACTTGTGTGTTTATGCATTATAATTTTAAAAGAAAAAAAAATAATGACAAAAATTGGGTATTAGCAATTTCTTTATTCATTTCTGCATCTTGCTGTTTTTATTTCATCAAAATCCATCTGACCATTGTAGAGTTATTGCATGTTAAATACATACACCCACTCACAAGCCATCCACCTCCATTTTCTTGCCCGGCAGAAGGTGACAAATGATTTTGCTGTGCCAGCAAAGGTTAATCATTGTTACCTAAAGTAAGAGTTTATGCAGCAAAATACAATTCATACAAAAAATATCTGTTTATCTCTTGCCCTATTCCTAAGGTGACCAAGAGATCAAAATCCCCCTAAATGTGATATTGAAAGGGAAAAAAAAAAGTAACACATCTATTCAACCACTCTCCCTCCCCCCCCCTCCCCCTTCTCTTCCATTCCTTAGCATCTTCACAGCTTGTCAGGATGCCAGTCAATCTGATACGACAATAAAACCAAACCCCGTAGAAATAAGCACTAAGGATACTTAAGAATCACTATATACAGACCTGTGCACCACCATACTACTCATTTAAGTATTTTCATGGCAATTTTCAGTATTTTTTCACACAGTTTCGGTATTTTGGCCCATTGTTTGCGACACACTTTTTCAACAGGAAGAATAAATGACTTTTTTCTCTTCTATTTCTTTTCTAATTATGTTGTGGTTTTTTTTCATTTGTTTGCTCCTCCTCCATTTCTTTCCACTGTAAAAAAAAAAAAAAAAAAAGAAAAAAAAAAAAGTCCATAAGCTTTTTGGGGTTTATTCATCAACACGCAAATCTGGACAGGTCTGATATATATGGGAATAGTCCCGGATACTGTTCAAAATCACTTCTTTTTGAAGCTGTCACACATAAAGATGACAAAACAGATACACGTTTCTTTGTTATTCAACTTATTGCAGAAGAGAGAGAGGGTACAAGAAGACTAATGAAGAGGGGAAAGAAAGACTAGAGGAGGAGAGACAGACAGACAGACAGGGTGGGAGAAGGGGGAAAGACTAGTGAAGACGGGGGGGGGGGGGAGGAGAAACAGTGCGCATGTGCATGCGTGTGTGTGTGTAAGAGGGAGGGAGGCGGTAGGGGAAGACTAGTGAACAAGTGAACAAGTTATATATCAAGTTGAAGCCCCTGTACAAAAGCAGATAAAAAATGCATCTGATCTCAGAGTGAACTCACCAGGGCATTTTGCATGGCCAGAAAACAAGCCCTGTGTATGTGTGTGCTTTGCTGCTGTCCAGTACAGCAGCAGAGTGGAGGCAGCATTCGACACTGATATATATATGTATCACTTCAGAATGAGTCAGTGACTCACTCTGCAGTTTTAACGATCAACTGATTTTCCGAAGATGCTAAAAGGTTTGCTCTTCTATGATTTGCCAAGAGATCAACGCTTTCATAACTTAAATGTGCTGTGGTTTGTTATTTTCCGACCGTGTTCCACTGATTGACACCACTTGCAAATGAAAGCTTCAATTTCACTAGCGAGCAGCCCAATGTAAGAGATGTAGCACAGGTTTCACACCTTACTTGGCAAAACAAACAGCCAAGTTTGCTGTCTGTGCTTCTACATCCGCAACTGTACCTCTTCTAGCCCCATCCTGGCCTGTTTAACATTATTTGTGTTTACTCAAAAACCTTTCTTTGCTTGTTAAGTGTGTCAGTTAGGTCAGCTTTTCCACTAAAATCTACACCACTTTCCGCTGTGTTGTTTTGAATGAGATACTGTATGTATTCACTGTAAGGGGAGATTAGTCTCTGAATGATAGCCCAGCAGATGACATAGGCCTATAGCGAGATGAACAAAGTGACTGAATGATAGTTAGAAGTTTGCAATTTTCCCGATTGTTTGTTGACAAAAATCAGATTTTGATGACTGAAATCATATTTCTGTATTTTCCAAGTATTTCTTGTACAAATACAGAAAAATATGGCAGGTGCACAGGTCTACATTATATAAAGAGTTATCCTTGGAAAAAAGTTATACAGATCTGCAGAGCAGTCAACCCTAGGAGAAGACCAGGCACTACACATTCCACCTTAAAAGGGAACACAGAGAAGAAAAGAATACTATCACGAAACAAATGACTACAGAGAGCATAAAAAACCACATCCATAGGTGCAATATCAGTGTTGATACATGTATGGTGAAGCCAACTCTCAAAGCTCAACAAATGTTCAGGCAATGAGGAAAATGAAAAAGTGATAATGCTTCTACCCCCTGAGAAAAAAGCCTGGATTTCACACATAAAGAAATCGGTCATGACAAACAAATGTGATTCAGCACCTCAACCCCCCCCCCTCCACCTTACCCATCCCACCCACCTTCCCATTCATTTACTCCACCCCACCCCCCAAAAAAGGAGAGGAACAACTGTGAAGGAATATACTTACTTCATCGTCTTCCAGTGTTTTCGCTGCAATGTACAAGCAACTGATGGCAACGCAGCGCAAATACTTGGGGCGAATCTGAAAGAACACATTTTTTTTTCTGTCAGATATCTTCAGTTTCAAAATTGATAAAGTCTCATCTTTAAAAAGAAATAGAGAGGGGGGGGGGGGATTGAACTGTGTCCACAGTGTAACATAACTCGGATAAAGAGATACTTTTTGATCTCTGCACATGAACTGCTGTCACAATTTTTTTAAGCTTTAACTCAATGAGTCTGGACCAAACCTGTCTAAAAACATCAAAAGAATCACAGATCTGAAATATCAAATGAAGCTCTCTCTGCTAATACAGCCTATGAAAGTCTTGCTGCTTATACACAAACAACGGGGCAGGGGGAATTAACACACACCCCCAAAAAATCTTGTCAGATATGTTTTTATGGCATGGATGGATGTATATATGCGTATGTATGTAAAGTTAGCAAAATGTTTAGACAGCCGAAAAATGAATTACACAAACATTGAAACAACAGAAGCAGAACATGCATAAAAAATTATTTATCACTATCACATCTATCACAAGAATTTTTTGACAAAGTACAGTCAAACAAATGATCTAATCTGTTAAAGAGTGAAAATAAGGAGACTCCTAAAAAAAAATCACAACAAAAACAGCAGTTTCTAATAGTGACGAAAATGGCAATAAAGCTATAAAAAAAAAAAATTAAAATAAAGGAAAAAAATGCTTCTCTACACTGACAAGTCAACAGCCATTCAGACTGAACATCCTTACATTTTTATGCCAGCAGTTAGCATGCTAGGGCTCTTTCTTACCTTCATCTATCTATACAGAGGTAATACATGATCAACAACTACTGGACACAGCTGCATCTGTTTTTTTTTTATCTATAATAAGAAAACAATGCATATTTCAGCAGGGTTGTTTTTTTTTAACTTGGCTGTCTATTTTCCAAGAACTTTTAACAAGTACTTGGTACCCTATCAAATCTAAAAGTTTTTAAACTAAAAAAAGTTTTACCTTTAACTTACACTTGAGCACATGCAAGCACTCTTCAAATAAATAACACATGCACACTGCTTTAACTGTACACACGCATGCAGGCATGCATGGACGCGCGCACACCACACAATTTATCAGGGCATAAACAAGATGACTACAAAATAAGCAATCTTGGTTTGAATCAATCTTTTTTCCATAATAGATACTGATTGATAATTTCAATACATACCTTGACAAGTGTGGACACCCGATCCATAATGGAAATAGCCAAGGCATAAGTTTCTGGTGTGAAGTCGAAAGAACGACTCAACTGGACTAACCAGAAAGCCTCTTTGTCTCGCTCCACATCAGTAATTTCCTGAAAAAAATATATATATATATTTCAGCAGGGATTTTTAGGGGGGGGGGGGGGGGGGGGGGTATTTAAAGGCTGATGTGTCCATTATTGAATATATAATGTATTGAACAATGAATCACTTTCTGCTATGAATAAGTTTTTAGGACTCTAATTATAAATATATTTCATGCTAAAAAGTAAAATAAAGGGCAATATAATCTTCATCTTGGAGCTGCCTCAGACCCAGAAATACCCAATTATATGCTGAGCCTGATATAGATCTGTCAGTTCAACACATGTTGCCTGTTTCAAAAATCATATGATGAACATTATCATCACCCCTCTCCCCCATCCCTGCCCTCCAAAAATGCACCATGAAGTCCCGTACAAGAATGACTGCCCGAAGATCAGAAAGGCCCTCTATTATTTTTTTTCAAGAAATATCATGATCATGTCAAAACTCTCAGTTTGTTAAGGAAATATAGCTTCTTAGAAAAATAATGTTTATGACTCACTCACTCACTCACTCACACACACACACACACACACACACACACACACAACACACACACACACACACACACACACACACACACCACATATGAACTTACAAAGGTAACATTAAAATCTGCCACTAAAACTACTGTAACATTCACAAGTCATTTGAACATGCAGAGAAAACACTATTTAAAGAACAAAAGTGGTTCAAAACAAACAAACAAAAAGCCTCTTATGAATCTTATGAAACTTATGAATCATGAAAGTCAAAAATAATACCCGCAACATTCTAAACGTGTATATATAAGCAATCACTTTCATCTCTGGAAAACTTAACAGAAAATACAAAATTTGCTTTGTGTGAGAACCTATCAAATAAATATATTAGTGCTTTACACTTGCGAGTGTCCCAAACTTGTGTGGTCATAGGGAAACGAGGCATCAGAGGCCTCACTCAGCTTCTCTAGGGCCAGCATGTTGAGGGCAGCGCCCATCTCCTCTCCCTTGCTGCTTTACCCTTCCCTGACCCTAAAGAGGTAAGGTACCCATTTACAGCTGGGTGAACTGGGGGTACTGTGCCAAGGCGCGCAACCAGTCACCCATCCAATTGGCAACCACGCTTGACACTGCTTAACCTTGGCTGGGGGAAAGCAAGCGCTCTGACCCCTGAGCTATCCCGTCATCCCCTTGCTTTAAACTTAATGATACCCAAAAATAATCACCCACTTAGAATCAATGGAGATGTATACATGTACAAATCATATAGAAACAAATTTAAAATGATGATAGAAAATAAATATCTGAACACAAGGAAGATACATGTCCCCCCCCCCCCCCCCCCACCCCCAAATATGACCAAAAAAATTTGAAAAAACAATCACCTGAATACTAGTGCCTGGCCTGGGGAGGATGGGCTTCCACTGCTTTTGCTCCTTGCCAAGAGACTCCTCAAGCTTGCGCTTGGCGCGTTCATCATTGAAAGCACTGGCAAACATTCTTCCCCTTTAACCTGCTGACACACCTAGATGCCTGCAACAAACAAAATCCAACGGCTTTATAAACAGGCAAGAGTAGAGACGCTGGTTTCACTTTCAGTATGCGCCAATCACATCTCACTTATAAATTTATAATTAATACATTCATCATGTCAAATTATTATATGTACAAAATTCTTCACATTCCACTGATCAATACTAAAGGGAAAGCAAATATCTTCATTAGAATATATATTACAGTATTTTTACTCATTAAAAACAGCTTTCACATTGGTTACATATTATCATTTTAAATATATCACTGATGTCAGCTTTAACAGTTTGTTACTGTAGTGTTAGTTTTGACATTTTTAAATACAATTTACATTTCTTTTCTTTTTGAAAAAAACACTTTGAATAACTTTCAATTTGTTAACCAAAACTCCATGCACTACTGTTAACACATAGCGTTTACGTGCTTGGAATAATGCTTACCATTTGTAATTTGTCTAATTACTCAGATTTTGATATAAAATTAAATAATCCAACAATCCTCAACCTTACTGAAAACCAAATCTGTACATTACATACAGACATTGAGAACTTATATCGATGTATCATGTAAAGTTCTACATGTGAACCATTCTAACAATGAATTATATCTCAAAGGCACACATATAACATATAATATATATTGCAATGTTAATTTGTCTACATTCTGATGCTCCAATAATGAATGAATAAACCATTAACAGTCAACAGTTTATTACATAGGCCTACTGCTACTGGTCTCATTTTTACTAAGTACTATTACTGTACTAGTACTATTTGTGTGTTAAGCAAACTAACTTTACTTCGGCTATGCTTTTGGAAGTGTTTATAAAATTAATGTATTTCATGTTCAGATCAAAGACAGACCTCAAAAACTAACTAGCCAATAAAGAGTAAAACACACTAACATAAGTAACAATTTTACTGATTAAAAATGCTTTAAATCTGAACTACTGGAGTCATCGAATCACTTGACGAATGGAATGATCCATGGGCACTTTACAAATGATTGTGCAACTTTGCCCATATCTAGCATGAATCAAGTGAATATGAAAGAGCATACTGCTCATTTAATTTCTTAGCTTTAAAATACATTTTATACTTTTTAGTATAGTTCTTACAATGATGGAAGGGAAAAAAGGGAAGGGTGTAAATAGGCTCATTTCTATAACTCTGGGGGCCAAAACAATACATAGAATTATAAATTTCTTGGCTTTTCACTAATCAAAGAGAGTGTTTCTTTATCTTCTGTTCAACACTCCTTGATTATCCAAGGGTAAAATTCATATTGTCTCTATCATGTCCCTTTTCTGCTTGAAATTAATGCAGAGCATCTGCAGCCAGGAAAAAATAGGTTAAGATATTCAGGGTTTACTTAAGCCAATGTTCAATCAACTGAACAGTTCAAATGAAAGGAGAAAAAATAAAACTTAAGTTTACAGTGGCATGAACATTATTTTACTCTTGACAATTGTGGACTGTTACATCGATCGGCTAAATCCTTTGACAAGTCCTACTAGGCTACTTCTAGCTTCTAAACTACGTCACCAAGGAAGGAATCTGACCTTGACAACATATTTGTGGAGACGGCCATTTTGTCAAATTCACTCAGAGTCCCTAGAATTGTTTTTTCTCGGTCTTTTTTCTCTCCTGATCAACCGATAACCATGAGAATGTCACTATTAAGTATTAAAATGATCATTACTGGCAAATGAACAAAGAAATTATGAAACAACAAAGAATGAAGAGAGCTATATTGCATTGAAGTTGCATCGTCTGCAAAAGCCAGAGTAGCCTAGAACATTCGACGCACAACACAATAAATGCTTGATATACACTTAAATTTTCTTACCTGAGAACAATCCGGGCACAGTTTTGAGACCCTGGACACCCTCTGGTCCATACACGGTCTTTGAGTTACATTTACTGCGCTGAAACCTCCATTTTCTTTCGAAAATGTGACAGGCAAAAGAAATGTAAAACTACTTCTTCGGGAACTAGTCCCCAGCTGACGGGATTTTTTGGCTATTAATAACCCCAAACAACAAATGAATTATTCCGCCAAGTGCATGTTTACTTTCCTAAAAATTGCAATATAACTGGACTGTGTAGTTATAAATTCTTAAACTGTATTTTTCTTATTGTTGCTCATCAAGTTTATAGGTTGTTTATTGAGATAGAAGAACGCATTATGATATTACATGTAGAAATATATTTTAGTGCGCATTATTACGTGGAAAACAGTTTCATAACATTAACATTTCCTGATGCAAGTGCCCTTCGATGCATGTATTAAAACAACGTAGAATCCCTTTTCAAAAATTATAGAATTGATCAGTAACCTGAAAAAGTTTAATTGTGAGCAGATCATATCAAATACTTTCAATGAACTCGAAATCGCCGTCCGCTGAACCATGTTTACATCGTTATCGTCTCTTTCTTATGCAAATTTGCTACGAACCAATCACTGCAGCCGTTTCAATTCTATCCAATCGACTTGAATTTGACCTGGCAAGCGCCACATTCGAACCACCCACTTGATGTAACAGCAGCTGATCAGACTAGGCCGAAGTTATGTCTGAAGCCTTGATAGGCCAGCCTATACTAGACTTAGCCTGTCATACGCGCACAACAAACCTGAGAGGCCTATGCAAAGCTGAATTGGAGAAAGTAACCTTGTCTAGGCCTAGATCTAGATGATCTTTGTCACAGTTGCCGAGTTGGTGTTCGTAGGGCCACGACTGCCCCAACGCTAATAGCTGAAATTTGTTTTGTTTAGTTCTCTTTTTACTAAACTGAGTGAAACTTCAGGAATTCCAGCCTGTTTTTCGACGATATGATACGATCATAACCCCAGATACAAAATCAGATTGATTTTCAGCTTACATTATCAGCCAGAGGAAGAATTATAGCGGCTGATGGACACTATCGCTATGGCATTGGCTTACGACGGCGTTACACTACCAGGTGCAGCAATTCCGAAAAATGTGAGTATTTTTTTCGCTTGACCTATAAAGGCTTTGGTAAACTTGAGTTCTTGTCTGATTATTTACCTAAGCATAGGATTTTCAAAAAATTTTGATAGATTTACACCAATGTCTGCATTACAGTGAGAGGGGAAAATAAAATAGTGATTGCTCTCTCTCTCTCTCTCTCTCTCTCTCTCTCTCTCTCTCTCTCTCTCTCTCTCTCTCTCTCTCTCTCTCTCTCTCTCTCTCTCTCTCTCTCTCCTAGAATACATGTGTAAGTTGTGTAAGGTAGTGGAAGATGAAACATTTTATAAGAAATTGTATTCTGTATGAAAATCTAAGGCATAAGTACTTGGTCCCAACGACCAGCCATAATTATGTAAATTTGCTGAAATACGGTTCTGTCTCTACCATGTAAGCTGGCCTAAGTAAGTAACTTTACTAAGTTTATATCTTTTCAATACCTTAAAAATAATGCAGGATTTTGTCGAAAACTTGAATTGACAAGGAGAATAACAGTATTTAAAACAGATCAGTTAATTTAAAAGGACACCTATTCACACTTAATATGTTTTGGCAGTTCCCACATATATCATGACGTTTTATTTTGCTTTTGCTTTATTTGTTTTGCTATGCTTTATCGATCCCATTATTGGGGCTGGTGGCCTGAAGAATAAATCTTGTTCATTGCTCTCTCTCTCTCTGCTTTATGCAGAAGCAGATTGGGCGACAGGTCTTCCGATACTTATTGGTACTGAATGTTCTCTTGTTTGCTCTTTATCTATTAGCGTTTTTTGTTTTGTTGTTGTTTTTGGTTTTGTTTTTGTTTTTTGTTTGATCTGGGGGGGTTTGTGTTTTTTTGGTTTTGTTTTTTCTGTAATAATCAAGTTATTTTATTGTGACTTCTTATTTTCGTCTTCTGAATGAGTGCATTTTTCTTACCTTATTATATGTAGTGTACTGTCGCATTTCTCTTACCTTATGTAGTGTACTTATTTCTTGTATGTTGTTTGGTACTGCGTATAGTTGTATTGTTTAGTATCCTTTTATCTTGATGTTATCCCTGAAAAGGGCGGGGACTGGATGTAAAAAAGCACATGACCATGAGTGCTTATCTATTATCCTCGAATAAAAGAATTTGCCTTGCCTTGCCTTGCCTTGCCTTGCCTTCTCTCTCTCTCTCTCTCTCTCTCTCTCTCTCTCTCTCTCTCTCTTCTCTCTCTCTCTCTCTCTCTCTCTCTCTCTCTCTAATGCTTGCATGCATGCATGCTTACGCGTGTGTATACATGTGCTTTATGCATGGGAAGCAGATTGGGCGACAGGTCTTCCGATACTTATTCGTACTGAAACTAGGCCTACAAGCACCCCTGGGCTGAATTGCTCAATAGATCGTTCGTAGCACGAACGTAGGTGCGACACCTTTCATGACTGATCACACCCCTGCCCCCTCCTCCCTCCTTATGGAGTTAAGTAGCCTGAACAGTACAATGCCCCGTACAAACTCTCGCCCTCGGCTTCTGTATAGATTAGAATCTCGCAACGCTCGACTAGGTAGGTGGGAGTCGGGGCGATTGAGTGGTTACCCTTAGGGCCTAATTATCTGAAGAAGCACTTGCCTGAGATGCTTTAGGGTGGACAACCTCGATTGGGAGGCCAGCTCAGCTTATGGAAAGCCACTTGTAAACAAACTTGAAGGTTCGTAGCACATCGCACCTTTCGTGACAGTGATCTCACTCCTGCCCTCTATCCTCCTCCCTCCTTTCTCCCCCTTGGTTATCTATAGATCCCCAGAACTTTACCAAATCGTCCTTTTCTTGCCCCACCCAATTTTTTTTTTTAACTAGTCCCTCTGTCGATTATTAAAATATTAGTCGACCTTATTTTGTTTGTTTTGCAGAGGATTTTTTATTCCCCTGAGAAAAGTTTCATGCAAGCAGACGCTGATGTGCATCTGCTCTTTTCACATTAACAACGCAGGCACTTTACATTATTTTGTATATATGCACCTGCACACATGCGAATGCATGCACTGTGGTGCATTCATGTGCGTGCTAGCCACCCACAAACACGCGCGCGCGCACAGGAAAGCCTTGTGGTTAAAGCGTTTTGCGCCATCTGACGACCCAGCTTCGAGCCACAACCCAGATAGGGGGGGGGGGGGGGGGAGGAGACGTTTATTTAGAAGGGGGAAAAACATGGTCATGTACACAGAAACCATGTCAACAAGCTGACGACTTATAGTTCGTCCCAAACTAAAACATTACACAATTCTACTTGGCATATCAGTTACTTTGAAAATAGGGTAGTGCCTCCATATTCAGTTTCATTACATTTTGGATAGATCAGAATGTCACTGTCATTCATTGTGCTGCAAATGCATATAAAACACAAAACTCTATTTTTTATTTTATTCTTTTAAATCCAGGATAATGGAATAGGCACTCGTGTTTTTTTTGTTTTTTCTTTTTTACATCCAGTGTATGCAGTTTTGTAAATTGTGTCATCTGTTCCCACCAGCACACAATGGCCTACTTTTTCGAAAAGTGGAACAGGATTTAACATGTAGGCCTACACAAGATGTTCTGCTAAAGAAATGAAGAGACCCCACCAAAAAAAAAAATTTTTAATCAAAGGGCGTTGGAAAAAGTAGGGCACAAAATAAGAGAGATTGTTTAGGTTGTGTGTGTGTGGCGGTGGTGGAGATTGTTTAGGTTGTGTGTGTGTGTGGTGGTGGTGTTGTTTTAAGCAGATTTGTTGTGGTGAATACGAAAATGTACTGCAGGCAGTAGCTCATCGTGTTTTGACAAGCCGAGGTGACAGACCTGTACATGAGGGGTTGCCAGTTTTGTTTTTCTTTCCTCTGGTCAGGGTTGACAGGTCATTCATTCATTTCAGCACTGGTTACCGACTTCTCTTAGGGTTGGAGGGGCGTGGCGTGGTGGCGAGCGAGTTGTTTACAGTTACAGTGTGCGATCATGCCTTCGGCTAGTTTAGAGAAGAAAAGACAGGAATTTGGGGGGGGGGGGGGGGGAGTGTTAGAGAAAATAATAGAGACTGAGATTGGACTTCGGTACAGAGACTGATAGACTGGGGGGGGAGAGAGAGAGAGAGAGAGAGAGAGAGAGAGAATAGACCCAAGACATGGCTAGAGAAGAACAGAAGAGACACAGAGAGAGAGGTAGGCCTACGGAAAATACTGGGAATGCTCGAATTTCCCACACCTGGTATACAAACGGCCAGCGATGTACTTGCTCGAATTTCGCACCTCGTATACAAACGGCCGTTTTGTCGGTGAGTGAGTGTTTTCCCACTCCGGCGTTAAGAGATTGTTGACTGACACATTGCTCAGCACTGGGGTGAGATTGTGCGTATGTGTGCGCGGGCATCTGCGTGCCTCTGTGTGTGTGTGTCTGTCTGTGCGGCGAGGAAGAGAGAGAGCGCCTGTGTGTGTGTGTGTGTGTGTGTGTGTGTGTGTGTGTGTGTGTGTGTGTTAACATCCGTTTGCATATAGATCTTAATATGTGCATGCATAACTAGGTATGTGTGAAGGTGGCTTCTTGAAAAAGACCAACAAAAATTTGAATGACTCAATACCTTGAAGCAAAGCAAGAAGTCAATCAATATCTAATTCAAATCAATAGATTCTACTTAAAACAAACGTGGATACAAAGAAACAAAAAAGGTGGGGATATCATATGTTATTACAAACAAAAAAAATTTAATATAAAAACCATGATCCTTGCCAATAAAATAGAAGAAAAAAGAGAAATACATACAAAATAGGCCATCACAAAGGGGCACACAGGAAGGTTTTCTTTGCACATCCTGGGCGGCACACACACACACACACACACTCACACTGGTGGAGGGGGGGGGGTCTGCTTTGAGCTAAAGTTGAAGAGAGGTGATTGACATTGCATTATTACCTGTCATTACTGTAGTCGAGGTATTCCTATTTTCCATGGTAAACCAGGAAATTGTTGCTTACAAGTAAATATCACACACACACACACACACACACACACACACACACACACACACACACACACACCACACACACAGAAGAGGGGGGGGGGGTGCATAAGCTTAAGAGTTTAGAAGAGACATGACCTAGCATTGTTATTAATTATTATGTGTATCTGGATTATTTCCATTCACACATGCGCGTACACACACACACATGCGCGCACACACTCACACACACACACACACACACACACACACACACACACACACACACACACACACACCAAAAGAGAGACATGCAGAATGAAGGTGGCTTTGAGCAAGGAGCACAGATAGGCATAGGCTACTAAAAATTAATTTAACCCTGTGGCTAACAAAGTGAAAAGACCTGAACTTGCATTACAACCCTCCATTACACTGGGGGCATTTTCATTCTTTTATTTGGCAAGGAACTTGTTATCACAACAACAACAACATACTGCCAGCCCATTGATTCTGTTTGCATTCTGTTAGTTTGGGGAATCCTGTGCCTGTGTGTGTGTGTGTGTGTGTTCATTAATCTTGAGAGAAGGATCATTTAATTGATATGGAAGTAAGATAAGTTGTCTGAGCTTCCCTATGTAGGTCCCAGCATCGCAAGTTCTCCCACTTCAGCACCTGGGGCCACCCCAAAAATGTTACAATTGTAGAAGCAACGAGATGAGATGAAACACTGTACACTTGGTGTACCCTTCATTCACTTTTATCTTCACAGAGCCACCCTCCTAGCCCCCACCCACCCCCATCCCTGCCACCCCCACCCCAATGTAATCACCTGATTTTCTTGGCCATACTTGTGAAAAGCTGGACCTCAAGAAAAATCCTTTCAAAAGCTTTCAAAGTTAACCCTGCAGGAACCAGACTTTTTACAGACCCTGCTGTCTCTCTCTTCCTTTGTTTCTCCAGACAGGGCCTGTCACCTCCATGGCTAGACACCCAACTAGCACACACACACCCATTTCCCAAACTAACAGATTTCCCAACCTAAGGGAATGCAAACAGAATCAATGGGCTAGGGGTCTGTTGTTGTTGTGATAACAAGAAGGATTCGAGCACTAGGGAGCTTTCAAGAAGCACTTAAAGCTTTTAAATAGGGAGCTAGCCTAGGGCCTTACCAAGGGTTGTTTGTGGACTCTTCACACTAGAATACCAAACAGACGTTTAATTAGTTGCAGGTTGTTAAAGTTTAGTCTCTGCGATTTGCTCTCAGCTCTTGAGGCCATTGCCTTTAGGAAGATGAGATGACACTCTGCACACTTGGTGTACCCTTCATTCACTTTAATCTTCACACAGCCACCTTCCTAGCCCCCTGCCACCCCCACCCCAATGTAATTACCTGATTTTCTAGGCCATACTTGTGAAAAGCGGACCTCAAGAAAAATCCTTTCAAAAGCTTTCAAAGTCAACCCTGCAGGAACCAGACTTTTACAGACCCTGCTGTCTCTCTCTTCCTTTGTTTCTCCAGACAGGGCCTGTCACCTCCATGGCTAGACACCCAACTCACAAACACAAACACACCGAATTTCCCAAACTAACAGATTTCCCAAACTAAGGGAATGCAAACAGAATCAATGGGCTAGGGGTATGTTGTTGTTGTGATAACAAGGATTCGAGCACTAGGGAGCTTTCAAGAAGCACTTAAAGCTTTTAAATAGGGAGCTAGCCTAGGGCCTTACCAAGGGTTGTTTGTGGACTCTTCACACTAGAATACCAAACAGACGTTTATTTAGTTGCAGGTTGTTAAAGTTTAGTCTCTGTGATTTGCTCTCAGCTCTTGAGGCCATTGCCTTTAGGAAGATGAGATGAAACTCTGCATACTTGGTGTACCCTTCATTCACTTTTATCTTCACAGAGCCACCTTCCTAGCCCCCACCCACCCCCCATCCCTGCCACCCCACCCCAATGTAATTACCTGATTTTCTAGGCCATACTTGTGAAAAGCTGGACCTCAAGAAAAATCCTTTCAAAAGCTTTCAAAGTCAACCCTGCAGGAACCAGACTTTTACAGACCCTGCTGTCTCTCTCTTCCTTTGTTTCTCCAGACGGCCTGTCACCTCCATGGCTAGACACCCAACTCACACACACACATCGATTTCCCAAACTAACAGATTTCCCAAACTAACAGAATACAAAAGGAATCAATGGGCGAGGGGTATGTTGTTGTTGTAATAACAAGATAGATTTCAGCACTAGGGAGCATTCAAGAAGCACTTAAAGCTTTTAAATAGGGAGCTAGCCTAGGGCGTTACCAAGGGTTGTTTGTGGACTCTTCACACTAGAATACCAAACAGACGTTTAATTAGTTGCAGGTTGTTAAAGTTTAGTCACTGCAGATTTGCTCTCAGCTCTTGAGGCCATTGCTGTCAGAAACAGTTTATACGATCTGTGTATACTTCCTCCAGACACGATGGCTGTGCTATTGTCTCAGTCACATGGGGGGCGTTCCATACTCCACTCGCCAAGAGTGACTGGTGGAAGATCTGGGAGTCAACAATGCCATAGCCTACACAGATAGGTTAATTATCAGAAACCTGTGCACAGTCCCTCTGGCAATAGAAATGGACCACTCAGATCAGCAATAACCAGGGGATAGCCTTGTGGTCAGACCAGTGTGCTGGCAATTTGACCACCCCCGTTGGATTCCTGTTTGAGGGGATTTTTCCTCTGGAGTTAACAGTGCTGTCTCCACTCCCCCCAAAAGTCCTCCGATGAGTCTATAAACCAAGGTCCCATTTGCCAATGCACACAGAACATCTTGTACACACGTTAATTTTCGGCTTTTTGTAAGAGTAGGCCATCGTGTGCCAGTGGGAACAGATGACAAGATTTACAAAACTGCACACACCATACATGAGTGCTTAATCCACTATCCTCAATATAAAAGAATAAATAAATAGAAATAAATAACCTTTCAAAGATTTTCCCTAACTTGAAGGAAGTCCTCCTTTTTTGTGCCCAAAACAGAAGTAAAAGGTGCTCATCTGGATACTTATTAATTACGGACCAAGCTCGCACTAGGCCAGCGTTCATTTGCTCAAAGGTCGGGGAACCCCATGGTGTGTGACTTGCAATGTGCAATAGCCCATCTTAAGCATCTGCTTCTGGGACCAGGATACTGGGCAAAAGCACTTGACTGCAGGCTCCCCAACAATCCTTTTCAGCAATGTTTCATCAAACTTTTTTTTTTCTCATTTGTAGTTGTAAAGATATTGTAATGTGGTAACAGTATGTTGTTGTTTTGTGTTGTCTTCAATTTAAGGTCTGTTCACTCTAAGTGATATTAGACAAGAGAAGTGTAAAGTGTAATGGAAGTGAGTGGAAGGGGTGAAAAGAGAAAACATTATTATTATTGTTTGTTTTTAGATACATTGCATCATGAAAAAAGCAAATGCATTGCTTATTCAATATAGGCTACCATCTGGAGATTAGATTTTTTTTAAAATTTGACTCTCTCTCTCTCTCTCTCTCTCTCTCTCTCTCTCTCTCTCTCTATGAACTCAGTCTCTTATGAATACGTGAACAACATCACACATAAAAGTAGATTTCCCGGACAACCAGAAAGTTTGACAAGGACGCGCGTCACGTCACATGCTCCGGAAAAAAAACTGCGTGTGTAGGCGAACGTACTTCGCGGATTTGCCCTTTGAACGAGTTTACCCAACAAGGCCTGCCTGAATTGAGACTGGACGCTTCATTGTTTTCTTATCCTCTCTCTGCGAGCGTAGGGTTAGAATATGTACTGAACTGAGGGGGGAAAAAATTGCAGATTTTTGTCCATGGATATGTGTAGTGAGTGTTTTCTATTGCAGGTGGACGATTTGTTACTACGACAAGCACTGCAGCTACAAGAAAAAGAGCTGTGGTGGTCGCGACTACAATCGAAAACGATGCGTAAGTTTACTACTACTACTCTCTCTCTCTCTCTCTCTCTCTCTCTCTCTCTCTCTCTCCTCTCTCTCTCTCTCGCACACACACACACACCACGCACGCACGCGCACACACACACACACACACACACACACAACCACACACACACACACACACACACACACACGTTTTACATCGCTGACAATGCTATTTGATGTTAGTTTGTTTCTGTCATATTCTGTTGTCATATACTTTTAATATTTTTGTTATTTTGTGTTTTCCACTTAAGTGAGGAGAAAACCAAAGATATATGCCTACATTATGTACTCAGTAAGTTATCTCCTCCTGAGTCTTTTAATTTGTCCAAAATTATTGATAAAAAGTTTTACAAAATTCGAGAAAGACCTAGAAAGACCCATCCCAATAGATACGTCATCTTCTCATAAACTGTTATGACTTGGGTGCGCGTGCGTGAACATTTCCTTCTTTTTTTTTCTTATTATTATTACTATTATTGATCGATTGCAAGATACTTTGACTGGCGTTGCTGTTGTTTTCACCGATTTTAAATGTGTGTGTGTGTGTGTGTGTGGTGTGTGTGTGTGTGTGTGTGTGTGTGTGGTGTGTGTTTTGGGGGTTGGTGTTTTGTTTGTTTTGTTGTTTGTTTGTTTTTTAGGGGGGGGGGGGGTTATCAAACCTGATCTAAATCTAGTGTTTGCCAAAGACTTGAATGTTTATGTGAACAAAAATGAATTAGTTCAGAAACAAAAGAATTCTCTCTCTCTCTCTCTCTCCTCTCTCTCTCTCTCTCTCTCTCTCTCTCTCTCTCTCTCTCTCTCCTCTCTCTCTCTCTCTCTCTCTGAGAATAAAATGTGCCAGGTAATATGTTGCCATTGTCATGTTCCGATTAACTGATAATGGTGATAATAATGATACCTTAACTCGTGCTTAATCTGGTGCTTATCAAAGTACGCGCGCGCGCACACACACACACACACACACACACACACACACACACACACACACACACACACACACACTGTACACACACCACACACACATACACACGCGCACACACACCACACACGCACACACCTGTCCACACACACACACATACGCACCACACACACACCACACACACACACACACACACACACACACACACACACACACACCACACACACACACACGACTCACAACATAGCACAACACAACACACATGTGCGTTTATGTTTCTTGATAAAAGAATGCAAGGTATTTCGTTAATGACAAATCATGTACCGATTAACGGATAAGAATGTTGAAAGTTTTTAAGGTTAATCCGATAGCTTAGGTAAGCCTATCAACAATAACTTGAGAAACTTGTATTGAGCAACAGCAAAATAATCATACTTAACCATAGTTGCGCCGCTCATCACGTTTGCACTAGAGTGTGTGCGTGCACATTTAGCCTACTCATGCGCGTTCGCACGACTCTCTCTCTCTCTCTCTCTCTCTCTTGAATCGAAAACATAGGCCTACTCGTGACATTGAATCATTCCCACAAAACGGATATATCGACCAGCTAAGAGAGACTGGTATAACCGTCAAGTCCAAAGCGCTTTAATAATCTGATGAAAGGCAATTACAGTACGTGGATTTGTTTGTTCGTGCTGCCAACACGGCAACAGAACGAAGGTTTCGCAACTCTTTAAAGGAAGACTAACAAAGACAACTCACAGAACTGATTAACAGAAAAACGATAAATACCGATTCCGTATCAGTCTAAAATTTATAAAACGATCACGTGTGACACCGGTTAGAGTAATTAACGTTGAGAACATTGCTTCAGATTTTGCGTAAGAATTAAGTTACGTGAGAACATTATTACATGTACGCGAATGTCAAAGGCTTAGAGATACCAAGTGTTTTTGCGTAACCGATGGCTGTAGGTAGGGCAATTTATATTATAATATATGTAACTGTTAAAGATTATTGTCTAACAATGTATATGTTTGATCTCTGAAGGACAAAATGGTGAACGGTCGGTAAAATTTGCCAGTAGTTTTTGCCTGTGGCTGTATGATTTTAAGTCTGTGACTGCTTTTGAATCATGTTCATTCAAATCATCTCGACACTTATCTGGGGGTGGGGGTTAGTTGTTGTTTGTTTGTTGGGTTTGGGGTTGTTGTTTTTTAGGGGGGCTGTTTTTATTGTTTTGTTCGTTGTTGTTGGGTTTGGTTGGGGGGGGGGGGGGGGGGGGGAGAACTTTTGACATTTTCTTTCCAACAATTATAAGTTTAGAGTTCAAGTTAATAATTATTTTGGTAGTGGCGAAACATTTTACTGATCTTTTCCTACTCTAAAAGCTATCTCAATTAGTTATTTTACTCAGAAGTTCGCCTTAACTCTGCCAAATGTTTCTGCACTGCATTGCTATGCACTTGGCTCAGTACAATATCGCTGTTCACGTAAACTGGGGTTCCAATTATAGTCAACATACAAGTTGTAATAAGTATGATTTAATATCTTTAGGAGTACTTCAAAACGAAAACACATAGGCCCATTAATTATACCCAGAAAAGGATTATATTTTGCGTTGATATCATGTGTGTGTGTGTGCACTGAGACATTCTTATAAAAGCTCTTTTTTCCTTAATGGTTAAAACAGGAACTTGCTATATTTAGGGTTGACGATTTTCCACTGTGGCTTAAAATCGTGCCGTGCGACTTGTTCAGGGTTTTTACGTGCACTGTAACATGATAAGTTTAGCTGATAGGGGGGGGGGGGGGGGGGTCTAAATCATATTGAATATTACATTTCTTACAGTAGCAGATGATAACAACAAAAACGTGACGAAGTTGAATATGGAAGCAGTCAGACTGTACAACCTCAAGATCTACTACCTTCCCCCATGTATATTGGTAAAAATCGCAGAGATTTGGGTTTTTGGCAATGTTATAGATCTATTTCGTTTTAAACATTGTAGCTTTAGTTGGTTTGGGATGCTCCCTAAGGTATTTGGTAAAATAAACTATTTGGTAACACCTCTCTCTCTCTCTCTCTCTCTCTCTCTCTCTCTCTCTCTCTCTCTCTCTCTCTCTCTTCTTGACAATATTATAAAGCAGAGTGGGTTGAGAGCCAGAGGGAGCAGAGAGAGAAAAGTTAAGACCAGCGTCAAGTGCTGACATGTCACTTACGCATTGTTAATTTGGCCAGGGCTCCTGAGTGAAGTGACCGACTTCGTAATGTAAACAAAGTACGAAGGTCAAAGCCCTCGCCTATGGAAAACTTTTTTCATCTAAAGATCAAATACATCATTCTTCTTATCAACAGATGCTCATCAGCATTTTATTTAAAAGATGATTGAAGTTTGTTTTAGGATAAGAGTAAGAATGTATCAGACTTGCTATTTATTGAGTCAAATTATCAGTTTTTACTCTTTTTAATAGGGTTCTGTCTCAAGTAGCTAGATATGTAATTTTTGCTCATGGAATTTTCAACCAGAAGTCGGGATGGGTTAGGCCTACCTTAATGGTGGATAAAAAATTTAAAAAACTCACACACGCAAAATCTAACCATTGGTGAACCTTGGAGCTCTAGCCAAGGAAAGGAGGAAAAACAGACTCTAGGGAGGGGGGGGGGGGGGGGCTGTCCCTAAGATGCAACAAGGTTACCTCAGTTGTTTCCCATTGAAGAAAACTCTGTAGCGTGTGCTATTTGGGGTGCACTTTTAAGTATACCACAGTATTTGATGGGAGGGTGGTTTGTATTTTTTCTTTGCTGGTTTTGGACAACCCGGCAAGGCCTAGCATAGTCTCCTGAATAAGCCATGAACATAGTTGTTGGTTCCCTATTATTTTCACCATCTTGAACTGGTTATATCGGGCCAAAAATGTAGTGTTCTGATTTCAGAAAGTAGTTCCTTTTGTCAGTGATGACATCCTTATGTAAAACTTGTTGCACTTCTTTTGGCGCAAACATCTACCATACTTACACACTTGAGTCAGCCTTGCAGGCAGAAGTACAGCAAAAATAGTAGCGATCACGAAATGTGGGTCACCTTTTTTTTGGAGGGGGGGGGGGGGGGGGGGGCGAAGTGGTTACGCACGAGGAATCATGATAAGTGTCTTACCCAGAAGATTTATTATAAGGAAAGTACTCAAAACAAAAAAAAAGACAATGTAACATTAAAAAAAAAAAAACCTACCTCCCCTCCCCCAAGCCAATTTAACTGAAAAGACTTAGTCATGTATAGCATACTTAACTTGAATAAGACCCCCCCTTCTCTCTGCCCTCCCCCCCCCCCCTCTCTCTCTCTCTCTCTCTCTCTCTCTCTCTCTCTCTCCACCACTGTAGATGTTTCTATTTTTATCATGAATTCAGGATCAGCAAGCATATTAGGTGAAAGACGAATGGCATGTACAGACGCAGATATGTTTGTCAGCACTTTTTGGGTTGTTTTTTTTTTTTTTTTTTTTTTTTTTTTTTGGGGGGGGGGGGGTTGTTGTTTGGGGGGAGGTATTTGACACGTAAGCAAAATAAAGTAAACTAAGGTATGGGGCAGGTAGGTGTACCTTTTCTATCACTACAATGGTACGCTACATAGGCCTATACCATGATCTTTTCTTCGTTTGTTCAAAGACTGTTATTGTACATAGTCAGACACAAATTAATTTTGAAAGATGTCACGTTAGTAGTCGATTTTCAAGTTGTGAACTTGGCATATCCATTGCCGTAGCCGAGTGAGTAGAGCAGCAACAAGCTTTTTACTGAGTGGTCAACAGTGTCACGGGTTCGAATCTTCGCAGAGTAGTCTGTAAATAAAAAGGGGTTTTGTTTGTTTATTGTTGTTGGATGTGGTTATGGGGGTTTGGGTTGGGGGGGGGGGGGTTGTTTGGTTTGGGTTTTTTTTTGTTTTGTTGTTGTTTTTACAAACTCCTGTATCCACCCAGCACTTGATGTGGACGGCCTGCCAGTGGGTGGTGGTTGTTTGTGGGGTATGTATGTTTATGATACGTTATGCCAAAAAATCCGATATGCACGTTAGAAATCCCGAAGCCTAATTCATGTTCTCGGTGAAGAAAACAGCCAGGCGGTTACAGCATCCTACTCGTGACGACTGGCCGGAGCATGGGTGATGGTGCAGGGTCAAATCTTCACTGAAGTATTCCATTATTTTAAGAGGATTTTTTTCCCTCACGGGAGCTAACATTGGTGCTGACTCCACTCTCCCAAAAATCCTTGAAGACAATAGACCCGAGGTCCCGTAGGCAGGCAGAACCTCCCGCGCCCACATTAGACCTATACCCCTGTTCCTCACTTTTCGAAAAGTAAACCAGGTATAGTCAGTAAAATGGTTGATAGAAACATACCCAGCATGCATCGAAGTTCTTGAGTAGGGATGGACTCTGCCAAGTTCACCTTGCCCACGAACACAACTCCCTGAAAAAGCCAGTGTCACTAGGAAATGGACTTTCCTAAGAGTTAAGCACAAGTCAAGTCAAATAGATCTATGCAGTGTGCCACATGAGGGATGAGGAAAAATCTTGATACCCAGCATGCAGCCAAGTCGATCCATCATGGGCTTAGTGCCCACAGTAATTGGCAAGGACAGCACTGTACGCAATGGATTTTCCGCGCCTGCTATTAGTCATACCACGAAAATATGTATAGATCTAGGACAAACTGAAACGGGGGGCATAATTATCCAAGTTTCTTTTATTTGGGGTGGGGGTTTTTTTGTTTGTTTTTCTCGTTGGTGTGAGTGTGTCGGGTTTGGTTTTGTGTTGTGTGTGTGAGAGAGAGAGAGAGAGAGAGAGGTTGTTTTGGGGTTGGTGGGTTGTTGTTTTTTGGGGGAATTTTGTTTTTGGTTGGTTGGTGGTTGGTTTGGTGTTTTTTTATTGTTGTTGTTGTTTTGTTGGGGGGGGGGGGGGGGGATTTGGTTGGTTGGTTTGTTTGGTTTTTTGTAATTGATGTGTCTGGAGGCGCGTGCGTATTTCAATGAACACGTAAGCAAAAATGAAAATAGATCCTATGTCAAAGCAAGCAAGTACCATAGACTTGTCCTTTAGGCTTTACGCAAAAGGTCTAGTTCTTTTCTTGCCAGTGAACGGATCATTACTATCTATAGACATTAGCCCTTCGCCGTGGAAGCGAGCCAGATTGATTCGCTTCATTATCGGTCACCGTAATATCAGCAGATTTGATCTAAGGTTCAAGGCTATTAAGCAGTGAATGTGTTTACGGTAGGCTACTACTCAGCAAGAATTACGCGATAACAGAAGCTTCTAGTTATCCAGCGTGTTTATTCAGACTTTGCTCTCTCTCTCTCTCTCTCTCTCTCTCTCTCTCTCTCTCCGTGCGTGTGTGAGCGTGTCTGTGGTGTGCATGTGTGTGTGTGTGTGTGTAAGTAACGATAATACTGGAAGGGACACTGTTGTCAACGGGGGGTGGTGGGTGGGTGGGGGGCGGTCACGTGATCACAAGCCAATGTCAACTGTTTACGTTTCATGATAGGCCTAACATGGTGTGTGTTATTGGATAGCAGCTGGCGTGAGATGTGTGTCAGCATTTTCAGTTGGGCTGTCGCGTCGTCGCTTTAAATAGACTTGACATAACAACCGAGAAACTATCTCTCTCTCTCTCTCTCTCTCTCTCTCTCTCTCTCTCTCTGGATTTTGTTTTCTTTTGATAGTTGTAATCAGGGCAAGGTCCACATGAAAAAAAAATGTGAATGCCTGTATGTAACGCTTGAAAAATAAACATTATTCATTTTTCTCTCTCTCTCTCTCTCTCTCTCTCTCTCTCTCTCTCTCTCTCTCTCTCTCTCTCTCTCCCCTCTACACTCACTCCTCTCTCTCTCCTACACACACACACACACACACACACAAAACAGCACCAGCTGTTACCCAGACTCAAAACCTCAATCATTTTGGGTGTTACAATATGTAGGACATTCTGCCACTGTATATTCATTTTGTTAACTATTTGTGGGTGAAAACATGCATCGAAAAACTGCCATTCCTCAAAGGTTTATGACGGCTAATTTATATAGTATCGATATTACAGTACCTTTTTAGTGGATGGCAGAATATGTGTTAACTTATGTAGACTGTTGAATTCATGTCTGTACCAGGTTGTCAACTGTATCATTTCGTATCCTAGGGAAGGAAAAGTGTAACTCATAAAATGTCTTCTCTTCTTTGTGTTCTTTTATTATGTGGAATGCATGGTGCATGGTCTTCCTCTGTGCTTGCAATTCTTCAAGAGGTCTGCCCTCTGGCTTCAGCCAACACATTCTAACCTTACAGCAGCTTTTTCGGGGGGGGGGGGGGGGGGGGGGGTATTTTGGCATGGAATGCATGCTAGTATGTTCAAGTTTCTGAAACCCACCAAATACTGATGTAAAATAGGGATCTTTAACGTGCATGTTGATCTTCTGGGGGTATATGACTGTGTTAAGAATTAGGGCACTGGCAGGTCTGCACTTAGAATTAATGTGGTGGATTGTAAAAAGCCTCACCTTTTAATTCACAGACACTGTTGCCAAGATTCAAACCCACAATTAAGTTCATGGACCCATGGGATTGGTCAAGCAAACTTACCCACTTGGCTTATGGCACATATTGATATTGAATAATTAGTTTTTTTTGTAGGGATATATTTGTAACTGGAGCAGTTTTGCCTCAGCTTGAAGTTGTCATGTGAGGGGATTTTTCTCCTGGGTTAAAATGACATTGGTACCCACCCCATTTTCCTGCAGGTTCCTCGGATGAGACCCTAAACTGGATGGACAGTCACTCCTCAAGGAGTTAAGACAGAAGTCAGTGGAGTGGCCAAAGACTCTTTAGGGAGTTAAGACAGAAGTCAGTGGAGTGGCCAAAGACTCTTTAGAAAGTTAAGACAGAAGTCAGTGGAGTGGCCAAAGACTCCTTAGGGAGTTAAGACAGAAGTCAGTGGAGTGGTCAAAGACTCTTTAGGGAGAAGTACAGTCATGGAGTGGCCAAAGACTCTTCAGGGAGTTAACGAGAGAGATCGATTTTTTAGGAAGCATCAACAATCAGCAGCTTTCAAAAAGTTGGAGTTTTTTTTCAGATCACTGTTATAATAAAATCGTGTTCTGTTTCCACAGCTTTCCCCAAATGAGTTGCAGACCAAGTACGAACAGCGCCAAGAATGTGCGCGACAAATTCAGGCCATGAGCCGATACTTCGACACCATGTCCCCTGCAGTCTTCGCCTCTGCCATAGCCATCATGGACTCTGCCCTCCTCAAAGTGAACGTGAGTCTTCTTCCTCGGAGTGTTGTGTTGTTTTGGGTCCAAAAATTATAGGAATGTATTTTATACCATTTTTTAGTTGTGGCAGGTTTCTCTGTGTTGAAAGTTTGGGTCGTTGTGCCTGGAAGGGGCATATTTGCCACAAAGAGGGCTAAACTCACACGGTCCCCTCTAAACAACCACACACGCACCACACCACAGCACACACACACACACACACACACACAACAGTTTGTGTGTGTGTGTTCTTTTAATTTAACTGTGAAAAGACATTAAATTAAAGAACACATGTGCACGTACACTGTTTCTGTGGAAACAGGTTTTTAAGGTGTCGCTGTGAGAGATGGTCTGCGTTTGTTTGTACACATGGATCTCGGTTATAGTCTCATCCAAGACTTTTGGGGAGCGAGACTGGGGCGGAGTCAGTACATGATGTTAACTCCAGGGGGGAAATATCCTTGAATGGGAGTCTTGGTGGTGGCTCGAACCTGGGGCATCAGATTGTGAGCCCATTGCTTAACCACTGGCTATCCCATCCCCCCCCTCCTGTGTGATGAGTGAGATGAAGGGCATGTTCTGTGTGACCCCACCGGTGCTAGAGTCAGCCAGGGAAGGTTCCATTAATGCAATGTATCTGTTGATTTAAATGAAGAAAAAGGACTAGCATGGTTATATAAACAAAAAAAAATTTTTAAACTGTATGACTAATTATCATTTGTTGTTGTTGTGTTGTTGCAGATACCTTGGAAATACCTCAGCTGTTTCTCTGCGGCTTGTTTCTTCATTGCCAGCAAATGGATTGAGGATGAGGTATGTTTTTCTGTTCTTATCTGCTGCTTCTGTCTGTTGTTCTCTCTTCTTCTCTCTCTCTCTCTCTCTCTCTCTCTCTTCTCTCCTTCTCTCTCTCTCTCTCTTCTCTCTCTCTCTCTCTAAGAGTGCTCATTCCATTATCCTCAATATAAAAGAATAAATCAAATAATCAATCTCTCTCTGTCCCCCCTATCTCTCTCTGTCTTGTCTCTGTCTTTGTCTCACACACTTTATCTCTATACTCACATAGAATTTTTTTCCCCCATATTATTTTTTTCATTTCATTTTCATTTCTTGTCCCGTAGTTTTTTCCTTATCTTGATAGTATGAGAGCCCTACATCCCAAGATCTGGAAATGAATGGAGAAAATATGCAGACCATTACATCATGATCTATTGAGTCACCAAACAGAGATAAGACCTTATCCCCACCGACATATGTCTGTAAGTAAGCACAGGAAATGACTCAAGCCTTTTAGGCAGGAAACGGTCAATCCTTATCTCGCTTACCGATACAGATATTATATTTATATGCATAAACATTAAACAGGTGAAGCAGTTGTGTTTTTTCGTAAGTGGGTTGTTTGAACTTCCGGCTCATAGTGCGTTAAAATTTTGTGACTGGACTTGAATTAGTATAATTTATTTGCAGTTTTATGAGATTTTTGCGAGTTGTGTAATTAATAATGTGAGATTTTTTTGTGAGTTGTGTAATTAATGCAGATTTTTTGTGAGTTAGGTAACTGATAATGCTGAGAGTGTCTTTCTGATGCAGTTCTGATGAAGCGTAGTTTCTTTCTTTTTTTTTTATATCAGATTTTCAGTTTTTCCTGTGATCAACTACGATGTGATAGTCACGTATGTATCCTCGCGGAGTACTGAATAGGGAATCTGTTTTCCTACAGATGAAGCATAGTTCCAGGATCATAGTTTATTAAGAGTGTGAATAAATCTGGATGCAGTATTAGAGTAAGAGGAAAGAGTGTGAGAGGGGGGGGGGTCATATTTAGACATCATCCCTAAAATATTTATTAAAAAAAAACAAAAACTTAAAAGACATCATCCATAAAATCACAAATGTAGCTAGCTACCTTTAATAGTGTGCAAAAACGAACAAAGAAACAGTGGCATACTCTAAAATCTCCATGGGTGACTCGAAACTTTATCAAGGAACACCCCCACCCCAAAAAACCACCAAAAAAAAACTCACAAAACCACCATTTACACTTCTGTTTCCCCCCCCTCTCTCTCTCTCTCTCTCTCTCTCTCTCTCTCTCTCTCTCTCTCTCTCTCTCTCTCTCTCTCTCTCTCTTCTTCTCTCTCTCTCTCTCTCTTATATTGACATATTTCAGATGTTTACGTATATTTTTAAATATTCATCAGTTTTATTTTTCTTTGCATGTATGGATTATGTTGAGTAAATTTGCATATTTTTTTCTTGAGCTTGTTTCTTCTGCTTATAGGATAAATTATTGTTATCATTACTATTTATATTTTCATCATCATTATTATTATCATTATTATTTTCATTATTATTATTATTATTATTATTTCTATTATTATTATCATTATCATCATCACCATTATTATTTATACTTTATCATTTGAAAATGTCCTTCATGCCATGTATGGTAATTAGTTTTGTGTGATTTTTGCTCATTGTTCTTGTTCATGCTCACTGTTCACTGTTCATTGTCTGTTGTTGCCTGCAGTACCAGCCGACCATCACAGTGCTGGCCCAGCTTCACTTCAAGCAGTGGAAGGCAGGTGGACTTGAGGCGCATGGAGGAGAAGATTCTGCGTGTGCTGGACTGGGAGATTCCCCACGGCACTTACCTCCCCTTCCTCACCCCCCTCTCCCAGCTGATGCTGCACCTCCACCCCCATCACCACCTCCCCCCTCTCGACCGGGTCATCTGCAACGCAGAACGGCTGATGATGAAGGAGTTTTCTTTCACGCTCAAGGTGTGTGTTGTGGTGTTGTGTGGGTTGTTTTTGAGTTTGAGGTTTATTGTTGTTGTTGGGTTTTTTTGTTGTCGTCGTTGGTTTGGGTTTGTTTTGGTTTGGGGTTGTTGTTGTTGTTGGTTGTTGTTTTTTGGGAGGGGGGGGGCTTCCTTGTTTGTCTGTCTTTGTGTGTGTGTGTGTGTGTGTGTTGTTTGATTTATTTTGTTTTTTGTTAGTAGGTTTGTTTGGGTTTTTTTTTTTTTGGGGGGGGGTGTATTTCTTTGTGTGTTTGTGTGTGTGTGTGTATGTGTGTGTGTGTGTGTGTGTGGTTTGCCATGCGCTTTGTCTTTTATAGCCTATAGTCTGCCAGCTTGTCGGGTTTTTTTATGAGGAAGGGGGGGGGTGTTGTGTTTTGTAGTTTGTTTTATGTTTTGTTTGTTTCTTTGTTTTTCTCTGTTTATTTATCTGTTAGTTATTAAATGGAAGTTTTTGTTGTTGGGTTATTTTGTTTGGGGTTTGTTTGTTTGGTTTTTATGGGGGGTGAAGGGGTTGCAACAGGGGTGTGTGTGACTGTTTAGGTGGAGGGTAGTTCTATGATGAGCCTGCAGTCAAGGCAGGAGTAAGGGGGGGGGGGGGGGGGAGTTTGGTGGGCATTTGTTCCCCTTTTATTATCATTATATTCAGTTTGTTTCTCATCACCTTTCATATTATGTCTAAATGTTATTTATGGTATATTTAGATACACGATTGTGTTTTTCATTGTCCGATATGGCCTCTGTGGTTGGCGGTGCTATAAAGAACAAGACTGGGTTGGATTGTTTTTGAGACTGGATTGGATTTTTTTAAAGACTGGATTGGATTTTTTTATAGACTGGATTGGATTGTTTTTTGAGACAGGAATGGATTGTTTTTATTGTTGTCTGTGTGTCTGCAGCATCAGCTGTGGCGCTGGGCGGCTCTGCAGTACACCCTTCATCAGAGCGGAGCCTGGACCCCCTCCATGTCCTCCACTATCGTTGCCCTGCAAGACTTTCTCCAGGTCAGTGGGTGTGTGTGTGTGGTTAAAATCTGAGCAACTATCCCTGCCAGTTTGTTTTTTTATTTGTTTTACCTATTTTATACATTCATGTCAAATCATTGGAGTTTTTTAGGCTTTTTTTTAATAGAAATTCTGTACCTTGGGACTATTTGTAATCACATCACCTATGTTTTACTTCCTTTTCCTGTGTCTTAGAATTAATTTGTAGAGTATTGCCTTGAAATTGCCAGTCTGTCCAGTTTATTTTTTCGTTTTAATAATAATGCATCCAGTATGATCTTTGTAATCTGTAGTTTTTACCACTTCCCAACACTGAAACTGGTCAGATTTTCTGTTTTAAAAATATCCAGGTAGTTTTCAAATGTTCTGTTTCTTGTCATCAGGTGCTGACTCGGAGCTGCATAAAACGGACGAAATCTTGAGCGCTGACGACCAAACCCAGCACAGGCGGCTGAAGAGCAACAAAGCCTACTTCCCCAAAGTGTTCGAACTTCCCTATGACAGCTTCTGCCCAGACTACCGTCTTCACAAGATAACGGAAGAATGCGAGGAATCGCTTCCCGTCGAGTGTGTGCCTGGCTCTGACAGCTCTGTTTCAGACTACGACTACTCGGATGGTGACCAGAGTGCTGGCAGCCTTGGGAGACTACAACAGAAGAGAGCGAGGAATCATCTTCTGACGATTGTGTGCTTGGCTCAGACACCTCTGTTTCAGACTGTGTTTATTCTGATGGTGACCAGAGTCCTTGCGTCCTTGTGAGAGCACTTCAGACAATTCCGAGGCAGCTTCTAGACTGTAGTACAGTGGTCACGGATTGTATCCAACAGGAAAATTATCCTGGTGGGAAGGTGAACTGTCAGGATGAAGGTTCGCTGATACACTAGAATGTGAATCGTTTGAATCTACTGTCTCAGATTCCGATTCATCTCGAAACATTTTGGAACAGCAGAGTTCAACAGCCCAAACCAGTTGTGGGGTACACGGTTCCAGCAGCAATGAGCAGCAGTTTCCTCAGGAGGAAAAGGATGAGGACCGTGTCGACTCAGGGTGTGAGGACGACGATGGCTCAGGTGATGAGCGGGACTCGTGCGGTGAGCATGATCGCAGTGAGCAGGACGTCTGCAGTGAGCCCGAATCCGGTGAGCAGGACTCTGGGTATGATCAGGATTCGGACTTTCATGACTCTAGTCCCTGCAGGGTGTGTTTTGTCAAAGCCGGTGTGAGCCAGTCACAGGGCCAAGCGCTGGCATTCAGTTAGCTGGTTTCATTTGTATAGTACATCATTCATCGCAACGTTGCTAACACAACCACCACCATTGCCTCCCTTACCCCTTCCTCCTCCTCCTCTACAAATTGCTCACTCTTTTTGCATCAGTGTTTTGTATGGTCATGTCTGTGCACAGCACTGTGGATTCCAAGCCAGGATACAGGTCTGAAGTCTTGAACTGTATCCAAGATTTGTCAGGGTGAGAGTGTTTCAACCCCCCACCCCCCACCCCCAGCTCCATTGATTTGATTTGATTTATTCTTTTATATGGAGGATAATGGAATAAGCTCTCTTGTGCTTTTTTACATCCAGTCCCCGTGTGTATGCAGTTTTAAAATGTCATCTGTTCCCACTGGCACACGATGGCTTACTCTTAAGAAAAGCGGGACAGGATTTAACGTGTGCGCTAGATGTTCTGCGTGCGTTCGCACACGGGGCCTTGGTTTAAGTCTCATCCGAAGGACTTTTGGGGAGAGTGGAGTCAGCACTGATGTTAACTCCTGGAGAAAAATCTCCTAGACTGGAATCGAACCCAGTTCATCAAATTGCCAGTGCAATGTTCTGACCACTAGGCTATTCCGTCATTCTAGAGAAGAGTAGGGTGAGTAAGAAGACTCAAGACTGCAGAGACGGAGTCTCGTGCATTTCGTTCCTCAACTGTTGCTCAAGTGTCCTGGTATTGCTCGGTGACTGTTTTGTCTCTCAGGTCTAGGGGATGTTGGAATATTTCATGGAAGAGAGTGCCAGATATAGTAAAATCATCATGTTGTAGCTGTTTTTACATTTTTATTACTATCATCCGTAAAAAATGAAACAGTGGCATTTTGGAATATTTTATAAGTTTTAGATGCATTAAAATTGTCATCTTCTGGCTGTTTCCTCACCATGATCATTAATGAAGAATAAAAAAAAAAGAAAGAAAGAAACTGTCTCAAACGCTTTGTGTTTTGTTCTCTTAATAACTTTTGTGGTGTTGGTGTGTTTGTTTTTTTTATTGTTATCATCATCATTATTATTTATTGCCAATTATACCATGACAATCTTTGCAGATTTTGATAAATTTATTTTGTTAACAAAACAAAGTAGATTCCTCACTCTCAATCTGGTTCCACAGTTAAGTTGTGTCATCAATAGGGGGCATTTTTTTAAGGTCATGTCTTACTTAGTTGTTGCTCACATTTCATATGTTATAAATGGCAACCGACGCACATTTCTGGAATGTGCGTCGGTTGCCATTTATAACGTATGAAATGTAATCCTGATGTGTTGTAACACATTGTCAGTATATCTTCAACATTCTTCATACAAATTGCCAACCAACATTTGAAATATGGAAAGGAGAAGGTGTGTCTTCTGCCTTTAATCATAACAGGCTCCATGACTAAGCATTATCTGTGTGATCTGGAAGCATGCACTACACACCCCTGGGTTTACAGACAGCAGCCTAGCTAGTGATGAATGGGGGAGCAGAATGGCCAAGTGGTTAGACCATCCGATGTGTAATCTGACGGTAACTGAGGGTGCTGGTTCCAGACACCTCTCTTTTTTTTTTTATCGAGGATAAAAGAATAAGCACTCATGTGCTTTTTTTACATCCAGTCCCTGTGTGTATGCAGTTTAGTACATCTTGTCATCTGTTCCCACCGGCATACAATGGCTTACTCTTATGAAAAGCGGAACAGGATTTAACATGTGTGCAAGATGTTCTGTGTGCGTTCGCACATGGGGCCTCGTTTATAGTCTCATCCGAAGGACTTTTGGGGAGAGTGGAGTCAGCACTGATGTTAACTCTTGGAAAAAATATCCCCTCAAAAGGGAATCGAACCCGGGTCATCAAATTGTGAGCGCAATGTTCTGACCACTAGGCTATCCTGTCTCCCACTGATATCTGTGAGGATTATTCTCCTAGAATTCACATTAGTTCCAACTCCATTCCCATGCCAATCCTTCAAAATGCCTGTCAGTATTGTAGTTGCCCTTCAGGGATGATTGAAGTGTTTTTGACTCGACTTGACTTCAGAGGCTGTAAACCAAGGTCCTGTGTGTAAAAGCACTTTTAACATATTGCGCTCACATAAAAGCCACATCCATCTTTTGTAAGAGAGTAAGGCTATCTAGGGTCAATGACGCGGAGAACACAAACTTACCCAGCATGCAACCCAGAGAGGAATAGACTCCTGTTGTAAAATTTGTCTCCTGTAAAAACTAAACTTGTCTCCTCTAGTTAAACTTGTCTCCTCTAGTTAAACTTGCTCTCTAGTTAAACTATCTTAAACTTGTCTCCTCTAGTTAAACTTATCTTAAACTTGTCTCCTCTAGTTAAACTTATCTTAAACTTGTCTCCTCTAGTTAAACTTATCTTAAACTTGTCTCCTCTAGTTAAACTTATCTTAAACTTGTCTCCTCTAGTTAAACTTATCTTAAACTTGTCTCCTATTATACTTATCTTAAACTTGTCTCCACTAGTTATACTTATCTTAAACTTGTCTCCTCTAGTTAAACTTGTCTCCTCTCTACTCTAGTTAACCCATGTCTCCACTGGTTAACTTGGTCTCCTCCAGTGAAACGTGTCTCGGACACTTTATCTAAAAAGTTCAGCGGGCAAAGACTCCACAAAGAGCGAAAGGAGACACCAAGTCACTCAAATATAGGTTTCCATGGAGGCTGTACTTGATATAACGACACAACAAATCTTCATGTCATTCTGTACAGAGTTGCGAAAAATTGAGGTGAAATATAACCACACAAACAGACTATCACAGGTGAGGCAGCTTAAAAAAGGTATTAAGCTGCTATCGCCATCTTTTCATACCACAGCTCAATGTGTTATATATATATATATCCTTGATATTACTTTATTTATATCGCTGTTTCCGCACAACACAGTCGTAAGGACAGTATTATTTAGATATGACTCGGTACATTCATTCGTGTGAATTAATATCAATAGATGAAGTAAAAGAGTGATGCTGTTTTTGTTTGAATAAAAAAAAAAATGATGATATTTAGACTTGGTGTTTTCTAACTGCCCTCGTACTACTCTCTCTGTAAAATGGCTTTTGGAGTGTGTGTTTTTTTAAATTTGATGTTTATTCATATTTATTCCTCTTGTGAGTTACATATCAATGTTTTATAAATAAAAGGAGGTACTGTTTCCTTATCTATATACATATATTTAAAGGAAAAAAAGGATGATGTTTGGACTTGATGTATTTTAGCTGCAGTTTTAGATACCACTGGCCTCGTAAAATGGTTTTTGCTTTTATTTGAATTTTTTGTTTTGTTTTTTGGGGTTGGTTTTGGTGATGGATTGTGGGGTTGTTTTGTTTGGATTTTTTTTTTTGGGGGGGGGGGGGGGGTGTTGTTTGCTTTACATTTATTCCTCTTCTGGCTGAATATATCGATAATTGATAGGGCAAAAAGATACCTGTTTCTTTATCTTAAAAAATGATGATTTTTGGACTATTTGTCTTTTACATGCACTTTCAAACACCACTATCACAGTGAATAACTCTTTGACTTTTGTTTCTTTTTTTTTTTTACATTTTGTTTTCTGTTGGGGTTTTTTGTTGTTGTTTTTTTTTAAAGTTGAATCATTTTATCTGGATTACTATCATTGTGCTGTGTTCTTACCATCCATCCTTATCCCCATTTATTTTAAGGTAGCAAATGTTTGTGACATAAATCATTACGCAGTGTTTTAATCTTCGTTTATTCCAATCACTATTTATTTTGATGTGGATACAGCTTGTGGTCTTATGTGCAATATTGAATGAGCATGCTCATAAGAAAAAGATCTTTGCTTTGAAAGTAAGGTGCGCAGTTTGTAAAAGGGAATGAAGAGTAGATGTGTATGTGCAGATTTTACTCCATACGTTTTATTTCTTTCTCTTTTTTTTGAGGGGGGGGGGGGGGGGGGGGTGTTATCTAACAGAGCAGAGTGTTTTAGATGGTTGCTATGAACTTTTTTGTGTCCTTTTTCCTGAAGAGGAGATTTGTATGAGAATTTTAAAGCTTTTTCCAATTTTTGTGAACTGATTTGTTTTCAGGGAACGGTTGTTTTAGTTATTTTAAGGTATGCTTATCCCTCCCAGGGGGTGGGATAGCTGAGTTAGTCAGAGCACTCACTTTCCTCAAGTCAAGTTAAGCAGCATCAAGCATGGTTACCAGTTGGACAGGTGACCATTTGCACACCTTGGCTTCAGTACAGTTCCCCCAGTTCACCCACCTGTAAATGGGTACCTGCCCTGATTAGAGTCGGGGAAGGTAAAGCAGGGAGGGAGAGGAGATGGGCACCGCCCTCAATATGCTGGCCTCTAGAAAAGCTGAGGTCTCTGATGCCTTGCTTCAGTACGCCCACATAGGTTATGGGACACCTTGACCTTTTTTTTTTCTTTTTTCTTTTTTTTTACCTTATCCCTCCCTTCTTGTTGCAATCAGTAACCTGAAAACTGCATCACAGACAATTCTTCATTCCCTTTTCTCCCATGAGACCCAAAATCTTTTTTTTTTTCTGAATCAGTTCATGATTTTTATGTTGATTTGTATTCCAGACTATATTCAGTAATCAAAAATGTTGTATAAAATGTGTGTGTGTGTCTATATATATATATATATATATATATATATATATATATATATATATATATATATATATATGTTTGGGGGGGGTACATTTTTAAAAACTTTTTCAAATTCTTTGATAAAACATTTGGACCAGAACATACATTCATAAACTGACTAAGGCGTCTATAACATAAACTTGTGTACGCATGTGTGTGCTCAAAATAAACAAATGTTGGTTTCCACCAATTTTTTTCTCCTTTTTTTTCTTCCTTTCATATCACTTATTAAGCCTGAATCAGTTGTGTTTTACATGTCATTTTTTTCCGATTGTTCAAGAAATAATTTTTCAGTCTTATATATATCTATGAGAGAGAAACATAAATATCTTGTACCACTGCTACCACGACTCAGTCCAATCCAATCCAATCATGTTGGCTACACAACTACAATGACTAATGATAATGATATACAATTCTTGTGCTTTATCTTACAAAAACCCTAAGTGCTTACAATACCTCAATAGGCGTACACCACATACACATTATCCACCCACTATGTGACCAAGTTTTATTTCATTTCAAGCATGATTCTTCAAATTATTTTAAGAGGGTTAGGGTAGCTTAGTGGTTAGAGCCTTGTGCTCATGATCAGATGGCCTCGGATCGAACCACCACAGAGGCGCCCTTTTTAGGAGATTTTCACCCTGGAGTTAACAGGTGGGGGGTGGGGGGGGGTGGGGGGATTGTTAGTGGGATTTTGTGTGCTTATTTATACTGCTTGAAAATGAGACTGGTTGTGTGTGTGTGTGTGGAGTAAGTGATATGTATGAAAGTTTTGATATTTTCTGCCAGTCGCACTTCTGCTCTTAAATGTAGGAGTGTAATACATGATCTCAGCCATTACTGATAATGGTGCTATTGATTAAGATTATTTACAATATTTTTTTACGATATATATACTACACCATTGATCGAAAGAGCAAGTATGAATCAGGAGCAATGATTTGTTTTTTTCAGCCATCATTTTATTTGTCATGAGGACCGTAATCATTGTATGTAAGGAATTACATTTGGGTGTGCAAGAATCACATATGGATTGTTGGGTGGTATGAATCATGAATCGTGATTTTTTGGTTGGGATTTTTTGTTCTCCTTTTTGTGGGATTCCTATAGCATGGGGATTTTGATCAATGTTTGTGTTAGGACTTTTACATACCATTGTTGTTGAGGTATATAATTATTGAGATTTTTAGCTGTCAAGGTTTGGGGGGTGAGGAGTTGTCTGCAAATTTTCTTTTGATTTTAGGATGAGAACAATTTTGTGGGGGGGTATTTTACTTGCAGTTACTGCTGGCAAGATACAAATTTACCATTCAACATTTTCATGAGTGCTTTTTCAACCATTTCCACCCTTTGAAAACATGGTTCTGTCAACAAACAACAACAACAAACAAAAAGTTGCTCTGATTCTTATTTTCACAGTGGAAACACCTGATATCACATGAAATTCTGCTTTTTCATTCTTTGATTTCGTGTAAGGAAAACAAAAATTGTCACCCTTCTTCTTCATTTAAGGCGAAATTGGAAATTATTGTTTAGTTCTGAAAAGCTAATTTCACTGGAAAAGACATAACGATGCCCACTAAAAACAAAAAGAAAATGTTTGTAGATGGGAGCAGTTATAATAGTACTTGTTTCAGGTACAAGATAACATAAATATGTCCCTTTTTTTTTTAATGTTTTCATTGAACTATGATCTGATATGAGTATTGTCTAGTGTTTTGGGTTTTTGTTGAGAGGGGGGAAGGGTGTTATCTTCTTCTTTTTGAGAGGGTGGTGGTGAAGAAGGGTTTTGTTGTTGTTTTTTTCTCTTTTTTTTTAAAACCTGGAAATGAGATTATGAGAAAAAACAATCATCAATCTGTGTGTGACCAAACAGGTGATCATTTGCTGAATGGTTTATTTAACTCTTTTGCTGCCAAGTTTCTGTCTGAAGAACTCTCTTCAGCGCCAAGTATTTTTCAGCGCTGTTGCTGATTTCTCGGCATTCAGTTTGTGTCAGAATAACATGGTCGGTTTTCCCACATAGAACTAGATCAGGGGTGAAGGACGATATGTCTGCTATCGTGGGCGCAAGTCAACTGAGGCGTGAAACCTTGTTACTGTATGAAGAATTGTCTGCTTTAATATGACAACATGACATGCACCATTGACAAAAGTTTCCTATGGCGGTGAAAGAGTTAATAAAGAGAGAGAGAGAGAGAGAGAAGAGAGAGAGAGAGAGAGAGAGAGAGAACAAATGAATGAATGAATGAATGAATGAATAATCTTTATTTTCCAGAGAGATAGAGAGAAGTGTGAACCGAGCTAAAAGAGTGCCTCTTGTATCAAGAACCAGGGATAATCTTGAAGTATAACTGTGTCAGGAGATACTCCAATGCAAGAGAGAAAAAAAGAAGGGGGGGTGAGAGAGAAGGGGAGATGAATTAAACTACAACAATGCTTTTGCCATCCTAGTATTGTGGAAAGAAATGGTGGTAGATAGCAGTAGCATGCAAGAGTGAGAGAGAGATAAACTAGTGTGTTTTTCAAAGGAATGTTGAAAGAAAGAGACCAAAGCCATATTAGTTAACTGTGACTTCAGCTCAGTGCCAAGTGTGGAATACTGCTTTTGTCTAAAGTCTACATCTACCATTAGTTTTCATCATGAAGAGAATAACTCGTTTGCTATGGGAACATGAATATGCCTGTTTTCTTTTTTTTTTTATTCCAAAATGATGATTACGTTAAAACTTCAATTTTGGGTGTTGTTCATTCATAATGAAAATGTAATAATGTTACAGACGTGACTGTTCAACTTTGGAGAGGGGGGGGGCGGGGGGTGACTAGTTACAAGATTCATCAGTCTGTTTCACATGAGCATAAGAGGAAAAAATAAACTGGCTCTTTTGATCCCAGGTTTGTGTGAAGAAAAAAAATAGTTTCCAAAAAACATTCTGGTCAAAACAATGTATGACAGGGGAAACCCAGATATTTATTTATCAGTGGTCACTCAAAACCAGAGTAAACATTAAAATTGATAAGAATTTTTGCAGCTATATAACTTTAAAGTTTGTTTTTAAAAAAATTAAAAAATAAAAGTTTGTTGTTTTTCTTTTAAGATAGGCTTCATTATGGAATCGGGAGACAGCATTGAAAAGTTTAACTCTGATATGATTATTCTTTTCAAGATGAAAATTATTGATGTAGACATTTAGACAAAAGTAGACATTGTTCCAACAATGCTTGTGATCTTTTTTTTTCTTTTCTTTTTTCTTTTTTTTTCTTGCCTTTTTTTTTTTTTTTTGAAAGCAGATGTCACAAGCTGTTTGCACAGATTACAGTGGGGGGGTTTGCATGTAATTATGAGAAAGTAAGGAGCAACATGCACACACGACCTGTCTGACATGTGATCATTTTCAGATGCAATTTTTTTCCTGATAAAATTATCAGGTGTGAGTTTCTGGTCTGATTTTATTGTTTCATTTTCTTTTGTGTAAAACAGTTGAATGCTGTTACTTTGAAGTGAAATAATCGGTGTTGTCTTTCACACTTATTGTTTTACTGTGTTGGAGTATTTTGTTTTCAATGGTTTCCCTCCTTTATAACTTTTACTTTCTCTTTTTTATCAGGCGAGTTACACTGTTTATTTTGAACTCTGGCAGTTTGGGGTTTTTTTGGTCTGTTTTATTCTTTATATTTGTTTTCACATTTCTTTTATCATGTTTTTATTTTTAATGTATGTTTATATACATTAAAAATAAAAATAAACTTTTATGCTGGATAGAATAAACAGTGGCCTTAGCAACTTCTACTTTTTATATTTTGGAGAAAAATAAAAGGGGGTAAGTTTTTGTACATAATGCCAAAGACAATGTGTCGTATTCCTTAGTCTGTGGTGAGGACAATGCTGTTAGACTTCCAGATGAATGTGTTATCTTTTAAATAAGTCGAGGTGTTCCAGTGGATTGACTGGAATTTTCTATCTTTTTTGTCTTCCAGAGCCGTGTTATGATCTGCAGGTTTGTAGCAACAATTCATTATATTTGCATATCATGCATATGTACGCACAGACTCGTTATGTTGGAATATGTGTATGCTCTGACTCGGTATGTTACATATGTGTATGCTCTGACTCAGTATGTTGTGTATGTGTATGCAATGATTCAGTATGTGTATCAGAGACGGCAGAAAAAAATAGAGGTGTAACATCTTGACTCAGTATATCGTTTACCTGGGTACATTGACTCAAGACTGTTGTGCATGTGTATCCACTGACTCGGTGCATTGCATATATGTATCCGCCGAGTCGATGCTTTGCATATATATTGATATGCACTGACTCAGCCTTGTTGTGTGAGTGTATGGTAATTCTCTGTGTCAAAAGGTCCCTCATAAAATTTGCCAACTTTGACCGTATTGCAATGCAATAAAAGTGGCCTGAAGATACACATGGCAACTATTTGATACTCTTGATCAGTTTTTGATAATAAAATGAAGAATCTCATTTCTTTTTGTTTTTGTTTTTGATGTATGTTACTGCATGAATTGACGTTTGGTGTCACATCTTTTCTTTTGCTCACTGTGAAGAGATCATCGTGAGAGTGCAGAGAGAGATTTGGTTTCCAAGGTAACAACACACACACACACACACACACACACACACACACACACACACACACACACACACACACACACACACACACACACACACTGGATCGGTGGTCTAGGTGGTAACGCGCCTTGTCTAGAAAGCAAAAAGTCCAGGTAGGAGTGTGCGGTGGTTCGTACCCCGTTTGGGCCGAAAACTTTTTCCCCATCCATTAGACCCTGAGTGGTGGTCTGGGCGCTAGTCTTTCGGATGAGACGATAAACAAGGTCCCATGTGTTACACAACATTATTTAGCGCACGTAAAAGAACCCACGGCAACAAGGGGGTTGACCCTGGCAAAATTCTGTAGAAAAAAGCCACTCTGATAGGGAATAAAATACAGTTGCATGCAGGAAAAAGAAAAAAAAATGGGTAGGCGCTGTACTTGTGGCGACGCGCTCTCCCCGGGGAGAACAGCCCAAATTTTACGCAGAGAAATCTGCTGTGACATAAAGTGGTACAATACAAAACAACACACACACACACACACACACACACACACACACACACACCACCACGCATCAGACAAACTCTTCTCTTCTTCATCTCACTCTCTCTCTAGCTCTCTCTCTCATCTCTCTCTCTCTAAACGAACACAAAACACAACACTCACTCACACACTCACTACCATCACTCATCCACTTCAGGCTGGGTTTTACCGTGTCATTATCAAGCCATAATGTGGTTAATGGATACTAAGTTGACAGCAGGTAAAGGGTTAGGTTATTAGTCAGGTCCCTATTTACTTCTTAATCATTGTGCATGTTGTGCCACACGATATAATAATTATGATGTTTGACAACTAAACACACAAATTGATTGTGGTTGTGTGATTGTGTTTGTTTGTGTGTGTGTGTGTTAATGTGTGTGTGTGTGTGTCCATATTGTGTTTGTGTATGTTGTGTGTGTGTCCATGTGTTGTGTGTGTGTGTGTGTGTGTGTGTGTCATTAGTGTTGTCACGTCATTCTATTCATGTGTGTGTGTGTGTGTGTGTGTTGTATGGAGAAAAAGACTTTTTTTTATTATATTTTTAATTATGACATTCACACAAAAAGAGGCAGTCGTAGCACGTGTGCTGCAATTTACTTTATTCACCAATAATATTTCCCAGATTAACAAAATCATAAAACCAAAACAAACCAAAAAAAAAGGAGAAATTGAAGACATCGAAAAAAAAAATCTTCCGATTTGATTTGTGAAGTAATGTTGTTCAAAAGAGAGGGGGGGGGGGGGGGGGGGGGTTGAGAGACGAGAGAGAGAGAATGGTGATGTCGACGGTGGTGATGATGATGACAACGATGGTGATGATGATGACAATGATGGCGGCGGTGATAATGATCTTTATTTCCAAGGGTAACAGAAAAGTTCATAAACTTTTTGTGTTCATTCAACCCCAGGGAGGGAAAGAAAGAGCTACAGAAGACAGACCTACAGACAAGAGAAAAATTCAGAAGGGGGTAAGTAATAAGTTAAACCTTTTCTTCATATCGAGATTTAAATCACTTCAATGGCACACAGTAAGAATTATTGAGAGAGAGACAGATACAGAGAGATACAGACAGACAGAGAAAGAAATAAACAATAGGCATAACTTTTTTTGTCTTATTCCTGTCAAGAATGCATTGATCAGCAAAGGTTTCAGCGTATATGGACCCGAAACGCTTCGTCGTTATATACAGGAAATCAAACAACAATCTGGAGTTCCTTCACACGAACTTCACATCAGTGATACTGGTAAAATCACACCTCGAAAAACTAAAATCGGGATCAACTTTGCAGTCAAGCAAGTGGCCTTTGTTCTTTAGAGTTAGCCAATCAAATTCACACATGTTAATTAGTATTCGATCACTGCATGAAGTACAACAGAGGAGAGGACAGTAAAAAATTAAAAAAAAAAAAAAAAAAAAAACCCTTATCTGAACGTACCTAAAATGATACTGGATACACTCACGATAGACAGAATTAATTCATGGCACATTCTGGATTTGAATTTGGTCTGTATCGTATAATGCTGGAAAGCCAAAGTTTGCGTTATTTTTAGGCAAGATAACATCGTGATTGGAAGGAGGGTTGGTTTGGTTTTGTTTTTGTTTTCGCGTGCGCGCGCGCATGTGCGTGTCGTGTGCGTGTGTGTGTGTGTGTGTGTGTGTGTGTGTTGTTGTTGTTGTGTTTGGTTGGTTTGTTTGGTTCTTTGTCACTGTTGTTGTTGGGTGGTAGATATACGGTTTGGTTTTTTTCATTTGTAATAATATATTGGTGCTTCGTAAAGAAATCAAGCTTCATAACTATGGTTGTACGCATCAAGTTTTAGAGCAGTGGACACCGCTATATTCTGAGGCAGTACATACACTTCAATTTTTTCCTAAATGCAAACAAAAACTTCTCCCCGAAAGTTAGTTTTTGGAAACATCAGCCAAACGTTTTGCACAAGATCCTGCTATTTGCATAATCAATACGCATCACCTGACATCCAGGACGCGTTATCAGTGGCTGATGAAATCCCAGTCTCAGTATCAACTGTTTAATTAACCAGTTCAGTACGGAGAGCTGTCAAAAGTCCCATGCACTTTCGCACGCCTTTGTAGGCCATGCACGTTACGCAGACTATGTGAACGTGGCGGAAAAGCCGTTGACATTGCGGACACCAGTACACAATGCCTGTGTCAACACTTCAAAGCATGGCAAGGCCATAACAGCACAAAGCTTCGGCATAAGCAGCTGAAAAGTTTCAAGATTGCTCCTCCTTTTTTAAAAAAAAAAAAACATTTTCTTGACTCCAGGACTGAGCAAAATAGCAAAAATCTGTCTCTGCAAAAAATTGATACCCGCCTTTTTTTTTTTTTAAATGGCTACAAATAGAGCAGATTTCAAATTTCAGTTCCTGTTATACCCAGGAAAAAAAACGACTTTTGTCTTTCAGTCAATTTTGGAAAAAAAAAATCTGAACATTCATTAACCATAGACATCGTTACAAACTGATGCGTGATAATCATGTTGGTGATAGTACAACAAATGACCCGATGAGTGACATAACAGGCTTTGTTAAGTGTCAAACAAGATGTACATTATATACTGAATTTTTTCTTATAGTCAAGCAATAACTGCATCTTCCAAAATTATACTGCAACACCAATTTTGACAGGTTAATCTGTGACTAACATACGAAACACTTGTCCAATAATATGTATGCTAACAGACCCACAAACAAAACCTACATAACGATGTATAAACCTTCACGAAATTACTCACAAAGAATCAACAGGCTACAGATGGAAAGTTGCTGTCCAGTTTAGATCAAAGTTGTGAGACAAGACACTGCACGGCTCATAATTATCAGAGACCAGGCAGAGAGATAGATAGAGGGCTCTAGACTAGCGGTACAGCAGCTTGCGAAGAACCCCACACAACAAGATGGCGCGTGACTAATCAACGTCCTCGTGGTCGCACACACAAGCATCGTCCACTGACCAACATGACCCTGATCATTCCCCTTGGGCAGGAGAGATGTGGGCAGCTGGCTCTCCGTGTCGTGGTGCTGGTGGTGGTGGTGGTGGTGGTGGTGGTGGTGGTTGGCGGCGGCGGGGTGGTGGGGGTGGTGACGGGGACGCCAGGAATACCGTTGGTCTGGTAGGAGTGGTCAGGACGTCTGCTCCGTCTGCTGGCTAGCCAGGCTTCGATCTCAGCCTGGGAGGCGTTAGGGTCGGCGCCAACGTGCTCTTTGAGAGTGCATCTGCAACATCCAGGTTTTGTTTGAGTGTGCATCTGCAACATCCAGGTTTTGTTTGAGAGCGTATCTGTGACATTGTTTTGTTTGAGTGTGCATCTGTGACATTGTTTTGTTTGAGTGTGCATCTGCAACATCCAGCTTTGTTTGAGAGTGCATCTGTGACATTGTTTTGTTTGAGTGTGCATCTGTGACATTGTTTTGTTTGAGTGTGCATCTGTGACATTGTTTTGTTTGAGTGTGTATCTGCAACATCCAGCTTTGTTTGAGAGTGCATCTGTGACATTGTTTTGTTTGAGTGTGCATCTGTGACATTGTTTTGTTTGAGAGTGCATCTGTGACATTGTTTTGTTTGAGTGTGCATCTGTGACATTGTTTTGTTTGAGTGTGCATCTGTGACATCCAGCTTTGTTTGAGAGTGCATCTGCAACATCCAGGCTTTGTTTGAGAGTGCATCTGCAACATCCTGGTTTTGTTTGAGAGTGCATCTGCAACATCCAGGTTTTGTTTGAGTGTGCATCTGCAACATCAGGTTTTGTTTGAGTGTGCATCTGCAACATCCAGGTTTTGTTTGAGTGTGCATCTGCAACATCCTGGTTTTGTTTGAGAGTGCATCTGCAACATCCAGGTTTTGTTTGAGAGTGCATCTGCAACATCCAGGTTTTGTTTGAGAGTGCATCTGCAACATCCTGGTTTTGTTTGAGTGTGCATCTGCAACATCCAGGTTTTGTTTGAGTGTGCATCTGCAACATCCAGGTTTTGTTTGAGAGTGCATCTGCAACATCCAGGTTTTGTTTGAGAGTGCATCTGCAACATCCAGGTTTTGTTTGAGAGTGCATCTGCAACATCCAGGTTTTGTTTGAGAGTGCATCTGCAACAGAGCTTTGATTGAGTGTGCATCTGCAACATCCAGGTTTTGTTTGAGAGTGCACCTGCAACAGAGCTTTGATTGAGAGTGCATCTGCAACATCCAGGTTTTGTTTGAGAGTGCATCTGCAACAGAGCTTTGATTGAGTGTGCATCTGCAACATCCAGGTTTGTTTGAGTGTGCATCTGCAACATTGTTTTGTTTGAGTGTGCATCTGCAACATTGTTTTGATTGAGTGTGCATCTGCAACATCCAGGTTTTGTTTGAGTGTGCATCTGCAACATCCAGGTTTTGTTTGAGTGTGCATCTGCAACACAGCTTTGTTTGAGTGTGCATCTGCAACACAGCTTTGTTTGAGTGTGCATCTGCAACATCCAGGTTTTGTTTGAGTGTGCATCTGCAAGAGAGCTTTGATTGAGTGTGCATCTGCAACACAGCTTTGTTTGAGTGTGCATCTGCAACATCCAGGTTTTGTTTGAGTGTGCATCTGCAAGAGAGCTTTGATTGAGTGTGCATCTGCAAGAGAGCTTTGATTGAGTGTGCATCTGCAACAGAGCTTTGGTTGAGTGTGGTGCATCTGCAACAGAGCTTTGTTTGATCGAGTGCTTGTCTCTAAAAGATTACAGACCCTCAGCTCTCACTCCAGTAGCACTGAAATGCCTTGAGGGTTATTGTTATAAAACTTATTGTTTTGAATAAGATCAGACTTGCATAAAATACAATATGACTTACTCGCAGGAGTCGTGGTCGAAAAAATGGGGGTAGGTAGGCCTATCTATTTTTCCCCGCGTATTAACTTTAAAATCCTGAAGTAGGAAACCTTTCAATGAACCATTCAGTTAACAAAAGGCTTATTGGTATGTCACGTGGTCGAAAAACGTTGAAAAAACTCTCCATGTTATCTTGCTCTTTCGAATCCTGAGGTATGATATCTTTCAATGAATTATTTCTGTTGTAGTTGTAGAAGTAGTTGCTTTTGTTTGTTGTTGTTGCTGTTGTTGTTGCTGCTGTTGCTGCTGCTGCTGCTGCTGCTGCTGCTGCTGCTGCTGCTATTGTTGCTATGCAGTTTTCAGCTTAACACTCTGGGGGAGAGGCAGGGGTTTCACCCAGAATAATTATGCACTCGGTCTCACTCATCCCACCTGGTAATTACTGTGAGACTGTAACTAAGAACACACCGAATGAGGAACTTGTGTGTGTGTGTGTGTGTGTGTGTGTGTGTGTGTGTGTGTGTGTGTGTGTGTGTGTGTGTGTGTGTGTGTGTGTGTGTGTGTTCAAGTAGGCTACCTCAGCAGATAGGCAGTCATTCTCCACTTCAAGGGAAGTGAAATACTCCAGAAGTGGCTTGCTCACAGAAATCGTGGTAGAAAACCACGAAGATATCTTTTTTTTTCCCATTCCCTTAACATTTCTCCTACCTTCAACAATCAGTATCTAAAATCTCCTCATGAAGAATCTTTTCTTCTGTCTGTCTGTCTGTCTGTCTGTCTGTCTGTCTGTCTGTCTGTCTGTCTGTCTCGTCTCTCTCTCTCTCTCTCTCTCTCTCTCTCTCTCTCTCTCTCTCTCTCTCTCTCTCTCTCTCTTTTATCCAAATGTATGATTTATATTACATGTACAATTTTTGATAGATAGTGGTGGATTGATGTTTTCGGTTGTTTATTTCATTTTGTTCTCTTGTTTACTCCTTATCTACTAACGCTCTTCTTTTTTTTCCATAATCAAAATTTTTTATTGTGACTTTTGATTTTTGTCTTCTGAAAGAGTGCATTTTATTACCTTATCATATATAGTGTCCTTTATTCTTGTGTGTTGTTTGGTACTGCGTAAAGTCTTATTGTTTAGTATATTTTTAACTTGATGTATCCCTGAAAAGGGCGGGGACTGGATGTAAAAAAGCACATGAGTGCTTATCTATTATCCTCGAATAAAAGACTTTGCCTTGCCTTGCCTTGCCTTGCCTTGCCTTGTCTCTCTCTCTCTCTCTCTCTCTCTCTCTCTCTCTCTCTCTCTCTCTCTCTCTCTCTCTCTCTCTCTCTCTCTCTCTCTCTCTTTTAAAGTTCCTGGACTAGAACTCCAAGGTTCACACACACCACTGGTGAGATTCTTGCGTCTGCGATCGTTTCATTTCTTTTTTTTTTTTTTACCCACCATTACAAGAATGTTATATTAAATGAATGGCTTACTCGCAGAAATTGGGGTCGAAAAACATGGGGCATCTTCTCTGGTTGCTTTGATCCTTATCGTAGCGACAGCACTGCACCTCCTGTCTGCATTTGCACAGGCACCGTGCCTCGTCCCACACTTTCCCGTTGGTGCACGGTGTGTATGCATTGCACCGACATCGGCAAAGGTCTGGGCGAAACCTGCGACACAGCACACAGCCAACATCCGAGGAAATCAACTTACAAGAAAATAAGACAAAAGCGAAAACGAAACACACCGCATCAATACAATACAATACAGTACAGTACAGTACAGTGCAGTGCAGTACAGTACAGTACAGTACAGTACAGTACAGTACAGTACAGTACAGTACAGTACAGTACAGTACAGTACAGTACAGTACAACACAACACAACACAACACAACACAATACAATACAATACAATACAATACAATACAACACAATACAATGCAATACAATATGGAACAATACAATACGGAACAATAAAAAGATTGACGCAAATTAAGTATATTAGTTTAATGAAATTCAGTATATTGTTCAATCAAATAAAGCCTATCTCCCGAAGTCGGAATACGGCTATCTGAATGATGGGGGGGGGAGGGGGGGGGGGGACTGTAGCACACGCAAAATCTCACCATAGGTGAACCTTGGAAGTCTTGCCCAGGAACAAACTTTTATTCAACAAACTTTTATTTAAAGAAATATTTTCATTTAATGAAATACATGTCACCCAAAGTTACACACACACATTACAGTGCCCTTACTAACCTCTACAAAACTACTTTCCTGACCCACTTATGCCATCCATATATAATCGGTCTACAGTTCCATACACGTTACATTATATTAAGAGCTAATGTCCCCACACTACGTCATAATAACCCATGATATACCACCTCCATTTCACCCTCATAATCTTCTGAGATAACTTCCCACAAAATCAGTAACATATCACCTACTTCATCAGTATCATAACTACAAACATAATTGTACACACATCACCCAAGACTTTTTTTGTTTGTTGGTTATTTTCTTTTGTTTTGGGTTGTTTTTTGTTTGTATGTTTGTTGTTGTTGTTGTTGTTGTTGTTGTTCTGGGGGGTGTTGTTTCTCGGAATACAATTGTAAGATTTTTTGCCTATTTCCCCGTTTATGTCTACCAAATAGGGGACGGGACCACCCCCCCACCCCCACACCCACCCTATCACTTACTGGCTGTTGGGGCCACAGTCTTGAGCAGTGAGAGTGCAAACAGCGTGACACCTCAGGTGACGTTCCACACGAATGTTGGGCAAAACCTACCACTACACCACACACACACACACCAACACCAACACCACCGCCACCACCACCACCACTACCACCATCACCAATTCTCCCACCCCCACACCCCCACCCCATCACTCACTGGCTGTTGGGGCCACAGTCTTGAGCGGTGAGAGTGCAAACGGCGTGACACCTCAGGTGACGTTCCACACGGACGTTGGCGAAACCCTCCATCTCCACTGACAATGCTCCGGGCGTGGGATAGCGCGCCTTCAGAACCTGTCGGCAGTTGGGGGATGGGGTAGGGGTGGGGAAAGGGGTAGTAGTGGTGGTGGTGGTGGTGGTGGTGGTGGTGTTGTGATGGTGGTGGTGGTGATGGTGGTTAGTGATGGTGGGTGTGGTGGTAGGTGTGGTGGTAGGTGTGGTGGTGGTGGTGGTAGTGGTGGTGGTAGTGGTGGTGGGTGTGGTGGTGATTGTGGGGTGGTGGTGGTGGTGAGTGTGGTGGTAGTGGTGGTGGTAGTGGTGGTAGTGGTGGTTGTTGGCTGGTGGTGTGGTGGTGGTGTTGGTGGTGGTGGTGGTAGTGGTGGCGGTGGTGGTGGTGGTGGTGGTGGTGGTGGTGGTGGTGGTGAGTGGTAGTGGTGATGATGGTGGTGGTGGTGGGTGTGGTGGTGGCTAGTGGTGGTGGTGGTGGTAGTGGTAGTAGTAAAGGTGGTGGTGGTAGTAGTAGTGGTGGTGGTAATGGTCATAGTGGTGGTGGTGGTGGTGGTGGTAGTGGTTAGTGGTGGTGGTGGTGGTGTGGTGGTAGTGGATGGCGGTGGTGGTGGTGGTGTTAGTGGTAGTTGTAGTAGCATACACACACACACAAAATCTCACCTTTGTTGGAACCTTCGGCCTCTAGCCAAGGAATTCCTGAGGAATCTATCATCCTTATAATAATTATCATCATCACTATCGTCATCACCATCATCATCACTATCATTATAACCATCATCATCCTTATTATTTTCACTATCAGTCATCATCACTATCATCATCATCTCTATCATTACCGCTATCAGTCATCACACCTATCATTATCACGATCAGTCATTATCACTATCATTATTACTATCAGTCATCAGCACTATCATTATCACAATTATCATCCCTATCATTATCACTATCATCATCATCATCACTATCATCATCATCACCATCATCATCCCTATCATTATCACGATCATTTATTATCACCGTCCTTATCACTATCATTATCACTATCAATCACCATCCCTATCATCATCACTATCATCATCACTAACATTATCACTATCATCATCCCTATAATTTTCACTATCATCACCCGTATCATTATCACTATCATATCATCATCCCATCATTATCACTATCATTATCAATATCACTCATCGTCCCCATCATTATCACTAACCTTATCACTATCATCATCCCTATCATTATCAGTCATCGTCCCCATCATTATCATTATCACTATCATTATCACTACGAGTCATCATCCCTATCATTATCACTATCATCATCTCTATCATTATCACTATCATTATCACTATCATCATCCCTAAAATTATCACTATCGTTATCACTATCAGTCATGGTCTCCATCATCATCCCTATCATTATCACTATCAATCACACTATCATGATCACTATTATCATCCCTATCATCATCCCTATCACCATCATCCCTACCACCACCATCCCAACCACCAACCCTACCGCCATCCCTATCACCATCATCCCTATCACCACCATCCCTATCACCACCATCCCTATCACCATCATCCTATCACCATCCCTATCACCACCATCCCTATCACCACCATCCCTATCACCACCATCCCTATCACCACCATCCCTATCACCATCCCTATCACCACCATCCCTATCACCACCATCCTATCACCACCATCCCTACCACCATCCCTATCACCACCATTCCTATCACCACCATCCCTATCACCAACCCTACCACCATCCCTATCACCACCATCCCTATCACCATCATCCCTATCACCACCATCCATATCACCATTCCTATTACCACCATCCTTATCACCATCCCTATCACCACAAATCCCTATCACCATCCTATCACCACCATCCCTACCACCACCCTATCACCATCCCTATCACAATCCCTATCACCACCATCCCTACCACCATCATCCCTACCACCATCCCTACCACCACCCTATAACCATCCTCCCTATCAACCATCCTCCCTATCCCTATCAGCAGTACAGGCAGACAGAGGAAGGACGCTGGCAGACGACGGACTGACCGTGAGGACCACCATCTCCTTGTAGCTGGGCACACAGTCGAGGTAGGGGGCGGGGGTGCACCCCCCACACCTCTCCACGCGGGTACAATCCGGGTAGAAGACCACATTGGGGTCCGAGTTCTCCAGTTGCAGACGAACTGTAGAGTTACGGGGAGAGCACTCGTCCGAGAAGGCCAGCTGGTCCCCTGCACAACAAAGGAGACGGG
>CM060321.1:49354821-49364821 GCA_030674155.1 Stramonita haemastoma | reverse complement strand
ATACATACATACACACACAAAATCATACGTGTATACACAACAACAAAAACCAAACAACAACCAAACTCAAAACACCCAAACAAAAAACAAAACAAAACGAACAAACCAACCAACCAACCAACCAACCAACCAACCAACCAACCGAAACAGAATGGTTATAAATCTTACATTCTGAGCGGCGTTGGCTGCAGCACTCTCCAGCGGTTCCGGAGCCTGCTGACTGTTCTGACCATCAATGGCTGCAGCCTGTTCCTCCTCACTTGCCTGTTCCAAACACAACACATTTCACAGGCTAAAAGACCTTACTGCTGATACTTTTAAACAACAATAATTTTTTTAAATGAATGCCAACAATATAAAACACATTAACAACAAGCAATATTTTCCCAACAATGAAATCCAGACACAAACATTTCCAAAAGGAAAGTTAAGAATATGAACATAAGAAATAATGATGAAAAGAAGAAGAAGACAGGAGCAGCTGATTCAACTTTGAGTTGTTGTGTGTGTGTGTGTGTGTGTGTGTGTGTGTGTGTGTGTGTGTGTGTGTGTGTGTGTGTGTGTGTGTGTGTGTGTGTGTGTGTGTGTGTGTGGTGTGTGTGTTGGTATTTTGTGTATGTGTGTGTGTGTGTGTGTGTTGTGTGTGTTGTGTGTGTGTGTGTGTGTGTGTGTGTGTTGGGGTGTGTGTGTGTGTGTGTGTGTGTGTGTGTTGTGTGTGTGTGTGTGTGTGTGCGTGTTGGTGTGGTGTGTGTGTGTGTGTGTGTGTGTGTGTGTGTGTGTGTGTGTGTGTGTGTTGTGTGTGTGTGTGTGTGTGTGTGTTGCGTGTGTGTGTGTGTATGAGCCTTTTCAAAGAAAAAAAAGTCTTACATTGTGGATCGCATCGGACGCTATCGGATTCGACATCTCCTGTGCCTGTGGCTGTCCATTTTCACTTCCGTTAGCAGGCGCCTGTCCTTCATGGCTGGCCTGTCAACATATTAAGTACACATCACCTCCAAAAGTGTAGAAACCATAACAGATTCTGACAGAGAGAGAGGGGGGGGGGGGAAGAGAGAGAGAGGGGGGGAGAGAGAGAGAGAGAGAGAGAGAGAGAGGAGAGAGAGAGAGAGAGAGAGAGAGAGAGAGAGAGAGAGAGAGAGAAGAGAGAGAGAGAGAGAGAGAGAGGAGAGAGAGGAGAGAGAGAGAGAGAGAGAGAGAGAGAGAGGAGAGAGAGAGAGAGAGAGAGAGAGAGAGAGAGAGAGAGAGAAACACTTTTATTTGAAACACACTTTTATTAAGGGAAAAGAATAAGCACACATAATGGCTTTTTTACATTCAGCCCTTAATCAGAGAAAATCATAAGAATGAAAATAAATTATCAGCAAATTTATGAAAACACAAAAACCAGAAAAATAACATAAACAATTGTTGTAACATCATAGAAATGCATGTCAAAATGGAGATTTTGTTTTGAAAATATTGAAGGAATCGAGCACATAGGAAACAAATCAGAGAGAAAAACTGAAGGAGACAGAAGAGAGAGAGAGAGAGAGAGAGAGAGAGAGAGAGAGAGAGAGGAGAGAGAGAGAGAGAGAGAGAGAGAGAGAGAGAGAGAGAGAGAGAGAGAGAGAGAGAGAGAGAGAGAGAGAGAGAGAGAGAGAGAGAGAGAGAGAGAGAGAGAGAGAGAGAGAGAGAGAAGAGAGAGAGAGAGAGAGAGAGAGAGAGAGTCATGCCACAAAAGAGACAACAAGTACATTCAAACTTTCCCGATATTTCGGCTTACGCCTTCTTCAGGGAATGGTTTATTGACCAAGGAGAAAAAATCGTCCTAAGTTGGAGCATGGCTACCTATGTAGTGAGTTTAGTGGGAACAGTCATACAATAAACTCATCCAGTGAGTACTCTCACAGTGATTCCCAGGTGAGGTGAGGGAGACAGCTTCCATATTCTGGGGGGGACCCCCTAGGTGTTAAGCTGGGGAACGTGCAACAACAACATGAACAACAGCATTAACAACGACAACAATATATTGCAACAACCGAATGTGAGTTCCAAGTTTCCCTGACAACAAAAGTACAAACATTAAAAAAAAAAATTAATAATAAATGATAATAATAATAAAAACGACAATCAAAACACAACAACCCAACAAACAAAAATGATGATGATGATGATGATGATGATGATGATGATGATGATGATGCAGCAGCAGCAGCGGTAGGAGCAGAAGCAGCAGCAGCAGCGGCAGCAGCATCAACAACAACAACAGCGGCAGCAGCAGCAACAACAACAACAAAACTTATAAGCAAAAAAATAACCACTGACAAAGCCCATCTTACGTTCTGGATGTCATTAGAATCCAGCTGTCGTGGTCGCAAATTTCGATTGATGTTGACAGAAGCCTGCCCGTGTATCTGTCAACATTTCGTAGGCATCAGTTTTCTAGGCTGTTTATTATTATTTATTTATTTATTATTCTTTTATATCGAGGATAATGGAATAAGCACTCATGTGCTTTTTTTCATTCACCCCCCGTGTGTGTGCAGTTTTGGAAATGGCATCAGTTCCCACCGGCACACAATGGCCTCCTCTTACGAAAAGCGGAACACGATTTAACGTGTGCGCAAGATGTTCTGCGTGCGTTCGCACACGGGGCCTCGGTTTAAAGTCTCATCCGAAGGACTTTTGGGGAGAGTGGAGTCAGCACTGATGTTAACTCCAGGAGAAAAATCTCCTCGACCGGACTCGAACCCGAGTCGTCAAATTGCCAGCGCAATATTCTGACCACACTATAGCTATCCGTCAGAGCTTTAAAAAGAAAAGCATATACCTGTTAGATCAGTATTGTATGCTGCTACTAAGAAAATTAGACTCTATCACTAGGCTATGCTGCACTAAAGAAATAAACATCTATCACGTTAGTATATAAACTCTTCTCTGTCTATCAACACTGTATAACTCTCACTATATAAAACAGTATAACACTGTATTAAAACTCTATAACTTTCTATTAAAACTGTATAACTCTTCGTATATCAAAACTGTGTAACTCTATCAAACTGATAACTCTCTATCAAAACTGTATAACTCTTCGTATATCAAAACTGTTTAACTCTCTATCAAACTGTATAACTCTCTATCAAAAACTGTATAACTGTTCGTAGATCAAAACTGTTTAAACTCTCTATCAAAACTGTATAACTCTCTTTCAATCAAAACTGTACAACTCTCTATCAATCAAAACTGTATAACTCTCTATCAATCAAACTGTATAACTCCCTATCGATAAAAACTGTATAACTCTCTATCAATCAATGTAACTCTCTATCAATCAAAACTGTATAACTCTCTATCGATAAAAACTGTATAACTCTATCGATCAATATAACTCTCTATCAATCAAAACTGTATAACTCTCTATCGATAAAAACTGTATAACTCTATCAATCAATATAACTCTCTATCAATCAAAACTGTATATCTCTCTATCAAAACTGTATCACTCTCTATTCATCAGAACTGTATAACTCTCTCTATTAATCAGAACTACAAAACGGAGACAGGCATCTCACTCTCCGGAGGGCGGAGGACATACGGCGTACTTGTTGAGCCCGGTGCCGAAAGAGAGCACGTCTGTTGACCACAGACTGTCCCTGTACCTGATGACATCATCACATCATCACATCGTCACATTGTCACAACAGAACACAACATCACGTCATCACACATCGCGTCGTCACAACATCACGTCGTCACAACATCACGTCATTGCAACATCACGTCATCGCACTACAACATCACGTCATCACAACATCACAAGATCACATCACGTCATCCCAACATAGCAACATCACAACACCATATCATCACAATATCACATCATCACACACTATCACATCACAGAACATAACAACATCACGTCATCACAGCATCACACAACATCACGACATCACAATATCAAAATATCACGTCATCCTAACATCACGTCATCACGTCTCTTGCTCTTCATGCACTTCACAGATCCAGTGCTGTTCCCATATGCCATCGTCAAACACTGTAACTCTGTTTTTCCAACGTTTGGAGAAAATCCCTTTCTTTCTATTTGGTTCTAAAACAAAAGGTAATTCATGGAACGTTATAAGTAACCTGTCCAAAATTAGGTGATTTTTATATTATATTATGGGATTTTCTCAAATCTATGGGGGGAAAAAAACGGGTTTCTGTCTTTTGCCATGTTGGGACAGCATCTACAGCTAAATCCCCCCGTCTTTGTCAACTGAAAGTACATAACATTGTAATAAAACATCGCTGAGGAAACAAAATGGACGCTGAGTAAACAAAATGGACTGCTCACTACTACACTCTCTGTTGTTTCCCATTAAAGTATTTATAAGCTTTCATTGCCAGTTTGTAACACGTTTCGTCGTCTTCTTCTTCTTCTTCTTCTTCTTCTTCTTCTTCTTCTTCTTCTTCTTCTTTTCTTCTTTCCTTCCTCCTCCTCCTCCTCCTCCTCTCCTGCTCCTGCTCCTTTTTCGAAATTTTCTTCCTGGAGTTAACATCAGTGCTGACTCCACTCTCCCCAAAAGTCCTTCGGATGAGACTTTAAACCGAGGCCTCGTGTGCGAACGCACGCAGAACATCTTGCGCACACGTTAAATCCTGTTCCGCTTTTCGTAAGAGTAGGCCATCGTGTGCCGGTGGGAACAGATAACAATATTTACAAAACTGCATACACACGGGGACCGGATGAAAAAAAGCACATGTTGCTTATTCTGTTATCCTCGATATAAAAAGAATAAATAAATAAATAAATAAATGCTCAGACAGCAACTAGACATCTTTATTGCTGTCTGTCATATGAGCGAAAACGCGTTGCACAGCCGTTGGGCGTGTGACAAGTCAGGCCCAGCACATCCGACTTCGGCAAGTCGTTGATCTAAAATGGGGGTGACAACCGGAGCCTCCTGAACCGAATATATAACTGGGAACATCAGGCAGAAAAAAAACAAACCCAAACGGATTGTTTGTGACTGTATAATTTATCTACGTCTCAAATGGCACCAGAATCCGGGTTGAACTCGACCGTTTTGAATATATACCGAAATTTGTTTGAAACAAGGATGCAATTTTTTACTCAATATCTATCATTGGTAGTATCTGGTAGTATCGTCCAGCCAATAATAACTGCTCAGCATAAACCCCATGCCCATTGTGGGCACGCGAGCCTGTGACCCTTCTATATGTGATTGAAGCCACTAGGCTCACAAAATATCTTTACATGACACGCCTTTTAAATGTTTCGTAAGGAAGCTTTGCAAGGAATTAGGTCCGAAGGAACAAGTTTGGACAGTCTTTTGAAGTCACGAGCTCAAGAAGGATCGTGTGTCCTTGCTTTCAGGCTGTTCGTTTAGCCTACCTTACTCCACTATACTCTGTCTTCAGTTTAGTGTTGCTCAGGTTGAAGGGTCATCAAGCTGCCATTAGTTACTTATTCTCTTCAGTTTTGTCTTTTCAGCTACGAATTTGGGTCTTGTACTTACTATGCAGTGTTGTTGGGATGATCTGTATTTGGAGAGGGTATGTCCATCCTAGGCCTAACTCCATTGTCAGGTTTTGATGGTGGTGTTCCTTATTAGTCACATGCTGAATCCACGTCTAGATTATTTTGTTGGTAATAGTCCCAGTGTCTGACTGCAATAGTGGCAATATGTTAAGCGTTGAACGTGCAGTATCACTGTAGTATATGAGCGGTACTGTGTTGTCTATTTAAGTGTATTGTTATTTTTACCTTTTCAGCCCCCAGAGAATAAACAGCCAATGTCCCACATGGGGGAACCCGGGAGGACGTAAAACCCCATTTGTGTTACCTTTCTTACACAGTAAAGCACTTTGTACTTCCACTATAAATGGAAATGAAAACGCTCAAAAAGTGTCCACCATGACCATTAAATTATCTGTGGCAACCAGATTCTGATGAAGACTTAGCTTATCTTTCATCCAGTCCAAGTGGTGAATTTCTGTCGCTGTGGATTGGTGGTCTAGAGGTAAAGCACCTCCCTAGAACGCAAAAATGTTCTATGGAGGTGTTTCGATCCCCGTTTTAAGCCAGTAAATTATCCACCATCCTCAAGGCACCGAGTGCTGGTATGGGTGCTAGTCTTTCAGATGGGACGATAAACCTAGATTCTGAGTACAATACGCATTTCGCACACGTAAAAGACCCCGAGCACGACATCACACCACACTCCACTCCTCTCCACTCCACAGCACAGCACAGCGCAGTCTTTCGGATGAGACTGTAAACCGAGGCCCCGTGTGCGAACGCACGCAGAACATCTGGCGCACACGTTAAATCCTGTTCCGCTTTTCGTAAGAGAAGGCCATTGTGTGCCGGTGGGAACAGATGACAAGATTGACAAAACTGCATACACACGGGGACTGGATGAAAAAAGCTCATGAGTGCTTATTCCATTATCCTCGATATAAAAGAATAAAACAAAAATTTTAATTAAAAAAAACAACACTACACCACTACACTACGACAACGTTAAAAGACCTTGTCACTCCTTTCACTTCAACAGACACGAGCATTTCCCAGTGATAACCTCAGTTCCAATGACGACGTAAGTAAAAGCCACATAGCTAAGTTGTCTCATGTTTGGTTGGGTTTTTTCTGTGACGACAGAGGCCAAAAACACATGACACAGAGAGAGAGAGAGAGAGAGAAGAGAGAGAGCTGATACCCAATTGTTTGCAGTTTTCGTTCAGATACGTAGAAACATGTATAACCATGGTCAGGAAGGGAAACCTCCCCCCCCCCCCCCCCCCCCTGGGGGGGATTTTTCACTTTGTTTTTCTGAAAGCTTATGATGTTGGTAGAAACATTTGACATGTTACCCTCTGGGATACAGGTTATTTCAGGAGTGAGAGGTGTATTAACAGTGCATTTTCCCCTCTTTGCGCCCTATATTTAGGTTTTTGGGGTAGGGATGTTCACGCTGCGATTATTGCACAAAATCTGGCTTAACTTCTCATAATTTTATTGTGAATAGCATCTAGTATAATTTTCCCAATTATATAGGCACAGTTTTTAGCTGACATATTTAAAACAAAACTACAGTGATGACTTTAATGCGCGGCCGTCCGAACCGCACGCAGCTGAAATCTGTCTTACCACTCAACCACAGCCGAGCGCTGTTCCGTTCTCTCACCATCAGTTGAGCGGCACTTTCTCATCTCACGCCTTGTGTGTCCGGTGCCAGAAATGTATTCAACTATCAGTATGTTCCACAAAGTATGCACAAATAAGTCTAGATCAAGATGTTATTATTGATCAAGAATGTCTGTAACACACAGTAAGTACTGCAACAGCCATAAGTATCATTAACGAAGAGGATGCGTTAACCACGGCGCTTTGAGTCTATGATTTTTTTTAGTTTCTTTTTTTTTTCCTCAAGAAATTACACATAATATGCAGATCAGTCGCGCGCGTGTGCACGCGTGTAAACACACACACACAACACACACACACACACACACACACACACACACACACAGCACATTCAAGTGACACACGATAACATACATCTAAAAATAGAACAAGGCGTGGTCATAATTCGTTGTTCTTTTCAGTTCCGCGTCCTCCACCACAAACGTTGGGGATAAGGCAAACTGTTGAGTAGTACTTTTAGTATCCATTTTAACCATCATGTTTCAGGTCATTTATTTCATTTATTTTTATTTTTATTTTATTCTTTTATATCGAGGATAATGGAATAAGCACTCATGTGCTTTTTTCATCCAGTCCCCGTGTGTATGCAGTTGTGTACATTTTTTCATCTGTTCCCACCCGCACACAATGGCCTACTCTTACGAAAAGCGGAACATGATTTAACGTGTGCGTAAGACGTTCTGGGTACGTTGCACACGGGGCCTCGGTTTACAGTCTCATCCGAAAGACTTTTGAGGAGAGTGGAGTCACTGGCAAGTGTGCAGTCTCTCACTGAAAGTGTATTTCATCTTCCCCATGTGACGTTTCCTGTATAAAATGAACATTTCAACATGGCAGATGAACATCCAGTGACCTTCAAAAGTACACTTAAGTGCAAAAGAAAAACTTCCAGGGGTGGGAGAACTTGTATAATTCATTTCCAAAATAACAGAAAAGACTGTAACTCCACTAACTGAAGAAAGCACAAAAAAAACTATTTAAAAGTCTCTTCACTTGAGACGTTCTTCAGATGTGGCATGTCATAGACTAGATGAGATTTGTAATTGTATTCCAGGAGACCTTGACTTTACACGCCATGGTTATCACAGAAGCTGTTATGCACAGTTTACAAGTGTGAAATTTGCCAGGAAAAGAAAGCGTGAGACAGGTAGTGAAGAAGTTGCAGGACCATCAAAACCTAAAGGACTGTCGCTACTTCAGGCCCATTGCTTCCAAAAGACAGTTGCATTTTTTGCAAGAAGAAATTTAAAAAGAAAGTTTCAAAAGGGGTTCCATGTTTTGGAAAACTTGAAAATGTATCACCAAGACAGCAGAACAGTCTACACAGGATGCAGCCAAAACTAAACAAGATGACATTTTCACTCATTATCAAGATACAATCTTGTAGTACGTGAAGCTCACTATCACGAAGGTTGTAGAAAAGACTATCTGAGATGTGAAGACAGGCATGCTGAAACATCAACAGACCAGAAAACTACTGAGCGGCTACAAGCATACGAGAGGGCATTTGAGTACATATGCGAGTATGATGAAAATGCAATAATCAGAGGTCCACAGGTGGAGAGAATGACCATGCTAGGTGAGAAGTACTGTGAATACATGCAACAACATTCTCCTGACTTCTACAACCCAGGATACAAGACTTACAAACTGAAAGAAAAAATAATGAGACATTTTGGCTTCAGAATTCAATTCTGGGCTCCGAACCACCGCAGTGATCTTGTTTATTGTGATAAACTTGCCCAGGGTCAGGCGTTGAGACAGCATTTGTGTCAGCAGCTTCAGAAGAAAGACGTCTTGAGGAATCTGCATATGTTCTTCGCTGATACATTATGGATGCTTTCAAGGCAACACCTGATATGCCATGGCCTCCTTCTGCAGAATTTCTTCAGTCTGATGCTGTTAAACCTCCAGATATTTTCACAGACTTTCTAAAAACACTGCTATCTGGAAAGAGTAGTTCTATGGAGCAACCCAAAACCACCAGATTGGCATCCTTAATTGCCCAGGACATATGCTAATCTGTGACAGGAAGGAAGTGGAAAATGCCTAAACATGTTTTGCTTGGAATGTCTGTCAGACATGTAACTGGCAGCTCTGAAATCATAAGTCTGTTGAATAGGTTTGGTCATGTTGCTGGATACAAAACCATTGTGCGACTTGAGACTGCTATGGCCAATTCTGTACTCCAGTGCGCAAGTCTTCTTCCTTCAACAGTGAGTTTGACAGAGAACAAGGTTATCCATTTTTGCTGGGATAACTTTGACCTGAACGAAGAAACTCCATCAGGAGCCAACACCACCCACTCCACTCATGGCATTGTCATTCAAGAGGTTACTGGGGACACAATGCCTGACACTTTTCTGTCTCAGACAGAACCTCCTCCTCATTATCAGGACCGCCAATGCTCAGTGCAGTATATGTGAGTAAAATCATTTCTAAACCACAAACGAGGCAGTCTACAAAGCTCAACTTGCTGATTTTTGGTGTGGTTTTTTTTTCTCCAGATTCTAGGCCACAAATGGAAGTCAACTTGTCCCTGGGTGGGGAGGGTGGGTATCACTCACAAGAGAAGGGACAGAAAAGAAGCAGTCTACTGTGGACTATATGGCACCCATCCCCACCCTGTCACTGAACATAATAATTGATGATATAAATAAAATAACATAACTAATAATAATAATAATAATAATAATAATAATAATAATAATAATAATAATAATACATGGAACTTTATAGCGCTATATCTTGTAAAAACAAATCAAAGCGCTTGCATTCTGACCTACACAA
>CM060321.1:49334821-49349821 GCA_030674155.1 Stramonita haemastoma | reverse complement strand
ACCGCTAAAATTGGCGTTTGCGTCACAGTTCTTATCGAAACGTGTGTGGCGCAATGGTAAGATTATTTTCTTCTTACAGGCCCCCTTCTCCCTACTCCTGTCTACCACCACCACCACCACCACCACCATCCCTGCATCATTTTCACTCTCTATCCCTCTCCATATCATTATCAACAAACTCTTCCCCCCCCTCCCCCCCCCCCTTTTTTTTTTAAAGGAAAGTTGAACGCAACATACCTGGAAGGTGTGTGTGTGTGTGTGTCAGGGGTGTGATTTGTAGGGGGGGGGGGGGGGGGATGAGAGTGAGCTTAAGCCCATTATAATTCGTCCATTCTATGCTATTTACCTATCTTATCTGAGTGGGGGGGGGGGCGCTTTGTTTTGTTTTGGGGCTTTTGTTTTGTTGTTGTCTAGTGTTTTGTTTTCCTCTGTTTTTCTTCGTTTTGATTTTTTTTATAAATCGTTTTATAATCCCTGATAGGGCCAGGGCTGGATGAAAAATAAAACACAGGGGTGCATATCCTCGAAATTAAAATTTTTATTTGATTCCCCCCCCCCCCCCTCCTCTCTCTCCTCTCTCTCTCTCTCTCTCTCTCTCTCTCTCTCTCTCTCTCTTAAAAATTGGATAGGATTGGAAGAACGAAATCGTGGTTTTTCATGAAAGGACCGACTTGATGAAAGTTCGCAATGGACTGTAAATCACCAAGGCCCTGAATGGTTTTTTCACACCCATTTTGTTCTGCACACACCTTGTTTAAGGTGCATTACGTTCGTTTGTCAGTAATTTATGTCTGTAGCGTGTCCTGCCCCATTCTTGCCAAGTGTTCGTGGCATTTGTGTTGAAAAGGGTAAGATATCTGTTGAGTCAAACTGGCCATTTTGGCGACTGGGAAAAAAGACAGATGGTGTTCTGTTTGAATACAGTCTCACGATTTTTTTCTGGGGTAGTTTTCTTCTTGGGTATGTTGATTAATGTTGGTGTTCAATACGCAAGGGTAACGATTTTAGGCCCAGCCTTATCTTACGAACTTTTCTTGTTAAAACACATCATATGAAAACAATCAATAAAACATGGAGACATTGAATCGTGCTAACCCTGTCTTTCGTCCACGCAATATGGACAGTAGTATATGACAGATATCAATATCTAGTGCAGATTCCTTTTTGCTAAAAATCAGTTGAGAGAAATCCAGGTAGAAAGCTAGGCTCCTCCTGTCTCGGGAGACAATGGCTGCTCCTTCTGTGGCCATGTCAGTCTTGCTTGAAGCATGTCTGAGTGGACTCAGTAGACCAAACCGTGCATGGCAGTCTGTGCCACAGTTGGTGCAGGCAAAATTGACACCAGGGTTGATGACTTAGTTTGTTTTCTGTTTTTCCTTCCGCAGTGGGATTTTATTATTTTTTTATTTATTTATTCTTTGATATTGAGGATTGTGGAATAGGAACTCACGTGTTTTGTTGTTGTTTTTTACATCCAGTCCTCGTTTGTTTGCAGTTTTTAAATCTTGTCATCTGTTCCCACCGGCACACATGGTTACTCTTACGAAAAGCGGAACAGGATTTAACGTGCGCGCAAGATGTTCTGCGTGCATAACAGACACCAGTGTGTAATGCAGATTCCTTTTGTGAAATCCTTAAGAGAAGTCTGGGGATGCTTGTCACCATGTTTCATTGCATCGTCTGCAAAAGCCGCTGTTAGAGAGTTTCTAGTAATCATGACAGCCTGGGGGAAAATCCGGGACTTCCAGTCAAATTTAAGTCAAGTCAAGTCAGTCAAAATTTTATTTCCAGATGGTACATTGAGTAAACAATAAATTTGCTTTTTTTAAACAAGCCATCTATCTAGCAATTATTTAACAAAAAAAAATAATAAATAAACCCTAAAAAGACCACTTAAACAAAATGATATCCAATCCATAACACTCAAACCAACCAAAAACTTCAAACGACAAATCACCCATAATGACAATGATACAATTTACAACAACATGATAATCACCCCCAATCACACCTCCACCTAAAAAAACAACCAACAACAACAACGAACACAAAACAACAAAACGTGAAAGTAAATCATAAAACTGAAATAAGAATTTAAAAAATTACACTCAACCTATTGAAAATGGACACGGCTGGAAAATGGTAAATGATTGCAAGGAGGAGAGTAGGTGAGGAACCAAACAAAGACAGAACAGTTGTTGCCCTGAAGAACGAGTCAGAGGAAAGGAATAGAAGAGTCTGTAAAGAGAGCTTCTGGCTACAGAACTGAAAACTGTGACATAGATGAGATCAGAACATCTTGCGCACACGTTAAATCCTGTTCCGCGTGTAGGCCATCGTGTGCCGGTGGCAACAGATGACATTTACAAACTGCATACTTACGGGGACTGGACGTAAAAAAAGCACAAGAGTGCTTATTCTATTATCCTCTGATAATAAAAAAAATAAATGAAACACTGTGACCATATGAACAGCTGAAAATGGGGATGTGTGACAGATATATCCTTGAGAGCTACATGAAGAGAAACAATCTCTTTTTTTTTCTGCCCCAAGGAAACGTAATGAAATGAACCTAGATCCTCGCCCGAGCGAGGGCTTGCTTCAAAATTGTTGGGGGGGGGGGGGGGGGGGGGGGGGGGTTCAGACACAAATAAAAATTGTAGACACTACATAGGCCTACAGTTTGAAGGCATTGTCTAAACCCCAGCCTAGACTCTAGGGATGTCTAAACACAGCACCAGTGTGCATGGGTTTTTCTGTTTGTTTATTTACTTCTTTCTTTTTTTTTTTTTATTTTTGTCGTCACCCATTCTTACCGGCACTTAGCCTACTCTTTCGAAAAGCAGAATTTGTTTTATTAATGCATCTCGGCAGTGTTTGGAACCTCAGCCTAGATTCCAGGGCGTCAAATCGCGAGCACAGTGCTCAACCCACTAGGCTACCACGCTCCTACATGCTTCTGACATTTCAGCATCATTGTTACAGAAACCCTGTTTAAAGGTTGTTAACATTTTGATCGTGTCAGTCAGCCGGCAAGTGATGATGTACATTACCCCCCCCCCCCCCCCCCCCCAAAAAAAAAAAAATTGTCATCGAAAACTATGTAAAGTGTTGTTGTAATGTCTGTTCACAGCGCTGCATTACAGTGTGATTGTTGTGAATGGTATGTGTGGTCATGGTTACCTTCGGGTCATTACAGGTCATGTGTGGTGAAGTCTGTGATGTAAAGTGTTGTGTGTGTGTGTGTGTGTGGTTGTTGTGTGTGTGTGTGTGTGTGTGTGTGTGTGTGTGTGTGTGTGGTGTCGGTGTGTGTGTGTGTGTGTGTGTGTGTGTGTGCGGCTGTGTGTGTGGTGTGTGTGTGTGTGTGTGTTGGTGTGCTGTGTGTGTGTGTGCGTGTGTGCGTGTGTGTGTGTGTGTGCTTGTCGTGTGTGTGTGTGTCTGTGTGTGTTTGTGCGGCGCGCGCGCGCGTGTGTGTGTGTGTGTGTGTGTGTGTGTGTGTGTGTGTGTGTGTGTGTGTGTGTTGGTTTTAACGTCTATCCACTAAAAAGAATAGGAGACAGATGATGTTGATGGGAAAGAGATGAGATGTATGACAGTGTGTTTGTACAGCTGAATGGAGGATAACAGGAAAAACAGATCAAACCTTCAAAAACTTGTTGAACTATTGCAAACAGAGAGAGAGCATGAAGCAAGTCTTTCCGATAAGACAATAACCCGAGGCTCTGTGTGTGAAGAATGCACGCAGAGCATCTTGCACACACCTTAAAAACCTGTTCCGCCTTTTGCAAGTGTAGGCCATTTCGTGCCCGAAGAAACGAATGACTAAAAGCATGCACACAGGTGTCGTGTTTAGACACCATCTCTGAAATCGAAATCGGAATGCAGCTAAATCCAAAATTAATGGTGGGTAAAAACGGTCACACACACAAAATCTTGCCTTTTTTTAATTTTATTTTTATACCACTTTAATTATATTGGGGAACCTCGGAGCTCTTGCCAAGATATGAAAAACAAATATATACATATATATTATATTATATATATTATATATGGAGCATTTGGTAATATTTGATACGGGCTAACATAAAACACTGTGCAAACAGTTAATTAGCTGAGAAAACTTCAAAAAGGTCTGGGAGGGTATGTTTGGATTTGTGTCCCTTAGTGTTTGGCCTGGTATGGTTTGGCCAAACCAAAAGACTTGAAGCTTATTTCAAACTTAATCCATTCGTTGCGTATACAACTGGTCGACTATCATTGGCAAGAGAGGAATGCCTATGTTCAGGGCTGTGACAGACCCCCCCCCCCCAAGGAGGTGGGGGGGGGGGGGGGGCGGGGAAGGAAGGGGGGGGGACACTGTACTGAATTTTTCAGTCACTTGGGCAAGTTGAACCTGGCGGTTACCCATCACTACCCTCCGGGTACTGGGTGAATACCGGGTATGTTAGTGTTAGGAGATCTTTTATCATACAGAATTATTTTGATCGTTTGCATGTGTGTGTGTATATACGCTAAGGGGATTAAAGCATTGCTGCAGGTCTGCACTTTTGTGTTGACCTGGGAGGTCTACCAGATGGATAATATGTATTTAATAAACAAATCAGTGTTTTCCATTCTGGACAACTTTCTAGGTCACTGAAAACAGGAAAACTATATTTTACACACACACACACACACACACACACACACACACACACACACACACACACACACACACACACACACACACACACCACCACCACCACCACCACCACCACCACCACCACCACCACCACCACCACCACACCACACACAACAAACACAACACAACACACACACACACACACACACACACACACACACACACACACACACACACACACACACACACACCACGCGCGCGCGCGCGCGCGCGCGCGCGCGTGTGTGTGTACTTGTATTCCACTTTAAGTCACGGCAAATCTGCGTGAAATTCGGCCTGTTTTCCCAGGGGAGAGCGCGTCGCCACAAAAGCAGCGCCACCCTTTTTCTTTTCAAAGCCTGGGTGCATGTGTATTTGTTTCCCAATGAGAGTGGCTTTTTTCGATAGAATTTCTCCAAGGACAACTCTCTTGTTGCAGCGGGGTTTTGTATGTGTGCATGTTGCACACGGAACTGCGGTTTATCGTCTCCTTCGGAAGACTAGCACCTAGACCATCACATAAGGTGTACTGGATGGGGGGAAATTTCGGGCAAAAAACGGGGATCAAACCCATTCTTCTGCTTTCTAGGCAGGTGCGTTACCTCTCGACCACCTTCTACAATGTTTAGTTTGTACTTTTAGATATATCCCTCTTGTTGATTTTGGATACAGAAACAAAGTGACAGGGATTCTTGCTGTTGTGTGTGTGTGTGTGTGTGTGTGTGTGTGTGTGTGTGTGTGTGTGTGTGTGTGTGTGTGTGTGTGTGTGTGTGTGTTCTTGTGTGTGTGTGTTGGGGGATAAGTTACGTTCTTAGATATGTTAATGCTTTGTACTCATTGTGTGTGTTTTCATTGTTGTTGTTGTTGGTGGTGTGTGGTGGTGTGTGTGTGGTGTGTGGTGGTGTGTGTGTTGTGTGTGGTGCTGTGTGTGTGTGTAGGTCAGAATAATGAACTAATGCACTTGTAATCTTCAAGCTTTTGTGTGTTGTGTGTGTGTGTGTGTGTGTATCATATTATTGTAGATCCACATGAAATTTGTCTTTAATGTCATGTGATTTTGGTTTTTTCTTCGGTGAGGGTTTTTGTTTGTTTTTTGTTGTTGTTTTGTTTTGGTTTTTTAGGGGGGTCATAATCTTATGTTCTGTGTACCATTTTTGTTGGTTTTTTTCTCTGTTATATTTAGTCGTAATATCATCCTTAAAGACAAGATTGCTGTATTTATTACTTTTTAAAAGGCACATAGACGTGCTAATCTTTTATCTCAAATAAGATGTTGCCTCGGTGTTGTTGTTTTGTTTGCTATCCCCTCTCATCCCAGTCCTCTATCTCATCTATCTCTCCAACTCACACCTTTCCTCTTTCTGTTTCTCTTAGCCTCACACACACCACACACACACACACACACACAACACACAACCACACACACACACACACACACACACACACACACACCACACACACACACACACACACACACCACACAACGGACACACACACACACACATATCACACCCCCCTACACACACACACCGACAACACAGACACACACACACAACACACACACACACACACACACCCACACACCCCTACACACAAACCACACACACACACTACACCACACAAACAACAACACCACCACACCCACACACCACACACCACCAACCCCACCACACCACACCCACCACACACACACACACACATGTTACAGGCACATTATTGCCAAGACGCCAGCAGAAAATTGAACAATAAAGAACAGGTGATAGGGGTTTGACGGAGGAACAAAAACGGACAAAACGCTGACCAAAAACTCGCCAAGCTAACATTCCCCGCCGTTTATTTGAACAACGTGAAGAAAAACCTCTAACTTGTCCTATACCAAGACTTGTCGATCATTATTATTCATCATGACTTTCCATGTACACACTGCCAAACGCACTTGCTCTTCTCGCAAAATCTGCACAGAAGAAGCTACTGTAGGTCGTCAGACCATTATTTTCACTCGACGTCGTCTTCAAGCTCGAAAGTTTATTATATATGTACATCAGAATCTTGTCAACAAGAGAGAGAGAGAGAGAGAGAGAGAGAGAGAGAGAGAGAGAGAGAGAGAGAGAGAGAGGAGAGAGAGAGAGAGAGAGAGAGAGAGAGAGAGAGAGAGAGAGAGAGACGGACGAGACAGGACGGACGACAGGACGACAGACAGACAGACAGACAGACAGACAGACAGACAGACAGACTCACTGCCGACTGACTGACTGGTTGAGTGATAAGTAGGCAGGCGGGCAGACAGGTAGACAGTAGACAGACGGACAGACAAATGGACGGACAGACAGATGGACGCGACAGATAAAAGACCACCCAAAGAAAGAGGAGGAGGAGGAGGGAACCAGACAGAGAGATCTCCCAACGGGATGAAAAACAACAAGAAGGAAAAACAGCCACATTTCTATATTGAAACAGTTGCCAAAGCAAAAATTGTGAAACATTGAAAAACAACAAAACAACAACAAATAGTCAACAAAGCAAAAGCCAGCTAAAAACCCAAAAAAAACCGCTCCGAAAAAAAAAACACTTTAAAATAAAATTTTATAAAGGACAATAGATATTGCCTACTTGGATGCCAAACCACAAGAACACGGTTGGGAAAAAAATACTTATTTTCAATTGCTTTTTTTTCTACCCCACCACCACCACCACCATTGCAATCGTCACACTCCACCCCACCCCATTATCACCACCACCACTACCACCATTCATCATAATCATCACCAGAGCAGCACCACCATTACCACATGCCACTACCAATTGATACCACTGTCGTCACCACCACCACCACCACCACCACCACACCACCACCGTCACTACCACAAACACGATTCTTTTCACTAGTTCGTTTCTTGTCTAATTAAAAGAAGGTGATTTATACCTGCACGCATTCACACTTTCCCAGAGTGAGAGAGAGAGAGGGGGGGGGGGGGGGTGGAGGCAGAAAGACAGGCAGGCAGACAGACAGACGCACAGACAAAAGCGTTTTATTTACTTGTTCATTTAATTAATTATTTATTAATTCTTTTATATCGAGGATAATGGAATAAGCCCTCTGTGCTTTTTTTTTTTTTTTAAACATCTAGTCCCCGTGTGCTGCAGTTTTGTAAATCTTGTCATCTGTTCCACCGGCACACAATGGCCTACTCTTACGAAAAGCGGAACAGGATTTAAATGTCGTCGGGGAGAGAGAGAGAGAGAGAGAGAGAGAGAGAGAGAGAGAGAGAGAGAGAGAGAGAGAGAGAGAGAGAGAGAGAGAGAGAGAGAGAGAGAACTGCGACTGGAGTTATGAATAAAGCGGCCACTGACCCATACGTGAAGAGGTCTAATACCGAAAACAACACGAAAGAACACCTGTAACAAATATGATCCATCCCACAGTTAAAACTAAGAACAAAACAAACAAACACACACACACACACACACACACACACACACACACACACACACACACACATTCACCTCATTCATATCCTAGTTGTCACCTTGGGCACTGTTCACGCTCCTATCACGTTTAGTTTATGTAGTATTCAGGATCCACTTGGTGGTCTTCACTTTATCTCTTCCTTGTATGTCCTGTATCGCTGGGTTTTCATTGTTTTCATTCGTAGTGATTTTTTAAGGAGCTACCAAGAAGATTTCGGAAGTATCTCATCTCCATTGCCCGTTTCCTTCTTTCAATGTCGAGGCTTCACATGCATACCTGCTTTTAAAAAAAAATATGGAAATGACCATGGAACCATAGTCTGATCTTGAAGCTGATGGCGACATTCTTGCCGATTCAGAGGACTTTCAGTTTGGTCTGGGCTATACTGGTAGTTTTTGGCATAGTTGTAAGTTGCCTTTTTCTCGGAAGTGATGATCGGGGCTGCGTCCAAGTTACTGGCCACTCACCTGTCCACTAGATCTTCTTGCAGATGATGAGTTACACATTTTTCATGGCCTCTCCTCCTGCCTGGACTAGCTCTGATAGGATGTTGTCCACTCATGCTGGTTCCCCTTTCTCCAGTGGTTTTACTGCACTTTCAGCTTCCCCCCACCCCACCCCCCACCCCCACCCCTAGGATGGGGCAGTTGTAGTTGTTGGAAGGACATGGGGTTTCCTGTTGCTGTGTGTGTACAATTTGGAGCAGTAGTCTGTCCACCTCTTTAGGATATCTTGTTCTTCTGTGATACATTCCTCTGCTTTGTCTTGGACGGTAGTTATTGTCCCTTGTTTTGAGCTTGTCAGGTCTTTCTTCTTCTTTCTTGCTGCTGTTGTTTTGTTTGTTTTGTGTGCAGGTTTCCTTTGATACATTGACATTGTTCAATGTTCTTCAACCTCTGTCTCCTTTGCTTTCCTCTTGCCTTTGAAAAGAAAACGCTATTGACTTCTCTGTATAGTTTTGCGCATTCGGCCGCATTCTTCTTTTGCTTCGGTTCCCTGCATTTGTCGCACAACTGTAGTGAGTCTTCCATGACCCAGCGTTTCTGTGTTGGTCAGTGCTTGTCAGGGTGTCGTTGGATGTTTCGGTCACAACAGTGTTGAAGCTGCTGATCAGGAATCTACTTCGGTGTCCTGGTTGTTAACAACGAGGACTGAAGCAAGTTTTCTTCCTATCATTGCTTGGAAGGTTGTTTTTTTTGCTATGTTTGGGTTCTTTAGTTTCTCGAAACTGAACTTGATATTTATGTTTCCTGCTTTTTAAATCCTCATGAGGCAGCGTCTGGAAGTCATCAAGACACACACATGTGTCCTCATCACAAGGGACTGGGGACTACGTGTAAAAAAGCACATAAGTGCTTATTCCATTATCCTCGAAATTAAAGAATAAATGAATAAATAAATAAATAAATAAACCCACACACACACACACACACACACACACACACACACACACACACACACACACACACACACACACACATGAAACTTGATGATGTCGCTTATATCATATTGATGCTATGCATAAATATAAAATAGCAAAATTTCGCATGATATTTGGACAACTACATACGAGAGTAAACTCCCCGTGGAGTGTGAGGGGCTCTTTCGGTATAAATCAGAGCATCATCCCCATATTCTGGAAAATATGCGCTAAAATTTTCACCTTTTTTGTTACTTTCTTTGTGTCTGTCTTTTTCCGTTCCTTTTGTTCTCTTGCTTTTTTTTTTTTTTTTTTTTTTTTTTTTTGCTTTCCCAGTGCATTTTCCAGCCTTTTTTTTTTCAAGCAAATCATAGAAATATTTCTTTTTACACATAATATGGCATTTTGCCTGTGTTATTTTGTTCTGGCGCGACCGGATAGCCATATTTCAAACACAAGGAAGGGCACAGGATGTTCATTCTGCAGTGTCTTTTGCGTAGGTGGCATCTTTCTTATACGTTTTTTTTTTTTTTTTAATGTACATTGAAGTGTTTGTTACCCTTTTTCACACTAGTCCGGTTTAGATTTACCGGTGGGTTTTTTTGTTGTTTAATTGTTGTTGTTTTGTTTTGTTTGGGGGGGGGGGAGAATTTGTTTGTTTGTTTTGTTTTGATTTGGTTTAGTTGTCGTGGTGTTTTTTTTTGCGGGGAGCCTAACCTGGGGATAATGAATTAAACAAAATGGCTGGTGTCCTCAGCGCCGCCTGGCTTTATTGGCCTTTGGGAATGAAATGACTGAAGTACTTTGACACTTGATGATTTTGTTTCAGATGGGCGGTGTAAGATAATTGAAGGGATTAGATGGTGTTGATTTTGAAGTGAAAGTTTTTTGGGAGTTGCTAAAATGGAATAAGGTTACAGCCCTGTTAGTGTGGCCTCCGTGGTCGGTGGAGCTATCAACAACAGAGTCTATATGTAGGGCTATCAGGTTAGCTGCATGTCCTACTGGGTATATTTCACTGGGGTACATTTTTGTCGTGTATCATTTAGTGCTGGACAATGTAAAATAAAACATGCTTCATCTTATATTGATTTATTACCTAAAGGATATCTCATATCATAATGACTTTGCTTTTTTTCCCTCTTTTTTAAAATATTTTTAACCTGATCCTATTACACACCCAGTCTAAATATAGCCATTATTCGGGTTGGTTTTTTTGTTGTTGTTGTAAGTATGGTCATGTCAAAATTTAGATACGGTTGGTTATCACGTAAGCTTATAAAATGCCAACTTATTTTTTATGATATCTATCACTGGGTTGTATGAGTCCATTCCATCATTGCCGATGATTTTTGTCTTTGTCTGAAGAGAGCAATAAACCCCGACATTATCTACACTTGGCTTCAGCCAGACATAGGCCTACCCCTAACCACATTAACTTGTACAGTTTAAGCAAGTGCGATCGTGAGTGTGTGTGTGTGTGGTGTCTGTGTGTGTGTGTGTGTGTGTGTGTGTGTGTGTGTGTGTGTGTGTGTGTGTGTGTGGCGCGCGCGCGCGCGTGTGTATGGTGGTGTGTTGTGTGGTGTGTTGTGTGTGTGTGTGTGTGTGTGTGTGTGTGTGTGTGTGTGTGTGTGTGAGAGAGGGAGAGGTGTGCGCGCGTGCGCGCGCGCGCGCGTGTGTGTGTGTGTGTGTGTGTGTGTGTGTGTGTGTGTGTGTTGTGTGTGTTGTGTGTGTGTTGTGTGTGTGTGTGTTGTGTCTCTGTGTGTGTTGTGTGTGTGTGTGTGTGTGTGCGCGCGCAAGCGTGTGTGCGCGGGGGGGGGGGGGGGTGAGTACGCGCGCGCGCGTGTGTGTGAAAGAGAGAGAGAGAGGGGGGGGGGGGAGGGAGGACAAAGACCGACAGAGACGAACAAGTAAAAGATACAGAGAGAATGAATGAATGAAATAATTATTAGTTAATTGTCCTTTTTAAGAGAAGATAATGATAATGACAGTAGCTTACTGTGGTAAACGTTTAAGACCATGCACAAATGGACAGTGGGAAAGGGGTTGGAAACAACAACAAAAAACATGATTATTTAACAAAGAAGAAAAAACACTTCTATATCAGCCCAAATAATGATGATGACGTGGATTCCATTTTATAGCTCAACAGCTGCAACAAACACAGATATAATCTATGATAACAGGGTGTTTGTTGTTGTTTTTTTTATTGCAGAGAGATAACGATGAACCAATATCATCTCATTTAAAAGATTTTTTTGATAGCACTGTTTTAGAAGATTCATATGATTACAATGATTTCATCAGATTCATTCATGTATGATGGTACCGATATAAGTAGTAAAGTTTTACCAGGTTTATGCAAAATCGGAAAAAAATACAGATATTTCGTCGCTGTAGCTATGTATGAGGGTCTTTACAAATATACGAGGGGGAAAAAGTTGCAGAAGATTCGTGTAGCTTCCATATTTCATCAGTTTCTCGCCTAACAAGTATTACGCAAGGGTAACAGGCGCGCGCACACACGCGCGCGCGCGCACGCGGGACGCGCGCGCACAAGATTTTCAAAATTTTATTCTTTTAACTTCCTTTTTGCGGTATGGAGGATCAAAACACATTTAACAGATCTTACTTAACCGAATTCACACAAAGTGTAGGAGTGACCAAGGAAAACTGAAAAACAAGTGTTCAGTTTGGAAGGAACAATAATAGTAAAATAGTCAACAAAACAAAACTGCCGGGCATTTTAGAAACCTACACACCCATCTAAAAAATAATAATTAAATTGAGAAGAGGTTCAAACTGCGCAGTTCTAGAAAATGGGAGTTCTACATAGGCCTAGATAGGAACAGACTTCTACATATCGGAGGACAGTAGTTCTAATTGAACAACTCAAAGAAACCGGAAGTGCTCTCTACTCTCTATGATCAGTGTTGGTCTTTGTTGTGCACAGTGTGAAAATCTCGCACAGATAGGGCCTACCGGCGAAAATGGAATTAGTTTACTCTGTTGATTACAGATGTTTACCCAAAAGTGATTTTCTGCTGGAAGATAAGACAGTTTGCAGTTTGTCGTGCAAAAATATTTTAGCGTTCAGTCGTCAGAGCAGTGGCAGCAAAGATGGGTATGTTTCCTTTTCATTTTCGGCTTCTTTCCTTCTTCCATTATTGTTCATCGGTCAGCAGTTTGACCAAATGTTATGAACATTTTTGGCGAAGTGCAAGTGTGTGTACCTAATCACAATTAATTTTCATGTTCACAGTCCTTATCCGGCCGGGGTAGGGATGTGGGTTGGAAAGAGATCCAGCGTTTACACATATAGTTTGCTGTCACTTTAGGCTACCACTGGTCGCTTGTTCCACCAGCAAGCTGGTTAGAAGTGCCCCCACACCACCTGAATTGGTGGGCAGGGTGTGAGGCCCAGACCAAAAAAAAAAGGTTGGGAGGGGGAGCAAGGTGGGGAGGAGGGATGGTGGTGGAGGTGAGACTGCTTTGAGGCTGCTTCATGATGCTGGGGCAGAACATGCAAGCTATGATCGTTGAGGATCTTGTTGGAGCATTGCAAGCCTGGTGCAGGTAGTCGTTGGTGGAGTCAGGCATTGTACATTTCGTCCTGAACTCTGCTTCTGAGTATGTTGTTCCCTTGCTGAACGCCCTATAAAAAATTGAACATTAGCTATTGAGTTTTGGGTCAGTGATGAGTTTGCCATTTGATTTCAGAACTACCACACCAGAGCTGCTTGAGCGTTGGTGTTTAATGTAGGTGAACAGCTTTTTGTAGTGGGGTTTGGGGTCACCTTGACTTGTCAAACTTGAGGTTTCAAATTGCATTCAGATGTGGAAGGTGGTTGAGTGAAGATGTTCTCCTGGTATTGCCAGTATGAATGACCGATGCATTTCTGTTTGGATTTTCCTGTTTAGGTTGTTGACTTCTTTGTCTAGTTGGGGGTTGCCAGATTTTTTCCTTTTTCTATTTAAAGTCTATCTCTTCGGCATATAATTTTCTTTATTTCATCAGGGCTTGCGCTAGGATTTTTTAAAACCGGCACTGCGAGTTGCCATTTCAGAGATATCTTGACCAACTCCCCAAAATCGGTCCCAGAAAATAAAATCCGGTACGTACTGTGAACAAAACGAAACTATTCAGTGGGGGGAGGGGGGATTGTTCGGCAGCAAAACTAAATCTAAATTGAAGGCAAATCTCTCAGACTTTGACTGCCGTGCTGCTGCCACTCGCTTCTTGGGCATGAAGCCACGCAGGAAATGGGATTTTTTTTCTAGCGCCTGTGTCACTGTCTGTATCAGTCTGTTGATTTGCATGACATCATTCGTGTGACTTATATTCTTTTTTCTTGTTTCTATGCTTAGTGCTCATCTAGATCTTTCGTTCAATTTAGGTTTAGTTTTCGACTCTTCTCTCTCAAAGCAACGCGCAAATTCATAGTCATAGACCCTCCGCTTTTCGTAAGAGCAGGCCATCGTGTGTGCCGGTGGGAACAGATGACATTTACAAAACTGCATACACACGGGGACTGGATGTAAAAAAGCGCAGGACTGCTTATTCCATTATCCTTGATATAAAAGATTAAAAGAATAAATAAATCTAGGCCCTATTTACTCATTGTGAATGGAAGTCACTGTCATGCCGAGAAGAGCGCGAAGCTCTATTCTTTCACAGTCAAGCTTGCTGTTCTATGTGCTAGGCTAATGAGGCTGGCGCCAAAGATGTTTGTCGGAAGGGAAGGGAAAGGGTAGGTGCGTAAGTACAGTACAGGTGCATGACAGACTGTCAGAAAATGTTACTTCAGACTTTTTTTTGGAGACGGAAATCTAATCGGTCACAGGCAAACAGAATCGGTACGTGGGTACCGGCTGCTTCGAAAATTTTTGGTATTCCCTGTTTACAATCGGTAAAATACCGACAATTACCAGTTATCGCGAACCCTGGTTAAAGTTAAAGTCTGTCCTGAGCCTAAGGCTCACCAGGCCGGTGCTTATCCCGGTTTCTGTGGCAATAAGCGACTGAGAGTCATAGACTCCCCCTGGATAGGACGCCAGTCTATCGCAGGCTTAACCCCCAACACAAGGTTGGTACCCCTTTTACACCTGGGTGGGGTGAAAAAATAGCCTTAAAGTGCCTTTTCCAAGGGTACAACGCCATAGCCGAAAGCTGGGATCCAACCCGCAACCTATAGATTACGAGTCCAACGCCCTAACCACTAGACTACAGCGGTGGCTACAGTAGCCGCCACACCACCTGCATTGGTTTTATTTATTTTTATTTTATTTTATTCTTTCATATTGAGGATAATGGGATCATGTGCTTTTTTTCATCCAGTCCCTGTGAGGATGCAGTTGTCATTTTGTAAAATTGGTTGGCAGGGTGTGAGGCGCCAGACCACAATAAAGGTAGGGGGGAGAGGGGGAGCAAGTGGGAGGGGGGGGGGAGGT
>CM060321.1:49317321-49327321 GCA_030674155.1 Stramonita haemastoma | reverse complement strand
TTTCCATCCATGCATGGGCCTGAAGTTATAGTATTATACAATGTAGACCTGGATACCTGTATGTATGTACACTATTTACAACTACTACAAGTATAAATTATATCTGTTCATGCACATGAACACACTGTAAACTAGTTGCAATAGAAACAAACCACATAGATTCTCTTCATGTTTTTTCTTTTTTTTTACAGTGTTTTCATACTGACACATTACCATTATATTTATATTTTGTCACCAATTCTTCATCAAAATATTTACAGTGTATTAACCCAAGCTTTATAATTATATTCAGTATTCTCGTTTCCAGATCTCACTTTGAAGTGGTTCATGAGGTGTGCGTGTTTGACCTTGACCGACCTTGGGAGGAGTTCAAGGTCACAGAAACTCAGGTGCCAGTGGTGTACATGCGATGGGATCCAAGTGGCTCACGTCTGCTCATTGTCAATTCAGAGGGAACATTCACTGTTTGGACAATGAAGGTAGGACCATAATATTAATATGAACACAAGTTTACTGGGGGGGGGGGGGGGGGGTCTCAAAGTTTGGTTGGTAAGGTTAGACATGGGTTTGAAGAAGTTAAAATCACCTCTCTTTTTTAAGATATAAAAATTGCTGGATACATTTATGGAGATCTTCCTGTGTGAATTTAAAGAATTCAGGTTGTAAAACTTGTCTGTAGAAACAGGCTACTTCTACTTTTTTGTTGTCAGTGTGTGTGTGTGTGCAGAACTACCTGATCAACCAGTGGCAGGAGTACGGCAAGACAGAGCTACCTGGGGAGGAGGTGCTAGTACTGGCCTGGCTTCACAACGGTATTCAGGTGTGTCACTGATTGCTGGCCAGCTGGACTAGGCAGTCTCTGCTGAGGAGGCTCTCTCTGTCTCTGTCTCTGTCTCTGTCTCTGTCTGTCTGTCTGTCCCCTGTCTGTCTGTCTGTCGTCTTCTCTCTCTCTCTCTCTCTCTCTCTCTCTCTCTCTCTCTCTCTCTCTCTCCTCTCTCTCTCTCTCTCTCTCTCTCTCTCTCTCTCTCTCTCTTCTCTACTCTCTCTACTCTCTCTACTCTCTCTTGTAAAGTGGATTCTCAGCAAGAGTGTTGTGGCATATGCAGCCAGTCTGGAAACTTTTTTAAAAAACAAAGTTTGTTCAAATCCTTCATGCACACTGTCGCTCTCAGCATTTGTTCACCAATACTTGGTTGGAAGGGGCGTAGAATAGCCCACTGATCAGAAGAGTTGTCCTCCCCAAGCTAAGGTTAAGCATTGTTGAGGGTGATTGCCTGTCGGATTGGTCACCATTAATGTGCCTTGGCTTCAGCACAGTCCCCAGTTCACCCAGTGGGGTACCTGCCCTCTTTAGGGACAGGGAAGGTATAGCAGCAAGTGAGAGGAGATTGGCACCCTAGAGGTTCAACTTGCCTGTGATTCAATGCCTGAAAAACCTAAGCAGTGGTCCAACAATTCCTTATTAAGGAGTTATGGGAGAACGAGGGGGGAGAAGAATTAAAATCAAAATGGCTTTTTTTTTTTCTTCTTTTGTTCCAATTTTAGCTTGCCGGCCAAGGGGAGATAAAGGGCAGATGGTAGTATAAATCTGAGACTTATCAACAGCTGTCTGACTGTCTGTTGATTGCGTTTTTTTCTTTGGGGGGTCTTTTTTGTCTTTCTTTGGTTTTGTTTTGTTTTGGGTTTCTTATAGCTGTTTTGTTGTTTTTGGGGGGGTTGTATTTTTTTTGTTGTTGTTGTTGTTTTTTTTGGGGGGGGACGTTGATTTTACTGTTTGTGTTAAAGTGTCTGCTCTTGTTTTTCATCTGAGTCAGTTTCTGAGAGATGGAAGATCATGTAATGTCAGAGTCGGTGTATTTATAAGCTGGCTTAGTCACATTTAACTTTGGTGTGTGTGAGTGTGTGTGTGTGTGTGTGTGTGTGTGTGTGTGTGTGTGTGTGTGTGTGTGTGTGTGTGTGTGTGTGTGTGTTTCACCTTTCTTGCTGGTTTAACATGATTGTACAGGTGATAAGAGGGGGATTTTTTTGGTTTTGGGGTTGTTGTTTTTTTCTTGGGGGGGGGGGTAGCCCCAGAGGAAAAATCCCCTCAAATGTGCGCCTCAGTGGTAGCTTGAACCTGCGCTGTCAAGTTTTTATTTTATTTTATTTTGTAAAAGCAATATGCAAGCTCAACACTCTAACCTCTAGGCTATCCTTTTCCCTGATGTGTTTGATGTGGTTAATTACCAAAATTGATGCATTTATTATTGTCGCACCTTAATTAAGATGGCCTTTGCAGTCAGTTTAATGATGGTGATAGTTGTAATCAACATCATCATCACCATTACCATCATCATCATCATCATCATCATCATTTCTTATAGAAATTTCCAGTAGTTGTTTTTTTTTTGCAGGTACTGTTCAACCCTGACAAGCAGAACGTGGTGGCGTATAACGAGAAATTCCAGAGGGCCAAATTCACCCCCACAGTTTCCCTGTTCGGCAACAAACCCATGGACGGGTGGATGGCCATCACATCTTCCGGCATGGTGAGAGCACAGCATTTTCTCCTCCAGCTTGGCTGGACAAACTCCTTGAAAACATGAGCATCCAAATATGTAGCAGGCAATACTTGTGACACACAGAGCACAAATCCAGCATAACTCAGTCAAGGGTCCAGGGCCCAGTGCTAATATTAGCGCTCCTCTTCCTCCTAGTGCAAGACTGTTTAGTTCGTGCTATAATTAGCACCAGCTGGGCTGGGATGGGATGGGATGGATAGCAGCTGAGAGCAGCTGAAAGTGGGGGAAACTTACAGCTGTGGACACACAAGGCAGGAAAGAGAGGTCTTCTTCTTTGTCCAATGCTCAGATGGCAGCTGTTCTTGTCTGTCATATGAGCAAAAATGTGTTGCACTGTCAGTAAGTGCCTGACAAGTCAGGCCCAGTGCATCCATCTTCAGCATGGGAGATCATTGTTATCTGTTTCTTTTAAGCCTTTCTGGGGAAAAAAAAAAAGAAGGAGAATGAACCAGGACACTGAAAATTGACATGAAAAAGGTGACAGGAAGAAAGGGAACAAGGCAGAAACAAAGAGAGGGATAGAAAAGAAAGGAAATTACTAGCAGGGAATTTCCAGAAGGTAGGGATGCTATTCAACACTAACCTTCTCCACCCACCCACGGGGGAAAGAGAAGTATAAAACCATGGAAAGGGATTAACTCTCAACACTTTACTTGATCAAGATCCCAAGATTGATGAAGACTGAAAGCTCAAGACCACAACTTGAACTGTTGCCTCTGGGTTGGTTGGGATTTTTGTTGTCCATCAGCTTCCCTAAGAAGTCACTGCAGCGTTGTGCTGAAACACCCTGGTGATGTGTCTTGGGCAGGTGGAATTGTGGCTGAGCCCAGGTCTTAGATTTTTTGTTTGGGGAGCTCCTGTGTTGGTTTTTTTTGTTGTTTTCTTTTTTGTAGAGTTTTTGAGGGTGGGGTGGGGTTTTTTGTTGATTTTTTTTTTTTTTTTTTTTTTTGGGGGGAGGGATCGTTTGTTGCTACTGCTTGTTTTCCAGGTTAACACCCAGGGGTCACTCAGAATATGCACTTTTGCTTCACTCGTCCCCTCCACCCCAGCAATCACAGTGAGATTGTTAGTACATACTGGATGAGAAGTCACTGTGTATGACTCTCTGCAAGTACCTGGCCATATAGGCTACCAAACTCCAACTTTAAAGGATTGGGGGAGGGAGTGTTTATTTTCATGGGGTTTTTTTTTTGTCCTCTTGACAACAACAACAAAAAAATCATTCTCATTATATCTACCAAACACCAACTTCAGAGGATTGGCAGAGGGAGTGTTTATTTTCATGGGTTTTTTGGTCTTCTTAACAAAAGAAAAAAATCATTCTCATCTTATCTACCAAACTCTAACTTCAGAGGATTGGCAGAGGGAGTTTCTTATTTTCATTGGGGTTTTTTTTGGTCCTCTTAACAAACAAACAAAAAAATTCATTCTCATTATATCTACCAAACTCCAACTTCAGACGATTGGCAGAGGGAGAGTTTATTTTCATGATTTTTATTTTTCTTAACAAAAGAAAAAATCATTCTCATCATATCTACCAAACTCCAACTTCAGAGGACTGGCAGAGTGGGAGTGTTTATTTTCATGATTTTTATTTTTCTTATTAACCAAAAGAAGAAAAAAAAATCATTCTCATCATATTCTCTCCTCTCAGGTGACAGTGGGCTTGCTCCAAGAGCGTGAGCCCCGACTGATCACGGCCAAGGAATGCCTGGCCCCAGGCTATCTACGGCTGACCCAGGCTGACATCGCCTTCATCGCGACCGGGGAGGTGATGGTGGCTGCCAGTGACGGGACAGTGGGGTCGGCGGTGCAGTGTTTCAACGTGTGTGTGAGGATGGAGGCCAATGCCTGTCGCATCACCAGCAACCCCGGCGCCTCCTTTTTCCTCAGGAGTCTGACCGACTACAACAACAGGGACAACCAGAATGTGAGCACACAACAAAAATAAATAAATAAATAAATAAATTTTTAAAAGAAAAAGTTAAAAAAAACAGAATGTGAGTCGGGAAGTGAGTATTGGTGGACCCGTATGTGTGTGTATGTGTGTGTGTTTGTTGGGGAGTTTTCTTTTCCCATTTAGGTGAATTTTTTTTTTTTTTTAGAATTTAAAAAAAAAAAAGAGAGAGAGAGAGAGAAGGACAGGGTGGAGAAGGTTGATTTTGTGTGTGTGTGTGTGTGTGTGTGTGTGTGTGTTACATTTTTTGTGTGTTATGCATTGTTGATTTTTGTGTTCTTACGACATTTTCTCCCCTCCCCCCTTTCCTGTCAAATGTCACTGTTTTAGTGGATGGACATAAAAACGAAGACACACGTTTACGTACAATACAGTCCCTCCCTACCTCCCTTCCATTAACATATGCCCTCCCCTGACTCTTGCCTCCTCCCCTCCCCTTCTTACACACTCTTCCTAACACACTCCTCACACAAAACAACATTCTCACACATACTAATTTCTCTTGTTATTTTCTCTGTGTCCCTTTATCAGATGGGATGCATAGTGACTGGTGTTCTGTCCACTGGAAGTCAGCCCACTGGTCACAGCCAACACATTCCAAATTCAGAGCTGCTAACTTTTTGTTTTACAAGATACACTCTGGGTATGTTTGTGTTTCAGTAATCTACCGGGTGTTGACATGAAGTAGAGGATCTTTAATATGTGTATATCTATATATATACTATAGGAGTTAAGGCAAGTCTGCACTTTATGTTGACATGGAAGATAATAAAAATGTCCACCTTTAATTCACCAGACACCTGTGACAAGATTCAAACCACAACTTCATTCATTAACCCACAGGAATAAATTCAAACCAGTCTTAACAATTCAGCCATAACTTCCATCACACACACACACATATTAACACCGTCACTACCTCTCTCTCCCTCCCCTTAGATGCACGTGTCCAAGCTGTGTTTCCTGAACCGGGAGAACAGTGACGTGTTGCTGGCCTGCTGTGCTGGGCCTGGTCACAGCTGTGTGGAGGTGTGGCACCTGCTGGACCAGACCATGCCCCTCCATCGCATGTTCCAGTCCGCAGCTAACCCCGAGCTGGCCTGCAAGATGCCCAAGTGGATGCACAAGGCCTCCATCCAGCACAGCTCCCACCTGACGGACATCGCTCGGCCCAAGCTGCCCATGAACCGCAGCTACAACATCGAGACCACCTCCTTTCTGTCCTACTTCGCCTGCACTTACAGGGACGGCAGCATCAAGATCATTCACCGCCAGAGTTATCAGGTGTGATGGGGTTTTGGGGTTGGGTTTTTTGTGATTTTTTTAAGAGTGGGTGGCTGGTGGTTTTTCTTTTTGTGTTTTTAGATTTCGTGGTGGAATTCTCTTAATTTTTTTTTGTTTTTGGTTTGTTTGCTTGCTCTGTACTTGCTACTCTTAAAAATGTATATATTCAGGTTGGAGAATTTTTTTGGGGGGGGGGGGATTTTTTTAAAAAAGATTACCATGTAGCTGATAAAAACCAAAGCTAGATATCTTTTTTTTTCAACCAAATTTAATTTTGTCATCAGTACTCTTTCTGGGTTGAGTTTTTGGTTTTGTTTTTTTTAATCTTTGATAAATCATTTTATAATGATGAAGTTGTAATTAGTTTTCTGTACTTGGTGCATTAATTTTTAGAATTAATAAGCGCAACATTCTATTTCATTTTGGAGTGCATTCGTGCCTGGAAGCAATGGTATAACTGCTACAATTTTTTTTTTTTTTCTGACATACTTTTATTTTTTAACAGTTTTCAGAATCTGCTCTGTTCTTCGATTTTGGTTTGTAACTTAAATCTTTTTTTTTCTCTTTTTATTTTTCAATCAAGGTGCTGCACACGTCATCGATGGAGACTTTGGACCTTGTCTCTCGTTGACTAGTGATCACCAACACACTGGTCTTCCACACCTTATATCTTGTGTGCAGGTAGAGATGTGTGTGTGTTTGTGTGTCTTTCTCTATTTATTCTGTAATTTTTATTCTTTTATTTTGAGGATAATGGAATAAGCGCTCATGTGCTTTTTTACATCCCGTTCTATGTGAATGCAGTTTTGTCAATTTTGTCATCCGTTTCCACCAGCACACAATTGCCTACTCTGCCAAATAGCAAAACAGGTTTTAATGTGTGTGCAAAATTTCTGCATGCGTTCACACACAGGACCTAGGTTTATAGTCTCATCAGGACTCTTGGGGGAAGTGGAGTCTGCACTGATGTTAACCCAGGGGAAAATATCCCCTTGAACGGGAATCAAACCCGGGTTGTCAGATTGCGTGTGTAAGTGTGTGTTTGTGTGAGAGAGAGGATTCTCTGTGTGTGTGGATGTGAAAGGTTTTGTGTGTGTTTGTGTGCACAGGTGTATATGTGCACGCATGTATGTGTGCATATGCATGCTTGTGAGTGTGTATGTTTAATGTCTGTAAGGATTTTAATTTCACCTCATTACCACTCCTCTCATCTCTCTTCAACATCTTCTCCCAGATCAACCACCATCACACAAACAAATCCAGAAGTTTGTCTTTGACTGACCAGGGGGCAGGATAGGCTAGTGGTTAGAGCATTGCACTTGTGATCTGACAGCCTGGGATTGAGCCACACTGAGGTACCTATTCAAGGGTATTTTTCCTCCAGGAGTTAACATCATACCAACTTCACTTCGCTGAAAGTGCTTCAGATGAGACTTTAAACTGAGGTTCTGTGTGTGAACGCAGGCAGAATATCAAGCACAAGTAAAAATCTGTTTGCCTTTCGGAAGAGTAGGCCATTGGGCGCCAGTAGAAAGAATGGCAAATTTTGGGGTTTTTTTTTTTAATGCCTGCAACTGGTGTCATGTTTAGACATCATCCCTAAAGTCAGAATATGGCTGCCTGACTGGTGGGAAAAAATAGTCATGCATGCAAATCATTCTACTATATGAAACTCACAAGCACGCATATGCACACATACATTCTATTCATCATTCAAATCATTGGTGAACCTAGGTGTTCTAGCCGAAGAAAAAGAAAAGCATGGGGTGGAGAGATGTCTGACCTCTTTAACTCCTTGAGGAGTCATTGAAGTATTTACACTCTCGTTGTCAGGATGGTTGTCATGGGCAAGTTGAACCTTGCGGAGCCGAACCCGCTGCAGGTGGCAGGGTGCATGCTGGGTATGTTTGTGTCATTCATGGCACTGGCCATAGCTGGCCTCCCCTACTGTGAAAAGCAGAAGGGGTTTCGATGTGTTTGTAAGGTGTTGTGCATGTGTTTGACATGGAACGTCAGTTTAAGATCTCATCCAAAGGGCTTATCAAGAGAAATTAAGTACCAGTGTATCTTCTCTTCACTACATGCCACTGCCAAGATTCAAACCATGACTTCATGGACTGACTGGATTGAAGTCAGTCTCAACTCACTTGGAATATATATATATATGGCATCTGTCAGTAACGGTGTCAGTCTTAGGGAGAAAAATATATAAAATATGATCTCTTTGTCCTTTCTTTGCTTTCAGACGAGCACAGGCTGTGGCCTAGTGGGCCAAAGTCAGGGGTCCCTGTGTGTGTTCCGCGTGTTCAATTCCCGGGAGGGGTCGCTGCAGCTGTCCCCGACCTTCGTGGTGCAGATGCTGGAGTACACCATGCAGGTCGGCTACGATGTGTGGGACGTTCTCCTGGCTGTTCGACAAGGTCCGTCCCTCTTTGTTGGTTCTGTTTGTTTGTTTTTTTGTTTTTTTAATGGTTTTGTTTTGCGTTTCTGTTTGTCTAGCTTCCTTTTCTTTTTGTTTTTTCTGTTTGTTCTGTTGATTACCTGTCTGTGTTTGTACCTGTCTTTTTTTTTTTTTCTTTCTTTGTGTCTCGGTCTGTCTCTGTGTGTGTATGTGTGTGTGTGTGTGTTGTCTCTCTGTCTATCTCTCTCTCTCTCTCTCTCTCTCTCTCTCTCTCTTCTCTCCCTCTCCCTCTCTCTCTCTGTCTCTCTGTCTCTCTCTCTCTCTCTCTCTCTCTCTCTCTCTCTCTCTCTCTCTCTCTCTCTCTCTCTCTGTTGGGAAATTCTTTGAGGACAAAAAATTATTTTAGCACTCTGGTGGATGTCACCTGAACCTTTGTCCTACCGTGTTTGCCATTTCAAAAGCATAGTCATGAGTCTCATCCTTGTGACAGTGCCTCCTTGGGTCATAGAATTTGTGAAATCAGAAAATAATGTACAGAAGTAAAAATTATCAAAATCAGAATAAAACATCTTTCTGTGTATTGTTCATTTGGTTTGCTTTCAGAAAATAAATACTTTTACTTTTGTTACAATAGATTGTATTTCAGTTTGTTTTGGTGTTTGTTTGTTTTTTAGACAAAATTTTGACCTTTTTTTTTTTTTTTGGCCAACACCATTTATTTGGGATCATGATTTCTGGCAGATGACTTATAAATGATTTGTGATAATTTCAGCCACTAGCTGAAATTTTTATTTTTAGGTATATAGTTACGTTAGTCCTGCGCTTTCAGCCATAGGAAAAGAACCACAATAATGATCAAGTCAGGTCAAAGTCAAAAACACTTTAATCATCCCTGAAGGGCAATTACAATACTGACAAGCATATTGATACAAATCATAATCAAACACACGAAATAGCTACATTTCATATTTGTTCAGACATTATATGATAACGTCAAATAAAAATGTCACAAACACTCACACTCTACGTGCGCGCGCTCGCACACACGCAAACACGCGCATACACACACACCAATGTTTAGATACAATGTTCTTAAAAAACCATTGACGAGAAAAGACATATGATCACCATAATTATAATAATAATATGATCAGTTAACATAATGATGAATTTGTGGGGCAGGTATGGTAGAGGCTCTTCACCAGCATGTCAATGACAACTACCAGAAGCAGACGCCATCGATACAGGAGATGCTTCGCCTGCGTCTGATGCGTCTGCGTATGGCGCTGTGCAGCATCATTCCCTCGGGGCGACAGAGGGCCGCGGAGTGCAGGGCCCTGCTCACTCTCTACTCCGTCTCCTCCAACCTTCGCAGCATCGTCCGTCCCAAATCAGTCACTCCTCAGGAAAAGGTATACATTTTTAAATATGTTGCGGGGGGGGGTTTGAAGGGGGGGGGTGGAGTTTTCCTTTACTCCTTTTTGTTCTTTTTTTTTTTTCTTTCTTCCATTTCTTCTTTTCCTCTTCCTGCTTCTTCTCTTCTCCTCCTTTTCTTTCTTGTCCCTCTTCTTCTTCCCCTTTCTCTTCTCCTTTTTTCCCTCCTCCTTCTTCTCTCTCTTCTCTTTCCTGCCCTTCTTTTCCTTCTTATCCTTCTTCTTTTCCCTCCATCTTTTCTGTCTGTTTTTTCTCTGAACTCCAGTAGGAGTCACTGGGACACAGCACTGAAGAGCTCTTTACCAGCTTCCTCCACTTTTGTGGGATACATGCCAAAGCATTGGTCTCACCCAGCAAAAGGTT
>CM060321.1:49299821-49314821 GCA_030674155.1 Stramonita haemastoma | reverse complement strand
CACCTTCCTCCTCACCGTCCCCCTCCTCCTCCTCCTCCTCCTCCCTGTGTGTGGCAGTTATGTTATCTCTCTTCTCTCTTCTCTCTGTCTGTGTGGCAGCGTCCCTGCACGTCCTGCAGCTATTTTTGCAGTGGGTCGCGGACTTTGTGCAATATGAAAAAAAATAATACACCACCCTCCTCCTTCTCTCTGTGTGTGGCAGCGTCCCTGCACGTCCTGCAACCGTTCGTGCAGTGGATCGCGGACTTTGTGCTGCACCTGCTGAGCACGGTACCCTTGGTGCAGAACGGGGCCCACCTGCCCGGGGCCTTGCTGCTGCGCGACGTGGGTGTGCTGGCCATGCTGCGCGACACCCTGGCCATCGTGCGCCTGTGGGGCTCCGTCACCCCCGCCTGCCTCCCCACCTTCTCCTCCACCACCTTCCACGACTGCCTCGCCCACGTCTTCAAGCTGCTCTCCAAGCTGGCGCAGGTGAGTTGGAGGTGGGGTGGGGAGGTGGTGGGGGAAGTGGGGGTGGTGGTGGTGGGAGGTGGTGGGGGGGGGGAGAGGGGAGGTGGTGGTGGTGGTGGGGTGATGGTGGTGGTGGGAGGTGGTGGTGAGGTGGGTGATGAGGAGAGGGAGAGAGGAGGGAGATGGTGGTGGAGAGGAGAGGTGGTGGTGGAGAGGGAGAGGAGAGAGAGAGATTTTTTTTTTTTCAAACTGGCGCATGTAAGTGAAGTGGAGGGGTTGGGAGGTGGTGGAGAGGAGAGTGAAAGAGGAGAGAGAGAGAGAGGTTTTTTTTTTTTATTATTATTTTATTCTTTTATATCGAGGATAATGGAATAAGCACTCGTGTGCTTTTTTTCATCCAGTCCCTGTGTGTATGCACTTTTGTAAAGAGAGAGAGGGAGGAGGTGGGGAGAGAGAGAAGGTGGAAGGTTGGAACAGATGCCGAAATTTACAATACTGCTTACACAAAGGGCATTGCTTGTAAAAAAAAAATTTTAAGCCCATAACATCTTATTGTATTATCCTCAATTTTTTTTTTTTTAATGTTAAAAAGAAAGAGGAGGAGACAGAGAAGGAGGGGATGGGGAGAGAGAAAGAAAGGGGAGGAAAAAGACAGAGAGAAGAAAGGGAGAGAAACAAAGCTGAAGGAGAGACTTAAGAGGGAAGAGAGAAAGGTAACGTAAAGATAGAGAGAGGGAGGGAAGAAAACGAAAAAAATAAGGGAGAGAGAGAAAGAGAGCAGGATGGTTTATGAGAGAGAGAGAGAGAGAAAAAAATGAAAGGTGGAAAGGGAGAGAGACAGAGTGTGGTGAGGATGGTTCTTGGTTGTGTTTTTCACTGGCAGTGTCTTGACTTCACTTCTTCTTCCAGAGCTCTGTGAGGATTTGATGGGGCACTGCTTTCAGTTCTTTTTCTTCAGTGGGTCTTCAGCAAGCTGAATCTCTATTTTTCTCATGGAGATAACAAAACTTCTGAGTCCATTCCCCTGCAAATCCTTTGGATGAGACTATAAACTAAGTACTTGTGCACAGATTTATACATAACTTCTCATGCATGCATTAAAGGACCCATCTATTTTTCATTATCAAGAAGGCAATATAGCTGATGGGGTTCTACTTATCTGAACCACAATGCCTGAAATTTCTGTGTAATGTCTCAGTGACTTTCATACAGAATTAAATAGAGAAGTCATGTTTACTGTATGCATTAAACACAGGGGGTTGGGGGTTTTTTCACTCTTTTCCCGGCAGATGCGGGGGAAAAAACCCACATTTAATGCATACTATAAGTATTAAACACAGGGGTTGGTTTTTTGACTCATTCTTTTCCCGGCAGATGCAGGGGAAAAAAACCTATCTGCCGGGAAAAAAAACCTATGTTTAATGCATACTATAAGCATTAAACACAGGGGTTGGTTTTTTGACTCATTCTTTTCCTGGCAGATGCGGGGGGAAAAAAACCCACGTTTAATGCATACTATAAGCATTAAACACAGGGGTGTTTTTTTTACTCATTCTTTTCCCGGCAGATGCGGGGGGAAAAAACCCACGTTTAATGCATACTATAAGCATTAAACACAGGGGTTGGTTTTTTGACTCATTCTTTTCCTGACAGATGCGGGGGGGAAAAACCCACGTTTAATGCATATTGTAAGCATTAAACACAGGGGTGGGTTTTTTTGACTCATTCTTTTCCTGACAGATGCGGGGGGGAAAAAACCCATGTTTAATGCATACTGTAAGCAGTAAACACAGGGGTGGGTTTTTTTTGACTCATTGTTTTCCCGGCAGATGCGGAAAGACGGAGCCAGCGTAGAGCTGGAGGAGAACCTGGTGGACGAGTGTGCCAGCCTGCCCTCCAAAGTGCTGGTGCCCGACTTCCACAACAGCTACGGCCACGACTCCTGCAGCTTCGCCGTCTTCACCCAGCCCCCTGCCCTCCGCTTCACTTTCGGCATGGACCCTGACTTTCTCTACTCGGTGCACAAAGCTTACCTGTCCTACCCCACCGAGGTGGCCCCAAATGCCGGTCAGCGTCATGACATTGTGCGACACATCCAGCTGGGGGTCAGGCCCGGTCGTGCCATCCGCGAGTGCATTCGCTGCGGGGCTTGCTCTCTGCTGCAGAGCACGACCACGTCTGTGTTGTTGAAGTCGTGGGAGAAGCGATTCGTCGTGGAGTGTTTGTGTGGGGGTCATTGGAAGCTCAGTTGAAGGTTCGGGGTGGGGGGGGGGGGAGGGGGGGACTTAGGAAGATGTGTGGTGAGTGAATGGTTTGTTGATGATTTCCAAACTGTGCTTTAGTTGAAGGTTCAGTGTGGGGGTTGGGAGGGGGGGACTTAGGAAGATGTGTGGTGAGTGAATGGTTTGTTGATGATTTCCAAACTGTGCTTTAGTTGAAGGTTCGGTGTGGGGAGGGGGGGGGGGGGGACTTAGGAAGATGTGTGGTGAGTGAATGGTTTGTTGATGATTTCCAAACTGTGCTGTTTTTACCCAAAAAAAAAGGAAGTGGATGGTTTTTGGAGTCTGGGTGTGAATTCATGTTGTTTACATTGATCTGGGTGTTCCATTTAATGTGGATGTTTCATCCACATTTCATGCAGCTGATAAACGCAAATATGTGTGAGGCACCTGTGTGGGGTTTTTTTTTGTGTGTGTGTGTGTGTAAGATTGTGAGCATGTGTATTTGCTTGTGCACTTGTGTGTGAATGCATGTTTGTGCACGCTTGTGCAAGGACTGACAAGGGTTTGGATCGGAACAGGAACCAGAGAAAATGGTGAGAAGGAACTAGCGGCTGGTGACAAGGACCACAAGTGCTATACAGACATTGTTTCTGGCACATAGCATGATTTCAAAGACATTACTCTGCGGAAACTAGCCCTTAAGTCTTTTGTTTGCATTCATAAGATGGTTAGCTCTGTCTCTGTTGTGAAGTCAGCTGTTCACTGCAGGCCCTCCCAGTCTCCATAGAGCTTCTTGGCCTCTGGGGTGGGGTCAGGCCAGATCCTCCCTTAGGAGTGCATTGTGCAGTGGGCAGGACTGCAGCACATGTTCTGTAGTCTGGCTGCTGGTCTTGCTTGGGGTTGTTTTTGGGGGGGTGGATTAAAGATTGCTTCAGATGAGACTATAAATCAAGGCCCCTGTGTAAACGCACACAGAAATCTTACGCACACGTTAAATCCTGTTCCACTTTTTGTAAGAGTAGGCCATGGGAACAGATGTCATTTACAAAACTGCATACACACGAGAATTGGATGTAAAAAAGCACAAGAGTGCTTCTCCCATTATCCTCGATATAAAAGAATAAAATACAAATAAAATAAAATACCCAGGATTTTAGTGGAATGTATTTCAGAATGCTTTTAAACGAGTTGTCAGACCAGTTCGGCCATTTATGTGTATTGCTCATATTGGTAATTATGATGATTGTAAAGATATGTTGGATATGAGGTCTGTACACTTCAGTGTACATCAACAAGACAGTTGTCTGTGCCATGATTTCTCAGAGGGAAAACAAGATGCAAGTTTGCAGGAGAAATGAAGGCTAGTGCTGTGCAGTGTGGCTATGCTTAGTCCTTGAGCAGAGCAGCCTACATTTTCATGCAGAGATGTCTTCCACAGATGGAAATGTTAGATACTGCCAAACCATTCTCCCATGTTGCTGTGGAGAACATTGTAAATATGTATTTTATAATGTCACTGGAAAGCTCAGAAATCTTGGTCATAGAAACTGACAACTCCAGAAAAGGGATGAAAAAATTGATTAAATGACTGTTTTCAAATTGAGACAAGACTGGAGCTTGCAAGCATCTGTCAAGAGCACATTCTTTCGTAGCAGGTCATAACATGAATTTAACACACACCATGTGACCGTATATCACCACAGTTAAAATACAGCTTCCTTCATGGTGTGCAAAAATGGTCACATAGGCAAAATTTCACTATTGTTGAACCCCGAAGGCTCTAACTGAGAAACAGAAAAAAGGGAAGAGTTTGAGGTTCATGGAAAAAATCATTTTTCAGTCAGCCATACCCCATAACCCTTTCAAGGGGATTTTTCCCCTGGAGTTAACGTCAGTGCAGACTCCACTCTCCCCAAAAGTCCTTTGGATGAGACTATAAACCGAGGCCGCGTGGGCAAACGCACTCAGGACATCCTATGCACATGTTAAATCATGTTCCGCTTTTCGAAAGAGTAGGCCATCGTGTACCAGTGGGAACAGATGACAACATCTACAAAACTGCATGCGCACAGGGACTGGATGCTTATTCCATTATCCTCTATATAAATAGATAAGTAAATAAATACTCCTGGGTAAACCATTTCTCTGTGGGTAGCAGAAAAGCGACGATCTCCCCACAGTTGTCTGTGATGTTGCTTCATGTTACTGCTGTTAAAATCAGAAACTGACAGCTAGCTCAGAAACAGATGACACCAAGTGGTGGAATCATCAACATGATTTGCTGCGGAAAATAGATATACCGTAATATCCCTAGCATAAGCCCACCATCTAGCAAACGCCCACCCCCCACTTGGGCCAAAAGTTGTGCACAGGGGTAACTACCTAGCAAACGCCCACCCTGCTTTTTTCAAAGAGACTATGCTCACTTTCACTAGGATTTGCACAGACTGTTCTAAAAGTCATCTTTTCCCCCTTCTTTACCTTTTATTCTTTGTCCCCTCTCCTCACTCCCACCCATCCCCAACAAAGTGAATTAAAATTACGGCATGCTTTTTCCAGACGTCTTTTGTCTGTCAGTGACATTACCGGTACTTTGACAACGCTTCCTGATGGACGAAAGTTGGTTCTTGAATCTCTTTGTGCCATTTTTGCAAAATGCCGAAGCAACAGTCTTTCACTGTATCTTTCAAATTGGAAGACCTACAGTATCTGGATAACAAAGCAAGTGGGAATGTTTCGGAGTGTGCCCGTGAATTTTCTGTGGATAGGGAGAGGATCAGGGAATGTGTGAATGAGTGAAAACAGAGATAGACTTGAACAGCAGTACGGAAAAGACAAACAGAAACGGAAACTGTATAAAGGACCAGCAGTTCGATCTGAATATGTCGACCAAGGTGTGCTGCATTATCTGGAAGATGAAAGATCTGAAGGCAGGGTATTGCGAAACAAGGACCTACAATGGAAAGTGACGGAACTCGTTGGCCTTTATTGCCTCAAAGTCCCTTTTTTCTATTTTCCTTCACTTCTACTCACACGAACCTAACTTGCATGCTTTCGGGGTTTGTATTCACTCAATTACACGGTTGAGCACAAAAATTACTTTGAGCAAAGGGGTATATCCCCAGCAAACGCCCACCCCCCAATTTTGCCCTAAATCAGTGCACAGTGGGGGTGGGCGTATGCTAGGGATTTTACGGTATATGCCTTCACCAAGCAACACTTCCACACATGACCGACTTCCACCAAATCAAAATCCAGAAATCAGAACAGAAATTCAGAGGTATAGCTCTGTATTTGATAACTACAAATCAGTAGCTATATTCATGTTTTTATAAGTAAATATTACCAACATCTCTGAAGTCAGCAGTCTGGGAGATCAATAATCTCAGCAGAGACGACAGAAAGATTTTTCTCCTGGAGTTGACATCAGTGCTGACTCCACTCTCCCCAAAAGTCTTTCGGATGAGACTTTAAACCGAGGCCCCGTGTGCAAACACATGCATAACATCTTGCGCACACGTTAAATCCTGTTCCGCTTTTCGTAAGAGTAGGCCATCGTGTGCTGGTGTGAACAGATGACATTTACAAAACTGCATACACACGGGGACTGGATGTAAAACACAAAAGTGCTTATCCCATTATCCTCGATATAAAAGAATAAATTAAATTAAATTAAATCTCTCTCTCTCTCTCTCCTCTCTCTCTCTCTCTCTCTCTCTCTCTCTCTCTCTCTCTCCCCCTCTCTCTCTCCCACTCTCTCTCTCTCTCTCTCTCTCTCTCTCTCTCTCTCTCTCTCCACACACACCACACACACACACACACACACACACACACACACACACACACACACACACACACAACCGTTAGATTACGAGTCCAATGCCCTAACCACTAGACTACAGTGGCGGCTCCTTAAAAAAAAAAAACCCACCCCAAAATTAGTCAGCTGATCCATGCATATGCACATGCACACACTCCATCTTATATGTACATATGCATAGGTTCAAATCCCTTTTTAAGGGTATTTTTTCCCCTCAGAGTTGACATCAATGCTGACTCCCCTCCCCCCCCCCCCCCCCCCCAAAATCCTTAGGATGAAACTGTAAACCAAGGTCCTGTGTGCAAAATTAATCCACACAGAACATCTTCCCAACATGTTAAAACCTGTTCCACTTTTCAGAAGAGCTGGCCATTGTGTGCTGGTTGGAATGAATGGCAACATTTACAAAACCACATACGCACAGACTGGATGTGAAAAAGCACATGAGTGCTCATTCCATCATCCCCAAAGTAAAAGAATTAAAGAGAACAGAGAAAAACACACTGTTGTACATTCAAATACAAATGTATGCCCTTACACACACGCGCACACACACACATACACACACACACACACACACACACACACACACCACACACACACACACACACACACACACACAAGTGCTTATTCCATTATCCTTGATATAAAAGATTAAATAAATAAAATAAAAGACGCACACAGAAAAATCATACACAAAGTATACTAATTCAGCACCACACATGCTCATACACACTTGTGTACACACACACACACACACACACACACACACAGGGATTTTTCCCCTGGAGTTAACATCAATGCTGACTCCACTCTCCCCAAAAGTCCATTGGATGAGACGGAGAACAATACATTCTATAATAATAATGTCTATGAACAATGATACATATGAAAAAGACTTGATTAGTAATCCTTTTAAACATTTCTGAACAAATTCAAATCAAAATTATTCTCCCACGCACGCGCGCGCACACACACACACACACACACACACACACACACACACACACACACCACACACACACACACACACACACACACACACATACAGGGACGGGATGAATAAAAGCACATGAGTGCTTATCCCATTATCCTCATATAAAAGAATAAAATAAAATAATAAAACACACACACACATGCGCGCACACGCATCAGAACAAGTTTGTTTTGCGCAAAAAATACAGATTTGGTAGAAAAGTTGTTTTTAATAAAGAAAGCGTGACATTTCTACCATGTTCACTATTTTTATTTTCATCATAAACCATTTAGGGCCTCTGCAAAATACACTGCTACAACCTTTCAGGGCCCCGCACGAACCGGAAACGAAAGGTGTTGTGGGTATGTTGGCAAGGCAAATACTGATGGCGGACGTTGCCTTCTTATCCGTTTAGACAACCACACATCATGAGAAATACCTCTTTGACTCGCGGAGACAGCTGGTTCCGATATGACTGATTACCTTATATCTTACATCAGCTTCTACATCAACGCTCTTAGCTTTGTCTGCGTAATATGACAGATTTTTCCGTGTGTTTTTGATGATCGTTGCGGTACGCGTGGAGTTCTCTCTTTCTTGTATGTTCCGGGCTCATTTTAGGTTTGTAGCCTGTCTCAGAGCTTGCCTGCCTGCCTCTTGCTGCCAGTGATAGTCACTTTCCTGCAGCATTTGGTGTGTGTTTCGCCAGTTGATGAAAACTTTGACAAAACTTGCGGGCTAAAGCTATTCGTGTGTGGATATTTTCGAGGAAAACAGTAAAAAGCCAGGAATGACTTCGGCACAGCCATCCAGTTGCTAAAACGGGTAAGTCATATGTCTTTCATCTTCTGAATGTTTATTTGAATTATAAAATTTTGAGTAAATGTAATAACTCTGCTGCTGGTGGTTTAATCAGTAACGCAGAAAGAAACAATAGGGAAATCAGCATTTTTAGCTATTATGTAAGATGCTGGATGGAGGAGATACCAACTGTGCATTTGCCAGCGTCAGTAAGTGACAGTTTGTTGTTGTTGTTTGTACAGAGAAAAAAAACCCAGTCATGTTCAGTATCTTGCTGCAGAAGTTCAGAACTACCAGTTGTGGTTTGCACAAGACAATGAGCTCACAATCTGTGTACTTTTAGAACGGTGAGGTCTTGAGCAAGTAGTTGAGGAGGATCATTCCCAGAACTGACTATTTTATACTTCAACATCACACAGTTGCTGTGAAAAACAGCAAATTTTTCCTGTAGGAAAAGACAACTCCACCAATTCAAGGGCTGTACAGCAAATCAGTTGAATCATCGATCATCAGATTGATATTAAATGAAAACTTTTCTCTGTCAAGAAATAAAAGTTATAGTCACTAAAATATATTTCAGTTACATGACCCCTCTTTCTGACAAATCTGAAAAGCTTCTTCATGATGCTTTTTTTTCAGATTATGGTTTACTCCACAGAATGACTTGTTGAACCAAACTGAACACACACACACACACACACACACACACACACACACACACACACACACACACACACACACACACACATTATCATCATCATCATCATCATCATCATCATCATCATCATGTTGCTTTTTTAGTCTTAGCACTCTGAGATCGGTGTGTAAAACAGTAGGTCAGTTACTCTGCGTCATATGGTTTAGAGGGTATCACTATCAGTATTTTGACCAAACTTTTAAAACTTATTAACAAAATAAAAATATCTGTCTTTTTAAGACCATTTAATTGCATCACTGGGAATAGTGTACAACTGTTCCGTGAGTCAAAAAGAATCTCATTTGACAGTAACGCCTGTGTATAAGATTTCAGTTTAGTTCTGTGATTCTGTCTTTCTTATGTACCTTAGTTAAATGTGTTTAGAGTTGGTTTGGTGTTTGTTTTTGCTTCTTCAACATTGGTTTTCTAAGTTTATAAAAATGTTATACTATTCGTTCTATCTATCTATCTATCTATCTATCTATCTATCTATCTATCTATCTATCTATCTATCTATCTATCTATCTATCTATCTATCTGTCTATCGATCTATCTATCTATTCCTTAGTCTGGCGACTGTGAGGGCACTCCCGAAGACTTGACAACCAGTTATCTCCATTCCTCTCTCTGTTAGACTGCCTTTCTCAAAATTTTGTTGAGTTCTAGACTTTTCATTACATTTAAGAAAACAGTTCTGGAAATGATAAGATACATCAACTGTATATGATGCATTGTGAGGCATTATCTGAAACAATGCTAAAAAAAAAAAAAAAAAAAAAGGGTATGTGCAATATATTTTAAACTTTACAATTTGTTCTCTTTTCAGATTGACTTGGGGACTTTTCTGTGGTGTGCCAATGCAACTAAAGAATGTGATGAACAAATACGAAGTTCTTGGGGTTGTAGGTGAAGGTATGTATCACAAATGTTCCATAGTGGTTTTCAGATTCCATTGGTGCTCCTATAAAAATATGGTATATGTTGTTGTCGCCACCGCTGTAGTCTAGTGGTTAGGGCGTTGGACTCATAATCTAAAGGTTGCGGGTTCGATCCCAGCTTTCAGCTATGGCGTTGTGCACTTGGAAAAGGCACTTTACGCCTATTTTCTCACCCCACCCAGGTGTAAAAGGGGTACCAACCTTGTGTTGGGGTTAACCCTGCGATAGACTGGCGTCCTATCCAGGGGGAGTCTATGACTCTCAGTCACTTAAAGCCACAGACACCGGGATAAGCACCGGCCTGATGAGCCTTAGGCTCAGGACAGACTTTAACTAACTATATGTTGTCGTGGGTTTGGATGGGATTTATCTAACTTTAAGCAAAGGGAAGAAAATAATGATTAAAAAAATGTTGGAGAAAAAATCCTGCAGTAGACAACATGACCATCTCAGAATATAGCTGACAATGGTCAGTTCATCATAACGACATTGCTGTCCCAAAGATAACTGCTAATGCTATTATTGCAAACAGTTAACTACTTTCTAAAATTTTGATATCAGTGATAAATAATACACATAGTTTTAATCAGTTTTCCTGAAGTTTTCCCTCTATTCATAAACATAATGCTACCATAATAGATCTCTTACATGGCACCCATACAGATAAGTTGGTTTCATTTGCACACAGCTCACAGTTTGCAGTACAACATCATGTTAGTCTTGTTCAGCACAGTATTTTCTTTTTGGCATTCAGATTTTATACTGGTCAGCAAATTAAAAAGACATGACATACTCTGTAGACATTCTGTAAAACTTTTAAAGGTTCATAAGCTTTTGAAGAAAAAGGACATGGAAATGGCATTTGTATAAAAATAATTCAAGTCATTTCACATATATATCTGTATTGGCAGTAGAGTTTAATCTGCGATCACCAACAGTTAAGATAGTACTATTCATGCACATGTTCCACCATCTTTATGATGTGAAGTCATTTCACATCCTCTTTGAGTTTTAGCAAAAGCTGTTGACAAGATACCAAAATGCCAATCATTAGTGGGGTTTTAATGATTGTTCCTGAACTAAACAATCTCTTAGTCATATTCAGGTTTAAAAAAAAAAGAAAGTAGTGAAAGAGTAGAACAGCAGAGGGTCTTCTGAGAAGGGGCCTCCTTCTTGATTCAGATTAAAGAACATGTGAAGAATCAACAGACTTCAAGTCACTGACCTAAAACTGAGGGCTCCCAAAGCAGCAAATCTAAGATGATAACAGTTTGAATACAGCTGCTGCTGTGGTCAGACAGATAGTGATGATGCCCACTTGTCCTATGTCCACTTTCCAACAACAAGCTTGAGCACAGCTCACAGTTGACCAAATTGCCTATGGGAAAGCTATGGTGATTGCTTCTATCCAAAAAGTGGATTTTTTCCAATCTCCTCCTTACTGCTGTCATTATTCTTTTAAAGCTGTATAAATTTGGAATGCACACAAAAATGTGCTTATTATATATTATGTATTTAATGCATATCTGTCTACATAATATTATGCTCCCCTCCCCCCCCCCCCCCCCCTCCTCTCTCTCTCTCTCTCTCCTCTCTCTCTCTTCTCTCTCTCTCTTGGGACTTGATGTAAAAAAGCACACGAGTGCTTATCTATTATCCTTGAATAAAATAATTTTGCCTTGCCTTGTCTCTCTCTCTGTCTCTCTGTCTGTCTCTCTGTCTCTGTCTCTGTCTCACTCTGTCTCTCTGTCTCTGTCTCTCTCTGCCTCTCTCTGCTCTCTGTCTCTTCTGTCTGTCTGTCTGTCTGTCTCTGTCTGTCTGTCTGTCTGTCTCTCTCTCTCTCTCTCTCTCTCTCTCTCTCTCTCTCTCTCTCTCTCTCTCTCTCTCTCTCTCTCTCTCTCTCTCATATCTAGAGTGTCCAGATGTTTGCCAGGCAAGAATTGTGTGTGTGTGTGTGTGTGTGTGTGTGTGTGTGCGTGTGTGTGTGTGTGTGTGTGTGTGTGTGTGTGTGGTGTGGTTTGTGTGTGTGTGATGTGGGTTTATTTATTGTTCTTTCATTTTGAGGATAATAGAATAAGCACTTATGTGCTTTTTTACATCTAGTCCCGTGTGTATGCAGTTTTGTAAATTTTGTCATCCGTTCCCACCGGCACACAATGGCCTACTCTTCCAAAAAACAGAATGTTTTTTAACATCTGTGCAAGGTGTTCAGCTTGCATTTCCACTTAAGACCTCAGTTTATACTCTCATCCGAAGGACTTTTGGGGGAGTGGAGTCAGCACTGATGTTAACTCCAGAGGAAAAATCCTCTTGAAGAGATTTAAATCCTGGTCAGCAGATCACAAGCACAATGTCTATGTGAATCACTCTAACTAAGTGGATCGGTGGTTCAGGTGGTAACGCGCCTTGCCTAGAAAGCAAAAAGTCCATGTCAGAGTGTGCGGTGATTCGTACCCCGTTTGGGCCCAAAACTTTTTCCCCATCCATTAGACCCTGAATGGTGTTCTGGGCAGCTAGTCTTTTGGATGAGACGATACACCGAGGTCCCATGTGTTACACATCACTATTTAGCGCACATAAAAGAACCCACGGCAACAAGGGGGTTGACCCTGGCAAAATTTTGTGGAAAAAAGCCACTCTGATAGGAAAACAAATACACTTGCATGCAGGAAAAAGAAGAGGGGAAAAAAAAGGGTAGGCGCTGCACATGTGGCAACGCGCTCTCCCCGGGAAGAGCAGCCCGAATTTCACGTAGAGAAATCTGCTGTGACATTAAGTGGTACAAAATACAAAATACAAAATAACCACCAGGCTATTCTGTGTGTGTGTGTGTGTGTGGTGTGCGCATTCGCACACATGCACTTGTATGCAGTGCGCTTGTGGTTCAAGTGTTGACAACGATGTTGAATAAATGGAATAATTATCAATTGTGAAAAGTAAAGCTCTACAAGGGCAAACTGTTTTATTTGTTACAGGTGCCTACGGCGTGGTGCTAAAATGCCGTCACAAGGTAAGCTGGGATTTTCTTTGAATCAAGATCTATATCTCATCATCATACAGACTAAATTTATTTTATAGCTCATATATGTACCCTCTCTCTGATCTGTTCTTTGCATTTTTGCTGTGTCATCTCAGTCATCCATGCCACCCTGGCTCTCTGAAAGAAAGACCATATTTTCCACTATTTTTTGTCACACTTGAAATGCTTTAGGGTAGTAGACATCTTCCCTCTATTACATGCTTTAAGGAGGGTGGGATATCCTGATGGTTAAGGGTGTTGTTCTGCTCATGATTTGATGGCCAAATTCAAACCACAACCAAGGTGCCCATTCAAGGGGATTTTTCTCCTGAGCTAACATTCATACCGATTCAACTCTCCCAGAAGTTCTTTAGATGAGATTAAACCAAGGCCTCATGTACAAAACATACATAGAACATCTTGCACATGTGTTAAAATCTGCTCCACCTTCTCAAGAGTAGGCCATTGCATGCCGTAGGAATGGATGACAGCATTTAAAAAACAAAACAATGCAGCTGGTGTCATGTTTAGACATCATCCTTGAAGCCAGAATGCAGCTACCTTCATGGTGGGCAAAATCAGTTCCATGTAAATCTTACCATTGATGAACCTAGAGCTCTAAACTGAGGAACGGGGGAAATGCTCTCTACATTTTTTTTCTTTTCTTTTGTCTTTCAGGAAAATGGAGAGATGGTTGCCATAAAGAAGTTCAAGGACAGCGAAGGTACGTTTCTCAATGTGTGTGTCGTGTTATGTTCACGGTTGTTTGCTGTCACGCTTTGGGAACCAAAACTGATCCGGAATCTCTGTTTGTGCTTCCCTTCTGTCTTGTTTGTCTCTGGTCTGTTTTTCTGTGTGTTGATTTGTGTGTCCTTCCCCCTATATTCTATCTATGTCTGTCTCTGTCTGTTTCTGTTGCTTTCTCTGTATTGTATGTCTCTCTCTCACTACAAAACTGCAAACACACAGGACTGGATGTAAAGAACACATCAGTGCTTATGCCATTATCCTCATATAAAAGAATAAATCAAAATTTTTTAAATGTCTCTGTCTGTCTGTCTGTCTGTCTCTTCACACGCACACACACGCATTGCACACAGCACGCAAGTACGCACACACCCACGCACACACTCTCTCTCTGTCTCTCTCTTCTCTCTCTCTTCTCTCTCTGTGTCTCTCTCTTTCCTCTCTCTCTCTCTCTCTCTCTCTCACCACCACCCTCTCACACCCCCCTCCATCTCCCCATCACCCACACATCCCCTTCCCCCCCATCTCTCACACACACCACACACTCTTCTCTTCCTTCTTTCTCGTGTACTCCCTTTCACTACACCGCCGCCCCCCCCCCCCCCCGTTCCCCTAACATGCATGCATGCACGCAGACGACACAGACACACATCACACACACACCACACACACACACACACACACACACACACACCACACACACACACACACACACACACACACACACACACACACACACACAACCTCCCACACCTCCTCTCTCTCTCTCCTTTCCTGTCCCTGGAAGAAGACTGCAGAATGCAAGTGTCCCCCAAAACAATCTGACTGTTGCTATTTTTCTGGTATCTATTATTAAGTCTATCCAGCCATTACCATCTTCCTGCCTCAGTGACTCCTGAGGTGTTTCACACTGCAGCGGTGATCAGAGATCAATGAGGTTTGCAGTAAGTGTTCAGATCTGAGTGCATTTGCATGCACATGAAGAACACACAAGCGTATCCATGTGTGTGTGCGCATGCGTGCACACACACGCACGCACAGCACACACGCATGCACACACGCATGCACACACAGCACACAAAGCACACACACATAAAACATACACACCCAAAGCACACACACTTCCCCCACTCCCTTTCCTCACTCTCTCTCTCTCTTTTCTTTTCTTTTATTTCCACCATCTCTCTCCTTCCCTTTTTCCTTCATCTCTGCTCCCCCCACCCCCCTCTCCATTTCATTTCACTGGAGTTCAGAGAGGAAGAAGACTGCAGAATGCAAGTTTCCTCCAAAACAATCTGACTGTTGCTATTTTTCTGGTATCTATTATGAA
>CM060321.1:49244821-49297321 GCA_030674155.1 Stramonita haemastoma | reverse complement strand
GAGGGGGGAGAGAGAGAGAAAGAGAGAGAGAGGGAGGGAAAGAGGAGAGACAGAGAGGGGGGGGAGGAAAGAGGGGTTAAAAAGAGGGTAGTGAGAGAGTAATTGAGTTATTGAAATTCACTAATACTGACAAGGTAGTGTCATGGACATTTTCATGTATGAGGTGCACATACATGTGTCAGACCATTCTGCATAACACCACACACATCACACTGCCCACCCCAAACCATGTTCCTGCCACACTGCATTACAGCAACTCAAACCATCACACCCACACCACACCACACTACATCACTACACACACCACACCACACCACACCACACCACACGTAGCTACACTACAACACTACACTACATACACCAGACTTACACTCACATTACTATTAGCATACATCACACCACATTTCACCATACATCCACACCACACAGTTCACACTACACACCACACCAACAACCACACCACACCACATCATCCACACCACACCACACTAACCACCCTACCTCACACCACACCACCCAAACCACTGACCTTAACCACACCACACCACACCATACCACACCACATCACACCATATACACACAACACAACAACCACACCAACCACACACACCAACCACACCACCCACCCACAACACCAACTACCACCCACACCAATCACCACCCATACAAAACACACACCACTACACACCACACCACACCACACCACACCACACCACACCAACCATACAACACTAACACCACATATAACTACACAACCACACACATACAACCACACCACACACCACCACACACCCCCCACCACCACACCACACACAAACACACCACACACACCACCACACTCACCACACCACACCACAATATCAAACTACAAACATTACACACACCAGCTCTTCACCCCCTTACACCACAACACACACCCACCACCACACACACCACACATAATGACACACCACCACCACACACACACCACACCACACCAACCACATCACACACCACACACACAGCACATCAAATCACCATCACTCCACACCACTACCACAACCACACCCACACCACACCACACCACATCCACACCACCACCACACCAACACCACACCACACTTAACACCACACACACACCCCACATCCCAACACCAACAACCAACACCACTCACACACTCACCACTCCACACACACTCCACACCCACCCACCACCACACCACACCACTCCACACCCCACACACCCACCACACCACACCACACACCACTACCCACACACCACTCCACTTCCACTCACACTCCACTCCACTCTAATCCACACTACACTCCACACCACTCCACACTACACCACACTACACTCCACACCACTCCACACTACACCACACTACACCACACTCCACCATACCACAACACAACACAACACAACACAACACAACACAACCAGCCTAATTACCTACACACTCCTCCCAACACATGACGTACACATGCATACCCACACAGTCGGCCTAAAAATAACCTCTTCCTGAAAGCACCTAATCCGTTGTTTTCCCGGTTGTGGTCCCCCGTTGTGGTTTCCGTCGCCTGGCCAGACTTGGCAGGGATTCTCTGGTGTGTGGGAACCATTGAAACCACTACCGTGACCTAGTTCACCAGGGATTAAACCTTTCAGTCCTGTTGGGACAGGTGCACAAACACCGGGGCGATCTGTTGTGTTGTTTTTTTTTACCTCGTCACTTGATTGCACGTTTAACAAGTTATGGAAAGGTGTACTGTGTGTTGGTTGGATCAGAAAGGCTGAAGAGGGAGGGAGGGAGGGAAGGGGGGGATTTTTGGGTGAGAGAATTATAAGTTGGGGAGAGGAGGAGAGGTAGTAGGCATTTGTGTGGGGGGGGGGGCTTTTTTGGGGGGTGGGGGGGGGTAATATTTTTTTTGTGGTTTTGATTCGTTGCCACTGGTGTTCCCCTCAGGTGTTGGATTTGGGGTTCGAGTTTCTCAACTCTTGTGATATGGGATGATCTTGTGTTTCTTTTGTGTGGGACTTAGATTTTCTTCTTGTTTTTTCTCTGTGTGTCTCTGTGTGTGTGTGTCACGGCTTCTCATAGCGGTCTCTTTAGTTCCCGCTCAAAGTTCATGACCCGCAGCTGGCAGGGCGTTGATATAAATAAACGGGGCAAAAGGAAAGACGGCAGTAGCAGCTAGTGCTATAGCCGTGTTCAGCTGTAAATTACCATGGTTTCTTTCACGCATCGTTTTGCACAGTGATTCGTCCAAAAAAAGACAAACAAAGCTCTCTTTACAATCAGCTTTAAAACGAGCTTTCTTTTGACACCAAACTCTATATACTTTCTTTCACACTGGTTGACGTGAGAGCAGTCAAAACATGGGTGAAGATGAGCAGGGGAGGGACAGGAAAAACACAGTCACAAAAATCAGTCATTTTAAACTCTCTCTCTAAAAGAACAGACATTTCTAATAGACAAATAACAAATATAGAGAGAAAATTGAACATGTCTGCATGCAGAGTAACTGTTTTTCTTTGCTGTGAGTTTTTTTCTGTGGGCACAGCGAAGCTATAGATGAACACACCGTAGTAGTCTACCACCTGCAGCGGGCGAGAAGCAGCGCGATACACAGTGTGGGGTGAGAGTCTGGCAGTCATTAGTGTCGGCTAGGTATCTCACTTCACTCTAAACACTAGGCCTACTGCATAGTCATGGCGATTCAGCACGTACACAGTCCACTGTTTCATCAGATTTTAGTGGTTTACTACAGCTGAAGGTTTAGTTACTAATTCCAGTACAGCTTATGACCACGAGCACACAGTAGAAAACAAATGTCTTGTCAGTGTCATCAGGCAGAAATAGCTCACAAATGACTGGGTTTTAAAAAAATATATATTTCATTGATGTTTCTGATACTATACAAAAAATCTTCTGATCATGTTGAAAAAATGTTGTGATCAAAAGCGTGACTATTTCAGTGTTGTGAAAAAAGAACAAACCACACAGAAATCTACACTTTGACATCAAAGTAAAAACGAGAAAGAGAGTAACACACACACACACACACACACACACACACACACACACACACACACACACACACACACACACCACAAAATACACACACACAAACATACACAGAGGAACAGACTCTCTCTCTTCACCACACACACACACACACACACACACACACACACACACACACACACACACATACACACACACACACGCACACACGCACGCACACTCTCTTTCTCTCTCTTTCTCTCTCACACTCCCTCTCTGTCTCTCTCTATTGCTGCAGAAACACACACAGTGCACACACACACACACACACACACACACCACACACACACACACACACACACACACACACACACACACACACACACACACACTGTGTGTGTGTGTAAAACGATTTTTAAGGAACCATGCATTATTTTCCTTGTGTGCGTGTGGTATTATATATATATATATATATATATATATATATATATATATATATTATATATATATATATATATATATATATATGTGTGTGTGTGTGTGTGTGTGTGTATGTGTGTGTGTGTGTGTGTGTGTGTGTGTGTGTGTGTTGTGTCTGTCTGTCTGTGTGTGTGTGTGAGAGTATGTAGTTTCTTCTTTTGGTGTGAATATTTTTCAAGTTCATTTTTAATCTTTTCATTTGTACCACATATTTTCTTTAAGTTTTTCCTTGTTCAAATATGATTTTCTCTCTTTTTTTTCTCCTTTAAAATTTTTTTTTTTTAATTTTTATTATTTTTATTTATTTATTTTTTTAGATGGATGGCTTGATGAAAAAAAGCAATTGCACAGCTTACTCAATGTACCATCTGGAAATAAAAGTTGACTTTGACTTTGAACACACACCCCACACACACACACACACACACACACACACACACACACACACACACACACACACAGAGGAACACACACACACACACACTCTCTCTCTCTCTCTCTCTCTCTCTCTCTCTCTCTCTCTCTCTCTCTCTCTCTCTTGCCGCAGAAATATACACGCACGTACGCGCGCGACACACACACACACACTCACTCACTCACTCACTCACTCACACACACACATGTCCGCGCACAAACATGCGCGCACATGCATGCACACACACACTGATATGCGTATGCACGCAAGGCATGCAAGCACTCGCGCATGCATTCACGCATGTGCGCATGCACACACACCAACACACACACACACACACACACACACACACACACACACAGCAACAAGCTGACACTCCGGGCTTTGTCTCTTGAGAGACCCAATGGTTTTAAAATATTTGTTAAAAATAGTTAACACAAATTTACACCAACAAAGTTACAACAAACAGGTAAAGCAAGTATTAAAGTTTTGTTCACTGAAGTATGATCATTGTAAAAAATGGTGGGAATCCGGTATCGTATGATAAAAAAAGCCTTTCATACAGAAATTTGCTCGGTGGCTAATAGACAGCAAAGAAGGAAAGTATAGCAGCATCGCCAGATGCTGGACTCTGACCCCTGACCGCGCGGTGCCCTAGATAGGCCTAGCCTAGCGGTGGGATGGAATTTCGGGTTAGGGAGTGCAGTGCCAGTCGCCAACTAAAGAGTCGGATTTTCCCTGTTTTGAGCAGCCGTGGTGTGTGTGTGTGTGTGTGTGTTGTGTGTATGTATGTGTGTGTGTGTGTGTGTGTGTGTGTGTGTGTGTGTGTGTGTGTGTGTGTGTGTGTGTGTTTTGTGTGTGTGTGTTGTGTGTTTGTGTGTGTTGTGTGTTTGTGTGTGTGTCTGTGTCTGTGTGCTCCCACACATGCAAACAGTAGCACCAAATCTTTTTTTTTTCTTTTTAGCGTTTTCCATTTTCTCCAGATAGGTTAGAAAATACAGAAACCAGCAACCCCCCCCCCAAAAAAAAAAAAAACAACAAAAAACCCACCCACACCCAGAAGAGCAAAAAAAATGAAACCAGCCTCACCTTTACCAGCACGCCCCCTTTCTGAATCATACATAACTGTGTTACAAAACATGGCCACAGAGGAGAGTACAGAAACAAACAGGACTTCCAAACGGACAAGCAGATTATTCTAATAATCCATAATTTTGTATACATATATATATATATACATATATATATATATATATTATATATATACATACCACCAAATATTCATTTACTTAACTTGTTTTTATATATCACACAAATCTTTTTATGCATATATATAGGTAAATTAAACTTCTTTATGTATAGGGAAACAAAAACATTTTCAAACAAATTTTTTTATTTTAAGTATGGTGCTGCTTATGTAAAGGTGAGGTCTGCCCAAGTAGAGCCACCCAAATTTGATGCAGAGAAATCTGTCATGACAGAAAGTTGTATGTAAGACAGCGTAGTTCTTTGAGGTTTTGTGGAAGATGAAAACTAAGCAGCAGTAAATTACTTTCTTTTATTTTTTAGTTCCTCAGCCAGAGCTTCTGAGGTTCACCAATGGTGAGATTTTTTTTTAGTGTGTAACCATTTTTACCCACCACTAAGGTAAACACATTCCAACTTTCAGGATAATGTCTAAAAGCGACACCAGTGTGCATGCATTACATTTTTGTCATCCATTCTTACAGGCACAAACTGCCATAATGTTATTAAAGGCAGAATAACTTTTAACATGTACTGAAGGTTTTCTGCTTGCATTCCTACATAGAAACCTCAGTTTATAGTCTCATCCAAGGGACTTTCAGGGGAGTGGAGTCAGTACTGATGTTAACATCAGGGGAAAAAAACACCCCTCAAAGTGGGTGCCTTGGTGATGGCTCATACCCAGGCTGTCAGATCACAAGCTTTCAAAAAAAAGAGCAGTAAATGATGAATAAAGCAGTATTTCAGAGACAGTCCTATTTTGGTGTGTATAGGCTGGTTGTGTAGCAAGGGTACATAAGACAAAAGGAAAGGGAAGAGATAGAGTGATGATTCATCTTCAGATTGACTGAGCCCAGGATTTATGGCCTGTGTAGGATTACTGTTTTATGGTTGGCTCTGTCCCTGCTTGTCAGCTGAGAAGACTGTGTTGGTATGTGTGTGTGTGTGTGTGTGTGTGTGTGTGTGTGTGTGTGTGTGTGTGTGTGTGTGTGTGTGTGTGTGTATTTGGGTAGTGTGAGGGGGTGTGTGTGTGTGTGTGTGTGTGTGTGTGTGTGTGTGTATGTTTCTCTGTGTGTGTGTGTGTGAGAGAGAGAGAGAGAGAGAGAGAGAGAGAGAGAGAGAGAGAGAGAGAGAGAGAGAGAGAGAGAGAGAGAGAGAAGAAAGAGAGAGAAGGAAAAAAAATAAAACAACAAAAAAAGCAAGGAAGAAAAAAAGTGTGTGTACATGTGTGTGAGTATGTGTATGTGATAGGTGCTAGATGTGTGTGTGTGTGTGTGTGTGTGTGTGTGTGTGTGTGTGTGTGTGTGTGTGTGTGTGTGTGTGTGTGTGCATGTGTACACGCGTGTCTGAACCCCCCATGGTGGACAATAGACAGACCACTGTTGTAAGCCACTGTCAGGCCTCTGTATAAGGGCCTCCCTGATTTATTGCCCTGACTTATCTTGCTGCAGGAGGTGACCACCAACCACAAAGACTTAGGTACTTGACAGCCACTCACCCCTTCATCCCTCTACCCCCCCTCCTCCCGTTTTTTTTTTCTTTTTCAGTATGCCATGTGGGGCAATAGCTCAGTCTTTTATTTTAATTTTAATTTTATTTTGTACTACTTTGTGTCACAGCAGATTTCTATGCATGAAATTTGGGCTGCTCTCCCTGGGGAGAGCACGTCCCCACAAGTGCAGCGCCTACCCATTTTTTTTTTCTTTTTCCTGTATGCAACTGTATTTTGTTTCCCTATCAAAGTGGCTTTTTTCTACAGAATTTTGCCAGGGTCAACCTCTTTGTTGCCGTGGGTTCTTTTATGTGCACTAAATAGTAATGTGTAACACACAGGACCTCTGTTTATCGTCTCATCCGAAAGATCCCCAGAGCGTTAAGCTGGGGAAGGCACAACAACAACAACAAATTAATTTCCCTGACACTGCTTTCGAGATTGGGGCCAATGACTTCATGGACAAACAGGATTGAAGCAAAATGGTCTAAACCACTTGGCTACAGTGTCAGTCACTTCAGTGTATAGATCCAGATGAAGCTGTTTTTTGTTTTTTTTAGCGGATTTCTTGTTTAGTCTCATGTATGGTACAGCAAAAAAGTTGTGCCGCCTGCAGTGCCTCCATTATTCAATCATAAATGTTTTGTGTTTAAAAAAAAAAGTAACTGTATTTGCATTTTGTGTTATGTTCCTGTAGTAAATACCCTTGAGATAAAAACTGAGGTTTTTCTTTAATGAAACATGAATCCCAGAAGTTTTTGAGCAGAAGTACAGAGGTAATTCTCAATTTTCTTCCTGTCTCATTCAGTGTACCAGTAATCTTGATTTCATTGATCTCCAAAGGCGGTTTTGCCAAAACATGCCTCTCACTTAAAGATGATGTGCGTGTGTGAGGGGGGGGGGGGGGGTGTTGAGTTTGTCTATGTGTTGTGTGGAGGGGGGGTTGTCTGTGTATGTGTTGGTGTGTGGCATGTGTACGCACATTTGTATACGAGTTCATTTAATTTATGTGCAGACTTACCAGGATAACTCACTCACTTCATTCGCACTCACTCACTCACTCACTCACGCACACACACACACACACACACACACACACACACACACACAGAGTCACACACACACACACACACACACACACACTCTCACCCACTCACACACACCCCTCCCACCCACCCACCCACAACAATTCAAGACTCTCTCACACCACATAAATTCCCCTTCTTAAGTACGATTTTCTCAACAACAACAAAAACAATAATATTGCTGCTGTGTTGCATGCAGAACATGCTGGAACTGCTGGAGGAACACCCCAATGGCGTGGCCATGGAAAAGGTTCGCAGCTACACCTACCAGCTGTGCAAGGCCATGCACTGGTGCCACGCCAACGATATCATCCACAGAGGTTTGTTTGTCCCTGCCTGAATTCATGCCTTTTTTTTTTTTTTTTTTTTTTTTTTTACTGAACAAGACCTTCAGCATTTTTAGTTAGGGGCCACAACATGCAAATCCAACATCACTCAGTCCAGAGTGCTAAATTTAGCATGCCCCTTCCATTTACCTTGTCCCAAGTGTGGTCAGTTCCTGCTATAAATAGCACCAGCTGGCCCCCATCTGGGCTGGGCTGGGCTGGGCTAATTAGCTACTGAGAGGAGCTGAAAGTGGGAGAAACTGATTGGTGTGTGTGTGTGGGGGGGAGGGGGTTATTTGGGGGGGTTTTGTTTGTTTCTTCAGGGGGCGGGGTAGACTTTTGTAAAATTGGGCGGTGGGATTGGGTTTTGGGGGGGGGGGGGGGTTGTTTTTTTTTGGTGGGATTGTTTTTTATTTGTTCCTTAACTTGAAATCCAAGGTTCCCCAATGGTGAGATTTGTGTAAAAAAAAAAAAAAGAAGAAGAAAAAAAGCCACCTCTGTAGGGAAACAAATATACATGCAGACAGGAAAAGGAAAACAAATCGTGGGTAGCGTTGCTCTTGTAGCAACACGCTCTCCCCAGTAAGAGCAGCCCAGATTTCATGCAGAGAACTCTGCCATGACTTAAAGTGGTGCATAATAATAATATACTAATAATAATGGTAAGGTCAAAAGATAAAAGTTTCCCATAACCTAGGCGGTCGTAGGGGAACAAGGCATCAGAGACCTCAGCTTCTCTAAGGGCCAGCATGTTGAAGGCGGCACCCATCTCTTCTCCCTCACTGCTTTACCTTCTCTGACCCTAAAGAGGGCAGGTACCCATTTACAGTTGGGGGGACTGTACTGAAGCCAAGGCGCGCAAATGGTCACCCATCCAACTGGTAACCACGCTCAACGCTGCTTAGCTTGACTTGGGGAAAACAAATGCTCTGACCTCTTAGCCCCCGAATGATAATGATGATAGCAATAATGATAATGATAATAATAATAATAATAATGATAATGATATAGAGTCCACTATTAAATGTTTTGACTTGTTGTTGCTAGCTCCATTTTTTATGTTCCAGACATCAAGCCAGAGAACCTGCTGATTGGCAGAACTGGAGTCTTGAAGCTCTGTGATTTTGGTAATGGCGCCTTTGAATCATTTTCTGTTGTCAGTGATGTGTATGTATGTATGTGTGTGTGTGTGTGTGTGTGTGTGTGTGTGTGTGTGTGTGTGTGTGTGTGTGTGTGTATGTGTGTGTGTGTGTGCATGCGTGCATGCATGCCTGTCTTTCAGTCTGTCTGTCTGTCTGTGCATGCATGCATGCATGCATTTGTGTGCACATACATGCATTATTTCCATAACATTTTACTGTCTCTTCTAATGTAGATTAACTCTTCTTCTTATTGCTTTATTGTCAGATTACTTCTTACTAATAAAAATGCCCACCCATTCTCATCCCCACTTGTTTCCAATCCACCCCACCCTTTTTCACCTATACCTCTTGCTCTGCCATATTGGGTAGGATGTGTAGTGCCTGGTCTTCTCCTGTGCATGTAACTCTGCAGGAGGTCTGCCTGCTGGCCTCAGCTGACACATTCTGACTTCAGGGCAGTTCGAAATAAAGTTCATTAGCAAAGAGTTCAGATTTACTTGACAAAAGGCGGGAAAGTGAACTGTGTAGACAGAAAATAGGTAAGATAAGAGAAATGAAAGAAATGAGGGAGTGATGGAAAAGAGGAAATTTCTAGCACAGAATTTCCAAAAAGTGGGGATGTCGTTTTAACTGAAAGAGCTTGTGGCCTCCCCACTTGGGAACTCTTGCTTTTCAAACTTCATGAGATTTAATCTGTAGAATAGAATTGATTATGTAGTTTTTGAATGGAGCAAAACTGGAACAGTTCTTGATGTAAGGACTGACATGTTGTTTAAGGTCAGGGTCGTGCTTGGGGGGGGGGTGGGGGTGGGGGGGGGTTGATACCCCACAAGACTTTAAAAAAAAAAATTATGATACTTTTCCGCATAGCTTGTGTGCCTATCCTTGTTCTAAAATTGAAAAAAAATTTTTTATAAAGCAAACAAAAAATGAACGAAAGAAGGGAAAAAAACCCCAGCAGGAATCAAATTATAAATTGATGAAGCTACTTGCAGAATAAAAAGAAAAGTGAACAGTGATAAAAATTGGACTTCTTCTAACTGTCTGTCTGTCTGCCTCCATCTCTCTCTTCATTTCTTTTTTCAATGTAACTGTGTTTTTGAAAAAAAAAAGAGTGTATTATGAAAAACTTGAATTTAAAAAGTTTGATTAAAAAAAAAAATCCAACAAAATTGTGGGACTTTTGTTTTCAGGTTTTGCCCGAAACATCAACAATGGTGCCAATGGGCTGTACACAGATTATGTGGCCACACGCTGGTACAGGTCCCCAGAGCTCCTCTTGGGGTACGTTGAGTTATGACAGTCACCTGATTCGTTATGAGAACCTGCGTCTTTCTTATGAGTGATGATTCATTGCTGCCTAAGTTTGTGAATTCTGTTGGATCAGTATGAATTGTGTGACTGAATCAATGTCTTAGCAGTCCATATTTAACTCACTCCTTACTGGCCAATTTTCCTATGTGTGTTTTTGTATACTGGATGTTCATGTTGAGTAATAACAAATTCTTGACTAAAAAGATATTTCACACAATTACATGAGGTTTTTTAGGATTTATTGTTGAGATGTATGTGAAAGGCCAAAGTCGAAAGCCAGCTGCCAGATTTTTTAACAAAAGTTGATGTCATTAAGCTAAAAAAAATCTTAAGGTCAGATCCTGTGACTGCAGTGGTTCATAGTCAAGTGATGTACATGAGACCTCTGTGATCACTGTTGATTATAGGGAGTGAGTTTTAAAAGTTTCATCATTTAATCTACAGTCACTATTTTTTTGTAATTTATTTTTACCGACCCTTACACGTGGGTAGAATGGGGTGAAAAGCAGAGAAGAAAACAGTGATTAACCTCCTGTAGCCAGAACATTCCTTTGTAAAGTCACAATGACAGCACAGTGAAACGTTCTTCTGTGCTCAGTGATTAGGTGATACAGTCTATACACAGTGATGAAGGTCTCCAATGTGTGTTATAATAGCCTTAACTCTTTCAGAGCTCCGTATGGGAAAGCGGTGGACATCTGGGCCATAGGCTGCATCATGGGTGAGCTGAGTGATGGGCAGCCCTCTTTCCCGGGGAAAGCGAGATTGACCAGCTGTATGTCATACAGAAGATCCTGGGCCCCCTCCCTGCCTACCAGATGAACCTCTTCCACAAGAACCCCCGCTTCTCTGGCCTGAAGGTCAGTCAGGCTGCTGAAAACTTCCTTTTTTTTTAACACCAATTTTATTCGGTTTTATCATGTTGTACAGTGTTATATATCATGAAATGTGTTGTTTTTTTCATGTACGTATAAAAAAGCGAGCAAAATATTCACAAAAAGATTTCATGAAAGATGATGAAGCATAAGAGATATCAGGAACAACACAGAAAGAAAAAAGGCAGCTGACAGCTTAGGGTCACATCCAGCTTTTTGTGTTTGTAGTGAATCGTCAGAATAAAGCATGGTTTGGGGGGTTGGGGAAATCAAAATGAGAAGCTCAACTGCAGCAGGACAGGAGCATCACCAAAGATGGGTCAGCAAAAGAAGAAAAAGAGACAAAAATTGCCCTGCAGGGATGATTCAAGTGTTTTTAATTTGACTTGAAAAATAATGTTTTGGGGCTGACTTTATTTGGGGTATTCAAATAGCACACAAATTATGAATATTAAGAAGAGGAATAAAAAAAAAAAGAAAAAAAAAAAGAATGAATGTGTCTTGCGGGCATGGGTTAAAAGAAATGAAAGAATTTATCTTGTATGTCCCCCCCCCAAAAAAAAAAGAAAAGAAAAAAGAATGAATCTACTTCTAACGATTACTTGAAGTCAGTAGAGAAGCATATTGCCTGCAGCATAGAAAATGAGAGGAAAGTTTATTTGGTTTTATAAATTGATGTGTTTTTCCATACCACATTCAACTCAGCACAACTCAATACAACACAACTCAACCCATCTTCACTCATCCCTACAGAGCACAGCAAGAACAAATATAGAAGAAAGCATAATATACTTGCAGTATAATACAATTTGATGGAGAATACTGTCATATAAAGCAATGTTTGACTTAGTGATACAATACTGTTTCATTTTATGAATTAACCTCTGTCCTATGTATATGTTTGACAGTTCCCTGCTGTGAAGAAGCCCAAAACATTGGAGAAGCATTACCAAGGAACCCTGACTAGCATCCTCATTGAGTTTATGAGTGTGAGTATACATTGCGGTATCACCAGCATGAAATATCACCTGTATTTTTTCACCACCTATGGGAATGCTAGATGCTCTTCCAGGGTAAGAAGTAGTATCTCCACCCCAGGAAATTGTGTGCTAGAAAATATTGTGTGCCTTGATTTCTTTTCTTTTTTTTCTAGATGGTAGTGTTACACACTGCCCAAGTGATCACAATCTTCACATAGACTATGATAGTATGTAAAGTATTTAGATGGTATATCTTTCTTCTTCCTCTGCATTCCCTGGCCATGCTAAAGTTTTTGCCTGGTCCATACAGTGAAGACTGCCATCTGTTGCAGTGACCCTGTTGGTCCCTGCAGTTTTTTTGTTTTTTTTCCCGGAGTCACGTTTGGTGTCTCAGAGATGTATATTCAAGTCATCCATACCATTAACTGGCCATATATGGCCTTCCCTTTGACAAAAAATGGATGAAAAACAAATGCACAAGATGTTATCACACTTGTATTTGGAGATAGCAGAGAGTATGCTGGGTATGTTCAAAGCATCCATCCCTATGACCATAGATAGCTGACCTACCCATCCACAAAAGAGAAATGAGTTTTTTTAACATGTGCACAAGATGTTATCGCAGGCATCTGGAGACGGGAATTCTGCCTGGTGTTATCTGAAGGACTGGTTTCAGAATGAGAGAGAGAGAGAGAGAGAGGTGTGTGTGTGTGTGTGTAGTGTGTGTGTGTGTGTGTGTGTGTGTGTGTGTGTTGTGTGTGTGGTGTGTGTGCAATCCCTATGTTAACTGGACAGTGCAACAGGGACTGATACCTGAACCTGGTGACCATGAACCTGGGGTGAATCAGTATGGTAGATAGCTATGATTCTCTATTTGTATGTCTATAGTCAACGAAACTGTAAGTCTATATCTATGTCCATATCTGTGTCTGCAGTCAGTGAATTCCATAAGTCTGTATCTATGTCCATATCTGTGTCTATATCTTATGTCCATATCTATGTCTATATCTATTTCCATATCTATGTCTGTATCTATATCTATGTCTATATCTATGTCCATATCTGTGACTGTACTCAATGAACTCTCTATGTCTATATCTATGTCTATATCTATGTCCCTATCTGTGTCTGTAGTCAATGAACTCTCTATGTCTATATCTATGTCTATATCTATGTCCATATCTGTGTCTGTAGTCAATGAACTCTCTATGTCTATATCTATGTCTATATCGATGTCCATATATCTGTGTCTATATCTATATCTATGTCTATATCTATATAACTATATATCTATGTCTATATCTATGTCCCTACCTGTGACTGCAGTCGACACTGAAGCTGAATCCAGGGGACCGGCTGAGCGTTGAGGAGTGCCTGGAGCACATAGTGTTCCAGACGGACCGGGCCATGGACCGCAGTGCCCGTGTGCCAGTCAGGTCCTCCAGTGCCCACAGCACCAGCAAGAAACGCCGCACCGACGAATCCGAGAAACAGGACCTGTGAGTACACTGCCTCTTCTCTTCCTTTTGTTTGTGGGCGCATTGATTTATTCTAGGGGTTTGTTTCATGTTTTTGCTATTGTTGATTTATTTGTGTATTGATTTCTTGTTGTCCTGTTTATCTGTATGTCTGTTTAACTATTTTTTGCTGCCTCACTCTCTGTGATGTCCTAGTGCTACTACTACCCCTCTGCTTTTCATCCCAGTCACACCACTTACATTCATGTTGAGAGTCAATCTCACTCACTCACTCACTCACTCACTCGCACGCGCACACACACACACACACACACACCCCACACACACACCACACACACACACACACACACACACACTCACCACACTCACACACACACACACACACACACACACACACACACACACACACACAACTTCACACACACACACACACACACACACACACACACACACACCCACCTCTGTTCAAAGATAGTGCTTCAGTTATGGTGACATGCTCCCTGAAGTGAGAGTAGAGCAAGGTGCTCAAGGTTGAGTTGCCTGACTTTCATGCAGAGAAGTCTGCCACAACTGAAAGTGCATGAAATACAATACAATGCAACAAATACAGTACAGTGCAATACATACAGTACAAAACAGGATTTTTTTTTATACAATGGGTGGCACTGCATGTCGACATGCTTTCCAGGTGAGTAGCTCAAATTTCATGCAGAAAGTCCACAACTGAAAGTGCAATGAAAATCAATACAATACAACACAATACAGTACAGTGCAATACATACAGTACAAAACAGGATTTTTTTATACAATGGGTGGCACTGCATGTGACGACATGCTCTTCCCAGGGTGAGTAGCTCAAATTTCATGCAGAGAAATCTGTGGTGTCTGAAAGTTGTATTCAACCCTACCAATCTGTGCTCTGTGTCTGGCAAGGGTTCATTGAGCGATGACAGTTTCCTTTAGAAAGCTCTGAGCTGTGTATTAAAATTTTTAAAGGCATTTGGAAAGGACCGCATTGCCCTATGTTCTCAACATGTTTAGTGTCTGGAGGTGCATTTAAGAATTTATGAGCTATAGAGGCCCATATAACTTGACAGTATGCTGCTTGTTGGGTTTGGTTTGGTTTTAGTTTTGGGGGGGGGGGAGTTGTTTTGCTTTGGGTTTTTTGTTTTATGACTAGTGCTCTCAGGTTTATCCATTGTGAGATTTTTAGCTGATTTCCGATACTGTTTTTCAAACTTTTCCTGTGTAGCATGCTGTTCTTAGAGCATATCTTATTCAAGAAGCCCAAGGAAGGTTGATATTATTTCTCTGATTTTTCAAGCCTGTATTATGGAACTACTTGTGTGTGTGTGTGTGTGTGTGTGTGGTGTGTGTGTGTGTGTGTGTGTGTGTGTGTGGTGTGTGTGTGTGTGTGTGGTGTGTGTGTGTGTGTGCATGCATGTGTGTGTGCATGTGTGAGTGTGCTGGTGTGATGTGTTGTATGTATGTATGTTATGTATGTATGTCTGTGTGCGTACATGTGTGTGTGTGTGCGTACATGTCTGTGTGTGTCCGTGCATGTGCGTACATGTGTGTGTATGTGTGTGTGTGTCTGTGTCTGTGTGTGTGTGTGTGTGTGTGTGTGCGCACGCATGCACGCGCACGTACGTGTGCAGAGAGGCGGAGAAGAAGTCTGTGACGCACACCAGCAACATCACGCTGACCCACCCCCCGTCAGGTAGGACGGAGCAGATGGAGGACAGCGGTGGCAGCAAGGAGGAGGAGGAGGGAGGGGGAGGCCGGAAGAGCACCTACATCATCCACGCCCCGCCACCTCCACCCCTGTCCTCCAGCAAGTTCCTCAAACAGAACCGCAACCAGTCCACAGCCGCCAACCCCACCCCCACCACCACCACCAACAACACCAACCACCCCATTGTGCTAAACCGTGTACCGCAACCTACCCCTGCTGACTCCGCCACCAACGCTGCAGACACTGCCGTCTTCCCGCCCCAGGACCTATCCATAGCAGACAACGCCACCACCACCACCACAGCCGACAACCGCGACCAGGACATTGAGGACGAAGTGCGCAGCTTCCTCAAGATGGCGGAGAGCAAAAAACTGACGGTGGCCGAAACGCGGCACCACAGCACCTTCTCCGACTTCCGCAACGGCAACATTCTGGACTTCCAGCGGCGGTCAACAACGAAGAGCGAGGGAAGAAGGGGGAGAGCGTGCCCAGCTTTCGGGCCTCGGAGGCCGAAGACATGGACTGGTCGGTCCTGGACCCTGCCAAGTATCTGAAGTCCAAGGACAGCGAGAGGACCGACAGCAGCGGGGAGGACCGCAACGATTCCCTGGAGAGAGTGTCGCCTCTGAGAGAGGACAGGGCCACGCCTTCACGGTTAGGGGGGGAGAGGAGGACAAGGGGGCGGCGGGGAGGAAAGCCAGTGGGGGGGTGGGGAGAAAGTGGGGGGTGGGGGGGGGAGTGGTGGGTTGCTCAGCAACACCTTTGTGGTGAATGTGATGGCAGACAGTTCTCACCACACGTCCAAAGGTGTCAAGAAGTCCAAGAATGCCGTAGAGAAGAAGAAGGTGAGCTGTAAGGGGGGTTGGGTTTTTTTTGTTGTCGTTGTTGTTGTTTGTTAGTGTCGTTGTTGCTGTTGTTATCATTAGTATTATCAGCATCACTGATACTATTATTGTTGATGTTGTTATGATTTTATTTTAGTAGTAGTAGTACGACTACTACTTCTACTATCATCATCACCATCACCACCACCATCATCGTCGTCATCATCATCATCATATCATCATCATCATCATCATCATCATCATCATCATCATCATCATTCAAATTCAAATTCAAATTACTTTATTATCCCTAAAACAGAGAAATTCCGGTGGGTTGCAAGCCATATATAAAAACAATAACCACACAAAAATAACATCAATATAGCTCAACACAGGTTCTGAATATCAGCACGCACCCATCACAGCACAAAGAGCACCCACAAGTCAGGAACACCTCAGCCAGCCACAAACTCACCAAGTAAAATCAGAAACACACACACACACACACACACACACACACACACACACCACACACACACACACACACCACATCATCATCATCATCATCATCATCATCATCCCTCATCATCATCATCATCATCATCATCATCATCAGTATTGCTTCTCTTTTGATTCTTCCAGTCTGAATACCTGCAAAACATAGCTTCAGAATTTGTGATAGTGCTTGTAACTACTTATCAAAATCATTCAAACTGAATGGAAGTTGGGTTTCTTTTTTCAGTAGCAAATTAAACTGATGGACAATCATTTCAATCCAGGTAACCTGTGTGACCCTAAGACCCTCATCTGCAAGTGTCCATGTATTTGCTTGTGTCCCCGTACTTTTAAAGCAACCATACACATGCATGCACACACATATACACACACACACACACACATAAGCATGCACATGCACATACACATGCATGCATGTATGCACACATGCTTGCACGCACACACACACGCACGTACACACATGCACACACAACTCACACACACTCACACACCCACCTCTACATCTTCTCTCTCTCTCTCTCTCTCTCTCTCTCTCTCCTCTCTCTCTCTCTCTCTCTCTCTCTCTCCTCTCTCTCTCTCTCTCTCCCCTCTCTCTCTCTCTCCTCTCTCCTCTCTCTCTCTCTCTCTCTCTCTCTCTCTCTCTCCTCTCTCTCTCTCCTCTCTCTCTCTCTCTCCTCTCTCCTCCACACACCACACACACACACACACAGACACACACACACACACACACCAACATACACATACACATGTATATGCCACAACCACCTCACATAGAAGAGTAGGCCATTTTTGGCCAGTGGTCTAGATAACTTAAGCATACCCAGCATGCAACCCCTGACCTGGAGAGAGATAGGCTCTGCCAGCTTGTACTTGCCCAAGACACACTGTATGAAAGTGGTGACCAATTTCTTTTTTCTTTCATTCCTCAGCTACGGCTCTGAGGTTTACCAATGATGAGTTTTTTTGTATATGCAACCAGTTGTTTTTTTCTACCATTAAGGTAGATGCATTCTGACTTCAGGGATGTGCCCTGATTTCACCTCCCAAGAAGTTATGGACAGGAAGATATAAAATGCCTAATTAGAAGGATAATGATATTAATAAACATCTAGAAATAGAGGGACAGGGAGAGATAAAATGCCTATTTCTAATGATGATAATATCAACAAACATCTAGAAATGAAGGGAGAGGGACAAATAGATGTGTAATTCCAGGGATGATGATATCTGTAAACATCTAGAAATGAAAATAGAGATAAATGCCTAATTCATACAATGATGATATCTGTAAACATCTAGAAACAAAAATAGAGATAAATGCCTAATTCAAAGGATGATAATGACCAGTGAACATCTAGACATAAAGGGAGAGATAAATACCTAATTCAAAGGATGATGATAATCAGTAAACATATAGAAATGGAGAGATAAATGCCTACTTCAAAGGATGGTAATAATCAGTAAACATCTAGAAATAAAGGGAGAGATAAATGCTTAATTCAAAGGATGATAGTAATCGGTAAACATCTAGAAATAAAGGGGGAATAAATGCCTAATTCTAAGGATGATAATAATCAGTAAACATCTAGAAATAAAAGGATAAATGAATGCCTAATTCAAAGGATGATGATAATCAGTAAACATCTAGAAATAAAGGGAGAGATAAATGCCTAATTCAGAGGATTATAATAATCAGTAAACATCTAGAAATAAAGGGAGAGATAAATGCCTAATTCATAGGATGATGATAATCAGTTAACATCTAGAAATGAAAGGAGAGATAAATAAATGCCTAATTCTAAGGATGATGATAATCAGTAAACATCTAAAAATGACAGTGACTGTTTAGGTGCATATCAAAATGGATTACGAAGGTATTTTCAAAACAAACAAAAAACAAAGAAAGAGGCATTTTCATGTGTTCTTATTCTCTCTCTCTCTCTCTCTCTCTCTCTCTCTCTCTCTCTCTCTCTCTCTCTCTCTAGTTTTTGACGCAGGCCACCCAGGACGAGATCCAGCGGATACGCTCCAGTACCCTCAGCAAAAAGAAGGCCCGAGACACCGCTGTGGCTGAAAAGAATGCAGAGAACAAGGTACAGGGGATGGACACTGTGACACACACTTTACATGTGTGCGTGCATGTTGACCCATATCAAGCAACTAAGCATTATCCAGCAGATTTTTGGGAAGTTGTTATTGAGCCCTGTATTTGTAATAATTATATAGCTCTCTTTCCAGTCAGTTTTTCTGATCTTTCTTGTGGATTTATTACATTCAGTAAGAGGGGTGGGGGTGGGTAGGATGGCTTAGTGGCTAGGGTGTTGTGCTCATGATCTGGCAGCCTAGGTTTGTGTCACTACAAAGTACCTGTTCATGGGGAAGTTTCTCTTGGAGTTAACTTCAGTACCTACTAAAAAAAAATAATAATAAAATTAAACAACCACTTCAGTACCTACTTCACTCTGCTGGAAAGTCCTTCAGATGAGAGATAAACTGAGTTCCCATGTGGGAATGTTTGCAGAGCATCTTGTGCATGTGTTAAAAAGTTTTACCTTTTGGAAAAGTAGGCCATTGAATGCCAATAGAAAAAAGATAACAGTTTTTTTTGTTTACAAATGCATACACACAGGTGTCATGTTTAGACATCATTCCTGAAGTTGGAATACCTTGATGGTAGGTAAAGAATGGTTACATCTGCAAAATCTCACTGTTGGTGAACCTTGGAGTTCTAGCAGAGTAATGAAAAAGAAATTAGATTCAATGAAAAAAACAATTGCATGGGAACACACAATAACAACAATAATAATAACAACAGCAACAACAATCCCAGACTTCAGGACCAATAGGATTTATAACTGATTGTTTTCCCCTCTCCTCTATGTTACATGTCACATGGAAATGTCAGTAGTCAGCTGGATGTGTGTGTGTGTGTGTGTCCCTCACAGGGAGGGGACCGCTGGAAAGATTCTCACAACTATTACCTGCAGCCACGACGAGTGCGTAACCAATTGCATGGTGAGTGCACCTTTGGCCATTTTTTTTTTTTTTTTTTTTTTAAATAAAGATTTCAAATGTTTTGTGTTTGGATTTTTTGCTCTTATGTTATCTTAAAGGAATTTTGTTTGTATTTTTGCAGGTTTTTCTTTACATATATAGAAATTCTGTTTAATAAAATGTGGTGCATATTGATTTTTTTGTTTTTGTTTGTTGCTTTTTTTTTGGGGGGGAGGGGTCCATTAAGACAATGTGAGTAACTGCTCATTCGCTTAGTATCCAAGTGTGTGCTTTTATGTCACACCAACATAATCTTGTCTTGGCTAAAAGTCTCATCATTTATACTAGCTAATGCCTTCTTTACCAGAATGTTGTTATATTTGAAATTTATGTAGTGTGGAGATGGTCTTCATCATACTGTGCAGATAGTAGCTTTACAATTTTTATGCTTTTTAAATAAACAAAAACTGGCTGAATTCAGAATGTAACTGCCTGTGTGGTGAGGCACTAAAGAATTGATGTCTAGGTTATCTTACTTACCTACTCATAGTCTCACTACAATAAGTGAGGCAAAATGCATATGATATCCTGGGGGATCCCTTAAAACTTAAATTTGTCTCACACACACACACACACACACACACACACACACACACACACACACACACACACACACACACACACACACACACACACACAAACACATGCACACACACACGCATACACACATACCCACGCACACATGCATGCACACACACACTCTGCGTCTATTACAAAAACAGAAATATTGTATGTAAAAGTGGTTTGGAGATCAGCACTCACATGTGAAGTTTAAACTCTATTTCTCTTGTCACTATACAAAGATCCCTTTGCAAAAACGTTCTTTCTTGAACATATCTACATATGTAGAATCCTCTTTTTTTTCAACTTTTCTTTTCTTTTTGATCCAGTTTTTTCACAGAATATCAACTACAAAGTGAAGTAATCATCAGATCAGTCCAATATTCTATGACTCCTTAAGCTTCTTGGTGCTGTAATCATGCATTGTAAACACAAAAATGTCACCATTGATGAACTTTGGAGCTCTAGCCAAGGAACGAAAGAAAACCCTTACTGTACTCATTTGCAACTGCTGCCACAATGATGCAGATTCCATTCCAGTCAGTATTCTCTTAGTGCTGTATGATGTGTTGACTTCAACTGCCCTGTTGATTTTCAGCCACGGAATCGAACCCCGATGTGTATGAAACAGGTAATGTGTTCACTTTCTTGGTGGTTTTGGCTCCGGGTCACTTGTGCACACTGATTGTTTGAGTGTGATTTGGGTGTCTAATGGCATTCCCACAGCCTCACCAGCGGTGGGTGTGTGTGTGGGATGGGGTTTTTTCAACAGATTTTGCCTCTTTTGTGCAGTGTGGTGGAATTTTCTCAACTTTGCTGTATGTTGTAAGAAATGTGTTCCCATCAAGAAACTTTCTCAGCACACTAATTACTCTTGATAAAGGGAAACAAATGTATATGCAGGCAGGAAAATTTGTTGCTAAAATGGATGGCACTGTTCTTGTGGTGATATGCTCTTCCCAGGGAGAGCAGCTTGAATTTCATGTGGAGAAATCTGGTGTGACTGGAAGTAACATACAATACAATACAATACAATACAGGTGACAGTTTTTGAGAAGACGTGTGCTGTAACCGCTGTCCAGGTTGATTGATGGTAAGGAAAAAGTATAGCTGTTTTTCCTGTTGCTGTACATGATACTGATGTTTTTCCTTTCTCTTTCTCCATTCTGTCTCTTTCTTTTCAGTGGCCGCTGGTAAGCCAGATAGAAGTGGCAGGGTAGCCCAGTGGTTAGCGTGTGTGACTCAACATCACAGCATGGCCTGTTTTGGGGCATAGTTAACAGTGCAGGACATTGATTGTGTGTTTGGTGGCTTTTGTTTTTGTCGATGCACACCTTGACTTTCCGCACAAACAAACTTTTTAAAGCTTTTGTGTCAAGGTACATCATCCAGTCCTTTGGTTATGCTTGGTCCTTGTAGTTGAATATAGATTGTGAATGAATGATAAAGCCTCTACTCTGTTACAAAAGCATTTTGAAACGTTGTTAGTTTCATTGAAATTTAAATCAAAGAAAAATTCTTACCAAAAGAAAAGGTTGATTTACTGCTTTTCCCAGTTAGCTTTCAGATATATTGCAAGCATTTTTTTCAAGTGTTAAAAATTCTCTAGTCGCCCTTCACAGATCTTTTGAGTTGACAGAGCATCAAAACCTGAGCAATGGTTCAAATGTTGACTAGTTGAACGTGCTTTATTCTATCACCACTCTGTCTTTGATTGGAAAGTGTGCATAGTGTGTTTATTTTTGCAATCTTTCACCCGTTTTCTTGAAAAAAATGTTATGGGTGCCACTTTGCAAAGACACTTGCATTCACTTGTATGTTCCTGTGTTGAGTGGGTGGAGGTGTGATGTCCTATCAATTCACTCTTTTTGATGTGTGCTTGCTTTCTCTTGTGTGTGTGTAGTGTGGAGAGATTGATGTTTTTCCACTTTTGAGGGGGAAATGGGTATGCGTATTATTTGAGCTTGTATTTCCTTTTTCTTTTGTTTGCTTGTGAATTGGCACAGCAAGTGGACATTTTTGTGTGGTTTTTTTTTTCATTTTGGAAGTAAAAGATATTTGGCTATTTGCAGACTGTACCTTGTTAAACTGTTCCATTTGCGTTGCACTGCCATTAAGTACCTGAGAGTCAGGCTCAGTGCATCTGACTTGCGATGGGAGAAAATGATTATCTTTTAAGTCTTTCTGGAAAAGAAGTCAGGAGAATGAACTGAGAAGGCAGAAAAATGGACAAGAAGGAGATGACAGGAAGAAAAAAAACAAGGCAGAAACAAATAGATGGATAGAAAAGAGATAATTCCTTGCACAAATTTCCAGAAGGTAGGGATGCTATTCATTCTGACAAACCCCTGGCATTTCCACAGCAGGAGTGCACAAGTACAGTTACATGTACCTGTGCTCACACCAGTATACTCTTATTTGTACACATGTACAAAACAAGTGACATAATGATTTATTAGTATAGGTCTACGTTTATCTTCATTTGAAATTATTTCAATTCTTGCAAATCTCAAGTTTTTTAGACCTCACTTGGCTCGTTTGTGTTGCCCATGAAATATAGAAATTATAATTCATAAACTATGTCTAAATGCTTGGAAAACTAAATATTCAAAAATGTTTTCGGCATTTGTTCTGCTATTATATCAGTCCATCATATATTGATTGCCCTGTGCTCATTGCCTTGTATAAAAGGAAAGGGATAGATCAAGGTAAAAAATATGGAAATATCCAAAGTGTTCTGTATGATTCCGAGTCGCATGTCCTAGTATCAGTTGCAAAAGTATTTGCCAGTTACCAGAAGGACAGTTACTGTAAATGAAATTATATAAACTTTACACCATCCATAACAATCTTCATCCTTTCACCTTTCCCCTCATTCCCTTTTCAGTACATTCTTAACATGAATGTACCATTGTCTAAATCACCTTGTAGTGAATGGACATTAAACCAATGAGAAGAAGAAAGAAATTTTCCCTTGCATGCAAAACATGTGCAGGTGCATGTGTGCATGTATGCACACATCAGCATATTTATGTCACACAACATGTATGCACACATACAAAAATGCAAGTGTATACACACATGCATGCACACACTCATATCACACACACATGCATGCACACACGCACATACACCATTATGCACACACACATGCATGTGCATGTGCACTCTTTCTATTTCCAAAATACATTTCTTTTGTTCATTATTTTGTTAACAGTGAGTGTAATTGCTCAAAGTTTGGAGTTATAGTCACAGAGCTGGTATCATCTTTGAAAGTTGGAGGAAAATAAAAAGCATTTTTCCATGCCTAATAATAAAAATAAAACAAAAAACCCCGTGGTATTAGCTTGTGAATGCTTGAGAAAATAAAATTACGTCTAGAACACCCAGCTCATGAACTGCTCTAAACTATCATGAAATGAAGACTAGAATGAAAGAAAAGAATGGGGGAAAAAATAGAACAAAAGAAATTGTCTGTTAGAAATAACAGTTAATTTTATGAAAGCAGCACTTATCTGTCAGAGATGCATGGACTTGGAATTATTGTACCCAGAGCTTGTGGTAGAAAGTTCATGAAAACAGGAAAGTGAGTGGGCTGCAGGGGGTGGGAGGGGGGGGTGGTTGTTGGTATTTTTTGTTGTTTAAGTCAAGTAAGCTGCCTTGGAAAATGGGCCATGGGGCTGGTAAATCTAGGGGCATTTTATGATGACAGTTTATTATGTTTGTTATGAAACCTGCTTTGTGGATTTCATGGAATAGCTTAAAAAAAATATTCCCAGTTTTACTGTTACATTTTCCCCTCTTCTACTCCCCCACCCACTCAGCCACCCACATGCACACATGCATGCACACAACATATGCATCACTCTCACTCACTCACTCTACTCACTCACTCACTCATCACTCACTCACTCACTCACACTCACTCACTCATACACACACATACACACACACACACACACACAACACACACACACACACACACACACACACACACACACACACACTGTGATGTTTTTTTAATCAGGGTACCGTCAGCCTGACATTTCCTTGGACAATCGTTTCTCCAACACTCCATCATGTACCTCCTCCCCATGCCTGCAGATGAATAAACAGACAACTAGACAGAATGATGATAAAATGATGGCTGTGTTTTCAGAGCCTGGGTACCCTCAGCGTGACATTCCGTACGACAATCGTTACCTCAACACCCCATCCCGCACCTCCTCTATCCATTACATGGGGCCTCAACCCTACAGTTTGCTGGCTGATCCTCCTTAGGGGGTATCTCCACAACGTGGTGAGTGCAGTCTCTCTGGAGATGAGTTACAGCTGCCTTTGACAAAGATACAGATATTCAGTAAAACGTTATTTACAACTAGCAATATGCATGTGCCCATAGTTACTCCTTAGGAAGGCCAGAAGTCAGAGGGAGAAGTCAGCTATAAAAAAAAAATGGAGGTGGGTGGTGGGTTAGCTTAGCCTAGCAGTCAGAGCATCATGCTTGTGATCTGATGGCCCGGGAGTGAGCCATCGCTGAGATGCCTGTTTAGGGGGATTTTTTGCCTGGAGTTAAGATCAGTAAAGATAGTAAAGATCAGTAGGGGGCGGGACAGCTCAGTGGTCAGAGAGTTCACTTTCCCCCAGTCAAGTTAAGCAGCATCGAGCATGGTTACCAGTTGGATGGGTGACTGTTTGCGCGCCTTGGCTTCAGCACAGTCCCCCCCTGTTCACCCAGCTGTAAATGGGTACCTGCCCTTTTTAGGGTCAGGGAAGGTAAAGGAGCGAGGGAGAGGAGATGGGTGCCACCCTCAATATGCTGGCCCCTAGAGAAGCTGAGGTCTCTGATGCCTCACTCCCCTATAACCGCCTAGGTTATGGGACACCTTATTACCTTTGCCTTTTAGTTAAGAAGTACTCACAGAAAGTCCTTCAAATGAGACTATAAATTGATGTTTCATTGTGTGAACAGACATAATATTCTTGTGACGTTATCAAGAACCAGTTCCACCTTTTGGAAGACTAACCATCACATGATGGTGGAACAGATGAAATTTTTTTTAATGCAATCATCACTAGTGTTGTGTTTAGACATCTATGCCCAAAATTCAAACACAGTTATCTTAATGGTGGGAAAAAAACTGTTGCATTAGCAAAATCTCACTATGGGTGAAATTAGGGGATTTGCTGAGGAATGAAAAAGAAAAAGAAAACTATAAAAACAAATAAGAGATGTTATCACTCTGATTGTTGTTCGCAAGAATGTAGCTTGTGTTATGTCTGTATGTGTATGTTTTTTTAGGTTCCATGAGTGTAGGTTTGTGTATGCTGCAGTCTGTGTTGTACACTACAAGTCGTGTTCTGCTTTGGCTTGCTGTCGAATCCCCAGACATTGTTGTGACTGTTGCAGGAAAGCGTCAGACTCTGTCAGCCAGACCAGCTCCATGTACAACCTGGCCAAGAAGAAGAAAAGCAAGAAGTTCATTCCTGTGAGTCCCTGTTGTGCCTTTGCTGTGTCCTCCTGGTGTAGTGCAGGAAGAAGTAGTAGTGGTGCCTTGTGTATGGAGCTTATGGTGCCGCCGGTGTGGTAGAGTTACTGGTGGTGGTGACCTAGCAAAGCATGGTGTATCTTGCATGTGTATTCATCGTGAGCTAACTGTTCTCTTTTATTATTAACCCTTTCACAGAGCTGAAGTTACTTCATGATTCCTCATATTATTCAAATATGCCATATTTTTCAGAAAATTGGGAGAGGGGGGGTGGGGGGGGAATTCACATAGCAGCTGAGAGTTCTTCCTGTCAGGCCTTTGTGAGCAGGAATGTTTATTTGTATTGTATGTGCAATAAAGCAAAGCAGAGCTCAGTGACTCCCAGGGGGTAGGCTGCTATATAGACAAGTTTGGGGGGGGTTCAGATGACAGATGACACACTTTACACCCTTAGATAACACAATTTCCACACTTAAGTACACATTTTCACCATCAGATGATACACTTTTTATTCTCAGAGGGCACAGTTTCAACACTCAGATACACAGTTTCACGCTCAAGACACACTTTACCCCTCAGATGACACAGTTTTCACCCTCAGATGACATACTTTACACCCTCAGATGACACAGTTTTCACCCTCAGATGACACAGTTTTACACCTTCAGATGACACACTTTACACCCTCAGATGACAGTTTTCACCCTCAGATGACACAGTTTTCACGCTCAGATGACAACTTTACAGCCTCAGAGAGTTTTCACCTCAGATAATACTTTCCACCATCAAATTGCACTGTTCACACTCAGTCATTTCTTTGAACTCTCAATTATACTTGTGAAATAATATTACACTTTCACACTCAGACTTTTTACTCCCAAAAATATAATTTTTCACCTTAGAATTACACTGTTCACCTCCCTCAAATTACACTTTTCACCTTCAAACTACACTTTACACCATCAAATGATACTTTTCAGTGCGCCAAATTTCTTTTAGCTTTGTGAAGTGGTAAACACATCTGAGTTTAGTCAGCTCCTTTGCTTTTATCAACAAATGGTGACTGGTTTATTCAGGATCTGGACTTGTTGGCATTACTAATGTTGTCTAAGGGGCTTTTAGCAAAGGATAACACAGTATATGTTTGTACTTGTTTGTGCTTCTCCACTTACTCAGGTTGTGGTTCTTATTTCTTTTTAAATGTGTGCATGTCAAAAAATATACATGCATCCATACACACACACACACAACACACATATACATGCATGTGTGTGTGCACGCTCACACAAACACCCATGCACACACACAACCACACACACACACACACACACACACACACACACACACACACACACACACACACACTTAACAACACACACACACACACACACTAACAGACACACACAAAACCACACACACACACACACACAACACAACACAACACAACACAACACAACACAACACAACACAACACAACACACACACACACACACACACACACACACACACACACACACACACAACACACACACACACACACCCAAACTTACCCACACACACACACACACACAACACACAACACACACACACCCTCTCTTTCAGGGCTTTTACCGACTCCTCTCTCAGGTGGCAGAGCCCAGCGAGGACGGCAGGTTGTCCCCCTCTGTCAGTTTGCGCAACCCGTCCCGGCTGTCCCGCCTGGACGACGGCAGTCGGGACGATGCCGACTCCATCAAGGATCCCTTCACCCCCAGGGATCGAGAGCAGCTGGGCCTGGCCTTCAGACTGCGGGAGCAGACGTTTCACGAGACGGGAGCAGGCGGCCGGGAGCAGCGGCGACCTTACAAACAGCCTGTCAGCCTCCGTCGCACCACGTACACCCCCAGGGATAGGGTACGGGGGGGGGCTGTGGGGGAGGGGGGGGGGGGGGGTGGTTGTGGGTTTATGGGGTTTTTTGCTGTTTGGTTTTGTTTTCTTGTTTTGGTTAGGGGGTTTTTTGGTAATGTTTTGTTGTTACTTTGTTGAGAAAAAATGAGGATGGATCTGACGCTCGTCATTGGTGCAGACTAAAAACCTGTGTCGCTTAATGATGTAAGTCGTGTGTTTATCTGGGTATCTTGCAGCAAGAACAACAGCAACATTTATGAAGACGTTGTGATGATGGTTGTTTAACTTGTCAGATGGTGATGTAGGTAAATAGAATTGGTCAGTGAAGAATCTGGTCTTCCCCAGTCCACACAGGGTGTTAAGTGTGAAAGGGATTGTGCCTGTTCAGCTTCACTTTCTCCACCATGAGAAGTTAAGGCTGTTCACAGGTGAGGTATTGCACCATTCAGGCAGGATATTGGAGGATATAGGATGGTGGGATTTTTTTTTTTTCCAGGGTATAGGATGTTGCAACATGTAGGATATTGCAACAAAATAGGATATCCCACACAAATGCACAGCCCTCCTTTAATTTTTTTTTTTTTTTTACTGAAACGTCTATCTCATAGTACTCAGTGGATTATTTTTCCCTGTTCCCTGGCTAGATTTCTGAGGTTCATCTATGGTGAGATTTTGCGTATGCGACCGTTTACCCTCCGTTTAGTTAGTGGTGGCTCAAACCTGGGCCATCAGAATACAAGCTCAACACTCTTACCACAAGTCCATCCTGCCCTCTTATTTTTGATGTTGAAAGAGCTTTTTGTCAGACATAATTGTAGTCATGGCCAACCTGCCATTGCCATGATACAATGAATATCTTTTCTTCCTTAGCATTTTACTCTGTTTGTTTTGGTTTTTTTCTTGCTTTTCTTTCTCTGGAGTCAATTTCCTGCTTGTCTGCATACCTTCATACCATTATCGTACCTGTATTTGGTGTACTAATCATTGTGTAGCTTGCCAGTGTTATTATCTTTCTGTGTATTGTAATGTATGGCTATGTATCATTCAGTTGTGTATCATTTTGTTTTTTATAGCATTCAGACTCACAACATACCATTGTGTTCAGAATTCAGGCTTATATTCTTAGGAACAGCAGTACATCACCATAAAATTTTACTATACTTTTTTTTCTTTCAACTGCATATATGTTTTGTTTGCTTATACAGATGCACTTAGTTCTGTAGAATTTTGCCAGGGACAACTCTCTTCTTACAGAGACTTTTTCAAGGCTCTAAAAAAAAAAGTGGTCTGTGCTCACAACTTCAATTTATTTTTTCATCTCAATGAAGAAAGAAGAAGACCCAAACAACAACAAATTTTTCTTTTTACTTCCTCAGCTTGAGTTCCGAGGCTCACATTGGGAAATTTTTGCGTATATGACCGTTAAGGTAGCCGCATTCCAACTTGGAGATGATGTCTGAATACAACACTAGTGTGCATGGATCTTTTACATTTCTACCGGCACACATTTGTCTCATCTTCCAAAAGGGAGGACATCTTTTTAATGTGCACACAAGATGTTCTGCATGCATGCATCTGCACACAGGACCTTGGTTTAGGGTCTGTACAAATGACCAGGTGGATTGGAGTGAATGGGAGAAGGGCAGCCTGGTTTAAACAGGATTCAAATAGTGACCCCTGGTTTCCTTGAAGGATGCATTAGCCTCTAGGCCTTTGAATCAGCTTGTATTTGTACAGCATGGTTTATTGACAAAAACTTTTTTTTTTTAAATCTTCATTGCAGTTTTAAGATCATTCTCCCCAGTTGCTTCTGAATGCGTGTTTAGAGTAATGTCTGCAGTGTGGCTGAGGTTGAAGACTGACCAGTCCCCTCATGATGAAGCAGATCAATGACATGTGATAGTTCTGTTGCTCATCTTCTTCACAAAGCACCTCAGCTGCAGCTGGAGTACCTGTTCAAATGATGACTGACTGACTGGGCTGGCTGACTGACTGACTTGGCTGGCTGACTGGGTTGACTGACTGACTGGGCTGACTGACTGACTGGGCTGACTGACTGATTTGGCTGACTGACTGACTGGGCTGACTGACTGACTTGGCTGGCTGACTGACTGACTTGGCTGGCTGACTGACTGACTGACTTGGCTGGCTGACTGACTGACTTGGCTGACTGACTGACTTGGCTGACTGACTGACTGGGCTGACTGACTGACTTGGCTGGCTGACTGACTGGGCTGACTGACTGGCTGACTTGGCTGGCTGGCTGACTGACTTGGCTGACTGACTGGGCTGGCTGACTGACTGGGCTGGCTGGCTGACTGACTGACTGGGCTGACTGACTGTCTGACTCGGCTGACTGACCAAATTGGCTGACTGACTGACTGACTGGGCTTCTCCCATAGCTCCTGGAGGAGTGTTGATGCAGTGTGCTGATTTTCTTTAGGCAGTTGTTGTTGTTGTTCCCCAGCTTAACACTGGGGGGTCACCCAGAATGTGCACTCTGACTCACTAATCCCACCTGGGAATCACTGTGAGATTGAAATTGCACACTGAATGAGAAGTTTGTGTGTATGACTATTTTCAAGTACCTCGCCATATAGGCAGCCATACTCCGACTTTAGAGGATTTTTTCTCCTTTGAAGGAGAGTGCAGGTTGTTCTGTTAAGAGCTTGTCATGGCTGAAGGCAATCTCAACACAACATTTAACAACATCACAACATTTTAGTGTAGGCCTTGGCAATGAGCTGACATCAATAACTGACACAATTTTTGGCCTAGGCCATTTTAGGCAGTATAATTTGACTAAGTTGAATGTCACATAGCCCATCCTTCTCCAGGTAGCAAGGTACATGCTGGGCATATAAATTATATACACACACGCACACGCACTTGTTGTTTTGGAGATTTTTCCTTCCATGGTAGAGCCCTGAGGTTCACCAGTGGTGAGATTGTTGTATATGTGACCATTTTTGCCCCTATTAAGGTAGCTGTATTCCATCTTCCGGGGATGATGCCAAAGCATGATGCTAATTTGGAGGCAAATCTTTTCGTGTTGTAAATTTTGTCATTCCATCTTATCAGCACACAACAGTCTACTGTTCTGAAAGGCAGAATCGGTTTGAAATGTATGTACAAGATGTTCTGCATACGTTTGCATACTGGACCCTGGATTATTATCTCATCTGAAGGACTTTCAGGTGGGGAGGGGGAGGGGGGGGGATTGGAGTCAGTACTAATTTTATCTTCAGAAAAAATTCCCTTGTGTGGGTTCCCAGATGGTGGCTCAAACCCAGACCATCCACTAATGAGATCCATGCTCTAACCAGTAGGCTATCCCACCCCCCAGACCTTGAGTCTGACTTTTTAACCACCAGACTACTCCACTGATAGCGAGATAACCATTCCATGATAATGATGACGGTGTTCCCCTTGAAGATGTGTGCAGCAGAGTGATGTGTTGGCGTGGCATGTGCAGGGCACAAGGCTGCAGCCTCTGATGGGGATGACCCAGGTGTCGGTGGGCACACACAACACGGAACACGGCCAGCGTTCCTCCACCAACGCCACTTCCAAGGTGGGCTGAAGACTGGATGTTTCACCTGCACCCTCTCCTTAGGGTCTGGGTGGCTTTGGGGGTAGGGACTTCGACTCTTATTCTCACAGGTTCCAGCAGCAGAGCAAGGCTCTTCCTGGTTGGGTGCCCCATAGCAGTTTCTGTCTGTCTGTCTGTCTGTCTGTTTGCCTCCGTTGCTGCTCTCAAAGGTAGGAGCCGCACATATTGCCACCAGAGTTTGTCATCTTTCTGTATCTCTGCTGAGTTTTGCAATCTCCAGTATCCCTCCCAGACCACTGATCTCAGTGGTTATTGCAGGTGGTCTGCCTCTTTTCCTTCTGCCCTGAAGCTTACCTGGGAGAACTGTCGTCATCAGATTTGTTTGTGTGCTTCTGTTTGCATGAAAAGTGTATCTCAGTCTGTGGTTATCAGTTTCAGCTAACATGTGTCTTTGTACTGAGAGTCCATCAAGAATGCTTTGATTTATTTTTCAGCTTTGATAGGAGATAAATTGTGATGTACACTGTTCATCAACATTGTAGTCAGGAGTTGAACTTGTCATGGCTGCTGGCAATCCTGACATAACAGTTTAGAGCATAACTTGAATGTAAGCCTTGGCACCTTTGATTGACCAAGCTTTGCGTGGCCATACATGTGTATATCAGATTGACCAAGCTTTTGGCCTGGGCCACATGTGTATATCAGATTGACCAGCTTTTGGCCTGGCATCATGTAAATCAGATTGACCAAGCTTTTGGCCTGGGCCATACATGTGTATAATCAGCTTGCTGTTCCATTCCAGGTGGCGCATGGAGGGACCAATGCAGAGCACAAAAGCCGTGTGTCCGACAGTGGTGGGTATGGATGACTCGCACGATGGCACATCTCCACGCCACGCTGACCTACGACCTCTCAGGGTCTCAAAGTCAGGACGCAATGTGTCGCAATATTGAGCTGTTTGCTTTGCGTCACGAAAATGTCTGTGATCCCTTGTTTTCTTCAGCAGTCTTATTCTCTAGAGTTTTGGGGGGTTGTCACTTTGGGGGGGAAATATTTTGATGTGTCGTATGACCAAAAAATAAAATATTTCTCTCTTTTTCTGTTTTGTGGAATTCTTTCTGTGCTTGCATTCTGCATGTGACCAAAATCTCAAGAAGAGAAACAGGAGTATTATACTGTGTTTTCTTTTCAAAGAGACTGTCTTTTCTCTGTGATGGTGACCAAATGGGAAAAATACATGTGGAGAGTTTACAAATGTACTGTAGAACACATAGATACCAGTAGATACATATACATGCCTGTACATGCACACGCACCACACACACACAACACACAAACACACACACACACACACACACACACACACACACACACACACACACACACACAAATACTTCAGTACAGTCTTTGTACTTAGAATTTTTTTTAACAAAAAAAACCAGCACTTCTCCTAAAAAATAAAATGGAGGAACCCCAAAATGTGAGTGCTAATTATTTTCATTCTGTGTTCTTCATTCTTTATTTACTGCAGACTGCTATGCCTAACTAATAGTGTGTTTGTGTTGAAATGATGATTCATGGAAGTGAATGTTTGGGTACAGCTTTGTTGAAGGAAACTAAGATTATGGTTTTTGTACTTGTGGGAGTATGTTTACCTGAATATAGAGCTTTATAAGCTCCATGATAGTGTGGATGTCTTGCAGACTGAAAGATTGGTCTGTGTATCTGTTTGTTATTGTTTTTTTTGTTTTTTGTTTCTTTTTATGATTTTTTCCCGTCTAACTGCCATTTGGCAGATGGTCAATGTTTTGGGGTTTTTGTTTGTTGGTTTTGTTTTGTTTTTAGGTCAAGTATTGTATTATATAGTACTTTCAGTCTCGGCAAATTTCTCTTTTTAAAATTGGACTGATCTCTCTTTCTGTCAATTTCAGAGTTCTCTCCCTGTCCCCCACCCTCTCTCTCTCTCTCTCTCTCACTCCTCTCTGGGAAATGTATGTTGCCACAAGATCCATGATTAACTGTTAACAGTTTGCTAGTGGTTTGTTTGTCCCTATGACAGTGCTTTTAATTGAAAAAAAAAAATTAACAGAATTTTGCCAGGGAGGATTTTTTTTTTGCCATTGGTTTTTTACATGTGCTTAATAGAATGATCAGGGGACCTTGGTTATTCTTTATCCAGAAAACTTGCACCCAGACCACCATCAAGGTGTAAATAATGGGGAAAAGTTGGGGTTCAAATGGGATTCAAACCCATGACTGTTTATTTTCTAGGCAAGCATGTTAACCTTTAAGTCTTTCGGAGGAGACTATAAACTGAGGTCCTGTTGTTCAAAACATCTTGCACTCACATTAAAACCTGTTCCGCTTTTGGGGAGAGTAGGCATTGTGTGCTGTGTGGAACGGATGACAAATTCACAAAACTGCATACACACGGGACTGGATGAAAAGACATCAGTATGTTCAATCATCCTCAAATAACAGAATAAATGAATAGATAAAGACCAATAATCCAACACACACACACACGCACGCTCACACACATGCATGCATGCAAGCACATACAAAACACACACACAAAATGAAGAAAGGAGATCTTCTGGAAGCATTTTTGTGAGACTTCTACTTTGATATGCTCACCTCTGATAAAATGCAAACAAAAATGGGACAGGAAATAAGATACAGTAGGAGAGGGTGTAGGTGGATATTAGAGACATTTTTGAGATGCCGATCTGTTTTTTTAATAGTTATGATAAACTTTCTTGTCAGAAATGCTGCCTTCTGATTTTTCGTTGTTTGTTCTCCCTTTTAAAAGAAACAAAACAACAACAAAACTTAACTTTACTCTATTTTTCAATTTCTGCTTTTGTTGCTGTTGTGTGGTGGTGGTGGTGGTGGTGGTAGTTGTGTGGTAGTTTGTGTGTGTGTGTGTGTGTGTGTGTGTGTGTTGTGGGTTTTTTGGGTTTTTTGTTTTTTGTTTTTTTTACTATTCAGCTTTGATCTTATTTCTTTTTCTAGTTTCGTGATGTATCTTTGGAAAGACAGATTATTGTTGAGGTTTTCTTTTATGAGTGACATGTGCTTTTGTTCAGTGATTGCATTTGCAACAAGTAGGATGGTCCCCTGTGTAGCCTGTCACTCCAGTTTGAATGCGAGTTTATAGATGTAAGTGGATTGTTTTGTGCTGTGCATTTATCATTTTTGTATAATATAATTTGTGATTAAAGTGTCCAGCCACTGATTGTGAAGATGAGTGATGTTTATGTCATCGAAATTGCAAGATAATCAGATGAATTTTTTGGAGCATTCCTAAGTACTGGTTGTGATGTGTATTATGTGGCTGTGCGTTACAATAATGCTTCAAATGCTGACCTGTATATATAGCGGGTTTGTTGTTGTTATTGTTGTTGTCATTAAAAGAAATTGAATAAGCATGGTTAAACAAAAGAGACAAGATTTTATGTTTTTTAGTAATAATCTGTGATAGTGGGGTCAAAACTCAGTATTTTTTTTTTTTTTTTTTTTGTTGTTGGGATGGGGGTGGGGGGGGTTAAGGGTAGGGGGTTGGTGAATATTTTTTTGTTTTGTTTTTTTGCATACATCATGAAATGACTTCTGGTTGTACAGAAACGTCGACAAACGAAAAACAGAAGCATTCTTGACCTCATTTAAAATATATATATATATATAACCCAACAGCGAACATTAGAACAGCACTATCTTAAGTTCATGGGTGCTCGACAGTCAAGAGTGTGTCCATTTTACGGAGACGCTTGTAGAATTTTGTGTAAATATCATAAAAAGTCACATCATATTTGATTCAGACATGATTTCATCCATGAACATATTATATGAAGACAATCACTGACAGACACAAAGTATTGGTAAAGGGCTGTACTGGTTTTCAGAGGATGTTGGTGAACTCTTGCATATTGAAAGCTGTCACCATATACCGTGTTCATATTGAGTATACCTTTTTTCAGTTTAGCACAAGATATGTGAAATTCAAAGATCATTTTCATCGAATAGACACGCGAGTATTGGACATGTATAAACAGTCTGTATAGTCGACAAACTGAATGGTATTCTCAGTCAAAGCTAGTGGTGGCTTCTTTTTTTTTTGTTTTTGGTCATTTGTTATGCAAGAAGTTGGAGAAAGTGTGCTGACAGATGTGTTTGAAAATACACTCACATTGTTTTGTGTTGTAAATACTCGTGGTTTTCACCTGGTGGTATACTCTCCCCATATATATCAGTATTATTCTTATAACAACATGTGTAATCTCCCTGGCAGTGTAGATGTGTTGTTGTTTGTAAATAGAACAGTAGCAACAGCAGAGAAGCGATTCCCTGTAGTGTCTTGTGGTCATTCTCTGTGGCTGTCAGCTTCATTCCAGAGCTTTTGCTATGTGTAAGAAGACACTTAAGTATTGATATTTTTTTTGGTAAATGACTGAGCTTTTGTGGTAGTTTTTGTTGTTTCTAAATAAACTTTATAGTTCATCGTTTTTATCTTTATTCAACTTCGTTTTAGATCTCTTTTAAACAAGATTTTGAGGCAGAACCAGTCAAACAATTTTTTTTCCCAACAGCATCTGGCTGTCATCATACAAACTTTAGAGCCAAATTTTCTTAACCGACAAAGAGCTGCATTTGTGTTACAAAATCTACCTTATCACCAGCATGAATACCTTAAATAGGAAAAGGTGTCCCATAACCTATGCAGTCACTGGCAAGCAAGGTGTTAGAGACTGTAGCTTCTTTAGGGCTAGCATCTTGAGGGTTGGGCCATCTCCTCTCCCTTACTGCTTTACCTTCCCTGTCCCAAAAGAGGGCAGATACCCATTTATAGCTGGGTGACGTAGGGTACTGTAATGAAGCCAAAGCACATGAACGGCCACCCATCTGCAAAGTAACAATGTTTAACACTCTTTAACCCTAGTTTGAGAGGGGGGTGGGAGCAACTGCTCTGATCTCTGAGGTATCACACTGCTATGAATTCCTTATCATAAGGAAAATGGAAGCATTATCTGTTAAACCATAAAACTTTGTCCAAAATGCACACAGTAAATGTCAGTGGGAATGTTTTTTTAATATTCTAGCTGGCTGCAAAGGTTCTGCAGCTGAGAGGATAGCCAGTGAGAATGGCCACATGACCTAGAGGGAAGATTTTTCTGTTAATTAAATCACCAGTCGGGTTACCTTTTACAAGACAGGACAGTTTGTTGGGATGTTTACAACCATGCAAACAGAATGTACAAGTACACTCATGTCAGGCTGATGGATATCAACAATACAGTGACATCCAGTTTATGGAAGGTGTGTGTTTTCCCTGTATGGATGGGGAAGCATTTGTCCTAAACCAATGCTGAAAATTGGTCCTGTTCCTGATAATTCATAACTTGGTAATACCTAGCCTATCTAGAAGGCTGGTTCAGTGTAACACTATCACTACTGAAGCAACACATTGTATTGAAATATAGGATCTTTCTGTCACTGGGACAAAATGGCATAGGAGGGATGATTTCTTTCACTTTTTTTTTAGCTAGAGCTCCGAGTTCACACTGTGGTGAGGTTTGATATACAATGGTTTTTACTATGAAGGTGCCACATTCTGTCTTTGGGGAGGAGGAAATCAGATGATAAGGCAATTGTGCTTGTGTATGAATGTGTCCTTGATCATTGTGGGACAAAGCTCTAGAATTAGTATGGGCATTTGTTGATGTCTTATGTGTTGTGGTTTTTTTTTGGGATTTTTAGTGTTTGGTTTTTTTGGTTTTGTAGACTTTTTTTGTGTGACCACAAGTTTGAATCTTTGCCTTCTTCAACATTAATTTTTTTTTTTTTTTTTTAAAGATTTGGTGCCAAATAATTTTTTTTTAAATAGATGTTGGATAGAAGTGGAGAGGAGAATGATAAAGTCAGAGTGATGATTTGTGTCAGAGTCATGAGTTTTGTTGAATTCTTCTTTTTCATGCCAAACCTGCTTTATGCTTTTGATTTTAGAGCATGAATTCTTATCCCTTTTACATATCCCTGTTTATCTTATGCTTGTGGGTTCGTTGTTTGTTTTTTTATGAATAATAACCCTTTCTGATTTTTATTATAAGAATTTACCTTATACTAACCAGAAACTTGAAGGTGACAGCTAGTTTTGTCTTGGCTTAAACAGTTTTCTGCATGTTCATTGACTTAGATTATGACTGAGTGTGTTATTTTAATCAAGGGTGGTGATTCATTCTCTTTTATCTTTTTTTTTTTTTAAAGAACCCGTAGTGATATTTGTAAATACAACTTTTACCGTCAGTTAACAAAACTGTTAAACAAGTGTTGTCGAAAAAGAACAAGAAGAGGGGTTTTTTTTTTTTTTTTTGGGGGGGGGGGTTTCAGTCGCAAGACCCTTGTTTTGGGGGTATGAAGGGCTACAGTGCTATGGCTATGGATTGGAAAAATTCATATTTGTGTACTTTTCCTGGTTCAGGGGGATGGGATGGGGGGGGGGGGGGGGAGCTGAATAGAATCTGTGAATGGTATATACATTTTAAAATGATTGTGTACATTTGCAAGTACTCCTCCCCTCTCCCTTTTTTTGGGTTTTAAGGAGAGCATACATACAATCTAAATTCACATCAAATGACAATTTGATGGCTTGCTACCTCAATTCAAGCATTTCAGAATGAATCAGTGTTAAAGTGTGTATGTGTGTGTGTGTGTGTGTGTGTGCGCGTGCATGCATGTGTGTGTGCGTGTGCGCATACTGTCAAAGAGATGGAGAGTGGTGTCGAGTCACGGGAAGAGGTGAACGTATCATCATTGTACTTTGCATTGTCTTTAACTGTTCCTGCCGGACATTGCGTAGGAACTGAATCACAAACATCAGCAGGACACTTGGAAATAGTAGGGATGAATTTCTTGCAAACTGAGCAAAAAGGCATTGTCCTTTGAGCAAAGGGGAAGTGGATGTGAACCATTTTTTATTTAAAACCACTTCAAATTCTAGGGATTTACCATGCTCCAATATTTGCATGTTCTTGAACAAAGTCTGGCATCATTTTGCTGCTTAGGATTAGAACATCATTCCCCAAAAAGTTTGAGGAAGATGGCCTTGAAAGTTGGATGGCAGCTTACTTGAATAAGTTGTGCACTTGCCTTAGCTCTTGCCTTAAGGACATTATTTTTTTTTCTGATTTATGCTCAGAGAGTTTATGTTTCAACTTTGTAACTTCAAGCAAATGAATGTCATGAAAATCCATTCATATGATTTCAGGTGATTATTTCAGTCTACGATCTTTTGTTCAATCAATCATAATGATTGCATGGTTAAGTGTTTTGTATGTCATCTTGTGTATGTTCTGAAGTCATGCTTAATAATCTGTTTTGTTTCCTGAGATTTCATCATCATTTGTTGAAAGATTTTCTTTTTTTTCTGTTTTTATTTTCTCATTTCCTCCAAACCAAACTGGCATGATATCTGCCAACTTAAAGGCACTGCACTCAGTGTTTTTTTCATTTGTTGAACACTTAAAAGAAAATTTGCCTTTCAAATTTCTTTTAAACAAGTTTGATAAAGTATACACTTTTTATGAAAACAGCAGTAATTATAATTATTCTGTTAAATTTGCTAGTTAGGCAATAGTTTTTATGTAATAATTATATGCCTTTTAGACTACCTTTGAAATATCCAATATTCAAAGAGTCCTCAAAGTAAAATGACTTTGTTACTTATCTGCAGGCCTTGTGAAGTCAAACTGGTTATGAAAACTGAACAGGGTGCAGAGTCAGTTCATAATAGGCCATGTCTCTCTGTGTGTTGGTAACTGAAGGCAGTGGGGGTACTGTTTTAAGCTGGCAGTCAGTTACTTTCGAACGTATATGGACAAACTTTAATGTGACTGTAATACTTTTATCATTCCTTTGTTCAAAGGGGCTACTCATTGAAGAACGGTTCAGTGTTCAAAGAGAAGTGCTTTTGTTTTATTTCTACTTTTTCTCCTTTTTAGAATTTTTTTTAACCCCCATCTTCAACTGTTTCTGCTTCCAAGAGGATAAAATTTGTGAAAAGTACAGCAACAAAGACAACTGCAATTTCTAATTTATAACTTTAGTCTCTAATTTATAACTTAGTTCTCCATGGTTGTTTCCTTGTCTCCCCCCCCCTCCCCCCTTGTTTTTCTCTTTCTCTAGTTTCTAACCAATCATAGTCTTTAAATGTTGAACTTACACATAAAAACAAGCTTTCATACCCCCAAAAAGGATGTAATCATTCTCATACTTTGTTGCATGACCGTTTTGAGAATCAAAGGGGTATTCTAAAAATTAGCACACAAAACAGTCTTGTATATGATGACAACAAAATTTGTAATCTTGAAAGTGTTCTCATGATTTTAAATACATCTGCGATCAAACTGTTTCTAAATGATTTGCTAATTAATGTCAAATTCATTGTAATATGTGTCAGTGACATTATGTGGTGTATAATGTTGTCATGTACTTGTTCGCATGTGTTGGCGTTGTGTTGCTGTGAGCAGTGAAGATCATTTCGATTTTGAAATCTTTATATTATTCACATTATGTATCTGTCACTGCTAGTGTCGTGCCATGCCTATCAAGACTGAATAAACAATCACTTTCTTGTTCTTTGTGGTGTGTGTCTTTGTGTGTGTGTGTGTGTGGTTGTGTGTGTGTTTGTGATGCGCATGCGTGCATGCATGTATGTGTGTGTGTGTGTTACAATACAATACAGTACAATGTTATACAACTGAAAAATGCGTTAGTCAATTTTTGCAGGTCATCATGCCAGTCTGAACAGGAAGATATGCATACACAGGTGTTAAATATGTCATAAATCCTTTGAAGTCAGAGTATACCTGCCTAAATGACAAGGTACTGTAATTAGAACAGTCATATTTGCAAAGTTCTCATCTAGTGTGTAATTTCCATCTCTCATTGAAATAGTACAAAATAAGCACATTTCCATCAAGAAAACATTTACATCTTTTTAAGAATGATGGCAGAAAAAATAATTGGTTCCTTGCCTAGAGCTCTGAGGTGGTTCACCTCTGAGGAAATGTTTGTGTATGTGACTGTTTTTGCCTACCATTAAGGTAGCCACATTCCTACTTCAGAGATGATATAATGTCTAAACATGACACCAGAGTGCATGTGCATTTGTTTTTTCTTAACATTAGTTCTGTCATCTGTTCATACAGCTATGCAATGGCCCACTCTTCCAAAAGGCAGAAGAGGATTGGTTTATTTTGTTTATTTCTGTTCCTTGGATAGAGCTCCAAGGTTACCAATGGTGAATTTTTGCATATGCAACCTCTTTTGCCCACCATGAAGGTAGCCACATTCCAACTTTTGGGTTGTATGCTGGGTATGTTCATGTGTCTGGAACCCACCAATCCCTGACATGAACTAGGGGATCTAGTGTACCATATTTAATCTCCTGCAGAGGGAACTGAGGCAGTGGCAGGTCTGCACTTAAAGTTGACCTGGTAGATTAAAAAAAACAAAACCATTTATTCACCAGATGCCGCCAAGATTCAAATCCACAACATCATGGACTCATGGGATTGAAGTTGGATTGTCTTAAGGACTCAGCTACGGTGTCCTTTGGAATGAGTTTTAACATTATGCAAGATGCTCTGCATGTGTTTGCACAGAAGACCTCAGTTTGTAGTCTCATCCCTGATGGACACACTCTCACACTAACCACTACACCTCACCTAACCTAATAATTAGGAAGATCACTGGGGCACCACAGTCCACTGAAGATTTTGCAACCAGCTTCCTCCACTCCTTGCTGTTTTCAGCTTTCCATAACAAGTCATTCCACTCAAGGCCAGTCCACTCTGGTTTTGTCTGCCCAGCATTTTCTCCGTCTGTCTCTTTGTCTCCCTCTCTGTACTGCTCCCTGAAGGACACTCTTGGCCAGTCCAGAAATTCGTGTGACGTGCCTGTTCCACTTCAGTCTGCATTTTTTCACTGTGTTATAGAGTGTATTTTGCACACTATATGGAAGTATATGGCTTAGTGGTTAGAGCATTGTGCTTGCAATCTGATGACCCGGGTTCAAATCCCATTTGAGGAGATTTTTCCCTAGAGTTAACTGCTTAACATCAGACTCCACTCCCCCAAAAAGTCCTTTGGATGAGACTATAAACCAAGACCTATGTGTGAATGCACACAGAAATCTTGCGCACATGTTAAATCCTGTTCCACTTTTTGAAAGAGTAGGCCACTGTGTGCTGGTGGGAACAGATGACAAAATTTACAAAACTACATACACATGGGGACTGGATGTAAAAAAAATAAATAAAAAGCACATGTGTGTGTTATAGTGTGCACTTTAGACACTATAACATTTTGACTACAACCCTCTTCCTTCCCCCCCCCCCCCCCCCCCCCTCTTCTTCTCCTTCTCTTCAATGAGTGGTACAGATTGTTGGTACAAGGTTTTGTCTGTGTACCTGAGGTTGTGGTCTGGACTTTCTTCATTAATGTACTTGATGATCTCAAAAGGTTGTCATGTCATGTCATGTCTGCCTGTGGTCCCTTCTGGGGCATAGGCCGCCAACCAGCTGTCTCCAGGCATCTTTGCTCTGGGATAGGCGTTCCAGTTGTCCCCACATCTTGCCCATCTTTTTCGCATCTGCATCCAGATCCCGTCGCCAGGTATTCCTCAGGTTGTGGCTTCAGTCTATTCAGAAGGATTGCTAGCATGACTTTACTTGGGTGGCTGATCAGGCTGATGGTGTGGTCTGTTGGTCCTACACCAGGGTGGTGCACTGAGTGAGTGAGGGCAGACACCCCCTCACTCTAGGCTGGGACAGCTAGACACTGAGAGATCTCTTTGGGGTTGTAGAATAAGTGTGTTCAACCTATGACGTCACAAGAAAGTGTGATCAAGTGACTTCTGCATGCGCTTGGAGATGAAGCTGCTAAATTAAACTACCAGCTCAAATTCATTCTGGAGTCCCAGACTTTGATCTTGAATGGAAGTGCATTCTACAGGGGTCAAAGTTAAAGATGTCCCGATGTTGTTGTTCAAGAATCCTGCTCTGATGAATGAAGTTGCCTCTTTTCAGTCATCTCTTTGTTGGTGGTAACTGTCTTCCATTCATAGGGTGGTCTTGAGGTCTCTTGAATTTTGGCAGTCTGGGTGAAAAATTTAATAATGTCTCAGTGAGGTAGTTGATTGATAAGGTCTCCAAGTCAGAAAACTCCACTGGGACTCTGAAATAATCAAAGAAAGAAAGAGATCTGAACAGTCCTATCATCTTCCTTCTTGTTTCTATAGGAAAGTTTGCTCTTTTTTTCCATTTGTTGTAATGAGTAGATTGGGTGGACTGACATTCACTGCTCATCAGTGGGAATAATTTATTTTCATTTCTCTCTCTCTCTCTCTGGTTGTTGTTTGCTTTTGCTTTAGTTTGTGGACATCACAGCACTCATCTCATAATTTTTTTTTCTTCTTTGTCTCATGTTGTTGATGCCTAATTGATATACAGTGAAGTCCAGATGTAGTGATAGACCCATATAGTGATAGTCCGGCTGTAGTAATAGAATTTCTGGGTCCCGGTCCCAGTTGTTCATGTGCTTTGTTAACTTAGTCCGGTTGTAGTGATATTTTCAGTCGGGATATAGTGATAGTCGGCTTGTAGTGATACTATTTTCAAGTCCCGGGGAGCTAAAGTCCGGCTGTAGTGATAATGTTCGAGAGTAATCTCCCTTTACCAAAATGGCGAGCAAAAGCCAGCCATGCACTGTGCTTACTCTGAAGCGGAAAATTGATCTCTTGAAAGACATTTATCTAAGAAACCTATGCGGCCACTTTGAACGTGTTGTCGTTTGTTAAGCTCAGACTATGTCACATAGGCTACACTGGAAGTAGCTACTAAGATGCTGTTTCCACAATCAGTGTACATGTACATGCACATGTACATATAAGCTTTACTTACCATTTAAGTTACACACAGTCTGTGGAATACTAGCATTAAAAAGCATTGTTCTTTTTTAGCACAAAACTAATTCAGCTAAGTCATTATTTAAAATTGATTGATACAGATATTGTGTTTTATCTACTTAATCACTATTGTTTTCGACATAACAATTTTAATACATGTAGTTACATGTTGTATCTTTTAGCCTGTGTTTGAAGTTTCAATCCAAAGAATTGGATAGTGTTTGCGTTTAAAAGGAAGTACATTTACTTGTACATGTGTACATTTTTATTTTTTCATTTGTTACTGATTAAAGACATTTCATTCCTAAAAAATCTGACAATTTTTCATTTAACCCTTATTTCTAAGTGGCCTTTCTCTCTCTCTCTCTAAAACACACACACATGCACGCACCACACACACACACCGGCTGTTGAACTGCCAGGACGGGGGTAGGTTAACGCAGGACATTTGCAAGCCTGACAAAGACGACAGAAGAAACGTCACAAAACGAAATCAATAGTGGTTCCAAAATCACCTTGTTACTGCCTTGAGGCTAGTTTACCAAATGTGCCGCCGCGTGTAGCAATAAAAGCTTTGAAGATATCACTACAACTACAAGCGATTGGCCGGATGTAGTAATAAAACCTACAAAAATAGAACTATAACCGGACGTCTGGATGTAGTGATAAAACCTACAAAAATATCACTATAACCGGACGTCCGGATGTAGTGATAAAACCTACAAAAATATCACTATAACTGGACGTCCGGGTGTAATGATAGTCCGGATGTAGTGATAAAAAATGGTTCCAAGGGCTATCACTACATCCGGACTTCACTGTATCATATTGCATTTCATACGAGTTTAAGAAAAGTTTGAATAGACATCAGTGTTCATGTTTTGTTTTTGTTTTGTTTTTGTTTGTTTTTTTTTGGCTAAAAGGGATGACATCTTCCGTCTCCTAAGACCTTTTTGTCTGGTAGGTAGGCTAGGATACGATGAAGCACAAGAAGTAAGGAGTCTTTCCACTCCCACCCTCCCCCTTTCCAGGCAGTCACAACCCCCACCACCATCCATCCCACCAGTCTAACTTTCCTTTCTTCCATTTCCACAGAGAGAGAGAGAGAGAGAGAGAGAGAGAGAGAGAGAGAGAGAGAGAGAGAGAGAGAGAGAGAGAGAGAGAGAGAGAGAGAGAGAGAGAGAGAGAGTCTTGCGCAGACACTAACATCCGTTCTGCTTTTTGGAAGAGTAAGCCATTGTCTGCTGGTGGGAACGGATGACAAAATTTACACAACTGCATACACAGGGGGACTGGATGTAAAAAACACATGAGTTCTTATCCCATTACACTCGAAATAAAAGAATAAAATGAATTTATAAATAAAAGAAATAATTCTTTTGGTCACCACCAGGGCCCCTTTACAATAAAAAGAAAAGAAAAAAAAGACGCAAAACAAATACAGTCTTTCAGAGGACTAAGTTGAAGTATGTGACTCTCATCCACAGACTCAAATAGGCCTACTTTAGGCCTTATAATTATAAACTTCGGTGAGATGTTCTTGGGATCAACGTCTGTGCAGAGACTTGGAAAATTATTTGTATGCGATTTGGTAAAAAGTACACTAGGGCCCAATAACTATGTGAAAGAAGAAATCAGCGTGTGGGCCCCCAAGAGCCTTTGCTCTCCACCATAAAGAGGAGAAAGCTGATGTGGTTTGGTCACACCACAAGACACAACACCCTAGCAAAACCATCCTGCAAGGAACAGTCGAGGGCAAGAGAAGAAGAGGCCGCCAAAAGAAATCATGGGTTGACAACATCAAAGACTGGACCGCCCAACCCCTGCAACACCTCCTACTAGCCACACAGGATCGTGAAGCATGGAAAAAGATCTCTGTTGCGTCTTCTCTCATGTCCCCCCTACGTCCTTTGGGACATGGACTGAGTGAGTGAGAGTGACACTAGGGCCCTAGGGCGTATCGCATATCATTGCAGGGAATGCACTTCTAAACAACATTATTATCAACAATAAGAAAAGCATGAGTATAAGAAAAATAAATATTAATATGAAAATCGTTCGATCAGTGGTATACACCGTTGTTGATACCACTAGAAAGCACACCACCTAGCCCTACTTCTTTGTTCAATACCTCACAATTGATGTGCTATTGCCTAGTCTCATACAAGTAGCAGACATACGGTTGAATAAAATCAAACCGACAGAGTTGTCCATAATCATTTCATTGCACTGTATGTAGTTTATATTATGCCTAGGTTAGGCCTAAAGTGTAAAGCATCATCACAACAGATCTGTGTCGGATTATTTACTTTCATTTTCTTCCTAAGGGCGGAAGGGTGACCTACCATTTCCTGTCAGTAGACGCATGCGCATATCCTTCTTTAATATGGCTGACATGTGCTGGGATGGCAGATCATTTAGTGTAAATCTGTTCGCACACCAAGCCAGTTTCTGTAAGTTGTTTACAAATATATCGCCTTAAACTGTATGCAAGTTGTGTATGCATCCTGACAGAGTTGTTTGAGTAGTGTTTTAAAAGCCGTTGATTCAATTTGCTCATGCTTTTACATCGAATAGCACAAGACCATTACTGACTGCCGTGAGTGACAGAAAACACGCGGACCAAAGACTGTGACCGATTTTCTCTTGGATTGTTGGAATAAATGTAATAGACTCGGTTTTTCTTTCATTTCAGATTTCCAGTTTTTGTTTCACAAAGTCTGGATCCGAAGGACGTCGTAGCTTTGTTCGCAAGGAATCATACTTCTAGCTGACAGATTTTTCGCCAGTTGTCTAGGAACAGATTTCCTCGGGCGCTTGCCGAGTTGTACTTTTATGAACCTGTATTCTGTGAATACCCAAGTACATTGATAATTCAATCAGTTATTTTTGTTTATAAAGTTTGTTATATTTGGTTTTAACATGGCAACTGCAGTTGGTTCTTCACAAACCACTGCAGTGGAAAATTCTGTGAACATGGCAGACCAGCCACAAAAATCATACAGGCAGGCTGTTGGTGGCTCAGATTCTGTAGGCCTAGCGGCAGACTCTGATAGCAAAGCTGAGCCACAGAAGGATAAAAAACAGAAAGAACATCAAACAGCAAAAGCAAACAATACAAAAGTACCTGAAGCAGACATATCAAGAACAGCTGTGAAGGAAAAACAAGACAAAGCAGCTGATAAAAATGGTAATACTGACAAAGCAGTGAAAAAGTATGATCCCAAGACTTTTGTGGATGCACCCCCACCGAAGAAAAATCCATGGAAAACTTCATCAAGTTTTGACACTCCACCTTCGACACCAAACCAGGTGGCACAGCTGGCAACACACAGATCGTCATCAGTTGGTAAGTTATAGTTAGTTACTTAGTAATTCTTTTTGTCTGTTATTTTCCCTCATATTCTGTCTTTTGCTGTTTTACCCACAATGCATACATGTACGTTATTTTATATTTTTATTTTGTTTTATTCTTTTATATCGAGGATAATGGAATAAGCACTCATGTGCTTTTTTTCATCCAGTCCCCATGTGTATGCAGTTGTGTAAATATAGTCATCTGTTCCCACCGGCACATGATTGCTTACTCTTACGAAAAGCGAAACAGGATTTAACGTGTGAGCAAGATGTTCTGCGTGTGTTCGCACGCAGGGCCTTGGTTTACAGTCTCATCTGAAAGACTTTTGGGGAGAGTGGAGTCAGCACTGATGTGACTCCAGGGGGAAAATCCCCTCCAACAGAAATTGAACTCGGGTCGTCAAATTGCCAGCGCAATGTTCTGACCACTAGGCTTGAATAACTCGGACTGCAATAACAGTTAATGGCCACCACAAGTACTTAATTAGCCAAGAATGTTCAAGATTGCCCTTATACAGACATCTGTATCATCAGTGTATTTAAGGGCAATCTTGAACATTCTCAGTATAAAGATGAGTAGAGCTGTCCCTTCTGGCTCTCACCATGCTAGCAGTAGCACATACACCCCATTTCCACATCATATTTTTTCAGCCATTACCACAGTGAATGGACATTGTAAGTACTGTATATGCTTTCTTTGAAATCTCAGAATAATTCACCTGTTTTGTGGTTTTTGATTGATGAGTGAACTTTTTATTTTGGGAACATTCCAGAGAACATAGGAAGGACACTGACTGAAATGCTAGAGGTTTGTTCCTATCTCTTGGTGAATCACATCCAGACAGAGCACAGTCAACTTAGGAATTAAGGTTTTTTTTATATTATTATTACAACAAAATTATTGCAGAACACTGTTTCTTTTCTTCTTCTTTTTTGTACAAAAGTTCCAGAAGAAAACATAATCTTGTATCCAAAAAAAAATCCTTTCAACATTTTAGTAACATTACAGCCAAAAATGTGACAACACTTTAAATTCATGCACTTAACGAATTACTTTGACAGTGCCCGTGGCTGTGCTTCTATTCATTCAAGTTCTCCTTCCCTCCTTCCAGTAATTTTTTTATTTTTTATTTTATTTTTATACCACTTTATGTCACAGCAGATTTCTCTGCGTGAAATCCAGGCTGCTCTCCCCGGGGAGAGCGCGTCGCCACAAGTGCAGCGCCTACCCATGATTTTTTTATCCCCTCAGGGATGGTGTCTAAACACGACACCTGTGTGCATGCTGGGTGGTTTTTTTTTTTAATTTGTCATCCGCTCCTACCGGCACACGATGGCCTGCTCCTCCGAAAGGCAGAACGGGGTTTTAACATGTGCACAAGATGTTCTGTGTGCGTTCGCACACGGGACCTCGGTTTATAGTCTCATCCGAATGACTTTGACATTCAGTTTGATATTTTCGTCAAACTGGGAAGAAAGGGCGAGCTGTGTACAAACCCAGAAACTCGCGGTTTACATATTGGCAGGTGAACGTCTTAACCATACTGCCACCGTCCGTCCTTCAGTAATTTCTCCATCTATGATCTGCTTTCCTCCCCAGGTCCCCTGCTCTTTCTGCCTTTCCTCCTCTCCTCTTTGCCTTTCTTCCTCTCCTCCCTGCAGCTGCGATAACATTCTAATTGTAAAATTATTCAGTACCAGGCCACTTCAACCATTGGTAAAGACTGGAAGATTTCAGAAATTTAATCAAGGAACTCCCCATAACATTGTCAATGTGGAAATTTTAGGAACTCTCGAGAATAATGTAGACACAATGCAGTAAGTTGAACTGGAACTTCTTAGAATACCATAGAATGTTCTGGAAACTTCATCAGCTAAAATATGTATTTTATTCACAATATAATTAAAGGTAATGATATTTCTCAGCTTACATTGTAATGTTGCATTATCAGTGCATGCATTGTCATAAACCCTCTTTTTCCTGACTGTATGAATCAAACACACAAAAAAGATAGGGTAGCATCGCACATGCACAAAACAATACATCCAGGTATCATTTCACTTTTATTTTATTTTTTGTATGTTGTTAACATATTCATGAACACTTTTCAACAATTTTTTTTAAATACTTTGATAATACATTACTTCATGCAAAAAAAATCCCAACACGAAAAAAACGCCCCCAGATGGCGAGGTTCATCATTTTCTTCGTCACTCGAAAGTTCTGGAGTACTGACCGGCGAAACTTTGATGTTGTTGAAGTCAGTATCCAGGTCACTCTCAATAGCTCTCACCTCATGCAGCTCAGTAATGTCATATCCCTCAAAAACAGATTCATCATCACTGCCATCAAACCACAATTTGTAAAATTCCTCGTCACATTTAAAATTTGTTAGATCGTAAGATTGACTTAAAAAATTTGCAGCAAAGAAAACACTGTCTCTTGCCGCCATCAAATGGTGTCAAAAGGAAGTAGAATGTATGCTGAAAACAAGGCTAAAGCAGTTATGTGACTAGCATGTGACTCAAACAAAATGGATGCACCCATAACGAACACGTGGAATCCAAATGTTCCTGAACGTTAGCTGATTTCGCGCCATGCTTTTTTTTTCCTGAACATTCCTAAACATTTGCCGCAAAAGAGGGTTAAGACAAATGTGGCGCTCCACCACGAAATGAGTCGCTTAGCACATTACCCAATTTTGCGCTAGGAGCCTTTAAAGGCAGGTGGGGGTCAAGTTGTCAATTTTGTGATTTTGATTGATTATTAAACTAGATCTGTTTATTTATCTTATAATGAAATATCAAGGTATCATTTTTTATTCCTTTTGCTTTTAAATGTGTTTTGAAAATACCAAAGCACTCATTCTGACAACCTGTTACTAAAATAAACTTGCCCGTTTCTCATTTTGTCACATCCTGCAGTCTATCATTTCAATTTGTAATAATGTTGCACAGAATTGTCCGATTTTCAATCTGTTTTTTGTATTTGATAGCCACTTTATTGCACATTAATAACATGTCAATAACTAAAAATTGATCTCATGTGCACTCCGTCTCATTATGTGGTGGAGCGTCACAAATAGGTTGTGTATGGGAAGTGGGGGATTGGGAAGAAGAGATGATGTTCTTGTTTCTGTAATACTTTCCACATTTATTAACAAATTAGTGCTTAGTTATGCATACCTTGTCAGATACATGTACACAGCATAATACATTATGAATATCATGAAATGTGTCTGGGGAAGAACAGACTGGTTGGAGAATGGAAATATGTAGTGGTGATACGTGGTGGTTATATTGTATTACTATTAGATTTAGAATCATGATTTGTTTTTTTTCTATGGACATTGTGTTTTTTTACAAATCCTTTTTTTTGTTGTCCCTTTCAGGCTTTTGTTCTTCTTCGTCAAATGCTCAGAGACCAACTGTTGTTGTCTGTCATTACTCATGAGCAAAACTGTGTTGCACTGCAGTTAAAGTACTTGACAGCTAGGCTATACACTGTATACAGGTCAGGCCCAATGCATTCGACTTCAGCATGGAAGAGAATTTGTTATATTTTTATCTCTGGAAAAAAAAGGCAGGAGAAGGGACCCAGAAGGAAGAAAGTCAACAAAAAGGTGACAGGAAGAAAAGGAACAAGGCAGATACAAAAAGAGGGATAGAAAAGAGGGAATACCTAGCAAAGACACTCCAGAAAGTGGGGATACTATTTACATGGACAGGATCCGAGCAACCCCGAGGGGGAAGTCTTTTTCTAACCGTTATGTTGTTGTGATGTAAGTGGTGTGTGGATGATTTTTTTTTTTTAACTTTTTTATGGATGGCTTGATGTAAAAAAGCAATGTACGTGTATCGTTGTATCTGTATCCTATAGCCTAGGAGCTTGTGTGAATGTGTGTTTGCGCGTTGTGTGTGGTGTTTTATTGTTACTATTGACATCATCGCAATAGAATAGTGAGACAAAGGCAATGACTGAATCACGAGTGCCAGACATAGACCATGATACAAGTATTATTACTATATTACGTATATAATTAGTGATTCAGAAAAATCAGGTGTAAATGTAGAAGAATGGGTGAAGATAATGTAGTGGTTGATGTGATAACCGTAGTGATAGATTTTTGTATTATTTCTTTGCTATTTGTTGTTGTTGTTGTTACAGTATCAATCTATCACTTTTTCTTTCCTTTTTGAAATGAACGTTATGTTTCTTCTTGTCCAATTTTGTCATTATTTGATTGTTTCTTTCTCTTTTGTTTGTTGGCTTGTATACTATTGAAGTATTTCTATGCTTTTTTTTGGTATCAGGTCATACCTTGATGTATTCTGTTTCCTCTTGTTTGATTTTGTCATTATTTGAAGTTTCTTTTTGTGTGTTTGCTTTTTTTAAAGCAAGTTAATGGATAGCTTGATGAGCATTGCTTATTCAGTAAAGTACCATCAGGTGAGCCTTGCTTATTCAGTAAAATACCATCAGGTATTTAACTTATAAATTTTAGTCTAACTACTTTGACTTATGACCACCCCCCCCCACTCCCCCTTTCTTCACACACACACACACACACACACACACACACACACACACACACACACACACACACACACACACACACACACACACATTGTCGATTCAAAATAATCAAACAATGATATTATATAACTGCCATCCATTCTTTGCAAACAAATGTCCTGTCTAACCTCAGCAAAATCTGTCATTTGATTACCTCATCTCTTCTTAAGTTAAAACTGTTAAAGGCTTATCTGCAAAGTTATTTCTATTGGATTCCATCTTATAGCAAATATCAAGGGAAAAAATGACATCTTGGCAAAAAAAAAAAAAAAGGTACACAGGGATTTACAGGAATAACACTAGCAGTAACGTAACATTAACACTGCAGTTTACTAATACTAGTAATAGTATTAAAAATCCCCTTTTCACCGCCAGAATGCTACCATGTTGTGCAAAAGACACAAGCAGTGCCAGTTTATAATTAGTAGGCCCTATAAAGCACCCCCTCCTAAAAAAAACAAAAACAAAAAACCCAACAAACAAAAAAACCCCAACCAACAAACAAAAACAAATGGATGCTTTGATACAGTTGGAAAAGCATACGAAATTTTTAATGTTTTGTTAAAATGATATTAAATAAATAATGCTTATTCAGTTACTGTACAAAACAGATTGTTTGTAAATTCTGTGTGTGGTGCATGGAAATGAAAGAGAACTGTTTGAAAGCAAAATATGTTTGAAATGTCCTTTGCTTTCGTGGTAATACTCATTAATAGTATATAACACTTGATCATTTTAACCTGCCTTTTACTTGTCAAAAGATTATGAACCTACTCGGTCTGAATTTATTTTGCCATCGGCAGTATTTAGTACTATTTACTATTTTAGTGAACCTTTGCTCTAGTGATGACTGATGTATGATTTGTTCAAATTATTGCAGCATGATTGCTACACAGTCCAGTTGGTTCTTTTTTTTATGATGACTGTGAAATTTATATGTGATGCTGCACTTAACAAGGTTATCAATTTTTATGGTCATTTTTTTTAATGTATAAATTTCTTATTTCTTGTTAGCAAAATGGTTTACTGAAATTTTTATATAGTGGGTTTTCACATTTACTGTTCGTGGATTTAGCAGTTACTGAATAACAGTGAATTATTACAATTAGTTAGGTTTTCTTTAAGAGTACTTTCCCCACTGTCTGATGTATTCTAGTGATGCAA
>CM060321.1:49134821-49239821 GCA_030674155.1 Stramonita haemastoma | reverse complement strand
TTTTTTATGATGGTGTCTCAACGTGCACGCATTCAGCGCTACACAGACATATAGAGACACAACACACACACCTGTTGAATGTGCTGTGGTGGTTGGAGGTCGTGGCATGTCAGCTCTACCATATTGTGTGCTCTGATAGTGAAGTTGTTTCGTGTACGACTTTCCTTCCAGCTGCAAAATGACCAGTCGGGATGTAAAAGGCCTCGCGAGCGAAACAGGTAAAAGTTGTTTTTGCACTCCTTGTTTACAAGCGACTCGCACGCGCAGAGAATATGTCCCACAAGCCGTGCGTGTGTGAGAGAGTGCCCCGAAGTTTTGAGAGCATCGTGTTAGGCTAGGCCTAACACGCGTTCGCGCATGGGGCTCGAAAAAAGTTTTTGCAAGCTGGCAGTCGTGTTTTAGACACGTGTCGAGCGTGCACGAGAGCAGAAATGGCAGTCCAGAACAGAAAAGCCATGGCGATGTTTTGCGGTGGAGGGGATGAGTTGCCTGGTCGAAAAGGGAAACAATATGGTTTTTTTTTCGGGGGCAGGCCCCTTTGCTTGCGGACTGTCATCTTACAGATGGATCATGGCTAAGACAGACAGCCCTGAATCGTCAAACCGTGACGGCACTGAGTCTCTTTCTTGCATCTAATGACTCTCTATATCTAGGCTAATCTTGACTATGACTGTGAGTTGTGTGTTGTTGATAACAAACATGTTATCAGAATTGTGTGGATACTTGGGTTTGGGATCTATCATGCTAAGCAGTTTTAACTGCTTGCTGTTAGTGTTAGTATAGTTATTGCATCTTAGCAATAAATCACAACACTGAGTGGTTTGCTTTGATTATCTATCCTTTAAATAATCAGTCTGGTTTTTTAAATAACAAGCCTCTTCATGGTGTTTACAAAATTATCAGTCACAAGTTTGTGTACAAGGGTTATCTTTAAGAAAAAAACCCAACTTCATAACAATGGGCACATTTTACATATATATTCAAGAGCACACATGCATGTGCGCGTGCATACACACACAGACACACACACATACACACACACAACCACAACAACAACACACACACACACACACACACACACACACACACACACACACACACACACACACACACACACACACACGGCATGTGTTAACATGCATGCACAAAGCACACGTGAATGGCATGCATAATTATATTTGCATGCGCATACAAACACACATGTATATGATAGAGTAATTTATGCTGGAATCGAGGTCTTACTAAGACAATAGCTCTTCTCTTTACTAAAAAGATAGTAAAGACTTTAGTCCCCCAGAAGAGAAACTTTTTCCATGAATGCACTTCTGTAAGTGTAATGCTGCATATTTTGTCGTCCTGACATAATTTTAGCATATATTATGTTAACTTCAAGCGATTGTTGAGTTGTTGGGCATTCCACAGCTCACCCAGAATATGCACTCATGTCTCGTGCATCAGACCAAGGAATCATTGGGAGATCGTATCATATTTTTTATAGGTACACACAAGATGTTGTATCTCTTTGTTTTCAAGTACCTTACCAGTCCAACTTCTGAAGAATTGTTTCCTATTTTTATGGAGGGTCCAGGTTGTTAATTAAGATAAGAGTTTGTCATGGATGAAAAGTGACAGCATAATATAGTATACAGTACAACATAGCATTTCATTGTAGGTCTTTGCACTTTGTTTTACTTACATCAACTGCTCATAACTGACACAGCGTCTGGCCTGGGTCAGTGATGGTTTTCAGATTTCTACTGTGCCTGTTTTAAACAATTTTAAACAAACATATAAAAGTGCTGTGTTGAGAAAGTTTGTGTGTGTGTGTGGTGTGTGTGTGTGTGTGTGTGTGTGTGTGTGTGTGTGTGTGTGTGTGTGTATTTGGGTGGTACAGAGAAAGTGATAACCAAAAATAAAAACAAGAGTTTTTCTCCACTCCTGGAACGATGTCAATATCGAGTTATGCCAAAACTTCAGTTCATGACAACAATGTGTATGTATGTGGAAGGGGGGGGGGGGGGGGGGGGGTCTGCATAATTGTGTGTGAGAGAGACAGACAGACACTTAGGCAGACAGATTGAGAGGGAGAGACAGAGAGGGTGGAGGGGAGAGACTTAAAAGAGGGGAGGGGGGGGGAGAAACTCAGAAAGAAAGATTGTGTTCAGAGACTTAGTAATGGCACTATTAGTGTTAATACATGAATATGCACATGACGTTTGTGTGTGCACATGCTTGACAACAAAATTCTACAATTCATGTAATTCTGTAGGGGGAAAAAACAACCAATGAAACAACCCCAAAAACAAAGAACAACAACAAACTTTCAAGCAAGCAGAAAAACAAAACAAAAAACAAACCCAGTGCTGGTTCAGTAGTTGCATCATAATCTATCAGCTTGATTCATTTTTAGTGTGCTAAACATACAAAACAAAAAAAAAGTAATAGTTTTTCCGTGTGTGCCGATAAGATTACCTTCAACTTTTACTGGACAGGTGTAGTACATAATCATAGCTATGTCGTATTGATTCTATCAATATTGATTGAAAGCTAGTTAGTTGTTTGTTGTTGGGTTTTCCCCGTATTACATGGTTTCTGTCATTGTGTAAGTGATTGTCAGTTAGTGAGAAACTCGGATCTACTCACCCATGCATGCACACAAAAATTATACATTATGTATGATTCAACCTATCTACCGTTGGCCGCCGCTCTTTCTCTATTTCTGGTCCTTCGATCTGGAATGACCTCCCTCTCTCCCTTCGGCAAAAGCCTTCTTATGACACTTTCAAATCCAACCTTAAAACACATTTATTTCAAACCAAAGATTTTCGCCCTCTGTTTCCATCTCTTATCTGTCCCTGCCTTCATAATCTGAAATCCTGTTCACCCTTCCAAAGTGTATAACCTTTATAAGTGTGGGCGTGTGTGTTTGTGTGCGTGTGTGTGTGCTACAATCGAATTTGTTAAAAATATTTATTTGTTTTTGATTGCTTGTGTCTTGTAATATTATAGGTTGAATGCAAGCGCTTTGATTTGTTTTTTGCAAGATATAGCACTATAGATAAATTTGGTGTCTTATTATTATCATATATGCAAGCACGCACACATGCACATACATGCAAACACATGAAACCCACACCACCCCACACACATCACACAACAACAAAACATTGTCTGCCCACCACACCACGCATACACACAAGCACCACACATGCTGCACACACATACACACAGTCCAAAGTCACACATTTATCACTACACACACATGCCACACACACAACACCACACACAACACACACACACACACAACACACACACACACACACACACACACACCCAACACAACACAACACAACACAACACAACACATATACATATATACACCACAACACACACACACACACACACACACACAACACAACACACAAAACACACACACACACACACACACCACAACACCACACACACACACACACACACACACACACACACACACACACACACACACACACACACACACACACACACACTCCCCATTCAACACATACACTCAAACCTGCCAACATGTATTGTATACATTTATGACAATGTACACATCAGGAGCAAGTTTGCATGCACACACATACACAAGGTTACAACTTACATACAGTGCGTCAATTCTCTCTGCCCTTGTGTGTGTGTGTGTGTGAGTGTGTGGTGTGTTGTGGTGGTGTTGTGTGTGGTGTGACTGGTGGTGAGTGAGTGAGTGAGTGTGGTATGAGTGTAGAGAGAGAGAGAGAGAGAGAGAGAGAGAGAGAGAGAGAGAGAGAGAGAAGAGAGGAATGTGTTTAGTATTCACTGATGTGTGTGTGTGTGTGTGTTTATGTTTGTGTGTGTGTGTGTTTTTGGTTTCTCATCTCTGATTCTGTTTAAAAAAAACAACCAACTAAAAACACACACACCATTTTTGTTTTTGTACTTTGCATGGTTTTTGTTGTTTTTTGGGTTTTTTTTTTTTAAATGTGTTAATGATGTATTTTGCAGATTTTAAATCCAACGAAATGGCATCGCCAGCACAGCCCAAGAACAAAGTTGAAGAAAAGAAGGTAAGGAATCATATCTGTGAGTTTGCTCACATGTGTGTTTGTGTGTGTGTGTGTGTGTCACTCGTGTGTGATGCATGTGTGTGTGTGCGTGCGCTGCGTGCGTGTGTGTGCGTGTCGTGGTGTGTGTCTGTGTGCTTCTATGTGTGTATGCAGACCTTTTTGAATTTTTGTTTTGTTTTGCTTTGGTCTCAGTTGAAGTGGCATTTTCATTCAATTTACTCTTTACAATTTTACTTAGTTACATGTCTATTAGCTGTATAAATTATATTGTATTTTTTCTTTTTTCTGCTTGAACCTCTTTCTTGCCTCCATCTTCTTCATCATTGTCATCCCCACTTCATCATCATCATCACCACAATCATCATCATCATTATCATTGTTGTCATTGCTTTCAGCTTTTTTTTCTGTTCTCCTTTGATCATGCTATACTGGCAGTGGTAGAGATTGAGTATCCAGCTTTAAAAGATATGAATTGGGAGAGACGTGTATGTATGTATGTGAGTGCATGTGAGTGAGTGCGTATGTATTTTTTTAATGTTGTGTTGTCTTAACTTCCAAGGAAATGTGTTAGTCATGTCTGGGAATGTTTGCTTCAGATGTCATATCTCCACTTCATGACATTTGCCCTAGAACTGTCATCTTAATCTTGCGGATAGATCAGATGATATACTAGTACATGTATCCGTTCTTCAGTCATATCCACAGCTTGCAAGGGTTATGATACTTAGTTATACTATATAATACTTCAGGAAGGAAGGGTTTGTAATTGTAGTATGTCTGTAATCAGGTAATGTGAGTCCAATTTTAATGACTGATAAAGTACACTTTGGGAAGAGGAGTGTGTGTGCATGTGCTTGTATGTCAGTTTGCATGCGTACATGTCCATATGCTTGTGTGTCTTGAAATAATGAGGATTGAGTCTTTACTAATCTATAGCCCATCATAGACAGGTCCATCAAATATTACAGATTTTTAAAGATTTGGTTTTCAAGATTACATTAAAAAGGGAATGGGGTGGCTGAGAGAGAGCACTAGCTTTCCCCAAGCTAGGGTTAAGCATTATTGAACGTGGTTACCAGGTGGATGGGTGACTGGTTGCACACCTTGGCTTCAGTACAGTCCCCCAGTTCACCCAGCTGTAAACGGGTACCTGCCCTCTTTAGGGTCAGGGAAGGTAAAGCAGCAGGGGAGAAGAGATGGGCGCTGCCATCAGTATGGTGGCCTCAAGAGAAGCTGAGGTCTCTGACGCCTTGCTCCCCTACAATAATAGGTTATGGGACACCTTTTAATAGTTTTATGTATTAAGATTTACAAGAGTGTGCTAATTTAGAAAATTGAAAATATTTTTGAAAAACCTTTGAACTTGCATTTGAAATAGAGCAGCGATAGATATGGCCTTAGTGGAGGTCAGTCACTCAGTGTGTGTGACTGACAGTTTATCCTAATGCATGGATGAGGCGAGTATTATTTCTTAAAAATGGGAAATGCTAGCATTTTGTTTGGATGTGACAACTAAATGATTAGCTAATAAGTTACATACGCATGCATGGGGCACCATCGCACACACACACACCACGCACGCACCACCACGCACGCACGCACGCAGCACGCACACACAACACACACACACACACACACACACACACACCCCACACAAGTTTCTGATACTTGCCCTTTTGCACCTCCTAGCCTGTCACCCTCCCACTTCCCCAAAGTTAACATTTCATGTAATATTAACAGTTGGTAAAATTGTGTGGGGTAGTGCTATATTTGGGCACACTGAAGATGGCTAGACATAACACCATATGTGTACCAGTTGGTTCTTTTTGTGTGACCAGCTGTTCTATTTATTTATTTAAATAATTTATTTATTTATTCTTTTATATCGAGGATAATGGGATAAGCACTCGTGTGCTTTTTTATGTCCAGTCCCCGTGTGTATGCAGTTTTGTAAATCATGTCATCTGTTCCCACTGGCACATGATGGCCTACTCTTAATGAAAAGCGGAACAAGGTTTAACGTGTGCACAAGACTCTTCAAGCAGTGATGAGAGGAGGTAACTTATTCCTGTGGAAGAAGGGAAAATGAAGATGTTTTGTTGTTGTTTGATTTTTCAGAAGGTGTCGCTGGATGAGAATTGGCCGGCCTTGTCGGAAGTGGCGGATGTAAGTAACAAGTTTTCCTTCTGCATAGAATTCAGTTAGCCATGTGGTTAGAGAAAGAGCAGCTCTGTTTGCATGGACATAATCTCTGTATATGATTACTTTCCTTTTTTTCTTTGGTCTGTGTGTTTGTGACTGTTGGCACATACATGTGTGTTGTAAATGTGTCGCGGGTTCAGTCGAGATCGTAAGGCTAAAAATAAGTATATGGGTGCCTCACCATGATATTGATTATTGTATGTAAAGCATGTTTGATGATATAAAAACAAAAGTTTAACATATAATTCTTTCATCACGATTTTTGTTTTTCCACTTGTGCGTGTGCATTTCATTTGTGTGTGTGTTTGTGTAGAGCTCTGAGTTTTAATTTTTGTGTCTTTAGCTGCTGTTTTGAAAATCAAAATGAGTTCACACACATTCAATTTAGGGATACACTGTGTCTTGTTTAAACCTGATCTGTTCAGAAAGAAACAAGCATGTGTTCATCATCCAATTCCCCTACAGTGATCAGGTCTTATTGGCTTGTGAACATAATCTGTTGTAAACAGAGATAGAAACTCTGAAGCCCTTTTAGCCATACAGATCTATACAGGGAGGCTTGCTAACTGGGGTTTGCATGACACAGAGCAATCTCTCTGTTTCCCTATGTTTGTTCATGGATACTTTTTGTGCAGTGCTTATCTCTCTATTACTCTCTTTCTTTTCAGAAGATAGATAAGGCATACCCACAGATGGATTATATTTATAACCATGTTTTTGTGGAACGTGTTATTGAGACGATATGAACCACTTTTTGCGTTTTCCTGTCTTTACTTTTCTTTCTGTTGATGCTTAGCCGGTGTCTTTCTCTGAAAGCATTTCAATGGTGATGTTTTGTTTTATTTGTTTTCTTTTTTTTTTTCTAGATATGATACTCTTTCACCCTCCCTATCTCTGTTAAGATTCTCCTGTAATCAAACCTTAAGGGTTTTTTTAATTGGTAAACTAACCAGAAATATGTTTGGGTGAAAATTTCTTTTAGTTAGATGAAAATTAAAACTAAAGTCAAAATTTATATCTCATCTGTCTGTCTGGATTATTTAATTTGAAACCATGATTGATGTGTTCCACAAAAATTTTATCCAACAGTATTTCAAAGTTTTAATTCTCAATGATTTTTCTGCATAGTTATTGTTGTCAGATTACCAAAATATACACCAGTCAATGGACATTGGGAAAAAAATCAGATTTGATGAATTTGCAGATTAAAAGTAATCATTAAAAAATAGTAATAATAAAAGATAAGAAAATGGAGATTAATTTTTTCCAGCTGTATTCCAATTTTGAACTATTTCAGTCACTTTCACAACAAAAAAATGTTTCTTTCACAACAAAAAATGTTTAAACATTTTTTATTATTATTGTTGTTGTTATCACTGCTATTATTATCATTATTATTGTTATTATTACTATTACCATTATTACTGTTATTATCTCGGTACATGATTTTGGTAGTCTTCAAAGCCAAGCTAACCGTAACAGGATTTCATTCCTTTAGAGTTTTGAAAAGTTTTTCCTGTAGTTAAATACCATTTTGTTTAGCGTTTTTGAGCTAATTGTTGTTGTTCGTACCTGATTGCAGGGAGGAAATGAGAGCCAGGTAAAAAAACAAAAAGAAAAGAAAAAAGCGGCAGGGGAGGATGGTTTGAAGTTTGTTGACTGTTTATCGAGGTTTGGGCGTGTTAACTTGCCGTGTTGGTGTGCCATTATGGGTTGAGAACACTGTCTTGTGCCAGTTAACACAATGGGCTTGGGTGCTACACACAGTTTTTCCCACTTTCACCCACCCTTGTACCATCAAACTTATCATAAACAGGTCTTCTATTAAACAAAATCACTTGTATTCAGATTATTTGCTCTAATATGTAGACTGCTAGATGACATTTTAGCATTTCTGTGTGTATTTTGAATGCTGACTGTATACATGTTTTCAAACATATTGTTCTCCTTTCTCTTTTGAGGGACATAAATGTTTGCAACCAAAAGTTACAGTTAAGGCTGTAGGGGCTATAGCAGGTAAACAGAAAATTAAACAAAACTTGCCTTTTAGTTTAGTATTGTGTGATGAAAAATCAGAATAGCCAAGGCAGAAATGATTTCAAATATTTTTGGACACAAAGGGGAGGAGATTATAAGGGGTCAGATTGGTTTGGGGGGGGAGGAGGGAGGGGTCACTGAAGTAGGAAACAGATGAAATACAAAAACCAAACTAACCCAGTCCAATCCTGCTCCAGTTCAAATAATAAGTGAAACTTGACGTTTGGATGTTTGTTAAGATCCTGTAAATCAGTAGTAACCAACATCAGAAAATGAGAAATATCAGAGAGTTTTGAGGGATGGGTGGAAAAATATCTGGATTCCTAACATCAAAACCCAAATCTGCCCCACCTCCATGTACTGAACTGAAGTGTGTCCTAAACTATATCATGCATTCATGCTGTCATATGCTTCCACTTACGATGGGTCTCCTTACGTCACTCGGGATTCTCCATGCTATAAATCTCCCGTTCCCTGCTGCTTTTACTGTCTGAAGTTTTCATTGTGATCTCCATGCCTGAATGTGAAAGATGAGCGTAGACTGTTTAGATCAGGAGTGTTTTTGAATTTCAAGTTGTGTGTACTGTTATGTCAGTGGATGTTATAGTGCAAGTTTTAAAGGGTTTATTTTGGAGGAAGGATTCATTTTTAAATTTCATTCCTGGTTCCATTTTCAGTTTAGGACTTTATCGGGAATAAAGGGAACAGTTGCTGAATGATTTAAAAAAGAACAGAGCTATTGTCATTTAGGGGAAAGTCATAGTTTAATGTCCATCTTTGAAGACAAAAAACCTAATCAAAGAGTAAAGTAATGTGTTTACTGTTATTTGGTTACTTTGTTAGCTTTCGTTTTATAGGACAAAACTTCTGATTTTTCTGGGTATGATTGCAGTCAACATGTTGTAAGGTTGATTTTAAAACTTACAAAGAAGCTTGATAGTGAATGCTTAACCATTTCTTTTTCTCTGTTCTGTTTTCCGTTTGAAAAATTCTGTTTGTTTTGAGTTTGAGTCTGGATTGATTGTTAGTTCATGAAACCATTGAATAAGTGTTGCACGAAATTGCTTTTGGGTTGATTAACTCTCTCTCCCCCCTCCCCTCCACCTCCACAAGAGGTGCTAAATAATAGAATAATTAGTGGGTTTATCTGTTTTATCTATTTTCACTTTGAAAAAAAAGTTTCTGTTTCTTTAGAGTGTGGGCTTTGATTCTGTAATCAGTAATGGTTTTTGTGCACCATGTTCAGATGTGTGTATTCTTGTTGAACTCTAGAAATGCCAAATACATGAATTTTATTTTTATGTTGTTCCTCAGTCAGAGCTCCTAGGTTCAGCAATTGTGAGGTTTCATGTATGCAACCATTAACGCACCATTAGGTAACCTCATTCCAACTTAGGGGATGATGTCTATCTAAAATAGGATGACATCAGTGTACAGTTACATGTTTTTTTTGTTTGTTTTTTCAATTTTACCATTTGTTACCTACCAGCATACAATGGCCTACTCTTCTGAAAGGCAGAAAAGGTTTTTAACTTGTGCACATGGGACCTCGATTTATAGTATTGTCTAAAGGATTTTTTGAGGGAGTGGAGTTGGTACTGATGTTAACTCCCGGGGAAAGGTCTTCACGAATGAGCGTCTCGGTTGTGGCTCAAACCCAGACCATGAGATCTCAAGCTCAGCATTCTAACCACTAGACCAGGCACTGACTGTCCTGCCCCCTCATGTAATATTTTACTTACATGTTTACATCCCATACAGTGTAGGAGTTTCTACCATTGGCCCAAGTATACTGTTACTTGTGTTTATACTCTTAGAGATAGTGGATGTAGTTGCCTTGTGCTGTTTGTATTATGTATACTATTACCTATGATAATAGGAGCAATAGACAGATAATGTAGACAACTATGTGTGTGCATAACTGCATAATATGTATACACACATGCACCTTGCAAGTACACCCAATTTCTCCTATAAAAAAAACAAACAAACAACTTTTTTCTTCACTGTTCTTGTTTCTTCCCCCCCCCCCCTCTCTCTCTCTCTCCTCTCTCTCTCTCTCTCTCTCTCTCTCTCTCTCTCTCTCTCTCTCTCTCTCTCTCTCTCTTCGTCTCTCTCTGTCTGTCTGTCTGTCTTCTGTCTTCTCTTCTTCTGTCTCTCTCTCTCTCTCTCTCTCTCTCTCTCTCTCTCTCTCTCTCTTAGAGTTGTGGAAAGTTCCTTTTACATGCTTGAAAAGAATTTTCTGCAGTGGTTATGGCCAAGTGTATGTAATCTGTGAATCTGATGAGCTGCTGAGGGTCAAACAAGCTTTTATGGGGGACCTGACATGAAGCCAAATGCCCGACACTGTTTTTTAATGATTATATTTTTTAGGAACAAACTTGCTTACCCCAGCATAAATGATTGCTTGGTTTCACTGCCCTAATTTAGCTGAGATAAATTTGATGTAGGAGGTGGGGAGGATGAATCTTCAAATCAAATTCAGATCAGATCTGCACATTTTCATTGTTGTGTTAGCCTTGAAGCCATCCACACAATGGGTGTATATTATGACAAGACTTTATAGTTCCTTTGTAGTCCTGTCAAGACTTGGCGTAGGTGATTTTGTGATGCTTTTTTCTCTAATAGAATTGTGTGTAAACCATTGATTCATAATGAAAGAACAGGCCTATTCGAAATGGTTGGGTAGAACCTGATGAAGGGATAGCATTAACAGGGCACATTTTTCACACCATACATTATTTCATGAATAAATATGGTTAAGTAATACTTGTATAGATACCTCGTATCTTAAAATTCAACTTGGCACACACATGCACACTTCCATGCAAGCATCCACTTTACATGTGCGTCACAATACACATTCTTTACACATGAAACCACCAGATGATAGGACAGATCTGCTTGATAGGTTAACTGCCTGCATACAGATTGCATTAGGTACAGGTGAGTCATTGAAACATCTTAGCCAGGGCCTAGTTTTCACTACTTCTGTCTAGCTGTCTTGTTTTAGTCAGAATAGAGAGAATGCATTTTTCTATAAGGACCTCCCCCTCTCTCCCTAATCAGTAAAACGTGATGTCCTCGACTTGTGTGATGGTAGTTGTGTCTTTTCTTTATGCAGATGTATTTTCTAATATACTCCTGCCTTTGTCCCACAATATATTCAGAAAAGAAATAATGCTTTGGGTTTGTTTTTGTTTGTTTTTCTCTTCCAGATCCTTGCTTTTCCTGATTTTCATTTTTCTTTGTTGAAATCCTGGATAGGTTAACTTGTTCATATTGTTTGCTAACTTAGTTAATCATCTCCAGGCATTGTTTCTTTGTCATCAGTGATATTTTTATTATTTATCTCAAGGTATTTATTATTTTTAAATATAGATCTCCCTTCTCTTTTAAGAGGCATTGATTCTTTATCTTTAATCATGTAACCATTATTTTGGTATATCTCCAGATATTTATCTTGATCATTCACTCTTTATCTTTTTAGCTATAAACTTGTTGAGTAAAGCAGCCGACAGACTACCCTTCCAAACTACAAATCAGGGATGGTCAGGATGAAGCAGATCCTGACTGTCCTGCAAGTCATAGTAAACAAATGCCTCAAGCAGCTTGTGGCATCAGGTTCAATCCAAACATTTCAAATAGGTTAGTTAAAGTCTGTCTGTCCCGAGCCTAAGGCTCAACAGGCCAGTGCTTATCTCGGTTTCTGTGGCGTTAAGCGACTGAGAGTCATAGACTCCCCTCTGAATAGGACGCCAGTCTATCGCAGGGTTGGTGCCCCTTTTACACCTGGGTGGGGTGAGAAAATGGCCGTAAAGTGCCTTTTCCAAGGGCACAACGCCATAGCCGAAAGCTGGGATTAAACCTGCAACCTTTAGATTACGAGTCCAATGCCCTAACCACTAGACTACAGTGGCGGCTTTTCAAATAGGTCCTGTTCTAAAACTGATCACTTGCATCCTCCTGCCAATCAATGCTCAGTTTGATCCTTCAGGTCACATTGTGCTTGTGAGTGTGTGTGTGTGTGGGTATGTATGTGTGTGGTGTGTGTACCTTGCGAATGTGATGGAAGCTTGGGGTATGCGTGACGTCACCTTGTACACCATTCTAAAATTTTCTTGTAACGTTCTGCTGCAGCACTTTGGTTTACATTGACAGGTCTAAACGAATTTGTTTGAGTTGTCCGTCTGTACTACAAAGTTCAGAAGAATAGTCTGTTGGCTGCTTATTGATTAAACACTATTTTGTTCTAGTCCTCTTCTTTGTTGTAATTTTCAGGCTATAAGGCTCATCTATTGATTAATTGGTCATAAGTCAATGGTGTTGATTTATTGGTCATAGGTTATTTCAAGGAAAGGTGTTGATTTATTGGTCATAGGTTAATCTAAGGAAGGAAGTCATTTGTAAAGCATTGATTTATTAATTTGATTTTTTTTATCGTTGTAATCATTATCATCATTATCATAAGTATATTATTAGTTAATTATCATCGTTTTTTAAATCTGCAGACATTGCTAATGAGGATTGATTTAAGGAAGGCATAAACACAGTGACAGATATATTCCTTTTTTGTGCCAACATATAACCATGTGTGCATGTTAATGTAATCGTGTGCATTTACTTGCATTATATTTAAGCATGCCTGTAGTTGTATACACACACACACACACACACACACACACACACACACACACACACACACACACACACACACACACACACACACACACACATTCTGATTCTTTAGCATTTGTTTAAATGCATGTTTTAAGATTATTACCATTAAATTAATGCTAGCATGGGGTCTGCAGTATTATTATTGCATCTTGTATAATTGATTATAATTATTCTATAAAAAAAAAAGGCCAACATTTCATAAGCTCATGGCAATGAATGACATTTATTACTCTTGGAATAATTAAAAAGATACCACTATTTGGTCATACTGGAGAGAGAGAGAGAGAGAGAGAGAGAGAGAGAGAGAGAGAGAGAGAGAGAGAGAGAGAGAGAGAGTGTGGTGTGTGTGTGTGTTTTTATCAGAGAGAGGGAAGTGAAAGGATCTTTTCAAATGTGTGAGAACAGGTGTGTATACTATAGACATGCACTGAATAGACAAGTAAAAATGGGGACACAAAACCTTTGTTGTTGTTGTAGTAGTGCTGTCAAATTTTCTTCAAACCTGAATGAAAGATTTCACACCCAGCCTGGCACATAATGCAGCCAGCATCTGACGCTGTTGCTGTAGTTGGTGTCCACACAGAAAAAAACCCAAAAAAACTCCCTCAGATTACAGAGCAATCTCATTGAGAGTTGGTGAGTGAGTTGACCCAGTAGCTATCCTTGCCCTTACCCCCGTGTGGTCCACACAGAAAAAACAAAGAAACTCAGATTCCAGAGCAGTCTCATTGAAGAGTTGGTGAGTGAGTTGACCTGAAAGCTATCCTTGCCCTTACCCCCATGTGTGTAGTTGGTAGATGCGGTCCACACACACAAAAAATAAAACCCTCAAGATTCCAGAGCAATCAAGAGTTGGTGAGGTAGTTGACCCAGTAGCTATCCTTGCCCTTACCCCCGTGTGCGCAGTTGGTAGATGCGGTCCACACAGAAAAACAAAAAAACCCGTCAGATTCCAGAGCAATCAAGAGTTGATGAGGTAGTTGACCCATTAGCTGATCCTTTCCCTCCCCCATGTGCAGACCCAGAACACCAACAAGAAGACAGGCATCAAGTCGGTGCAGATGACAGGGAAAAACGCCTCGCACCACGAGGCGCCTGCCAGCCCGGAGGTGGGAGCAGGGGGCAAGAGTCAGCCGACCAGCGGCCAATCCAGCGTGACAGGGGCTTCACACAGCGACTCTGGCGGCGACGATTCTGCCAAGGAAAACAAGGAGAACAACAGTGAGGAGAATCGTCAGACGCCCAAAGCCAAAAAAGGTAAGTTTGGTTGTGGTTTATTTTGGGGGGGGGGGGGGGGGGGGCCTTAAAACATGCTGTGCATGAGACAAGATTGTATGAAGTTGCCTCTTTTAAGCTATTGCTATGTAAGAAGTTGGAAGAGATGTGGAAGGTTGTTTTGTGATTGGATTATACATGCTTGTTCTAAAGAATTGGTTTGCAACATATCTCTCTCTCTCTCTCTCTCTCTCTCTCTCTCTCTCTCTCTCTCTCTCTCTCTCTCTCTCTCTCTCTCTCTGTTTGCTGTCTCCCTCCGTCCCTCCCTCCCTCTCTCTCTCATAAAAAATTTTCCTGAAGCATCTAGAGTGATAGTTAGTGTTAGCAGTTATTTTAAAATATAGAACTGAAACTCCTTTTGGAATCTTTTGCAATTGTCTGAAGTAAAAGGAACTCGCGTGCATGCACATCCACACAGGCAGGCAGGCAGTTGCATACATGTGTGTGCATATGCACGTGCACACACCTGTATGCTTAAACACTCACTCACTCACTCTGGAGTCTTTAAATCTGTTTGATTGGTAATCTGGGATGGAAAATTTTGATAAAGAAAGAATCAGAAGACAGAGAATACAGTGAATTGACTTCTATTTGCAGACATCTCTGTAGAAATTTTGAAAATTCTTGTCTGTATGATCTATAAACCTTTTTTGGTAAGGTAAAAATTCCAGACTTGTGTACGTTTTCAAGGTTTTTTTAATGTATTTCTTATCTGGTCTACATGTTTAATGTTGCGTTTTACAGTGTTTAAAGTTATTTTTTTTACAGTTATGTAAACTATTAAGAAAATTTTGACAAGAAGCTCTCTTCTTACATGAAAATGAAGTGATCCCAAGTGATGTGAAAATGTTGCCTGATCTCTGTGAGGGCAAAATTATTGACTGATTTAATGAGTCTGATGGGATCCTTCAGAAAATGTAAGGGGGGGGGGGTAGTGCATGTGCAAATTTGTTGTTTTTTTCTGATCAGTCAAGTTACATTAGAGAGAGTCAGGCAGGGTGTAATTTGTGGATTCAAAGCTGCTTTTTGTCCCGTAGAATTTTGTAAGCCATATCCCATGCATGCTCCTTAATCTTAAATACATGTGTGTGTGTGTGTGCGTGTGTGCGAGTTTTGTTCACCAGTGAATGTGTGTTCAGTTTTTTCTTCTTCTGTACATTGGATTGGGGGGGGGGGGGGGGGGTAACTGTCTTTTTCATGTAGGTAATGCATTCTTTTCTTGTCCCATGTAAGAGAAGAAAGGTGGTGAAATATCACGTAAATATTTGGTGTTCCCCAAACAACGATAACAACAAAAAGAAATAAAAAGTGGGAGGGAGGGTGCAGGTGTTTAAAAATTCAATATGCGATGGGGAAAAAAACATGAATGGATAGAAAAAATTGTCACCAATCAAGTGTCACATTTGCTCTGATATTTCAGTAATTTTGTTCAGCATTTTGAAAAGTGCCTATCAAACAGGATAACTTGCACTTTTGTGACTGTTCCAAGTGCTGGTTGGGGTTTCCTTTTCCCCTGATTTCTTCTCTTTCTTTTCTGTTTTAGACAATAATGCCCTTGTTTTTTGGTTTTTTTATGAATGAAATCCTATGCCTGATATAATTATTATAAGTGCCAAGACTCATCACAGTTATCACTTTCAGAGGGTGTTATTAAACATTATGAAAAAAAAAAGAGATTACAAGGATGTATAATTGCACACATATTACATGACATCATAACCATGTAAATCAGGTATGCCACAATATGTCTCCTTTCTGATATGTAGAGGTAACGTAGGTTTGCTGGGGGCAATGTCCCCTTATTTTCCTTCGAGGGTTTTTGCCATCTATCCATTTTTTTTTCTTAATCCTTGAATCATTGCTTGTTGCAGGGGCCAGACAGGTCTGGAAGCCCTTGGCTCTGGACCCTCCGCCCAAAGGTCATCGTGGACGTCGCAGTCACAGCGCTGGCAGACGACAGTCTCCGCCTTCTCATCGTAGAGATCCTCGCCGTGCTGGTGAGCGAGTCATGAGAGAACATGAGGGCAGAGGTGAGAGGAGAGGTAATTAATGGGTTTGTTATTTCATTAATTTTTTTTAAGCTGCTTGCATATCTTAAGCTTACCTGGCCTGGGGGGAGGGGGGTGATTTTTTAGTTACATTTTGTTTTATTCTCACAGAAAAGCTTACGGCTTTTGTCATATCCCCCTCTCTCCCTGATAAAATCATCACTGCAGTACATGTACACAAAGCTCATGCACAATACATACATGCACGCATGTAAGCATGCACACTTGGGTCTCAGAACCATCTTGTTTTGTCAACATAATCTTTTTGTTTTTGTCTTTGTCGTACCTTTCAGGGAAAAATTTACTCTCTTAATTGTCTGTTTTCTTTTTTAATTAAGTGAAGATGGAGGTAGAAAGAGGGAAGAGCACAGAAGGGATCCCAAGTGATGTGAAAATGTTGCCTGATCTCTGTGACGGCAAAACTGTTGACTGATTTAATGAGTCTGATGGGATCAGGAAGATGAATGCATAGGCTGTCCTAGTTTTGGGGAAATAGATAGAGGCTAAGGATCTATGTTTTATAGGAGGAGCTTTGCTTGGGATGCATTTTGATTTAAGGGCCGGGGGAAATTTAGTCACTGGTCTCTGCTTTGTTTTTGTGTTTTTTTCTTCTCTTGGAAACAAAAATTTTAGCATCTTGAATTCCTGTCCCCCCTTAATTTTATAACCTTGCTCACTGGTGCCTTTAGCTTAACCCAAAGATTTTTCACTTTCATGCTGTCATGGTCAGACCATACCTGTTTACCAGGTCAGCCGATGTGCAGACCTGTTACTGCCTCACTTTCTCTGAATATTTATAGATGCCAAAGATCAAACATGCATATCAACTTCTAGTGTTATAGAGAGAACTGACACTGGCAAATTCCTGGTCGTGGAACGATTTGACCAAAATGAGCCAAATATGGGTTGGTATGTTTGAACTATATCTCTCGTATTATAGAAACAACTCATAAAATAGGAGGATAATGTTTGAAAATGATTGTTACATGTATATGTTGCATTGTTTTCTTACCTTTTTTCTTGCATGCACACTGGAGTCGTGTTTAGACATCATTCCCAAAGTCGGAATGTGGCTATCTTAATAGTGGGCAAACGGTCACTTGCACAAAACTTCAAAACTTGACTCTGACCTGTGGCGGAGAAATGAAACAAAAAAATTTCCAGCTTGATTTCTGTTTGTCTAGGTTTTTTTTCTTCCTTAATTTCTTTTCTTCCAGATTAAAAAAATAAATTTAAAGCAAAGAAAGAAAATGAATCCCAACCATTTCTGGGTTTTACATTTACAGGGTTTTTTTTTGGTATATTTGGTTGGGTTTTTTTTTGGGGGGGGGGGGGGTAATTTTTCAATGAGTTATCTCGCACCTCCTTCAAAAAATGGTTGGACACCATCCCAGATGATGTGACTCTGATGCCTGATTACCTTGAAGGGAAACAAAAAACTGATTTAATGAGTCTGATGGGATACTTCCATATGGGAGAAATATTATTGCTGTTTTTAGGTCATCAGTAGGCTACCACAGTGTCCACAGTAGACTGTTGCCAGGTGTCAGATTGCATGCTAAGTGTGTTGGTGTCATCTGTCCCACCACCAGCGTTGAGTTCTTCTCAACTCCAAATGGACCCCATAAAGTCTTAAACATGTTTTAAAAGAAAGAAAAGAAAAAATAAGAAAGGCAGAGAAAGTTGCGATGCATCCAAAAAAGTTTTGGCATTTTGATATAATTGATGTGTAGATCAGAGGTTCTGAAATGCTAATCATTCTTATTTCCAGCTTGATTTCCATTAGTCTAGGTTTTTTTGTTTTTTTATTCTCGCTTTCTCGTTAATTTCTTACTTTTTTTTTCCAGATTTGTTTTTTTATGCTTAAGCAAAGAAGGAAATTAAATCCCAACCATTTCTTGGTTTTAAGGGTACAGGGGAGTTTGACATGGTTTTTTTTTTTTTTTTTTGGGGGGGGGGTAATTTTTCAATGAGTTATCTCGCACCTCCTTCAAAAAATGGCTGGACACCATCCCAGATGATGTGACTCTGATTCCTGATTACCTTGAAGGGAAACAAAAAACTGATTTAATGAGTCTGATGGGATACTTCCATATGGGAGAAATATTATTGCTGTTTTTAGGTCATCAGTAGGCTACCACAGTGTCCACAGTAGACTATTAGCAGGTGTCAGATTGCATGCTAAATGTGTTGGTGTCATCTGTCCCACCACCAGCGTTGAGTTCTTCTCCACTCTAAATGGACTTCATAAAGTCTTAAACATGTTTTGAAAGAAAAAGAAAGAAATCAAAGTTGGGAAAGAAAGACAGAAAAAGTTATGCATCCAAAAAAGTTTTGGCATTTTGATATAATTGATGTGTAAATCAGAGGTTCTGAAATGCTTATCATTCTTATTTCCAGCTTGATTTCCATTAGTCTAGGTTTTTTGTTTTTTTTCTCTCTTTCTTGTTAATTTCTTACTTTTTTTTCCAGATTTGTTTTTATGTTAAAGAAGGAAACTAAATCCCAAACGTTTCTTGGTTTTAAGGGTACAGGGGAGTTTGACATGGGTTGTTGTTTTTTTTGGGGGGGCGGGGATTTTTCAATGAGTTATCTCGCACCTCCTTCAAAAAATGGCTGGACACCATCCCAGATGATGTGACTCTGATGCCTGATTACCTTGAAGGCAAAACGAAAAACTGATTTAATGAGTCTGATGGGATACTTCCATATGGGAGAAATATTATTGCTGTTTTTAGGTCATCAGTAGGCTACCACAGTGTCCACAGTAGACTGTTAACAGGTGTCAGATTGCATGCTAAGTGTGTTGGTGTCATCTGTCCCACCACCAGCGTTGAGTTCTTCTCAACTCCAAATGGACCCCATAAAGTCTTAAACATGTTTTAAAAGAAAGAAAGAAGAAAAATAGGAAAGGCAGAGAAAGTTGCGATGCATCCAAAAAAGTTTTGCCATTTTGATATAATTGATGTGTAAATCAGAGGTTCTGAAATGCTAATCATTTTATTTATTTTTTGGTAGCATAACCTGCATTTGATTTGTTCAGATGTAAATTCTTCCACTGGGCTGGAAACTGTCGTTTTTGTAAAGTAGCAAAAAGAAACACCCCCCTCTGCTCCCTCCCCAAACCTAATCTCCTCCATAGTCTTTTCTGGTTATTTTTATGTGTTTGTTGAGTGTTCTTGTATAAATATTGATAGATCTTAATAAACCAGCAGAAGAGATTTCTGCATACCCGACACTGTTCTGTACATGCAGCAGTTGCAGCACTCAGTGTTGGTCCATTCTGTACATGCAGCAGTTGCAGCACTCTCTGTTGGTCCGTTCTTTACATGCAGCAGTTGCAGCACGCAGTGTTGGTCCGTTCTGTACATGCAGCAGTTGCAGCACTCTATGTTGGTCCATTCTGTACATGCAGCAGTTGCAGCACTCTGCTGGTCCATTCTGTACATGCAGCAGTTGCAGCACTCTCTGTTGGTCTGTTCTGTACATGCAGCAGTTGCAGCACTCTCTGTTGGTCTGTTCTGTATATGCAGCAGTTGCAGCACTCTCTGTTGGTCCCAAATGATGATCCCTGGTTGCTTGAGTCCTGTGAGAGCAGAACAAAAGACTGATTTAATGAGGCTGATGGGACCAGCCTTTGTTGATAACAGTGGGCAGAAGACTTTATTGCAATCAGTGGATTCTGTCAACTACTCAACTGCAGTATTTACAGCAGCAATTACAGCAGCAACGAACAGCCGATTGTGCATAACAGAAATTTTGAGTTTTACTGTGTTTCAAATATTTTAATTACACAAACTTCTACAACCACAGGTGCATCTGAGCTTGGCTGCCGAGCTGAACTACATTATGAAAACTAGAAAATAACTGAAAAAGTTGGTCGATGACATCACTGTACCTATGACTACTGGTCACCTGCTTGTGGCCTTTTCCATTTGCACCCACCCTCTTTTGTGAAGGGATGGGAAAACTATGAGGCCAGTGGCAAAATGTATACTTTATAAGTGTGGGTTCAGTCATCTTCTGAAGTGGTCGAGGAGGAGATTAAAAAAAAAGAAGTTCTTTTTGTGACCAAGAGAAAAAGAAAAATTGCATTGTACATGGTAAGAAGTAGGTTGGATTTCAAGTGGCTAGTGGTTCAGTAGCCGATGTGGTTTGACTGACTGACTTCAATCCTGAGGATCCCATAGTCATGGGTTTGATTCTGGGACTTTCTTGGCATGGTGAATTTGGGCAGGTTTATTTTTTACATCTTCAGCTTTCTATGTATATACACTTTGCTGATGATGAAATATGCATGTTAAAAATCCTGTAATTTATGTCGAAGTGTTGGTGGATTATGAAACACAATTATAACCAGTATGGCATCATGGTACCAAGAAAATGAGCTGCTCTGAAAGTCAGAACATGTTGGCTGAGTCCAGTGAGCAGACCTCCTGCAAAATGACAAGCCAGGAGGGACAGGCACTACACACTGTACCTGGTAGAGGAACACAGAAGAGAAACAGAGGAACAAATGTCTCTTTTTGGTGCAGGCGCCGAGTCAGCCAACTTGCGTGATCAGGCAGGCAACGCCATCAGCCCTCAGAACGATGCCCATGGCCGAAGTGGATTCTTCCAGCATGGGGTTCGCCGAGGTCGAGGTCGCGGGGGAAGAGGAGGGGGAGGAAGTCGTGGAGGTAGAGGAGGGAAACAGTTTGATGGGAGAGGTGAGGAGATATGTTGTTCAAACTGTTTTATTTCTTCCCCTCTTTTTCTGTTCTGTGTGATTTATGTTCTGTTGTGTAGTGGGAGGTGTGTGTGTGTGTAGAGGGTGTGTGTGTGTGTGTGTTTGTGTGCAGTATAAGTGTGTGTTTGTGTGCAGGTGTTTGTGTGTGTAGTGTGTGAGTGTGAGTGTATCTTGGCAAAAAGTTAAAAGTTGATTCATATACAGTAGCATAAATATCAGGACACATGCATAGACCGAAGAAAATAGTTCTTTTGCAATAATTTATTGTTAGAAATAATCATAAACCTTGCATAATGTCATTTTGATGATTGGTTTTTTTTTTTTTTGTAATTCAGTTGGTCAGCATGCACAATAAAAATTTGTACTGACAGTAAAAATCATGAGGATGTGTTAAGATGTGAGATGTCTATAACTCAGAGTGACCCGGAACTTTTTGAGTTCTATACAATTGTGTTTCATCTATGTGTGGTATTGTTCATTGAATTCAGAATATTCGCTCTGATTTACTCATCACATGTGAGGAATCGGTGTAAGTACACACTGAGGTTTACATATACATCCGTTTTCAGATACCTTGCCATATAGGCAGCCATATTCTGGCTTCAGAGGATATTGTCTTCTGTCATAAGATTTGACAGCCTAGGGTCGAGTTCAGGATGAATCCTCCACCTTCACACCCTTTGAAGGGGATTTTTTTTCCCCCTGGAGTTAAAAAATAGACCAAAGGAAGAGATTGGAGGACAACATCAGTGAATGGACAGGCCTAGAACTCAATTTTGAAAAAGGCAGAACAGAGGGAGGAATGGAGGGAACTGGATGTCAAGTCTTCAGGGGTTCCCCCACGTCGCCAGACAAAGGGATAGACACACACACACACACACACACACACACACACACACACACACACACACACACACACACACACACACAGATAGTTTCAGCACTTGACTCCACTTTCCCAAGTCTTGTGAGAGCTGCTTTTTGCCAGGGACATCCCTTTGTTGTGTTGTTGTTTTCTTTTCATGGCTGAATGTATGCACACTATGAACTTTGGGGTTGTGTCATCAGGCTCTGACCGAGGGTATGGAGCGGCGGGAGGGGCGGCCAGTGTTTGATGGCGGCGTGTTCTTCAAAGCATCACACTTCTTGCCACCAAGGCAAGACGCCGTCTGGTACAACCCCACCTTGGACAAAGAGAAATTCATCATTACTCAACTGTAAGTCTTTGTGCATTGTCTGTGTGTGTGTGTGGAGAGAGAGAGAGAGTGTGTGTGTGTGTGTGTGTGTGTTGTGCTGTGTGTGTGTTGCACACGGTGTGTGCATGGCCGATGTCATGTTGTGGTGAGGGGGTATTTTCACACTCTTACCATTTGATAACTGGATTTACAATTAATTTGTTTTTTTTTCATGTATTCTGATAAACTTTATATGTTTCTACATTTGTGACGTGTGGTGGTATGTGTTTCATGCCATTATATTTTCCCTCCCATGCCAAGTTCTCTTGATTCTTGATTTAAAGTCAGGCTACAGGTTAGCATGTATGTTAAGGAGTATGAGCCTTCTCTCTTCTCTGCATTCCTTGTGTTAGATGGGATGAGAGTGCCTGGTCTTTTCCTGTGCGTTTAACTGCAGGAGGTCTGCCCACTGACTTCAGCCATCACTTTTCAACAGAATAGCTCTTTTGTGTGTATGTGTACAAGATGCATGCTGAGTATGTTTGTTTTTCTGTGACCATTGATCAGTGACGATGAAGTAGGGATCTTTAACGCACATATTTATCTGTCATGTGTATTATACAGGAAGTGGATTAGGCACTAGCAGGCCACCACTTTAAAGTTGACCTGGGAAATGTAAAAATCCCCACCTTATTATATGCAGCCAAGACTTCAAACCCACCACTTTGTGGACCGATGGGATTTAAGTCAGTCTTAACCACACAGCTATATCAACCATCACTTAGTGTACAAAAAAACTGATGTCTGACTGGTGTTTTTCAGGGAATACTATTTCAGTGTGAGTAACCTGCAGAAGGACTTTTTCCTGCGGCGAAAGATGAACGAGCAAGGCTGGGCACCCATCAGTCTCATTGCCACTTTCAACAGAATGAAGAACTTGACGCTGGATATCAAGGCTATAAAGGAGGTAGGTCTGAGTGTGTGTGTAAGTGCTATGTGTGGTTGTGTGGTTGTTGTGTTTTGTGTGTTGTATTTTAAATATACTGATTTCAGTCACAGCAGTTTTTTCTGCATGAAATTTGGGCTGCTTTCCTGGGAAGGGCATGTTGCCACAAGTGCAGTGCCCCCACTTAAACAAAAAAATGATTATTATTATTTCTATTTATTTAGAAGATCATGGGTAAGCACTCATGTGCTTTTTTTTTTTTTTAATCAGTCCCGTGTGCATGCAGTTTTGTAAATTTTTCACTTCCACCGAGGCATAATGGTCTGTTCTTCCAAAAAGTGGAACAAGTTTTAACTGTGTTCGAGATGTTTTTGCTGCATTCGTCTCTTCTCGATTTATAGTCTCAACCAAAGGACTTTAAGGGAGAGTGGGTGTCAGCACTGATAGGTTACTCCGGAGGGAAAATTCCTTTTAATAGGATTTGACCCATGTTGGCAGATCATGAGTGCGCATGTGCAATGGTCCAAACACCACCATGCTGTCCTGTCTCTCCCCCCAATACCCTCCATTTTCTGTCTTCATGTATATTTGCTACCCTATGAGAACGATTATAAAAAAAAAAAAACCGAGAAGAAAACCAAATTCACGGACACTGTGCTGATATATATATAAAACCCATGACTTAATGGACTTATGGGATTGTAGTCGCTATGGATTGAAGTCAAAGGGTCTTAACCTCGTCTGCTATAGCGTCTCTCAAGATGGTTTTTGTTTGTTTGTTTGGGTTGTCTTTTTTGTGCTTTTTTTTTTGGTCTCTCAAGACGTTAAAGAGATGCTGAACTTCCTGCCCACAGGCCATCAAGAAGAGTACAACGTTGGAGATATCGGAGGACGAGCAGATGGTGCGGGGCAAGAACAATCCGGAACAGTGGCCGCTGCCTGCAGAGGAGCCCATCGACACCACCCAGGTGGTGCAAAACTCCGTGCTGCGTGTCGACGTGCCAGACTTCGTTCCTGGTCAACGCTACTTCGTACCAGGTGAGACAGAGACAGAGAGAGAGAGATTTTTATTCTTTCTTTCTTTCTTTCTTTCTTTAATATCGAGGATAATGGAATAAGAATGAAAGAGAGAGAGAGAGAGATTTTTTTCTTTCTTTCTTTTTTTCTTTTATATCGAGGATAATGGAAAAAGAATGGAAGAGAGAGAGAGAGAGAGATTTTTTATTCTTTCTTTCTTTTTTTGTTTTATATCTAGGATAATGCAAGAAGAATGGAAGAGAGAGAGAGAAAGGATTGCTCCTTACCTCCCACACCCCTTTGTTTTGGGTTTTTAAAATTCTGTGTGGTTTTGTGCAGTAAACGCACATCTTGTAAACATGCTTGAGTGCAAATGTGTACACATACACATTTAATAAGGAAAATTGCTCCTTACTCCACCTTTGTTGGTTTTTCATTCTGGTGGTTGTGAGTACAGACATACTGTAAACATCTAGTGCAATTGTACACATAATTTATTAAGGCAAATGCGCTCTCTTGTATCAAGGGAGTGCTGGTCAGAGATACTGTCAAATTTCACTTTCACTTTTAAATAATTTTTATGGATGCACTCAGAATGGGCTCCTTCAGTGAAATGGTGTCTCAGTATGGTGATTAATTATCGATTTATTGACCAGAACTCAAAGCAGTCATAAAAAAATGGGACAAGTGATGACCAACGGAAGGACTGTATGCGTGATGGCAACTTTGGATGAGACTATAAACCGAGGCCCCGTGTGCGAACGCACGCAGAACATCTTGAGCACACATAAAATCCTGTTTCGCTTTTCATAAGAGTAGGCCATTGTGTTTAGAAAACTGCATGCACGCAGGGACTGGATGTAAAAAAAAAAGCACACGAGTGCTTATTTCATTATCCTCGATATAAATAAATAAATAAAAATAAACTTCAGACTCTGGCTCTTTCTCCCAGGCACCAGACTGAGGTGGTGTCCAAAGAGCGATACCAAACTTCAAATGTGTTGCAGATAGCCACAGGTGGTGGTGGACTGGCCACCTCAGCGGGTTTGTTTTGTGGAGTCCTATAGCAGCATTGCTGGCTGGGCTTCTTCATGGTCAGCAGTGGCCATGTTTTGTACAAGTCTATCTGAAAACTGTTTTGACAAGTCTATCTGAAAACTGTTTTGGACAAGTCTTATCTGAAAACTGTTTTGACAAGTCTATCTGAAAACTGTTTTGACAAGTCTATCTGAAAACTGTTTTGACAAGTCTATCTGAAAAACTACTGTTTTTGACAAGTCTATCTGAAAACTGTTTTGACAAGTCTATCTGAAGACTGTTGGTAAGGGAAGTACTGTTGGTGGCTGATTAAATAGTTTACACACTTTATCATAGCATACTGTTTCTGAGACTGTATCAGGAAGCACTGCATTTTTTACCAGCCGCCATGGCGCAGTAGTTAGTCGCCTTGGATTTCAGACTGGAAGGTTGCGGGTTCGAATCCTGTAAGAGTCATAGGGATTTTTCAGACTCTGGCTGGCTCTTACCCAGAGTGAGAGTGCTGTGGGAAGACTGGACAACACAGTCGAGCTTCATCCACTTTATTGATGCGAGTTTGAGAGTGTTGGTCAAATTACCTGACCAACACTGCTTATGTCTTCTGCATCTCTCGGGCCTGATTGACACTGGGAGTACAACTCTGTCAAGTTGTCTCAAAGCAGATGTACCTTCATTGCAGCATCATTACATCATTCTTATTACCATTGATTATCATGCAATAGTGAAAATTGCCACTGATTCGGTAGCCCCTGTTTCTCTGGTCTCATGGTGACCTCAGATTTGGTTTCCCCACTTCTGTGCCTGTGGTGAGTTTGTTTCAAAGCATTTGGGGTTGGGGGTTCATGGGGGTACGGTCATTGGAGGGACGTTGTGGTGGTCGCCACCTAAGGTGGGTGACTCACTCTGTCTGACTCCGCGACTGAGCTAATACTGTTATCAGTAGGGGGCTTAGTAGGTGGTGTCCTGCGTATGTTAGCTCAGAACAGGCATCACTGAACACCACCAAAGTGACCCAGCAGAAGTGCAGGGCGCTCTGGCTGGTGGCCCCGTGGCAGCCTAATATTGATGGGCACCCTGTGGACTCCTGACCCTGATGATGAGACATACCAAATCTGGGTATGGCTGTGGTGGGGAGATTGAAATGAGCGGCGTGGGAGCAGCAGGACGGGGACGTTACAGAACATGAGGCAGCACTGCATTTTCACTTATCTTCTCAAGCATTGAGACATGATTCGTAAGCATGAACTTTATACTAACAAAAAAGGGTTAAGTTCGCTTTTTTTTCTTTTTTGAAGTTTTTGTTTTATTGACTTTTAAAGACTTGCAGCAGTGTGCCTGCATACTTACTCTTTCAACCCCTCTTTCTTTGTGTGTAGAGACACACATTTGTGTTTATTTACATGTGCATATTAACTACTCTATTGCAAGAGTGTACGTGTCAGTGCATCAGGAGCGTTCATGCCGTGTGCCTGCATGTATGCGTACATGTGTGCACATGCATGCATGCGTGCATTTGTGACTCTTGATACTTTGAAGGGATAAAAGGTAATAACCATTGTTGTGAAATGAGAACTGTTTATTGGCATTATTATGAGAACTGTTTATTGATGTCATTTCTCTTAAACAAATTTAGTACCTTGTTAGGAGAAAAGAAAGATCAATACCTTTTGGAGAGATGTTTTGTATTTTAAGTAAAATAGTATTTAAAAAAAAAAAAAAGCAGTACAAAGTTTCAGGATAACAACAGTGGATCAGATTTGATCCATTCATTTTTTGTTTTGACAAGCTCATGAAATGACGTCCTATCTGAATTACAGAGCGCAATTAAACTGCTTCTCCTGGATTGTCCCCCTGGTGGCCCATTTCTTCATTACATCAGCGACCGTGTCTACCTCCTTCTGATTGCGTCATTGTTGTGGAGAGAGATAGAGAGAGAAAAATAGTGTTTTAGGGAGGGTGGAGAATGGAGAGAGAGAGAAGATAGGTGTTTAAAACTGATTTTTTTTTTTTTTTGTTTTTTTTTTTTTAGTGGCTTTCTTACTCGGCTTCAAGAAAATTACCAGAAAGCATAATCACTATTGTGGAAAATATTACAGGGGATTGTTCACACAGTATTGTGAATGATGTCCAGCAAACATTACTACAGGAATACGGACACTGTGAACACTGACATAACAAGCATGGTACATCTCCGCGAAATTCGCGGAAAGAGAGAAGAGAGAAAAAAAAAAGGAGAAAAAATTATGAAACCCCAAAGAAAACCAGTCAAGGGATGTAACTATAAGAAGTTGGCAGGATGGTTAAGACGTTCGCCTGCCAACAAGTAAACCGTGAGGTTCTGGCCAGTCTCACCCTTTCTTCCCAGTTTGATGAAAAAATCAACTGAATGTCAGTCATTCGGATAAGACTATAAACCGAGGCCATGTGTGCGAAACGCACGCAGAACATCTTGTGTACACGTTAAAACCCCGTTCCGCCTTTCGGAAGAGCAGGCCATCGTGTGCCGGTAGGAGCGGATGACAAAATTTAAAACAAAAAAACAACCAGCATGCTAACAGGTGTCGTGTTTAGACACCATCCCTGAGGAAAAAAAAAAATAATGGGTAGGCGCTGCACTTGTGGCGATGCGTTCTCCCCAGGGGAAAGCACCCCGAATTTCACACAGAGAAATTGCTGTGACATAAAGTGGTATAAAAATAAAATAAAAGTCTTCCATGCCGATTACTTCTCTTTCTTTACACTGCCAGTCCACTAGGTAGCCTAGCAAGTGAACTGTTTGAAAGGACAGGGTCACATGTACCAATGATAGGTGTCGGGTTTCATGAAAGGGATGGACCAGCAGCTCTAGGCCTAAGGCAGAGGGGTGAAGAGGGATGGTAGGAAGAGTAAAGGGGGAGTAAGTGGGGATGGGGGGGCTTTCACTGGCTGCTCCATTTCAGCAGTGTGTGGGGTCAGAGAGCAATTTTACATAACAATCGGCAGGCCAACCAACCCCCCTGTCTTTTTGCATGAAGAACCACCCCTCACCCCCCATCTCTCTCTCTCTCTCTCTCTCTCTCTCTCTCTCTCTCTCTCTCTCTCTCTCTCTCTCTCTCTCTCTCTCTCTCTCCTCCCTCCTTCCCCTTCCTTTCTCTTTCTTCCTCTAACTGCATTAGTGCACATTGTCTAGAAATGTACTCACTTTTGGTAAGTGATTACTTAGGTATAGAACCTCCATTGATGCTGGGGGCAACTACAAAGTCAGAGGCTGTATGATCAGTGGCTTTCCCACACATGGAATTCCACTTTACAGCTTAGTCTTTAGTGATCGACTATGACTCTCTGACTAGGAGGCTTAACTTGCACAGTCCCTATGGGCTGCAGCCCAGGGGGCTCGTTGGCCTTTGGAGAACATCTCCAACACTGACTGTCCTTATGCCCTCTTGGCGGAGAGAGTGGGGGTGCACTGTGGGCAAGGCATCGCCACTATAATCAAATTTCTGCCCAGTTTCGGAAACAGCAGTTGCCTCCTCTGCTGTTTTGGAGGTCATCTTCAAACACAAGGGACAAACAAATAAAGAACCTCTTTTGGATTGAAGAAATGACAGAAAAAGTTATACTGGGAGAGCTTATTTTAGGGCAGAAATTGCTTGGTATGAAGAACTGAAATTAGTTCAAGGAGAGGCTTTTTTTTAACAGGCTAGAATTGTTGAAAAATCTTCAGCTTCAGGGGGCATACACTTATCTCTCTCTCTTGACCCCCACAAGGGGCTCCATAAGGGGTTCTTTGCCCCTTGATCCCACCAGGGGGCAATGCCCCCTGGACCCCCATACCATTTCAGGAAAAAGTGCTTTTCCTCAAGTGCCATGCCTGCATAAGAATTTGGGTTGGAATAAAGACAGTGAGTCATGTGAACATTTTCCAGTGACAGTTATTACATGACAGTATAGATAATGGACTGTGTGGAGTTGATATTTCTATGGAACACTTGTTTGGGTTAGAATAAAGACAGTGAGTTGGTGAACATAGTCCAGTGACAGTTATTACATGACAGTATAGATAATGGACTGTGTGGAGTTGATATTTCTATGGAACTTGTTTGGGTTAGAATAAAGACAGTGAGTTGGGTGAAATAGTCCAGTGACAATTATTACATACAGTATAGAAAATGGACTGTGTGGAGTGATATTTCTATGGAACACTTGTTTGGGTTAGAATAAAGACAGTGAGTTGGTGAACTAGTCCAGTGACAGTTATTACATGACAGTATAGATAATGGACTGTGTGGAGTTGATATTTCTATGGAACACTTGTTTGGGTTAGAATAAAGACAGTGAGTTGGTGAACATAGTCCAGTGACAATTATTACATGACAGTATAGATAATGGAACTCTGCCTAAGATGGTCCAAGCCCGGCTGAAAAAAAGGGGGGGGGAAGCTACAGATACGCTAAATAGCAAATTAACAGACATCGCGACCTGGAGAGGGATGGACCTCCGGCTGGAAGGTGTTGAAGTCAGGTGGTGAAACCAGAGTCATCTGGAAGCGTCAGACCAAGACCATCTTCTCCCCAGGACCACCACATCCATTGGTACGTGGACCGTCAGGACCAATGGAAACCTGTATCCAGCATCACAAGACAAGCTCTCCCTGGAATCCACAAGGGTAAAGAAAGAGAGGGCGGCCTAGAAATACCTGGCGCGGGATCTGGATGCAGATGCGAAAAGATGGGCAAGACGTGGGGACAACTGGAACGCCTAGCCAGAGCCGAGATGCCTGGAGACAGCTGTTGGCGGCCTATGCCCAGAAGGGACCACAGGCAGACATGACATGACGTAGATACTGGACAGTGTGGAGTGGATATTTCTATGGAACACTTCAACAGTGGTGACAGTGGACACTACAGTGATCACAGAAGTTCTCAGAACATGTAGAGGGTGGGAGTCTGGCTAAAATGAACTTCACACTTTGAGGAAGATTATGCCTCTGATGTAAAATGCTGTTGTACAGTTTGGCCATCTGTTTGTGAGTAACACTTGGCCATCCATTTGTAGGTATCCTTGGCCATCCATTTGTAACACTTGGCCATCCATTGGTAACACTTGGCCATCATTGTAACACTTGGCCATCCATTGGTAACACTTGGCCATCCATTGGTAACACTTGGCCATCCATTGGTAACACTTGGCCATCATGTAACACTTGGCCATCTATTTGGTGGACATGTAACACTTGGCCACATTTACACTTGGCCCTGTGAATGACACCTTCCTCTCTCTCTCTCTCTCTCTCTCTAAAATAAATGTGCTTTTAAGAACAGAAAGTTTGAGAGGGGGAGGGGGGGGAGAGAGAGGGAGGAGGGAAAGGGTCCAGATTTGCTCGTTGATGAAAAAAAAGCTTATGAACTTTTGTACAATGGAAAGAAATTGGAGGTTGGATGACCAAACAAATTAAGAAAAATAAATAAATAAAGGACGCTTATTCTTTCGCTGAAAAATGTGCAATAAACAAAGGGCAAAAATACTGAAACTTGGTGAAAAATTCTGAAATCTGTAAGGGGGTGCACAGCTCTGCAGATAACAAAATTGCCCAAGGGTGCGCACGCACCTCACACACACACACACATATACACACACACATATACACACACACAGAGCGCACATGTGAAACAACACACGCATGTACGCACACACACACAGATATGTATGGGCCTGTACTTTGTCAACAAAAATTACATGTCTGTGTATGCGTGATCTGGTGTGCATGCACGTGTGTGCCTTGGTGCGTGCGATTGGGGAGGAGGGGGGGGGGGGGCAAAATGTGCACACATGCGCATACTCATGAAAACAAGTATGTCTCATTTTTGGCTTTAATGATTTTTTTTTTTTTTTTTTAAAATATGTAACGAGTTTATACGTCTTTTCTTGTCAATAGTCTCTGTAACATTGTGTTCCTACATTCGTGTATGCATCTGTATGTGTATGTTTGTGTATGTGCATGTGTGTGTATGCACGTGTGTTAGTACGTGTATGCATGCGTAAGGAAGTTTTATGATTGTCTTTTCTAGTCTAGTCTTTATAACCAGGCATGGGATTTTTCTGCTTTTTTCCTTTTTTTGGTGAGCAAAATCCCATGCCAGATAACATTTTATTCCTACTTTGGTGTTTGTACTTTGTGTGTCTGTGTGTGTGTGTGTGTGTGATATTTTTTTATTTGCAGTTAGAATGTTTCAACATTCCTCAACATATGAGATGTAGCTTTCTTATTGATTTGTATCAGAGTGCCTTAATAAAAAAAAAAAAAAATAAAAAAAAAAAATAAAAAAATCGCCCTTCATGTGATTATTAAAGGGTTTTGGACTTTGACTTGATATGTATGTGTAACAGGAGAGAGAGAGAACTCAGAACTCTGAAATTGTTTAATGCATTCCAGCCTTCGGCCATAATACATGTTCATCTTTTTCTGATTTTTTCCTCTTTTTTTTTTTTCATTTTGGTTGAAAGTTTCCTCCTGTTTTTGGTAAGCAAAATCCCATGCCTGATAACATTGTATTCCTACTTTGGTGTTTGTACTTTGTGTGTCTGTGTCTGTGTGTGTGTGTGATATTTTTTATTTGCGGGTATCTTAGAATGTTTCAACATTCCTCAACATATGAGATGTAGCTTTCTTATTGATTTGTATCAGAGTGCCTTAATATAAAAGGAAAAAAAAAAAAATTGCCCTTCATGTGATTATCAGAGTGTTTCGGACTTTGACTTGATATGTATGTGTAACAGGAGAGAGAGAGAACTCAGAACTCTGAAATTGTTTAATGCATACCAGCCTTTGGCCACAATACGTGTTCATCTTTTTCTGATTTTTTTTTCATTTTGGTTGAAAGTTTCCTCCTGTTTTTGGTAAGCAAAATCCCATGCCTGATAACATTGTATTCCTACTTTGGTGTTTGTACTTTGTGTGTCTGTGTCTGTGTGTGTGTGTGATATTTTTTATTTGCAGGTATCTTAGAATGTTTCAACATTCCCCAACATATGAGATGTAGCTTTCTCATTGATTTGTATCACAGTGCCTTAATATAAAAAAAATTTAAAAAATAAAAAAATAAATAATTGCCCTTCATGTGATTATTAAAGGGTTTTGGACTTTGACTTGATATGTATGTGTAACAGGAGAGAGAGAGAACTCAGAAGTCTGAAATTGTTTAATGCATAGCAGCCTTTGGCCACAATACATTTTCATCTTTTTCTGATTTTTTCCTCTTTTTTTTTTTTCATTTTGGTTAAAAATTTCCTCCTTGTTTTGGTGAGCAAAATCCCGTGCCTAATAACATTTTATTCCTACTTTGGTGTTTGTACTTTGTGTGTGTGTGTGATATTTTTTATTTGCAGGTATCTTAGAATGTTTCAACATTCCCCAACATATGAGATGTATCAGAGTGTTTCGGACTTTGACTTGATATGTATGTGTAACAGGAGAGAGAGAGAACTCAGAACTCTGAAATTGTTTAATGCACACCAGCCTTTGGCCACAATACGTGTTCATCTTTTTCTGATTTTTTTTTCATTTTGGTTGAAAGTTTCCTCCTGTTTTTGGTAAGCAAAATCCCATGCCTGATAATATTGTATTCCTACTTTGGTGTTTGTACTTTGTGTGTCTGTGTCTCTGTGTGTGTGTGATATTTTTTATTTGCAGGTATCTTAGAATGTTTCAACATTCCCCAACATATGAGATGTAGCTTTCTTATTGATTTGTATCAGAGTGCCTTAATATAAAAGGAAAAGAAAAAAAAAAAAAATTGCCCTTCATGTGATTATCAGAGTGTTTCGGACTTTGACTTGATATGTATGTGTAACAGGAGAGAGAGAGATCTCAGAACTCTGAAATTGTTTAATGCACACCAGCCTTTGGCCACAATACGTGTTCATCTTTTTCTGATTTTTTTTTCATTTTGGTTGAAAGTTTCCTCCTGTTTTTGGTAAGCAAAATCCCATGCCTAATAATATTTTATTCCTACTTTGGTGTTTGTACTTTGTGTGTCTCTGTCTGTGTCTCTGTGTGTGTGTGATATTTTTTATTTGCAGGTATCTTAGAATGTTTCAACATTCCTCAACATATGAGATGTAGCTTTCTTATTGATTTGTATCAGAGTGCCTTAATATTAAAAAAAAAAAAAAAAGAAAAAAAAAAGATAATCGCCCTTCATGTGATTATTAAAGGGTTTTGGACTTTGACTTGATATGTATGTGTAACAGGAGAGAGAGAGAACTCAGAACTCTGAAATTGTTTAATGCATACCAGCCTTTGGCCACAATACGTGTTCATCTTTTTCTGATTTTTTTTTCATTTTGGTTGAAAGTTTCCTCCTGTTTTTGGTAAGCAAAATCCCATGCCTAATAATATTTTATTCCTACTTTGGTGTTTGTACTTTGTGTGTCTGTGTCTCTGTGTGTGATATTTTTTATTTGCAGGTATCTTAGAATGTTTCAACATTCCTCAACATATGAGATGTAGCTTTCTTATTGATTTGTATCAGAGTGCCTTAATATAAAAAAAAAAAAAAAAAAATTGCCCATCATGTGATTATCAGAGTGTTTCGGACTTTGACTTGATATGTATGTGTAACAGGAGAGAGAGAGAACTCAGAACTCTGAAATTGTTTAATGCATACCAGCCTTTGGCCACAATACATGTTCATCTTTTTCTGATTTTTTCCTTTTTTTTTTTTTTCATTTTGGTTGAAAGTTTCCTCCTGTTTTTGGTAAGCAAAATCCCATGCCTGATAACATTGTATTCCTACTTTGGTGTTTGTACTTTGTGTGTCTGTGTCTCTGTGTGTGTGTGATATTTTTTATTTGCAGGTATCTTAGAATGTTTCAACATTCCCCAACATATGAGATGTAGCTTTCTTATTGATTTGTATCAGAGTGCCTTAATATAAAAGAATAAAAAAAAAAATTTAAAAAAAAAAAAAAAAAAAATGGCCCTTCATGGGATTATCAGAGTGTTTCGGACTTTGACTTGATATGTATGTGTAACAGGAGAGAGAGAGAGAACTCAGAACTCTGAAATTGTTTAATGCATACCAGCCTTTGGCCACAATACATGTCAGGGGGACGTGATAGCCTAGTGGTCAGTACATTGCGCTCGCAATTTGACAACCGGGGTCTGATTCCCATTCAAGGGGATTTTCCCCCTGGAGTTCAGGCTTTGCGATAACCGGTAATTGTCAGTATTTTACCGATTGTAAACAGGGAATACCAAAAATTTTCGAAGCAGCCGGTACCGCGTACCGATTCTGTTTGCCTGTGACCGATTAGATTTCCGTCTAAAAATAAAAGTCTGAAGTGACATTTTCTGACAGTCTATCATGCGCCTGTACTGTGCTTACGCACCTACCCCTTCCCACCCCTTCCGACGAACATCTTTGGCGCCAGCCTCATTAGCCTAGCACGCAGAACAGCACGCTTTACTGTGAAAGAATAGAGCTTCGCGCTCTTCTCGGCATGACAGTGACTTCCATTCACAATGAGTAAATGGGGCCTAGATTTATTTATTCTTTTAATCTTTTTATATCAAGGATAATGGAATTAGCACTCCTGTGCTTTTTTACATCCAGTCCCTGTGTGTATGCAGTTTTGTAAATGTCATCTGTTCCGACCGGCACACAATGGCCTGCTCTTACGAAAAGCGAAAAGTGGACGATCTATGACTATGAATTTGCGCGTTGCTTTGAGAAAGAAGAGTCGAAAACAAAATCTAAATTGAACGAAAGATCTAGATGAGCACTAAGCATATAAACAAGAAAGAAGAATACAAGTCACACGAATGATGTCATGCAAAACAACAGACTGACACAGACAGTGGCACAGGCGCTAGAAAAAAATCCTATTTCCAGCGTAGCTTCGTGCCCAAGAAGCGAGTGGCAGCAGCACGGCAGTCAAAGTCTGAAAGATTTGCGTTCACTTTAGATTTAGTTTTGCTGCCGAACAATCCCCCCCTCCCCCACCCCCTCACTGAATAGTTTCGTTTTGTTCACAGTGCGTACCGAATTTTATTTTCTGGGGACCGATTTGGGGGGAGTTGGTCAAGATATCTCTGAAATGGCAACTGGCAGTACCGGTTTTAAAAAATCCTAGCACGAACCCTGGAGTTAACATCAGTACTGACTCCACTCTCCGGCAAAGTCCTTCGGATGAGACTAAAAACCGAGGCCCCGTGTGCGAACTCAACCAGAACATCGTGCGCACACATCAAATCCTGTTTTTCGTAAGAGTAGGCCATTGTGTGCCGGTGGGAACAGATAAGATTTACAAAACTGCATACACACGGGGACTGGATGAAATAAGTACAGGAATGCTTATTCCATTATCCTTGATATAAAAGAATAAATAAATAAATAATTTTTTTTTTTAAAGTGTACAAAGGTGGAAAAAAGAAAAACCCATATGATCATGACTTCTGAGAGAGAGAGTGAGTACAAGTGTATGCAAAATGTTGAAGTATGTCTGACGAATACCTTTGAAATGCAGCTGCATGCCAAACACCCTGTTGACCAGTAAGTGGCAGCCAGTTTTTAACACCAGCAGACTCTGGTTACTTGCTGTGTCTGTTTCCCCTCACACTTCGCCAGTCAGGTCCGAGTTCTGTTTAGCAGGAGCACAGCAGCTTCTTTTCTTTTTTTTTTCTTTTTTTTTTGTTTTGTTTTTGAGATCAGAGTTTCAGATTCTCCTGTCATCAGCTACGATGTGATAGAATCACATACGCAGCCTCGGGAGTACTGAATAGGGATTTTTTTTTTTTTTTTTTTTTTTTTTTTTTTTTTTTTTTTTTTTTTTGCTGCCTCGTCTTCTGTGACGTTCCCGTACTGCTGTTCCCACGCCGCTCATTTCAATCTCCCCGCCACAGCCATACCCAGATTCGTTGTGTCTCACCCCCGGGGTCGGGAGTCCACAGGGAGCTCATCAATATTAGGCCGCCGCGGGGCCACCAGCCAGAGGGGCCCTGCACTTCTGCTGGGTCACTTTGGTGGTGTTCAGTGGTGCCTGTTCTGAGCTAACATACGCAGGACACCACCTACTAGGCCCCCTACTAACGACAGTATTAGCTCAGTCGCGGAGCCAGACTGAGTGAGTCACCCACCCAAGGTGGCGACCACCACAACGTCCCTCCAACGACCGCCTCCCCACGAACCCCCAACCCCAAAGGCTTTGACACAAATTCACCACAGGCACAGAAGCGTATGGGGAAACCGAATCTGAGGTCACCATGAGACCAGAGCAACGGAGGCCACCGAATCAGAGGCAATTTTTATTATTGCATGATGATCAATGATGATGAGGATGATGTAATGATGCTGCTGTGGAGGTGCATCCGCTTTGAGACTACTTGACAGGGTTGTTCTCTACGCTTACTGTCATAATATATCCCGGCGTCAACCAGGCCCGAGAGATACAGACACCTGCAGTGTTGGTCAGGTAATTTGAGCAACACTCTCAAATTCGCATCCGTAAAGTGGATGAAGCTCGACTGTGTGGTCCCAGTCCCCCCCACTGAGCCCACAGCACACTCACTCTGGGTAGGAGCCGGCCGGAGCCCGAAAAAATCCCTATGACTTATGGGATTCGAACCCGCGACCTTCCAGTCCGGAATCCACGGCGCTAACCACTGCGCCATGGCGGCTGGTGGATTTTTTTGTTTTTGTACTTGTAATGGACATGAATAATTGAGCATGCATTATTCTGTCTGTCTCTGTCTGTCTGTCTGTCTGTCTGTCTGTCTGTCTGTCTCCTCTCTCTCTCTCTCTCTCCTCTCTCTCTCTCTCTCTCTCTCTCTCTCGTCTCTCTCTGTCTCTCTCTCCTCTCTCTCTCTCTCTCTCTCTCTCTCTCTCTCTCTCTCTCTCTCTCTCTCTCTCTCTCCTCTAATGTTTGTAGTTTCTTTTGCTCGCCTTGTTCTTCTATTTCCTTTTTTCTGCTTTCCTTTTACTTGAGTGCTTTCATATTTCAGCTTCGCTGTCTTTTTCCGTCATCTGCTGCAATTCACAGGGGGTGGTCTGTTGGTCTGGTTCACTCCAGGATGTCTGTGTGTTTGGCCTTCTGTCAAGTTGTTCTCCGCTGGTGTCTGTCAAGTTGTTCTCCGCTGGTGTCTGTCAAGTTGTTCTCCGCTGGTGTCTGTCAAGTTGTTCTCCGCTGGTGTCTGTCAAGTTGTTCTCCGCTGGTGTCTGTCAAGTTGTTCTCCGCTGGTGTCTGTAAAGTTGTTCTCCGCTGGTTGGGCTGGCTTAGGGCTGTTGATCCTGGCAGTTTGTGTGGCTGGGTCTGTGGTTGGTCGTTGTACTGTTCCTCCTTTTTAAGTTGGGAACACAGCAGCTGTTTATCTACCTTCTCAGCCATCATCCAGTGGCTACCAGGCCTAGGCTGGTGGTGTGAGGCACTGGCCTGCCTGGGAATGAAAGATGAGCCGCTGGTGGCCAGTGGGCTCTGTGTCTGGCTAGCGGTTTCTCTCCTCCACTTCAGTGGTTTGGAGAGACCACCAAAGGGGTCTACCGAGCACCAACAGAAGCTGTTTTGATGTTACAAATGAACAGCTACTCCCAACCAATATATTTCTCTCGTGCTCTTAATTGCAGCGTAACACGTGAATTTGTGTCAGGAATATCAGATTCATGTCATGTTGTTAACTATTAAAGTTTCATTGATCAGACTATTTCAAATGCAGTTTTCTTAAAATTGCCTGCCCAGAGGATAGCACCGTTTGGCTGGCACCCCTCGAAATGCAACGGTGCACATACACACATCCTGGATCCCAATAGCGTAGAGATCATGTACATTTACACTCTAAAGCATCCACATTTTACAGAGACGGAGAATTGTCAAGAGTCACCCTTTTCCCTTGTGGAAATTTGCTTTATGTCGCCTGTCGGGAGTGTTCATTGCAATGTTGACCAGGCACGAGTCCGACAAGATAAAGTATGCTGAGGTAGACAGGTAAAAGTATGAAGACAAACATCAACTGGACAGGTATGACTAATAACCTAGTTTTAATGCATGTTATTACTATGTGAAGTGCAACCAGAAGTTTACCTTGTTAGTAGTTCTACCACAGCCTGTTGGAACAAATTTATAGCATGGTTTCATACAACTGCTTTGTGACATTGTGGCTTGATGATTTTTTTTTTTACCTGTCAAATTTGGTGGTGAAAACAGCTGACATCCCTAATATGTGCCTTACCTGTCTGCACTGTTCATCCTTCAAGATTGTTATGTGTAGCATCTTGAAGGATTCAACATCAGAATGAATAATGTGCACAGAAGTAGCTTGAAATGGTCAAATACCTTGTGGGCTAAGTGTGTAATCTGTCTATGGTGAGATCTTTCCAGCACAAGCTAAACTGTACATTGACATTCAAAAGTGCCTTATGGTTTGCAGAAGGCTTCTGTCTACAATTTATGCACATCTTGAGCTCGTTCTTTCACTTGGACTTCATGGAAATCTTTGTTTGACAAGACGGATATATTTTGACAGTGTTAACTCCATAATGCTAACTTGAAGACAATTTCAGTAAAGCCATAGCAGTCGGTGATGCTGTCGTCTCCTCAACATCAGCAAACAAGCACAGTTTAAGCCAGGCAGAATCTATCTTGGAAAATGCGAGTTGTTGTTTTTTTTCTCTCCTCATTTCCGTGAGGTATGCATCCAGATTCTTCTTTTAGCAAAGAGAACTCTGCAGCAGCTTTACTGGCCTTGATCCAAATCTGTTGCAGCAGAGACCAGCAGCCACGCGGCAAGTGGAGCAGAAAGCACTGGTGATCAGCAAGACACTTCAGCGGCCTCCTCCAACGACATGGATGACCTGGAGGCATCGTCCCCAGCCAGGCTGGGCATGAACCCCCTGTCCACCCTGCTGTCCTCCTCAGCCCCGGAGCTCAGCGGAGACTGGCAGGAGGTGCGGGCTAGGAGGAGAGGAGTGCCCGGCACTCCCCGCGACCACGACGGTGGGGATCAGGGCATGAGGAGTTCTGGACGAAGGGTAAGCGACTTCTTGTCAGAGAGACCGTGTTCAGTGTTCAAAGCTGAGAATTTATCACAAGTCATAAGGGGGTCAGCCGCCGCTGTGGCCTAGTGGTTAGGGCGTTGTACTCGTAATCTAAAGGTTGCGGGTTCGATCCCAGCTATTCCGCTATGGCGTTGTGCCCTTGGAAAAGGCACTTTACGGCTATTTTCTCACCCCACCCAGGTGTAAAAAGGGTACCAACCTTGTGTTGGGGGTTAACCCTGCGATAGACTGGTGTCCTATCCAGGGGGGAGTCTATGACTCTCAGTCGCTTAACGCCACAGAAACCGGGATAAGCACCGGCCTGATGAGCCTTATGGCTCGGGACAGACTTTAACTTATAAGGGGGTCAGAATAGCTCAGTGGTCAGAGCGCTCGTTTTCCCCAAGTCAAGTTATGCAGCGTCGAGTGTGGTTACCAGTTTGATGGGTGACCATTTGCACGCCTTGGTTACAGTAAGTCCCCCCAGTTCACCCAGCTGTAAAAAGGTACCTGCCCTCTTTAGGGTCAGGGAAGGTAAAGCAGCGAGGGAGAGGAGATGAACGCCGCCCTCAGTATGCTGGCCCCTAGAGAAGCTGAGGTCTCTGAAGCCTCGCTCCCCTACGACCACAAAAGGTTATGGGACACCTTTATCTTTTTTACAAGTCATGAAGGAAGGGAACACTGGGGTGCAAGTGTGTCATCCTGAAAACTCGAGGAATTTGGTCCATAAGATTTTTTTAAAAACCTTTTTTAGGACTGATGGTTTGGGGATTACTGTTTGTGTGCTTCAGTATTTACTGGATTCGAAGAGTTTTCATTAGTTCAAGATCGTAGGGTGCTGTTTGAAAAATTGTGTTCATAATTATGAGGTCTTAGGGTAATGGTTGATTTTTTTCTGTGTAAAGTCTTCTTCTTTTTTGGGTATGGGGTTGGGGGTGTCTTGTTAGGCTGTCCTGATTGGATGAATCATCCCATTACAAGTTTATTCATGGCTGCATGATAAGGGCTGCGGATTTGAATTTTTAACAAGATGGGACAAGGGAGTTGGGTAGTATCACGGTTTTGCTGGGGTGACCGTGATGGATAGTTGCTGTTTGTGGTGGGTCTCTCCTGGTCCCTATCACAACAATCTCTTTCCTGTCTCTTTAAGTTTTGGGAGCTAGCAGGGATCCCTCGTGGATCAGGTGGAACTTCTCATCCAGCTAGTAAACACTCATAAGGATCTCTTCTAGCATCTCCACTCTCCCAAGAGCAAAATCAGGGCTGGAATAGCCTAACAACAACTCAATTCTGAATAACTGTGCAATGCCCTACCAACAACTCAGTTATGAAATACTCGGTACAATGCCCCAACAACAACTCAATTCTGAAATACTCAGTACAATGCCCCAACAACTCAATTCTGAATAACTGTACAATGCCCTACCAACAACTCAGTTATAAAATACTCAGTCGGTACAATGCCATAACAACAACTCAATTCTGAAATACTCAGTACAATGCCCCAACAACTCAATTCTGGAAATTTTCAGTACTGTGCACTATCAACAACTCGATTCTGAAATACTCATCACAATGCCATATCAACAACTCAATTCTGAAATACTCAGTACAATGCCCTAACAACAACTCAATTCTGAAATACTCAGTACAATGTCCTAACATCAACTCAATTCTGAAATATTCAGTAAATTCTCCAACAACAACTCGATTCTGAATAACTCGGTACGATGTCCTAACAATGAATAAATCAGTATAATGTCCCAACAATAACTCAGTTCTGAAAAACTTAGTACAATATACTAACGCCAACTCAGCAGCCTCAAGGAGTTCAGAAAGATATCAGTCAGTCAGTTAGAGCCTGAAGTGTTTTTCAGATTGCTGTGTGCCGGGTTTGAAGATTTATGACTGTGTGATGGTTGCAGGCGGACAGGAACAGCCCCAAAATGGAGGAACTGGATTTCCTGTTTGACGAAGAGTTGGAACAGTTGGTGGGACGTCGCAATAACTTCACTGAGTGGTAGGTTGTGTTGGCGGAGTGTGTGTGTTGGGGTGTGTGTGTGTGTGTGTGGTGTGTGTGTGTGTGTTTGTGTGTGTGTGTGATGAGAGAGAGAGAGAGAGAGAGAGAGAGAGGAGTGAGAGGAGAGAGGAGAGAGAGAGAGAGTGAGGATGGTGTGAGTGTGTGGTGTGGGGGTGTGGTGTGTGTGTGTGTGTGTGTGTGTGTGTGTGTGTGTGTGGTGAGAGAAGTGAGGAGTGTGTGTGTGAGTGAGGAGTGTGTGTGTGTGTTGTGGATGAGGGCGTTTGTCAACATACATACAAACAAACAAACCGATTCCCTTGGAAGAAGAAAACAGATGCTGACCAAAAGTTGACACAAATCCTGTGAACGTGCTGTCAGTCAGGTCTGAACCCATTCTTGCAGGTCTGACGAATCAGACGACGAAACAGAATTAGAGGACAAGGACATCGACAAGCTTCTCCTCATCACTCAGACCCCTCCCTACCTTCGCAAACACCCAGGTGGCGACAGAACAGGCGACTTCCAGACGAGGGCAAAGTTCATCTCAGATATGTCGAAGGTCATCAATGATGGGCTGATCCACTATGAGCAGGACTTGTGGAAAGATGACAGTTTACCGGTAAGTCGTTTTAAATACCGTCTTCAGAACTCTGCGGCCACTCACCTCCCTGTCTCTCTCCATCTTCACTAGTCTTCCCCTACCCACTACCATCCCTCCCCTCTCTCTCCCTCACACACTTTCTCCCCCCTCCCCTCTTCACTAGTTTCTCCACCCTATCTCCCTCCTCTTCCCTTCCCTCTCCACTAACTTACAGTCAAACACACACACACAAGTACACACACTCACACACACACACACACACACACACACACACACACACACACACACACACACACACACACACACACAGATCTATTTTGGTATCATCCTTTCTGAAAGCTTTAAAAATAAATGACAATTTTGAACTTTATCTAGGACTATCCCATATATCACTTAGTAAGTTATGAGACCTGTCCAGATTTCCAGATTTGCTAGTTAATAATTTTATATATATATATATATATTTTTTAATATTATGAGCTTTTGTACAAAGGAAAGAAATTGGAAGGGGGATGAGCAAACGAATTAAGAAAAAAAAAAGCCAATAAGAAAACAATAGATGATATAAAAAAAATTTTCTTCCTGTTGAAAAAGTCATGAACAACAAACAAAAATACTGAAACTCGGTGAAAAATAGTGAAAATTGCCATGAAAGTAACTGAAATCAGTTGTAAGGGGATGCACAAGTCTGAAGGTGTATATTTAATCCTATCTGCCTACACACTATCCTGTTTGTTACGTTTTTCGTCCTTGAAAAAAATAGCAGGAATTAAGAGTATTAACAGTATTATGAGCAAATACTGCGTACCACTTGACCCTATTTTTATGAAGGGGGGGACCCCCCTTTTTTTCAAGGGCCCCCTTTTTTAATTAAAATGGTAGAATGGACACTGATGGGGGTGCACAGGTGTGGCATTTTGTGGTACAGGGAGCGCCAGCTCTGGACACCACCAAGACGGTCAGCCTGATCAGCCAGGAGCAGTTTGACCAGATCACCCCAGCTCACGTCGTCACCAACCAGGAACTGCCGCCCCCACCCCCCGCCCCCTCAACCCGTATCAGGTGAGCATTTACACCTGTATCAGGTGAGCATTTATACCTGGCGCTGCTGTGGCTCTCTGAAGATGCCCTCAACCTGTATCAGGTGAGCATTTACACCTGTATCAGGTGAGCATTTACACATGGCGCTGCTGTGGCTCTCTGAAGATACCCTCACCTGTATCAGGTGAGCATTTACACCTGTATCAGTGAGCATTTACACCTGGCGCTGCTGTGGCTCTCTGAAGATGCCCTCAACCTGTATCAGGTGAGCATTGACACCTGTATCAGGTGAGCATTTACATCTGGCGCTGCTGTGGCTCTCTGAAGATGCCCTCACCTTGTATCAGGTGAGCATTGACACCTGTATCAGGTGAGCATTTACATCTGGCGCTGCTGTGGCTCTCTGAAATGCCCTCACCTTGTATCAGTGAGCATTGACACCTGTATCAGTGACATTGACCATGCCTGCTGTGCTCCTGAAGATGCTCTCAACCTGTATCAGGTGAGCATTGACACATGGCACTGTGGCTCTCTGAAGATGCCCTCACCCTGTATCAGGTGAGCATTGACACATGGCGCTGCTGTGGCTCTCTGAAGATGCCCTCACCTTGTATCAGGTGAGCATTTACATATGGCACTGTGGCTCTCTGAAGATGCCCTCACCCTGTATCAGGTAAGCATTTACACATGGCGCTGCTGTGGCTCTCTGAAGATGCCCTCGCCTTGTATCAGGTGAGCATTTACACATGGCACTGTGGCTCTCTGAAGATGCCCTCAACCTGTATCAGGTGAGCATTTACACATGGCGCTGCTGTGGCTCTCTGAAGATGTCCTCACCTTGTATCAGGTGAGCATTTACACATGGCACTGTGGCTCTCTGAAGATGGATGATTATGGCTGCCTTGAAGGCCTGATTTCTGAAAGTTAAAAGGGCTGTCAGAAAAAAAGTGCTATGCTCTAATGACCAGGAATCTGCTCCCCCCCCCCCCCCCCCCCCCCCCCCCCACCCACACACCACACACAAAGCTGAGCTGGCTATTGTGTATTATGTTAGATTGATCAAATAATATATTTCACAGTTTTTCTCACATAATTGCATACCTGTTGAAGTCAGTGTGTAAGTTGGGTTTTTTTTTAGTTTTAAGAAGGGGGGGGGGGGGGGGGGGAGAACAGAGAAAAGATTGTTGTAAAATATTTCTTTTATGCCAAGCATAAGTTGTCATAATTGTGACGCTCCACCACATAATGAGACGGAGTGCAGATGAGGTCAATTTTTAGTTATTGACATGTTATTAATGTGCAATAAAGTGACTATCAAATACAAAAAACAGATTGAAAATCGGACAATTCTGTGCAACATTATTACAAATTGAAATGATAGACTGCAGGATGTGACAAAATGAGAAATGGGCAAGTTTATTTTAGTAACAGGTTGTCAGAATGAGTGCTTTGGTATTTCCAAAATACATTTAAAAGCAAAAGGAATAAAAATAATACCTTGATATTTCATTATCAGATAAATAAACAGATGTAGTTTAATATCAATCAAAATTGACAAATTGACCCCCACCTGCCTTTAAAGGCCTATAGCGCAAAATTGGGTAATGTGCTAAGCGACTCATTTCATGGTGGAGCGCCACAATTTGTCAATATCAAATAACAAAAATGTTTAAAGGAAAAAAAACTAACTAATGGCATGAGAATGTTTGATTTTGACAATTCTTAAGAGGACATTTTCAGAGGAAAAAGAAGGGTAAATGAAAAGCATCTAGAGGTGTAAATATCGCTGCTGGGGGGGGGGGGGGGGGGGGGGGGGTTGTTTTGCTGAAGCAGTGAAGATAACATTTTCACCAAAATCTTAAGAAGCATGCGGCATGTTTTACCTTTATCCTAAATTGCTTACATGCCTACTTGTGGGTTTTTGTTGTTATTTGGGGGGGGGGGGAGCAGCTAATTTTTTGCTTAAATGTCAAGGGGCTGACATGCTTCTTTAAGATTTTAAACAGTCTGAAAGGACCATACCTTTGAGAGTACTAGTACCTTTGGCACCAGTCTGATGGCAATATCTTGGCCAAAATCTCGAGTTGCTGTCACGCGCACTTATTGTGTGTTGTTGTTGTTGTTGCAGAAGCAGTGAAGATTGTGTCATCGCCCAAATCCCAGGGGGCTGACGTGGCGAGGTCGCTGCCGGCACGAGTACCTGACACCCCAGGACGCCAGAAGTCACACCAACCCCGCACCCCTCACAAGAAGACAGAGTCACGCTTCTACCCTGTCATGAAAGACTCCTCACGGCCTCATGATCCACAGGTTTCTGAGATTTTTCTTCCTTTTTTTTTTTTTTTTTTCGGGGGGGGGGGGGGGGGGTTGCACTGTTTGTGATTCTATTAATGTTATTACGTAGTATACTGTATTTCATACAGACAGCTGCACTCACAGCCTGTTTAGGCTCTTTAACTTGTATTGAAAGGTTGAGGTTGGGTTGTTTGTCCAAATATAGTAAATAGTTTCTGTATCACTATCCGGGTCAAAAAAAAAGGGAAAAAAAAGGCTTGTCTGCTACTCTGTTACTAGAACACTGTAACATTCTGATTGAAGGGTTGAGGTTGGGTTGTTGTTTGTTCAAATATAGTGCATAGTCTTCTGTTACTCTTACTAGTCCAGGGGTTATTTAAAGGAAGTAAACGGAAGAATGGTTGTTTGTTTAGCTTTAACCTGAACACTCTAACATTCATATGATTGAAGGGATATCTGTTCTGGGCAGTGTGTAAGCATTTTAGCTTCTTGCTAAGTGGACAACCAGGAGCGCTTTGTCTTTATTTCTTTTCCTGCGGTTGCACGGACATATATGTGGGTTTTGTTGTTGCAGACGCCGCGGAAGAAGAAGACAAAGCACAGCAGCAATCCACCTCAAGAAATGCATGTGGGCTGGGTGATGGACTCGCGGGCCCACCCCTCACGGTCGCGCCACAACTCCTCCTGCATGTCGCAGAGGTAATGAACACACTGTCGTTGTGGTGTCACATAGGTAATGAACACACTGTCGTTGTGGTGTCACATAGGTAATGAACACACTGTCGTTGTGGTGTCACAGTAGGTAATGAACATATGTCGTTGTGGCTGTTTGTCACAAGGTAATGAACATACTGTCGTTGTGCTGTATGTCACAGAGGTAATGAACACACTGTGTACTGTGCACAGAGGTAATGAACACACTGTTGTTGTACTGTATGTCACAGAGGTAATGAACACACTGTTGTTGTACTGTATGTCACAGAGGATAATGAACACACTGTCGTTGTACCTGTATGTCACAGAGGTAATGAACACACTGTCAGGGTTTCGTCCTGTATGTCACAGAGGTAATGAACACACTGTCCGTGGTTGTACCATGTCACAGAGGTAATGAACACACTGTCACAGAGGTAATGAACACACTGTCACAGAGGTAATGAACACACTGTAAATTGTGTCATCCTGTATGTCACGAGATATGAACACACTGTCGTCCTGTGTGTCACAGAGGTAATGAACACACTGTCGTTGTAGTCCTGTACGTCACAGAGGTAATGAACACACTGTCGTTGTAGTTCTGTATGTCACAGAAGTAATGAACACACTGTCATTGTAGTATTCATGATGTGTTCATTTAGTATAATGATAATCTTTGTTCACTCTTCTAACATTTCGCACTTCACTGTGCATGTTTTCGAGATGTTTTTTTTTCCATCCTTTCGAACAAGAGTTGAAGTGAGTCTGGGGTTGCTTATTCTTGCACGTTTTGTCTGACCTGAGAACATGCGAGGGAGACCTTTGAAAAGTATGATGATCCTTTTCGTAGGCTATCATATACTTGTGCATGTGTGTATATTGAAAAAACAGAGCTAAAGGAGAATTTTTTGCACAGTGCAATAATAGTATACTGATTGTGGTATTTGTTTTATTGCTTTTATATATATATTAGATGACGTAAATTGTTTTCACCAAAGTTCCAGTGGGGGGGGGGGGGGGGGAGGGGTGCTTTTGAAATTGTGCCTATTGTTTTTTCTCTTTGTTTACTTTGGGGGGGGTTGTTTTTAATAATATACATCATTTTCAGGATTTTAGCCACTCGTCCTGTTGCAGTATTGTTTTAGTTCAATGATTTCTGCCTTGGGTTTTCTAGTTTTTGTTTTCTCTCATTTCTCATGAAATCTCACTGCTGTGTCTCTTCACTCCCCTTTCTCCTTACTCTCCCTGATGGAGATTCTTCTTCTCTTCATCAGCTTTACACCGTAATGTGTCTGGGAAAATAATGGTGTCCTTTCCAACTCCTCATGCTACAGCTTAGTCTGTAGGGTTATCTCCATTGGCCACACTTTCTTCTCAGGTGCTGAATAGCGTTACACTTGAAGGATGTGCTTGCCTGTCTGTTTTTCAATTACACGGGGAGAGGAGCAAGTTTCAGCTTTGTGGACATTGGTGGTTTAGTCTGTTATGCCCAGTGCGGAGTCTTAGAATTCTGACTTGTTTTGATGGAGATGCAGGGGCACTTCAGTCTGAATAAAATCCCCATGTTCTGGAAATTTGTGCTCAAAAGCTCTCCTTTTCTATCACTGTTTCGTCGTCTGTTCCTTATTTATTACATAGTCTCTCTTTTTTATTTTGGGCTTTCTGGAAATGTTTTTTTTTATGCTCTGTTGTAATGGGATAATAATGAAATAGGCAGAATGGCTGATGTCCTCAGCATGGCTAGGTTTTATTGCCTTCAGCAATAAAATAATACGGATAATACAATATTTTATGTGTATTTTATTTTGCAGGTGTGACAGAATTTCATATTTGAAGGGGTCAGTATCTAAGTTTGCGCTCAAAATGGATGTGGAAGTGGGTTTTTGAATTTATACAGTCTTTGTGGTTGCCACCCCCACATGTATAATTTTCATCAACATTTTAAAAAATGGTTTTATTTTTAAATGAATGAGAAGTATTGACTGTGTTCAGTGGTTGCAGTCCATCGGAGAGCATGCTGTCTGTGAGTTATGGATCCACCCCGCAACCATTCCCCAACTTTGAACACCCCTCTCATCAGCTGCTGAAAGAAAACAACTTTGTCTGGCACGTCTACAACAAATACCGCTCCAAATGTGTCAAGGGTATGGGGGTTTTGTTGTCATGACTGATGTTGTAACATCTGGTTTTTGTGTTTTTTGTTTTTTAAGAATATCTGAATGTTTGAGACGGACCGATATTTATCTCTGTTTCATGTACAGTCTTCTTTCTCTCGTTCGCTTTACACTGTCAGATGTGTCTGGGATAAATAATGCATGTCCTTTCCAGCTCCAATTCGTGTACAGTGTGATTGCTTACTTCAGCTCAGGTGTTATGGTTTTCTAGATCAGTACGAGCAGTGTTTGGGCAGTGTCAGAATGTGGAATTGTGTGAAGTGAAAACCTGATCCCAGGTGATGTGAAAACATACCTGATGTACACCTGATGGTTTGACTGATTTAAGCTGATGGGATCATGATAGCTTTAGTGACGCCAATATTGTCAGTAAGTACTCTGCAATCCTGTAGCAGCAGGATCTCTGTGACACAGACATGTCATTCAAGGCTGTGTATCACCTTAGCAGAACAAAGTGTGGTAAAACAGTGGCTTTGAAGTTTTTTGTGTTCAGTCTTTCAGGCTTGTCCATGATTTACAGAAATTTCTGCATGACAGTGTTATTAGTAGTATCATTTGGAAAATATTATGTAAGTAGCTTTTGGTATAAATTGGTTACTGTGTATGTCATAAGTAGACTGGGGCTTTTAGTCAGAAAAAGTAACCCCTTTGTATTAAGTGTACTTTCTTTCTTTTTTTTTTTTTTTGCTACTGTTGTTGTTGTCGTATATGTGGAAGGTGTATTGATGCGTGTGTGTGTGTGTGTGTGCGTGCGCGCATGCGTGTGTTGGTGTGCTTTGCTCTCATGTCCTGAGTTAGGTACCTTAATTCTTCTTTGTATGTTCAGTGTGTGAAATTAGGTATCTGAATTCTTTACTGTTTGTTCAGTGTGTGAAAATTGAACGAAGGTCATTCATAGTGAAGACCACTGTTGATGACACATATATATAAACAAATCTTAATGTTCTAAATTTCATATTTTATTCTTTTTGATGGAAAATTATCATAATGGCATTGAAGTAAAATGCTGCCCCCCCTTCCCCCAGGATTGATGTTTTGTAAGAAAAATAGTAAGATCCCATGTGATGTGAAACTTCACCTGATGTGAACATGATGGTTTGACTGATTTAAGCTGATGGGATTTCACGTGGAAAACTTTGGTAGACGCTGTGCATTTGATTTGCAATGGTGTGGTATTGTGTCCAGTGATTTCCAGGTGTAAACAACAAAGCCTGTCTTTAGTGGCTCTGCCTTTTGTTTTAGGTGTGTTCTTTTCTTTGAATCTGGACTTCTGAGTAGGAAGTATCTGCATTGTGCCTAACTGGTGCCACAAGATGTTTTATGGTGTCCTAATATCAAATGAAATTGAGAGTAATGCATATTTGTGTAATACTTTGTCAATACCTTAAGGATGTTTTACAGTTGTAACTTTAAATAAAAATTACAAGTAATGAAAAGAACAGGTAACAGAATGATTAAATGACAACACCGCATTGATTTTGGGAGGGGGGGTTGAGTTTGGTTTTGTAATGTTGCGGGGGTTTTTTTGGTTTTTAAAAAAATTTTCTGTTTTGTATTCTTGGTTTTGGTAACTTTCTTTTCAATCACTTTCCATCCATTGCAATTGATCAGTAGAATTTTGTTCTCAAATCTGTATATTTAATTGTATTAGTATAAAAGGCAGTGGTTTTTCAGTGAGTATAGTCCATATTTTGATTCTTCTTCTCATTATTTAGTCTATGCAGAAGGTCTCTTTTAATTCTAACTCAACAATTGTGAGGTGGATTCCAAAAACATTTGAAAGCAAAACATCCAAAATTCCATTTCTGCTTTTAATAGTTTTATCAACATCAAATTTTAAAAAACTGTCTTTCATATTTTTTTTCCTTTGTATTCTAAATTGTGGTTATTGTTGGTTACAGTATTGTGTGTGTTGTTAGGGTTTTAAAAAAAAAAAAGGATAGTTTTTAGTTTTTCCTTAAAAATATAAAACAGCTATAATTTCAATATCTTTACCCCCACCCCCCCAACTCTGATTTTTTTTTTTACTTCTATTGAGGACCACATGAACAAATCAAGTTTACCCGTGTAGACATGACAAATTTCTGTATGGCTTTTCCTCCTCCCCCCTACCCTTGCTTGCAGAACGCACGCGGCTAGGCCCTGGCCAGTCCCAGGAGATGAACACGTTGTTTCGCTTCTGGTCCTTCTTCTTGAGGCAGCACTACAACAAAAAGATGTACCACGAGTTCAAAACCTTCGCTGTGGAGGACGCAGCCGAAGGATACAGGTGAGAATTACTGGAAAGATAGGGAGGATACAGGTGAGAATTACTGGAAGATAGGAGGGATACAGGTGAGAATTATTGGAAAGAGGGAGGATACAGGTGAGAATTATTGGAAAGAGGGAGGATACAGGTGAGAATTACTGGAAAGAGAGGGAGGATACAGGTGAGAATTATTGAGAGTAGGATAGGTGAGGATAATGGAAACGGAAGATAGGGAGGATACAGGTGAGAATTATTGGAAAGATAGGGAGGATACAGGTGAGAATTATTGGAGAGGGAGGGAGGATACAGGTGAGAATTACTGGAGAGGGAGGGAGGATACATGTGAGAATTACTGGAGAGGGAGGATACAGGTGAGAATTACTGGAGAGGGAGGATACAGGTGAGAATTATTGGAAAGGGAGGGAGGATACAGGTGAGAATTATTGGAAAGATAGGGAGGATACAGGTGAGAATTATTGGAAAGATAGGGAGGATACAGGTGAGAATTATTGGAAAGATAGGGAGGATACAGGTGAGAATTACTGGAAAGATAGGGAGGATACAGGTGAGAATTACTGGAGAGGGAGGATACAGGTGAGAATTACTGGAGAGGGAGGATACAGGTGAGAATTATTGGAAAGGGAGGGAGGGTACAGGTGAGAATTATTGGAAAGATAGGGAGGATACAGGTGAGAATTATTGGAAAGATAGGGAGGATACAGGTGAGAATTATTGGAAAGATAGGGAGGATACAGGTGAGAATTATTGGAGAGGGAGGGAGGATACAGGTGAGAATTACTGGAGAGGGAGGGAGGATACATGTGAGAATTACTGGAGAGGGAGGATACAGGTGAGAATTATTGGAAAGAGAGGGAGGATACAGGTGAGAATTACTGGAGAGGGAGGATACAGGTGAGAATTACTGGAGAGGGAGGATACAGGTGAGAATTACTGGAGAGGGAGGATGCAGGTGAGAATTACTGGAGAGGGAGGGAGGATACAGGTGAGAATTACTGGAGAGGGAGGATACAGGTGAGAATTATTGGAAAGGGAGGGAGGATACAGGTGAGAATTATTGGAAAGGGAGGGAGGATACAGGGAGGATTGCTGGAAAGGAAGGGACAACCGGTGGGTGTCTGGGTTATTTCTTGTTTTATTCGTTTAGAAGACATCACAGAAACGTCTAAGCATGATCTTGACAGGACAGAAAGTACATTTATAATGGTTTTTTTGTGATATACATACACACATTGTGATGGATGACTTTTAACTGTAATAACAGCAGTCAGCTAATTCAAATACTGTTCTCAACTCATACTTGTCAAGTGCTAATTCATATACTGTTCTTAACTCTGGCATATACTTGTCAAGTTAAAATGTACACAAAAGATAATCAGTTTCAAACAAACTGGTTACTATTAAGTCACCTGTATGCTGTATACTTGTTTCATGTTTATTTGCAAGAATAAGTAAGAAAAATAAACAGAGATGACAGTGTTTTGACTTGGCTTGATCTTATCAACATGTTGATTTAGTTTGTTTTTACTCTGATATTTTGACAGTATGTTGACTTGGTTCATATCGACTTAATGCGTAAAAGAACCTGCAGCAACAAAAGAATAGTACTTGGCAAAATTGTTCTGAAAAACCCATTCTAATGCCGAGACGGTTACACTTAAAGCAGGAAAACCCATTCTAATGCTGAGACAGTTACACTTAAAGGCAGGAAAACGGTCAACAACAAAATAAAGAAGAAGAAGGAATATGAGTGGTGCTGCTTTTGTGGCAACACAATTCTGCCTGGAAAGAGGAGCCTGAAGTTTTATGTCAAGAAATCTGCTGTGACTGATTCAATACAATACAGTATAATACATTACAATACAGTGCAGTACAGTTCAGTTCTTGTGACCACTTTTGGATTTGCTTCATATTGACTTCATGTAGGGACAGACCGGGCATTGTCTCAGTGGTTTTCTGGTTGGTCTGTCTGTATATGGTATTCAAGTGATGACACCATTTTTTGTTGTTCCAGATATGGACTGGAGTGTCTGTTCCGCTTCTTCAGCTACGGTTTGGAAAGGCGATTTCGACTTGAAGTCTTCAACGACTTCCAAGAGGAGACGCTCAGAGACTATGAAAACAGTTAGTACATTGTGTTTGTTTTCTCAATGCGTGCTCCTGTGTATAATGCTCCTATACCTGCAGTTTTGGTTTTAGACATGCCGATTCTTAATGGGGGTTTTTTTGTTTTTGTTTTTTTAAACTAAAGAAGAAAAAAGGCCCAAAACTTAAGGTGTTGTTACTTTAAAGAAATAAAAATTTGAAATGGATTGTTACCGTTTGTCTGTGGTGTATATTTCTTGTCTATCCCCTAAGTTGGAATGTGGTGAGCAATTGATCAAATTTGCAAAATGTCACCATTGCAAAACCTTGGAGCTTTAGCCAAGGAACAAAAAACATTTTCCTGTCCTTTTTTCCTCAAGCTTCCTCGTGTCTTAGGTTTGTCTTCACTACCCATTTGCATGCCTTTTTTCCTCAATTTTTAAGCTCTTTGAAGATCCAGTCTAATCCAATGATGTTGCTTAGAGCCCCGCCGACCGCACAGGCCATATCGGGGCTGTCACCTCGTCATATTTTAAAACTCGTATTAAAACTGCAACTATATACAGATTAAAATGGGGTGTAAAACCAACTTGACTGTCCTTGCTTGTATCGACACCCAGGTCAACCATAAGGGTCAGCCCAGGACGGCCGCCGCATCGTGGGTTCTTTGAAGATGGACTATGGACAACTTAACGGCAACAAAAAAAACAAAGATGTACATGTAAAAGTGATTCCAAGGTTGTGTATGTAGTTTTAGTGTGAAGTGGTGTGCTTATATTGGGGTTGACAGATGCTTTAGCTGAGTGGTTGATGCTGTTTGACTTCAGTTCTGTGGGTCTATGAAATTGTGGATTTGAATCTTAGCAGCAGGGTATGAATTGAGGGTGGGGTTTTTGGGTTGTTGTTTTTTTTTTTTACAATCTTCCAAGTCAACTTAAAGCACAGACCTGCTAATGCCTTAATTTCCTTCATGTGTGTGTATATATATATATATATATATATATATATATATATATATATATATATATATATATATATATATATATATATACACACACACACACACACACACACACACACACACACACACACACACACACACACACACACATGCAAAAGATCAAAGGTATATGTTAAAGATCCTGTGATTCATGTTAGTGTAGGGTGGGTTATGGAAACACAAACATACCAAGCATACATTGTGTACCCAAAAAAAAAAAAAAAAAGCTGCTCTTAAGTCAGAATATGCTGACTGAGGCCAGCAGGCAGACCTCCTGTAGACTTACAAGTGCTGAAAGAGAGAGGAGTTTACTATAAATTCTGATTGTTTTAAAGTCCAGCACTGCATCTCTACCCATGTCTCAAAAAAGATTGATTGGTTGATTTAAAGAAACAAAAATGTTTTTTTTTTATTTTACAGATCAGCTGTATGGCTTGGAGAAGTTCTGGGCTTATCTGAAGTACTCCAGGAAAAACGTGGAAATCAACCCCAAGTTAAAAGAGGCGCTGTCTCATTATAAACGCCTTGAAGACTTCCGCGTGGAGGTGAGTACACTGCTGATGAGAGAGACAGAGAGAGAATGAACGAACTTGAACACGGATGTTTTATTGAGGGTATATGGATGTCAAAGGCTTCTTTACACCAGACCCTTATGAAAAAATAAACCCAAGTTTTATAGCAACAAAATGAGGGATGGGGTGGAGAGAAAACGAGGCATAGATTGACGACAATTGTCATGATTTTGTACACTGTACTGAGTAGTACTGGCATAAATCAGATCTGCCTACTTGTATGACAGTTTTTCATTTAACCTTCTTGCATTCGGATTCTCCCAACATAAACTGCCCCTAGATTTCTCATTCCATCATGAAATCAGGTCAGGCACTCATGCTCGCTCGCCTTTTCCCCCTCCTAAGTACATAGCTATAATTACTTCCAGACTCTCAGCAGGGTTTTTACCTCTAGCCTTATGGAGCTTTGACATGTGGTAGCAATTAGTGATGGCCACAGCATGATGGAAATCTACTGTGTGTAAATCCTGGCAAATAATAATAATAATACTTGGAATTTGTATAGCGCTATATCTTGTAAAAACAAATCCAAGCTCCCAGTTCGCAATTATTCAATCATGGCAAATCCTGGTTCAGGATTAGTGGTGAGAGGGGGGGGGGGGGGGGGCGGTCATTAGAATTTAAGTTGTCTGATTCAATCTCACTATAGTGTACTTTTTCTGTTGACCGAAAAAACTATACTTTTTCAAACAAATCAAATCATTTTTTTTCTCCTTTGTTTCGTGAACAGCCCCCGGAATCAGACATGCTCTCCAGTCTCAGCCTGTTACCATAATATACTTGTTCTGTTTACAGAAAAGCTACACTTTTTCAAACAAATCAAATCAATTTTTTCCTCCTCCTCTGCTTCGTGAACGGCCCCCGGAATCAGACATGCACTTCAGTCTCAGCCTCTCACTATAGTATACTCTTTCTGTTGACGAAAAACTACACTTTTTCAAACAAATCTATCGTTTTTTTCTCTCTCCTCTGTTTCAAGTATCATTATAGTATACTTTTTCTGTTGACCGAAAAAAGCTATACTTTTTCAAACAAATCAAATCGTTTTTCTCTCTTCTCTGTTACGTGAACAGCCCCCGGAATCGGACATGCACTCCAGCCTCAGCCAGGCATTCTCAGGCCCCGTGGCCCCGCGGACGCGCACCACCAGCGGCACGGAGATGGGTCGGCGTTCGCGCACGACCAGTGCGTCGGACGCCACCACCTCTTCCGCCTCCTCCATCCCGCACAAGCCTCTGTCGGCCACCACCTCCCTGCCTGTGGAGGGAGCAGTGGGGGGAGCCCCGGCCAAGTAGCTGGCGCCTGAGACACTTTCCACGTCCTCGTTCACACACCTATAGAGAAAGAAGACTTTGTGGTGACGGGGAGGAGAACTCGAAAAGCACACACACAGCAGGACGAGGAGGGAGGAGGAGGAGGTCTTGTGTTTGTGTGTGTGTGCGTGTTGTGACCTACCTTCTGGACATCGGCAGAAGAAGCATTTTGTGTGGTGTGGGGATTTTTTTTTTGGGTGGTCTTGGCTCCAGTGTGTTTTTCCAGGTGAATTTTTTGAGTCGTGGGGCGAGAGGAGTTTGCTATGATTCCTCGGCCCGTGTTTGTTGCTGTGTGGAGCCGCGGGGGTGACGTGACAACCCCGGCACAGGCTGTCGTCTTCATGGTGGAAGGGTTCTGTGTTCGATTCTGCTTTATGTACTGATTTTCTTCTGTTCTTTTAGGGTATATCTGTGTTCTGTGCATAATGTTTTAATTCTATTCTTTTTTTTTTACCCTGTGATTTTAGATCCTGGTCAGTTTTTTTTTGTTTTTTTATAATGTCAGTACGAAGAGCTGCTGATTTAGGGGTGAAAAAAAAAAAAAAAGAAAGAATAAGTATGGCATTTCTTTCCTCATTTTTAAAGGTGGTGTGGTTTTCATGATGGTGTACAGTCATTGCCAGGAAAAAGTATGGTGCCAGAGTGCAGAATACACTACATGCTCTGCCATCATGAAATGGACAGACTGGAAACTTGTTTTTTATTCAATAGAATATCTTAAAATAAAATATCCTCATGTGTTTCTTGCATCCACAGTTTTGGTTACCAATATTTCTTTCACCTTGCTATGTATAAACATAATACCCCCTGCAAAATTTTGATATGTTAAAGATTCTATCAGAAATTCTTCATTCAAAAAGTCGTAAGCATTCCTTACAGAGAGAAAAGGCATTCAGTATATCAGTAAAACAGCAAATTAAGCTGCTGGGATATTTGAAAAAAAAAAAAAAAAAAAAAAAATTAGAACTTAAAGAGGCTGCCAGAAAACCTGTGATACTATGTAGCTAGGAGACTCCGATTGAGGAAATGAGCAGTGCTGAAATTTCCCATGAAAGCATGAAGAAGAAGAAGAAGCTGTAACAGTCAGCACCTGAAAACCACAGGCTCTTCTTGATTTCCCGGCAAGAGAACCTATCCTGTACCTATGCAATCTGTGTTCCACCGCCGCCTTTGTTCCTACAGGGGTGGGGGGTTGTCTCCGTTGATTTATTGTGATCGCTTGTTATGCCCCGGACGTTTTGATGGCCAGGAAGGCAAGAGTGTGGCGTTACTGGTTTTGTTTGTTGTTTTTCCATTGGCGTAATGCTTGCTTCGGTCTGCCGTGTCTGCATGCACAAGGAAGCATCATGACAAGAAGTTGAGGAATGAGAAGTGGTGTGGACCAATATTTGCATAGACTTTTTTTTGTTTTTGTTTTTGGTTTCCTCATCTCTTGTTCAGACTTTTGGAGGTTGTTTTTTTTTGTGTGTGGTGCTGTCATCATTTGTTTTGATTTGTTTCAGTGCTGGTTATTATCTCTAATGTTAAAGTATCACCCTTAAGATAGAAGCAAGACTAGTGATAAACGAATGCAAGGACATATTTAACGCTGCCACCTCAGTGGGTGTCAGTTTTGCTAAAACCATTTTGTATTCTCTGGAGAGGCGACTGGCTGGTGGGGTGTCTCCGGTGTTACTAAGCTTTATGATGCAATTGGTGGATTGGTTGTCCTAATCTCTGTGTAGGGTGTTCATTGTCATATTAGTAGTAGTCAGAATTGTTCACATCATGTCATCATGAGAAGCTTCTTTTTGCGAGGCATATCGGAAAAAAAACTATACAAGTGGTTTGGGTATCGTGACAATTTTTACTTGTTTTATTCATAGGGGGAAGTGGTGTGTTTGCGCTTTTAGTGTTCCATCTTTTGTTTTCCTTTTTTTTTTTGGGGGGGGGTTTTTTTGTTTTGTTTTTTTTGGTTCGAGAGGGGAAAGGTGTGGTTTTTAATGGAATCATGTCAATTGTACATAGCAGAGAATGAGAGATCCCACATCACATTTTAAACAACTCAAACAACCCTTTTGTTATAACCACCTTTTCGTTTTTAATGAGGCCAAATGATAAGAAAGGTTGAAAATACATCTGTTGTTCTTGTGTCATATACTTGTTAACAGTTTTGGCGCGGCGGAAAGACACGAGGTGGCGAGAAGCTCTCTGTGTGTGGCGAGTGTTAAAATTGGGCGAGCACTGTTGATAGGTTTTTAAGTACAGTTTGTGATTTTAAGTCAACTTGCCTCTCCTCATACCTACCACCCCACCCATCCCACCTCCCTCCAAGCCAGTGGGTTTTTTCCTTTATGCATATGTTGTGTGCTTTTTCTTTGTGTGTGTGTGTGGATTATGTATGCTGTGGTTTTCTTCATTGCCCCTCCCCTCGCCCTTCCCCCCCCCCCCCCCCCACAAAAAAAAAAAAAAAAAAAAATTCCCTAAATAATCTAAACCAAAAAAAGAAAGAAAATGGTGAATGAAAAAAAAACAAACTTTGCATGTATTCTCAAATTGCTTTGGTTTTTTTTTAACATTTTGTTTGTTTGCCTTTTTCAAGTCTTGAATCTTGTTTTTAGGTGATTGTGATTCATAGCTCTTGTGCATAACATGCTGGGTACTTGTAAAGAAAAAGGGGGGTGGGGAGTGTTGAAATAGTGAATGGGGGAATGAAATGATTAGAAAAGACTTGCTTTCTCAAGTCTTTATTTAATGCACATTATTTAGTCAGTCTGGATCAGCAGATGCAGTCAGTCCTCAGTCTCTGTCAATTGTATAAGATTTTTTTTTTTTTTAAACCAAGCAACATTAAAAATCTCGCTTGATTAGGTATTTATGGTGCAAGAGTCTGTAAGATAGGCCTGCAGATCTTTTAATCAAGGGATGATTTTTAAAAGAAACCACCACCAAAAAAATCGGCTTACGATTTGAAATGATGATTAACACAAATTAGATCACAGCATAGACCTGACTCCTTCAAACATTTGATTATAAACCATTGTGCAACTAATCTTTTTAAAATGTTAATGGACAGAATTATTGTGCCAAATTTGTGATATTTTAAAGAATTATTAGCAAGATGGAGAGTGCTATCCAAAAAAAAAAGTAAGAGTTTCTATCCAAAAAAGTAAAAAACATTTTTGTATATTAGTTTTCAGACACTCTTATCAATGGTTAGGGTTTTCCTTCTGTGTAAAGAACATGTGGAGAGAGAGATCTTTTATTTGTTTATTTATTTTTATTTATTTATTCTTTTATATATATTTATTCTTTTATATATATTTATGTAAATAATGGAATAAGCACTCGTGTGCTTTTTCTACATCCAGTCCCCGTGTGTATGCAGTTTTGTAAATCATGTCATCTGTTCCCACTGGCACACGATGGCCTATTCTTACAAAAAGCGGAACAGGATTTAATGTGTGCGCAAGATGTTCTGCGTGCGTTCACACACGGGGCCTTGGTTTATGGTCTCATCCGAAGGACTTTGGGGGAGAGTGGAGTCAGTGCTGATGTTAACTCCAGGAGAAAAATCTCCTCGAACGGGAATCAAACCCGGGTCGTCCAGTTGCGAGTGCAATGTTCTGACCATTACGCTATCCTGTCCCCCTTCAGAAAATAGCTCCGTTCTAGCAAGTGTTTCGACTTTTCACTTTCTGGGGGGTTTAGTCTTTTTTGTTGCTTCACTCCATAGAACCTTGCAGTTGTAGTTTTCTCTTTTGTCTATTCAGGCCTGCAAGAGCCTTCAGTCTATAGATTAAGAGCAAGTCTGTCTGCTATACTATTGGTGGGAGGCAGGGGGTACATTGCATGTCTTTTTTTTTTTGTCTTCTTCTTCCTTTGCTGGCTGCTTAGGGCAGCCACTATGGCTTTGAGGAGCTTGAGGTGAAATTTCGAGGGGGAAAAAGTATGGAGAACTTGAGTAAAAAAAGCAACAAATTCCTCTTATTTATCTTTTACTGTTTCTATGATCAGTGTTTTATACATGTTTAGCAAATATTTCTTTTTAGTGTGATGAAAGATATTGTCTCTTAATTTATTTATTTTATTTATTTTATTTTATTTTATACCACTTCACTACCACTATTCATGGTTTCTCTGATGTTCTAAGGACATATTCAGTTTGGCTGTTAACAAAAACTATATCAGTACTCTGAAATCTAAATGCCAGACTGTGAAGAAAACTCCTTTGAAGGAAAGTGCAAATATTCAGAGCCACGCTCTGTATAATTTCTATGTGTATTCAAGGCGATAATCTCAGCTTCATAACAAGCAAAGCGGACTTAAGATACATGGCTCCTAAGGCAGTGAAGAACATGAATACCCAGTTTTCTCTTCAGGATAACCCCATTCCAGCTGTAAAATCTGCATAGGCAACACAGAGCAGTGCCTTGGCAAGACAGCAGCCAGACAAGAGAACATGTACAGCAGTCCTGCTTGCTGTGGGTTATTCCAAAAAAGCCTGTGGCCCGACTCCATCCCAGAGGCTAAGAAGCTCTGTGGAGACTTGGAGAAGGAACTGCAGCCTACTGCTCCTACATGACAGAAACTGAGTGGTCCATTTGACGAGCATGGAAAAAAGACATATGCTGTTCCCCTCTCTTCTCAGTAGTGTGTAAAGATTTTCAAATGTGTTTTTGGACCTCCTCTTTCTGTGCTTTGTAGCGGAGTCCATGTTAATCTTGAAAGTGAAGCATTCTCAAAGAATCAAGGCATGCTTTTGATTTCTCACGTGTCTTAGACATTTAACATTTTCACATTTTAATATACTTTTCACAGTCTTAAAAAAAAATAAATTATAAGAATTGTGTAATTAAAAAAAATATATATATCTTTATCCGAATATTTTTATTCAAGAGAGAAGACGACACCTGCTGCTTAACAGCTGGAAGGATATGTCTGTATGTAATCCTGGTGATTTGTGTGCCGTGTCAAATTGGACTACAGACTTTTTATGTAAAGTTTTTCTATTTTTCTTCTTTTAGCTTTAGGCCCCTCGAGATGTTCTTTATCCCAGTGAAGAGCTGTCTGAATGAGGCGCTTACTTTGTTCATGTATGTAATGTTCTAACAGGGTTGGGTGTCGAGCGACTGTAAAACATACAGCAGACGGCACTAGTGATATTGTTAATGAATGGAGGGGTGGTATGTACTTACTGCTTTTATTAGCAATGGTTTGCTCATGGGTGGGTGGGGTTCCAATTCGCTTGGACTGTAAACGTGGAAAACATCGGAGATGCTCTGTGTGTGTTTAAAAAAAAAAATCAAATATGAATCAAAGAATTAGATGGATTAAAAAAAGAGTTGGTGAACACTAGAGAAGAAATCAGAATCAGGCTTGCGTGTAGACAGCATTTATCCAGTATTTGGTTGGTTATATTTTTTCCTTAATCTTTTTTTTTTTTTTTCAAAAGAAGCATTACTTAGAAGGATGTAAAATGTTGATTGACATGCACACATTCAAGCTCACATGCACCTGTGTGAGTGTGTGCAAACACACAGTATTTCACACAATCAGTTTTTCTATTTGTGGGTGCAGTACACGATGATTCCTGTAAAGCAAAAACAAGACAAAATGGTGACAACAGGGACATGGCCCCTGTGGTCGGCGGGGCTATAAACAAGATGGATTGGCAGGTAAAATGGAAGAGAAAAAGCTTTTCAGACCAGCAAGTGGTATTGTTTAGAGCCAAGAGACCACTGAATCTATTTAGGTAACAAGCAATTGGACTTTTTTTTTGGGGGGGGGACCAGGGATGTTGGAACAAAGTAGGGATATCCTCACAAATTGCCCCTTTTTACCAGAAACTGCCCAACACTAGAATACATATTTAACCAGTGTTAAACTTCAACAGATCATTCATTGAGTGTTTAAAAATTCGCACTGTTTCAGAAATTAACGTAGGATGCAGCTATCAACTGTAGTTGCAGTATTCAATTTGTTGGTTCAAGGTAACAATAGCTGTCTTAGTGTTTGAGAGATAGATGGATCAGGTATATGATCAAGTACATTCACCTGTGTAACATTTGAAAATATTGCTTTTGTTTTCTTTTTCATAATTCTTCTGGAAATTACATAAGAAATGATACTTTGGGGGTTAAAAATTGATAATGTTTAACTTGATTTAAAAATCTCAGTTTGGAATGGTGAATCATTGTACAGCAATATTAGGTCTGACAAAGCTACTATCAGATCAGTGTGCTCCCCTTCTTATTTCTAGTCTTCCATATATGTGTTGTTACTGCATTGTAGGCTCTCATGTCTTTTCCATAATAATTTTCCTCAAGGGAAAATGCGAAACATTTGCTCATCAGATATATTATATATATATGTAATATCCATTGCATCTCTCTATGTGATCCGGTTTCATAGTGGCTTGCGCTTTGGATATGGTTTAAGAAATCAGAACCTTCTTTGTGATGCATTAATGGGTTGGGTACCTATGTGTCAGTGATATTTTGACAAACACACACAGTGACTGACTGACTGCACAGATAGCACCCTTGTCAGCCGATCATTCTCCATTTCTTTGTTATCCAGAACGGGAGTTGTCACACAAAGTATTATGTTGTTCAGATATTGTGCCAGGGAGAAGTGACGTTTTCCTGGCTGCCAGACGATAAACAATTTTATGTTAATTAAGCTGACTGTATGCAGCTTGCTTACAGATTTACATGTATTAATGTATCCAGGTAGTGGTGTTTCCTTTTCTCTGTATTTTTGTGTCTGGTGTGAGAGTGTGTGTGTGTGTGTTTGAGAGAGAGAGAGAGAAAGAGAGAGAGAGAGAGCATGTGAGACAGGGAGAGCGAGAGACAGGGATGGAGGTATAGTTACAATGTGCAACTTTTAAAGTTCTGACATATTTTTGTGGTCATTGTACATAATAATGGGATTGTGACAAGAATTGTGTGGATTGCTTCATACACATGTACATGATGACTTTACCGATTGACTTGTTTGTGTGACGCTTGCATTTTAACCTCTCTGGTCATGGTATAAACTCTGTCTGTGTACATATATCAGCTCCTCTGACCTTTCCCCTGATGATGATGATAATAATGATGATGATGAAAAACATAAGTATCAACAGTGTATATCTATGTGAAAGGTTGATTTGCCATTTATTAGTTGATTTCATGACATTCAGACTCTTTTTTTTGTTCTTCTTTTCTGGGATTTTGGATAAGTCTTTTTTCCCCATGCACATCCTTCATTTCTCCGCGGTGTTAAGGTTAATGTAACAGTCGCTAAAGTGTTCTGTTAAAAAAAAAAAAAAAAAAAAAAAAAAGGCTGTGGTTATATTATCAGCAGGGAATCGTTCGCAAGTTCTTTCCTGGCATTGAAATCATGTCTATCACTAGGTGAAAAAGGTTAGTGGTATCTGTTTTGTAATTTCAGCAATTTTGTACTTTTTGATATACAATTGGTAACAGTAGTTGCTGTGTCATTCTGTGATTGGGAAAAAAAAATCTTTTTGGAATATTTTAAGAGGGACTTGTTTTTGATAGAGCACATATCTGTGTGATAGATATTTTTATGATTAGATAGAAAGATGCATTTAATTAATGGGAAGAAAAGAAATGGGGTGTGGGAATCAATGTGGGAAAAGGGAGAGACATAAAACAAGAAAAAAGAAGCAAGAAAGTATTGGTGAACATTATCAAGATAAGTAATGTATGTAAAAAAAAATCATCTTTACAGATATTTTTGGAGCTGTCAAGATCCGTGGATGTCCTAGGATTGTTGATTGTGTCTTTGTGGTATGTGTCAAAATAACCCCCAAAAAATGATTTTAAGATCCCCATGGCCTTCCATTGCCTTGATCTGCTCTTGAGTTTATGCTCATGCAGAATGTCAGTTACAAACATCAAAGATGTTGTGACTTGTTTCACCTTTCGGACAATTGATTATGACAAGACAAACATACCTGAGCATGGAGTTGTGTGTAAAGGCAAGCTTCTGTTAATTGGATTTCCAGACAGATGTTTTGGAGTGTATTTATAGAGTATTCTGTGTACATTTTGCCTCAGAAATTAATGTAAAAAGTAAATGAAAATTAAAATGAAAAAAAAAGAAAAGAAAAACAGGAAGAAAGAACATTGTTTTAAAAACCAAGCATAACTCGTACAGTATTGGTAAAGGTTTGATATGTATTTTATCAACCTTTACACAGTAATAGATTTTTATATGCGTGTGTCATTTCAAGATAAATGCCGAGTCATTGGACTTGGTTCCCTTAAGTTTTCTTAACATCACAGTGTATGATTAAGTGCAGATTGAAAATTGAGTGCATGCAGAACAGGAGAGAAGAAAAAAAATCACAAAAAATGTAGGGGACTTGTATTTCTTTACGTTTCTCCAAGGTTTTCTTCTGTCTTTCTTTTTTGTGTGCGTTCATTTAGGAATGGATACTACAAGCCTTTGATTTCTTGCATTTCATATCTGAATGTATATGTGTAGTTTGATTCTAGACAAAAAATAATATTAAAAAAATGTAAATATTGTTGTGGATGGTGTGCTGTTTTTTTGTTCTGTGGTGGCTTTTCTTCTTGCAGCTGGGATATGGGCATGGTTTAGTGCATGCAAAAGAAGCAAGCCACTCTGGTAGGGAAACAAATGCACATACATGAAAAGGGGAGAAAAAATTGGGCCAAAAAACTAATGGATGGTGCTGCTTTGTGGTGACATTTTCTCCCTGGGATGAGCAGCCACAATTCCATGCAGAAAAATCTGCTGTGACTGAAAGTGATATACAACACAATACATACAATACAATAATTCTGTTATGACATGGACAACTCTTCTGTTTGCTTATAAATGAAAAAGAAAATCTTTCCATCACCGAGTGACCACCCCACCCCCCAAAAAAAGACCAGTCTAAAACCAAAACATTTATTTTATCTGGTAAGTTTGAGATTTTTCTCTTCTGAACTGAAGTTGAGGGATTTTTCCCCCGTCCTAATAATCTTCAATAAATTTTTATGAGTAATATATATATATTTATATATATGTGCATATTAAAGACCGTTATGATTGTCATATTAAGACTTTAATCCCCGGCAAAAACAAGGGAGAAAAAAAAAGAAAAGATCTAGCTTTGTTTTTGTTTTGTAGATGTAAAGGTGTCCCATAGCCTAGCATCAAAGGGGAGCAAGGCATCAGAGACCTCAGCTTCTCTAGGGGGCAGCATAATGAGGGCAGCGCCCATCTCCTCTCCCTCGCTGATTTACCTTCCCTGACCCAAAGGGAAGGTGCCCATTTACAGCTGGGTGAACTGGGGGTACTGTGCTGAAGCCAAGGCGTGCGAACGGTCACCCATGCAACTGGTAACCACGCTTGACGCTGCTTGATGTGACTGGGGGAAAGCGAGCGCTTTTAAATAGTAAACCCGTTTCCCAGTTGTTACATCTCTCAATGAGGGAGGTGTATACACTACAGGTCTGATATTCCGTCATTTTGTTGTCATTTTTGCTTGTTGGGGGGACCCGGAATGAAGCAGAGGGCATGTCCAAATGAAATCATTCAAAGCAAGCTCTATCTAGGAGCTTTTTAAAAATGCTTCTTAAAAAGAAAGGCAAAAAACCACACACACAGAGCTGACGATACAAGGGAAGCAGTGAAGAGAGACTGGTCGAAGACCCTGCAACACACACACAGAGACAGGAGGGGTGGTGGTGGAATGGGACAAAAGAAAATAAGAGACAGTAAGTAAAATGATGTGTTCTCAGACATTTTATCATGCATGACACCTCTCTCTCTCTCCCACACACACACACACACACACACACCACCACCACATTTCTGAGGCAAACTGCATATTTTATTACAACATCATTCGTGTTAATTTTTCCCCTATCATTTACATTATTTCTGGAATATGCATATGGAATACGCATAATTAAAACAAGGCATCTGCATAAAATACACCCGTCTCTGCAAATGCACCTTTGGAAGACCATTACTAATGCTAACATTAAAAGATTTTGGTGGTTTCCATTACAATATCCATCAGCTGACAACAATATATAACTACGATAGGGAAAATCACACTTGAGAAAAAAAAAGAAAGAAAAAAGTCTTTAAAAAAAAAAGAAGAAAAAAAGGAGCCTTTTTACTCTCCCTGAATTTCTGCAGCAATCTCAGACCAATCAAGCTCAATTTCTTCACAAAAGCGCAAAACTGCAAAATTGAATATATATATTTTTTTTTTAATGGACACTGATGTTCATAAATATTCCTTCATGCCTGTACGTAGGTGACCCAAATTCTTTTACAGATACAGGTAATAACTGGCCTTTTTGGTAACATACATTTGTTTTGCACTGCCTGATACATAGTGAATATCTATTTGTAAAATGCATGTAAATCAAGCTGAATTCACGCCATGTTTGGGGTGTTTTTTTCCCCAAATAATTATGCGGTTAAGCCTAATCACTCGATGATTATCAATGTCCATTTCAGTGTTGATCACTTTGAAAATGGCAACATCTCACATCAGTTTCATCAACAGTTAAAACACCACAACTACAACTGATAATGAAAGATAAAAGAAAAAAAAGGAAAAAAAAAAAACCATTCTAGCTAATGGTAACCACTGCATCAGTTTTGGGTTTCCCCCAAGAAAAAAAAGTGCTGTGCGCAAATATATAAATAGCAAACAAGAAAAAGTGTACAAGTAGTTTCCAATGACTAAAAGTTAACAATGGCTCTTGAAAATGACTAAACTTATAAAAAAAAATAACATATAGAAAAAATGGCACACCGTTGTAATACTATGAATATTCACACATTATAAACACAATATCCCCACACACATGCCTTGATTTCCTAGAGCATGCTGTCTCTCTCTGTGTGCAGGTTCTTGTAATCTGTTCATCGGCTCTCTGGCATCACAGTATGTTAAATATCACAATGTCAGTGATGCAACATTTTCATATTCTGATGACCAGATTGTGACGTTCATTTCCTAGTTGTGCTCTTACTGAAGATGTGCAATCTGACAGCGACAGATGCAAGGTGAGGCTTCATACAATTTTGTGTTGTAAATCAAAATGCAACAAATCATTGTTGTCAGTGGCTGTCTTCTTTATCCGACAATATGATGATGATGTGATAATATAGCTCTCTCCAGGTGAAGCACACCATATGCCCAACATCAATTTTGTCTATGCTCAGTAGTAGCTCATTTCATTTCTGGAATACTATTTGAATTTCTCCCTGCTCAGTATGACACTGGTAACAGTGATCTTTGAATCATCCAAAGTCAGTGTGTACATCTAGAAAGAAAAAACAACTTTGATGAAAATCTGCCCTGCCTTCAAAGAGAAGCTGTCAACTTTTTCAGACCCTTCTAATATACTTTATTTTCTAACCTCTTTGCTTCATGAACGAAAGTGCTTCAATTTTTTCCCATGTTCTGTTCAGGTCAGTTAAAAAAAACTTAAAGCAATACTCGAAAGTTTTGCATCTTCTCATCGTAGAGCTAAAGAGGCAAGGGAACATCTTGCAAGTGACAAAGGCTTCTCCCTTTACATATATTTGACACTAAGCATTTGATGATGATGATGATGATTTTACCCTTCTCCATCTGTTTCCAGCAAGGTAAACTCCTTAGCTGACCACAAGGGAACAGAACAAAAGAGGGGTGACACTGTACCAATGCTAGGAACATGGAACAAGTCTGTGGCAGCAGAGTCAGCGCTCTTTCCTTTTCATGTTTTATAATTGCAGTTTTGATCTTTTTGTGGTCTGACTGATTGAAGAAACAAGCACTGAACTGAGGGTTACCCTACCTCATGCTGGCAGTTCTGTTGTTGAAAGGAAACAAGACAAGAGTGAAGGCACTCAAAGTAACCAACCCTGATTTCTTGTTAAATAATTCCAAGACGGTTGTGCTGCTTTTAGTAGACCACACAAACAAAATCTTCAATCAAAACACTCAACAGAAATGAGAAAATCAAGACTCTTTAATAAACTCAGTGCATAGTCCTTTCCCTTATAGCTTTTTTTGTATTCTTTTCTTGCAGTTTGTTTGGGCAGGGGGGGGGGGGGGGGGGGTCACTGCTTTTGTATGACAAACCTAAACCTGATAATGAAAAACCACAGCTTTGAGACTGACCTAAAAATGAAAAAAAAATAGCCTCGAGACTGGCCTTAAAATGAAAAAAACAGCTTTGAGACTGACCTTATAATGAAAAACCACAGCTTTGAGACTGACCTTATAATGAAAAAAACAGCCTCAAGACTGACCTAATAAAACAAAAAACCCTCAGGTTTGAGACTGACATAATAATGAAAAAACAACTGCTTTGAGAATGACCTGTAATAAAAAAAAATTTTAAAGCTTTGAGACTGACCTGGTAAAGAAAAAAAACACTGCTTTGAGACTGAAAAACCCTATGAGTGCCTACTTCGAATTCAAGCATTATTTGAATGGCGTAGATTTGTCTGCATGTAAGAAATGTCTGCCTGAATTCCTACACCCTCCCCCCTTTCTTTCTTTTTGTATATAACACATACACACTTAACATTCATTCATCATCAATTTGAAAACATAAAAAAACTCTCATATCTAAGAAGCCTTCAATACAAACCAATAACTAAACTGACTAGACAAAACATATATCTCTCCACATTCTGGTACAAATACACACAATTTAACACAAGGAAAAAAACAACACAAAAACTATTAGATTAAACCAACGCACCGGTGCCACATCATAAGCTTATCCACAAACGAACCAGTCTTCCATTACCATCTAAGGATTAAAAATGGCTGTCTGGCCAATCCGAGGCCTCCTTTCAGAAAATATTCAGAAAGCAAGATTTGTTTATAACAGGTCTCCTGTCTGGTAAACAATATGGAGAAAGTCGTCATCGTTTATTGAACACAGTACTGTTGCCTTCAATGTCATGGGTGTAACGTAAGTGTGAACGTTCTTTCCCACTTGCCAGGCTGAGATCATGATGTTAATGGATACCAAAGACTTATTATTATTACGATCATCATCATCATTATCTATTATCATTATTATTACAAATGTTGAGATTATTATAATTATTATTATTACTATTACTGTTATCATCATCATGATCATTATTACCATTATCAATATTATAAACATCATTATTCCAACAAATGACGACAGCCATATCAGGGCCTTCACCGTATAAAATCAAAATTAAAACCAAGCCAAATTTATCCCTCCTCTCCAGAACAGTATCATTATTATCGTTCCTTTCCAAAACCTCAGTCCATCACCTCTGCAAAACAACACAGTCCATGACAATATCATCCTCACATCTAAATTCCTTCCACAGAAATAATAACACTACACTGTGCTGAGTGCGCTCACAATTCACTCAATTCATCATCCTCATCCTATCAAATGACAAAAAAATTATACCAAATACTTCAGATAACCGATAAATGATTTTTTTTATAAATGCCAGACAGCCAGCACTGCACAACAGACATATTACACACATCCTAATATTTCCAGCTCACTATCTAGTTGCCTGTATGAAACAGCATTCACATGTCAAGCTGGAAAAAATGGGGAGACAAAACACAGTGGTTAAGACTTTGTTGAAAATAAAAAAAAAAAAAAAAAAAAAAAAGCAGGTGAATAGATGTTTCAGGAAGGCAGAAACCTCCCCCCCAAAAAACAACACAAAAAATTCCCCCCAAAACACCCCCCCCCCCCCCCCCCTCAAGATAACAGGAAGAACAGAAAAACTAGGCAGGAACAAAGAGAATGACAGAAAAGAGGTAATTTCTGACACAGAATTTCCAGAAAGTGGGGATACAAGTCCCTGGTATTCCCAAAAGAGGACACTGGAAGGTATGTAGTTTTGTTTTTTTGTGTATTTAATTACCACATCATCACATCGTTACTATACATATCACCACAAATGCTGCAATGCAAACATTTTCTTTTAAAACTTTCAATTTTAGCCAAACCGTCAACACAGGAGAAAAGGGTGAGTGAGGAAAACAGACAGCGAGTGACGGAAAGTGCAGTAAGAACTCTTACTCTTAATCTCTTAATTCTCTCCATGCCAGAAGGCACATAAGCCTGGACATCATTCTCCACTGGGTTGTGATCTTAGTTGCGCTGCGTGCTGCGCTCCAAGAGCTCCACCAGCAGCATTCCGCTCCACACCCACCATTCTTCGCCAGGTTGTGTAGCAAGAACACGAGTATTAAAAGTGAAACATAAACAAATAATAAAAATTTTGAGCGGATAATTTCTGGCACAAACAAGCAAACAAATGACAGGTCATAAAAAAAAATAATAATAATAAATAAAATAAACAAAAAACCCCCAAAACCCACCACTTTACACAGCGGTTCCTATTCTTTTCCACATACAGCAAACAGGTTTAACCCTTTCAATATGAAAGAAAACCACCACCACCATTTCCACAGAGTGATTTTAAAACCAGCCACCAGTCGGGGTTATATAAAAAAAAAAAAAAAAAAAAAAAGGATCAACAGTGGATTAAAAACAATGTACACTTCATATCACCCTTTTCCAACAACGCAATACACTATCTCCAGCAGATGCAGTGACAAAATTTCCCTACAACTACCTGCACTTTTATCTGACACGTCTGTCTAACTCTTCCTACGCTTACCCAAAAAAAAAAAAAAAAAAATTTTTTTTTTTTAAACATGTCCCAGTTTTCATTTATTTTTCAATATTTTCTAAATGGAATGCTGTTACTTCCCAAAAAGCAGACAACCTGTGGAACATGTGTTGTATGAAAATGCTAGAAAAGGTACATAGCTGCTCGACTGCATGGGGTAAGTTTTCGCATGCACACAGCATGCAATGAACCTGACAAATAGCTTTCTGGGCAAGTGCAATCTTCTTCAAATATTGATTATGATGAAGTTAAATTTCAAAACTATTTTGCTGATAGTGGTAATATATATATCATGACAAGCAATGATTTTTCTTCAGGCAAGTATCTAAACCAGTTTAAACCTACAGTGTTTGACATGAAAGTCAGTGATGTATTACGCCAGTCGATTGGTTGATTTCAGAGGCAATTTGAAGTCATGATGTATCATGTCAATTGATTGGTTGATATGAGAGCAATTTAAAGTCATGATAAATCATGTCAATTGATTGGTTGATTTGAGAGGCAATTTAAAGTCATGATGAATCATGTCAATTGATTGGTTGATATGAGAGGCAATTTAAAGTCATGATGTATCATGTCAGTTGTTTGGTTGATCTGAGAGGCAATGTCCAATCAGTATGGAGCAAACAGATTGTCTAGTTTTGACTGCTCAGTTAACAAAGCACAACTGTTGATAACTGCAAAGTTTTCAAAACGAAGCAAACTGTTCAGGTTTTTTTGCATCTCATCATCAAAACAATCCTTAGCAGCTAAACAGACTGCCATACGTATAATTATATACACCAAAAATGTGCCCAAAAACAAAAAGCTTGCACAACGGCAGAAATCAGGCAAAGAAGATTTCTTTCACAAGTCGTGCTGTAGAGAGGAAAGTTTCAGGTGATTCAAAGGTTTTGCTTTCTTTATTTCTTATTTCTGTCTGTTCAAGAAACCAGTGTGCTTATGAAAACCATTTCTTGCATTATGTTCAAAGTTATATCATCAATGCCTTGTTCAGACAATTTTTTTTTTTCCAACAAAAAATATCTGTACATTCTGTTTCTTGTCTAACAATATCATTGTGTATCTCTGAAAAACTAGATGGGATAAAAAATCTTCATCAGTGTGTGACAAAAGAAAGGAAAAAAAACAAACACACCCATGACTGAAAACTTAAGTGCCTTATTCCTGAATGGATTAAAACTACCTCTTAAAAAAACTGACACCTCATGATCTATACATGGACAAATCAAATGCAATTTTTGGTCCATCAAATAATTATGGCCCATACTTGTTTATTCTCTTAAATGATTGTTCTCCAGTATTTTCATAATAGCCTATTCTACATTCATGAGTACCTCTAATTCACCGCAACTGTTTTCACCCCCAAAAAACCACAATGATTTGTCGAGACATGATACTAACTATATATATATATGCCACACATGGTGATGACCGATATAAAACAGTCTTTAAAAGCCTTGTGTAAAACAGCACACTTCACGACAAAATATGACCACGCATCAGCACACAACACCACTTCAGCAGATAAGTACAGGCTGGGAGGAAGGAATGTCTGTTGTCAGCTCTGACCGTGTAGCTTGATCTGCATGTTGAATGAATCTGCGATAGCTTTCCTGAAAACAAACCAGCAAGTCAGGATATTAACACCACCACTACCATCACACCCACCTTCCCACATATGCACACAGTGCTGCGTGACACACACCACACACACATACACACGACACACATACACACACACACCAAATACCAACACACACTATCACACACGAACCACACACACTATACACGATACAACACAACACACCACACACACACACACACATACATACACACATGCACCACTCACACACACACACACACACACACTATGCACAGGTGTCCTTACAAGTACATACAGGATCATTGCATACAAAAAGTGCGCACACATACAAACACATGTTGACACACAGGAACATAATAAGCACTCACTTTCTCAAATATAATGATACAGCTTTCTCTATAAAAAAAAAAAAAAAAAAAAAAAAAAAAAAAAAAAAGAATACATGTTTCATGTCATATCACCTGTATACTCACAAACTGTCTTACCATTTAAAAAAAAAAGAAAAAAGAATAAGATACCCCAAAAAACTTTCTTCATCTCTCACATTTATCACTCCCACACACACACACACACACCACACACACACACACACACACACACACACACTCTCTCTCTCTCTCTCTCTCTCTCTCTCTCTCTCCTCTCTCCTTTTCCTCTCTCTCCACACACACACACCACACACACACACACACACACACACACACACACACACACACACACACACACACACACACCACTACAACTAATCAACAAGAAAAAGAATTTCAAAATTTTAAAAAGGTCAGGGGGGGGGGGGGGTTGCACTGTACTCACCTAAAGACGTCGTTATGGAACAAAAAAGCGGCTATGTGGCCACGGTTGTCCAGGTAGCGTACCTCGGACCCCGGCCACAGTCTGTTGAGGGGAATCACCCCGTGACGCGGAATGTACGCGTCCTCCTGAGCGGCCACGATGATGATCAGCCGGGGATCCACCGGCACGGAAAAATTGCCCAGGTGAGTGCACTCATCCATCACTCCCACCATGAAGTTTCACTGCCTCCTGCTGCAACGTATGTGACGACGATGACGACGAAGATTCCTCCGAGCGAGATACCTGAGACTTGGAGATGGCATGCTGCAGAGTTTCCGATTTTGGAAGAAGATTGGACATCGAGGGAGCCGACCGCGATAGTTTTGATTTAGATATGGCGTGTTTTAGACTGAGGCTGTCGCCTGAGCCAGACGACACGGAGGCCGATGAAATGCGGGAACTGCCTGCGTGAGGAACGGGGCCCACAGACGCCTGCACCATGGATAAGTGTCCTTCTGCCTGCTTGGTGCTGTGTGCCCTGCTGTCTGAGGTGGTGTCTTCCATGCCAGCAGACTGGAAGGCCAGGGGGTTGCTGGTTTCCAGGTAGTTGTGATGCATCTCCTGCAGCTTGTCATAGTTCCGAGTGAAGTCCTGCACAAACTGCTGCCCCATTCGGTACGCCTCTCCGTGCTGGGGTGCAAACCAGAAGGCAAAAGAAACGATACAGTTGTGTCAGAAATGGTTGACGATGTTATTTTTTGACAAAACAAATAATACAGTGATGTCAGAAATGGTTGATTATGTCATTTTTCGACAAAACAAATAATACAGTGATGTCAGAAATGGTTGACAATGTTATTGTTTGACAAAACAAATAATACAGTCGTGTCAGAAATGGTTGACAATGTTCTTTTCTTGTCAAACAGGTTTTATATGTGGTAAGAAAGGATACTGTTGAGTATGTCACTATCAGATTCAGCATTTATTTCAAGACAAAAAAAAAGAAACCCTCCAGGGAGATAGAAGAAGAGACAGAAGAAGAAGAAGAAGAGGGAGAAGAACGGGATGAGGTAGAAAAGAAAGCAAAATATCTACCATGAAGAAAAGCAAAAATATCTCAAAATGTTGAACATTATCTAAGTGTTTAACATTCAGCTCTGCAACATGCAATACACTGGATGTTTCATTCTCATGAACTGCACCAAACACAGTGCTGGAACTGGCTTATATTGGCAGGTTTTATTTATCAATATAAGAAGGGAGGTGGCAGGGTGGCTAAGACGTTTCACCTGCCAACAAGTAAACCATGAGGATATGGGTTCGATTCCCAGCCTCATTCTTTCTTCCTAGTTTGATCAGAAAATCAAAATGAATGTAAAGTCCTTTAGATGAGACTATAAAACAAGGCCCCGTGTGCAAACACACGCAGAACATCTTGAGCACAAATTAAAAACCTGTTCTGCCTTTCAGAAGAGTAGGCCATTGTGTGCCCACAGGGACAGCTGACAACCCAAACCCAGCATGTAAACAAGTGTCATGTTTAGACACCATTGCCAAAGTCAGAATGCCGCTACATAAATGGTGGGGGAGGGAAAAAGGATCGCATACGCAAAATTCTCACCAATGGTGAACCTTGGAGCTCTAGCCGAGGAACCCCTCCCCCTTCCGTATTTTCTAGGCTATAAGGCATACTGCTGTGCAAACCACCACAACCCCCTGATGCTTAAAAAGTAGCTGTTCTTAACCTTGGAATTTTATATGGTATCTATCTATTTCAGTTTGACAGTGACAGAATGCTTCCTATAACATAATCAGACACTTGCCATGTGGCACAATGCATTGTACGAACAAAGCCCAAATTGTATGTTGGATATTTTTGCATCACCTATAATACCTGCCATGATTGGACAGGCCTACTTATCCATGAAAGTGGATGTGTTCTTGGATTGTGCACAAAATGTTATACATGTGTTGGATACATGCAACTTCAGTTTACAGTCTCAACTATAAGACATAAAGGAAACAGAGTCAAAACTACCCCGGCCCCCTTTCTTTTCTTCAAATGAAAACCTCAACAGTGACTCCAGCTCAAAACTGAACCCCTCAGATCACACTATGAATCACTGCGGAAGACAGATTTTATTCTCCTTCACATGACGATGTCAGCAAACTATCTCATTTTCACAGTCTAAGACTCACCCATTCAGGGGACACAATCAGCTTGCTGATCTCCTCCTGATAGACGCTGTTCTCAAAAAACTGGGTTTCCAATGTCTTCCACGGTATGGCTCCACTCATCACGCCCTGCACAACCAACAACACAGTTTCTGCCTACGTTTCTTCCACAGAGCTTTCAAGCGTTTTTTTTCTTTTCTTTTTTGCAAGAGATAGCGCTATATAAATTCAATTTTTTATTATTATTACGTCTATGGGTAGAACAGACACGGCAATGAAAACTAGTGTTGATGGAGAGACTAGGACCATGTCAGAGGCCTGCCAAGGCAAACTTGTACACTCTGTTATGGTGGGACTTAAGGCTTGTAACTGGCCAAACATTGTTTCAAGTTACTGTTTATAGTTACACCAGGAAGTAAAAGGGCATCGCATATAAAAAAAAAATGTAAAAATCCACAAATGACTTTCATTTCATGCACCACTGCCATGGAAACGCTCCAACATGAACAAGCGTCTTGATGGTGGCTCCAGCCCGTGCTGTCAGATTGTGAGCTCAACGCTCTAACCACTAAGTTTTCCCCGTCCCCTCAGTTTCTGGGGTATTTTTTTTAACCCCCCTCCTCGTTCCTTGGCTAGAGCTCTGAAGTTCACCAAAGGTGAAAGTTTTGCATGTGACCGTTTTTACCCACCATTATAAGGTAGCTGCATTCCAACTTCAGGAATAATGTCAAAACATGACACTTGTGTGCATGTTTCTTTTGAAAAAAAAATCTACATCTTTTTGTCATCTGTCCTTACTGGAATGAATGGCCTACTTTTCCTAAAGACAGAACAGGTTTTAACGTGTCCAAGATGTTAAGCATCTCCTCGCAGAAGGAGCCTAGGTTTATAGTCTCACCAATAGGACTTTGATGGGAGTGGAGTCTTTTTTTGAATTTTTATAAATTTTATTTTTATTGTGTGTGGGTTTTTTTTTTGATGGGAGTGGAGTCAGTACTGATGTTAACTCCAAGGAAAAAATCCCCTTAAACACTGGAGTTTGAACCCGGGCTGTCAAATCACAAGCACAATACCCTAACCACTAGACTATCCTACCTGCGCCCTTACCCCTTCCTGGTACAAAATGACTGTCAACAAACATACCCAACATAGACTACACACTTCTTTCTGTCCCCACACGCTTGCTTGTTCCCTAGCGAGCTGTTGTGCTATCTTACCTGGGTGAAGACCACTGAGGCCGTACTCCAGGACAGGCAAGGCACCAGGTTATCGGCTCATGCCAGTTTGTCGCTGCCAGAGAAGCCATCTGCAACCCAAAGCCAGTCTGACTTGAAAGATTGTACTGTGTTGTGTTGTGTTGTGTTGTACTGCAACTGTATTGTGTTGCATTGTAAAAAAAATTCACTCTCACACACCTCCCTTTCTAAACAGGCACATTACCCATACACTACCAACCCACCAAGAGCAACCCACTCCAATCTGTTTAGAAATGAAGATCAATATAGTAATGTTAAGAAATAAACAATCACTGTACTGATCTGTAAATCCGCATAAGGCTACTACTTCTCTCACAGGGAAACAAGTATACATGCAAGAATATTTTTGGTTACAAAAATGGGTGGCACTGCTCTTGTGGCGACACTCTCTCCCTGTGGAGAGAGGCCTGAATTTCACACAGAGAAATCTGCTGTGACTGAAAGTGGTACATAATACAACAGACAAACACAAACACAATGAACACACACATTCACCATAAAACACACACACACACACACACACACATAAACACACATCATCCTTCGGATGTGACTATAAACCGAGGCCCCATGTGCGAACGCACGCAGAACATCTTGCGCACACGTTACATCCTGATCCGCTTTTTTTAAGAGTAGGCCATCGTGTGCCGGTGGGAACAGATGACAATATTTACAAAACTGCATACACACGGGGACTGGATGTAAAAAAGAACAAGAGTGCTTATTCCATTATCCTCAATATAAAAGAATAAATTTTAAAAAAAATAAATAAATAAACACCACACACACACACACATACACACAAACACACACACATACACACACACACAAACAAAAGAGAAAACCCATACATGGCCCCCCATGGAGATCCCTGTCAGTCCTAGCGGCCCAAAGCCCTGGTTCTGACACCAGTGCAGCAGAGCCAGTGACTCCAGAATCAACGCCCCGCCCATCACAAACAAGTCACTGACGTTGTGTAAACTGGACCTCCTGCACACACACACAGCAATCAGAATCATCAGATATATACATATATATATATATACATGTAATGATGGTCATGTATACACACACATATACATAAACATCCTTCTCTCTCTCTCTCTCTCTCTCTCTCTGTCTCTCTCTCTCACGCACGCACGCATGCACGCATGCACACACACACACTCACACACGCACACACACAGACACATACATAGACACACACAGACACACACACACACACACACACACAAACGCACACATACCTACAGTCAAAACAAGCAAATGCATCGCTTATTCAATGTACCACCTGACAATAACAGTTTGACTCTGACGCTGCCTGTCAGGATGCCAAAAGCATAAAAACTGGAAATAAGCGCTTTGATTTGTTTTTGCAAGATATAGCGCTATATAACTTCCATGTATTATTATTATTATTATTATCATTATATTATTATTATTATTATTTTTATTATATTATTATTATTATTATTATTATTACTATTATTATCACACAAAAACAATTTTTCAACATAAAAGACACCAATACTTACAGCTGACCTTTGGGTTTACGAGAGCCATCTGACCAACATGTTAAGAAACATACTGATATATATTCTTTTTTCATTGTTTACAAACACAGAGGAGCTTGTATTAAATCCCTTGTTTGATAACAAAGCTTTTGGGGTTCCAATTTTTAAGCCCATTTTATATTCTTGCGACTTTTTTTTTTTATCTATAATTTCAATAAACAGTTGTATCTTTCAAATCATCAAGCCTGATTTTCATGCTATGTATTCGATAAACAGTTGTATCTTTCAAATTATCAATGCCTGATTTTCAGGCTATGTATTCGATAAACAGTTGTATATTTCAAATCATCAAGCCCAATTTTCATGTTATGTATATTCATGTTATCCGTGCCTCCTGCCATAGTTAACCTTCTCTTCTACATTAAGTGGATGCAGTTTTAACATATGCATGAGACGTTTTCCATGTGTTTTACACTGACAGTCTCCTTCAAAGGAGCTTTGGGGGGAGTGGAATCTGCACCAATGTTAACTTCAAAGGAAAAAATCCACCTGAACAGATACCTTCACAGACTGGACCCCACACCATCATTTACCATAAGATCATGAGTTTGATGCTCTGACACCTACACAACCCTTTTCACAATATGGCCTAATGTTCTGAATGTGCTCCACCCTTCAAGACAGCTCAAAGTCAACAAGTCTCCACTAGATCCTGGCAATAACTTGTATCTTACAGACACAACTCTGTGGTCAAAGGATACAATAGGGATTTTCCAACAGGATAGAAGCAATGCCAGATTCCTTCAGCAAGGGCTTGGCCATCAGCAAACGCCTTCTCCAAAAGAACTGAAACACACAAGTGGCACAGCCAGACACAGCTATAGGGAATGCAAAACAACAAGGAGACTTGCTTGTGACATCAATATGTTTACATTCCTCAAGTTAAAACACAAAAAATGGCGACAAATTAACAAATGTATACATATATACCCAAATATATACATACATATGTATCCAAATTTATACATATATATCCAAATTTGCACCTACTGCAGTTATCTACAGTGTGTAACCTAGATATAAATAACTATGATGCAGGTTTTGCTAGGATTACTGTCAACTATGCAACTACAAAGAATAATATGCAATTTAGTACTCTAACAAATTGCTGGGAGTTCATGATGGTACATTTATCAATCAGGTAAAATTTATAATAAAATGCCACCAATCAATACCACAGTAGATCATCACAAACTTGCCACAGGTACAGAATATATGGAACTGAATAGAGCTCCATGGACTGTATTCAACTCTGAGACTGATTCACTTGATTAAACTGATGGTTCATTACACTATTTACAGATTTAGTTTTCATAGAAATTAACTTAAAATATAAATCATGAATGACAGCTAATACACAACACAGCATTTTCAGTTACAAAAACACACATGACTGTTCTTCTTACCAAAATAAAAAATTTTTTAAAGGATAAGCCGACACACAACTCAGCATTTTCAGTAAATGAACACATGTGACTGTTCTACATTTAAAAAAACCCACACAACCCCCCTACCCTTCTTTGCGACCCAATACACTAAATACAAATGCAGACACATGATTACCAGTTCCAGCCAAACGAATATACACACCTGACTTTTTTCATAGCATGAATTGAATAAAAACAATTTGAACGAACACAAGTCATAAACAACACAACTGCCAAACACTCACATGATCCCCAGTTCCAGCCAAATGAATGCACACAGGCTTGTGCTTGCTGTCTCTCCACTGCTTGGGTAATATCGCCTGGAAACTGAAACAGACAGAAAAAAAAAGATGAATTTTATTTTTTTTAAAAGAAAGAACAGGACAGATAAAGAGTTTGAGATGGAGAATTAAAAAAAAAAAAGTGAGGAAGAAAGCTGCGGGTAAAGAAGTCTTAAAAAACAAAAAATTTCAGGCTTCTCACTTTTAATTTGGTTTACCAAATCATACTGTTAATGATTTGACAAAGTCAGAAAATAAAGCATGTTTTTCAGCCAAATATCTGCCCTCTGACGAATTGTGCAAAGGAATTTTTCCCTGCAGTTATCATCAGTACCAACTTCACTCTTCAGAACGTACTTTGGATGAGACTATAAACTGAGGCGCTGCGAACATTTTGTGCACACAGTAAAACCTGTCCTGCCTTTTGGACGAGTAGGCCATTGTGTGCTGGTAACAAACGGATGACAATTTTGTTTTTTTTAAATGCACGCCCACTGGTTTTGTGTTTACACATCATCCCCAAAGATAGAACGCAGCTACCTTAAAGGTCAGCCCATGGTCGCATGCACAAAATTTCACCATTGGTGTACCTTGGAGCTGTAGGTGTGAAAAAAAAGGAGAGAGACAGAGAGAGAGAGACAGAGAGAGAGAGAGAGAGAGAGAGAGAGAGAGAGAGAGAGAGAGAGAGAGAGAGAGAGAGAGAGAGAGAGAGAGAGAGAGAGGGAGAGAGAGAGAGGGAGAGAGAGAGAGGGAGAGAGACAGAGAGAGAGACAGAGAGAGAGACACAGAGAGACACAGAGAGAGAGAGAGACAGAGAGACAGAGAGACAGAGAGAGACAGAGAGAGAGAAACACTCACGAGGCAGTTTCCACTTCTTTGGGCATGATGCCAGGAAGATGTTCAGTAAATGGTGATTTAAAATGGCCCTCTAGAATCCTGCAATCTCCATCGGGATATTCCTGAAAAAAGCGATCAGAAATATGTGCAAAATAAAATACACCCCTCATTCCAATCTCCCTGTCCCTGCTATACCAGGGACAACACACGGCAGTTTACCCTTCCCAAAATCTGACTCTTTAGTTAGCGCAACGCTGGCTCTGTTATTCTGTGACTGACCCTATCCATTCGGCTACACTGTAAGCAAAATTCCATAGCACAGCAGGCAGGCTGGCTCAGGCTCCCTACTATTTCTCTGTATTTGAGAAACCCACGCTTTCCGATTAATGCGACAAAAGTTTTCATAAAATCTAAAGTTATGTTTCTATGTGAATGTTTATAAGTGCCCAGAGTTGCTCGATATACATGGATTACTCTGTGAAAGAATGGTGCTGTAAAACGATCTGTAAGTAGTAAATGTAACAGCTTGAAGTTCCTCATTTGTGTTATTCAGTGTTCGTTGTCTGTGTCTGCTTCATGTGTAGAGCATCTCTGTTAGTGTGTGTTGTGTTAGCAGTGTAAGAGTGTGTGTGTGTGCGTGTGTGCGTGCGTGCGTGTGCGTGCGTGCATGTGTGTGTGCATACCACGTTCAGTGTAAGAGTGGTTTAGGGATTTTTTGTGATTGTCTTCCATCCTCTGGTCACTTTTCTATTCATATAGATCTAGTGAAGAACAAATTAACAAACAAACAAAACGAAAGAAAGAAAAGAAAGAAAAAAAAGCTTAGGAAAAGCACATTGTGTCTAAAATTAAATTTCAATGACAGCATTCATTCTCTCTCTCTCTCTCTCTCTCTCTCTCTCTCTCTCTCTCTCTCTCTCTCTCTCTCTCTCTCTCTCTCTCTCTCTCTCTCTCTCTCTCTCTGTGGTGTGTGTGTGTGTGTGTGTGCACACGCGCGCGCGAGCGTGCGTGCATGTGTGTGTGTGTGTGTGTATGTGTGTGTGCGCTCGCGCGCGCACACACCTACCTTAAAGTAAAATGTCGGGCGTGCTTTTTGGTTTTATGGAATAATTACTGCCTTAAATCTTTGTGTTGAAAAGTAATGTTAGTTATATCTTTAAAAGGGAAGTACATAAAGAGATTTGTACTTTGTGCACTGACCATCAGTATCATAACAGCAACAAAATAATTAGAACTCATAGACCTTAAGACCTACAGATAGGCTATTTTGTGGACCGCCACATATGGTAGACATCTGTGTTATATCACATCTCCCGGAAATCTGGCCGTTCCACAGGGGGAGGGGGTGGGGGGGGGGCGGGCTACGTGCCTACGTGTTAGTCTGGTAGGCTACTGTGTAAGGAGCTACTTAACTTCGGTGCAAAAATAGCGCTGTTTGACTGGGACTAAGAGAGACTTTTAGCTTTTCTCGCGTTGCAAATGTGCAACGTCGATTTTGACTCTGGCATTGGGGGATGAGAGGAGGTGAGAAGTGATGCTGGTTTGTTAAGTTTTTCGGCCTCTGCCTTCTTTTCTCTCCCACTGCCGAACTAAAAGTGTTAGAAGGAGTTGGTGTGAACAAGTCGCTACCTCAGGATGAGATGTCCACAGGAACCTTATCAATGATGGGTCGCCAAGGGGCCACCAACCTTATAGACCCTGCACTGCTGCTGGGTCCCTTCAATAGTTCAGTGGTGCCTGTTCTGAGCAACCATATGCAGGACACCACCTACAAGACTATTTAAAAAAATAATTTTTAAAAAATAACCACCTACAAGACTCCCCACTGACGACAATAACAGCTAAGTCAAGGACCAAGCCTGAGTGAGACAGTCACCTGAGTTGGTGACCATACCATCCCTTCAACAACCTTCTTCCTTGAACCTCCAACCCCTAAAAGCTCCAAAACCAACTCACCACATACAAAAAAAACCTATATAAAAAAAATTGTAAAAAAAAACACCAAAAAACCTCACCACAGGCATACTAGAGTTAAGAAATCAGAAGTGAGAACACCATGAGACCAGGACAACAAGGACCACAGAATCCAGAGACCATTTTCTTTCACAGCATGACAGTCAATGGTGATGTGGATGATGTAATGGTGATGCCATGGACATGCAACAGCTCTGAGACTTCTCAGCAGGGCAGTATTCTACATTTCCTGTCACAATAATCCAGGCATCATCAACTGAGCCTAAGAGCAATACTCTCACAACTGCACCTGTAAAGTCTGCACCTGTAAAGTGGATGAAGCTAGACTGTGAGGTCCCAGTCTTCCCAATCAGCCTGTAGCAAACTAACTGTGGTAATTAAAAAAAACAAAAACAAAACAAAACAAAATTCACTGTGATAAGAAGTTGGCTGCAGTTTGAAAAAAAACCTCTTGACTCTTGCAGGATTCAAATTCACAACCTTTCAGCCAGGAATCCCATAACACTAACCACAGTGCCACAGTGACTGGTTCAAAAGGTGACATTGTTTGAGAACTCTAAGCCTGGGAGGGCAAAAGTACTAGGAAAATTCAAATACGAGTGACTGATGATACATACTATTGCAATATGTTTCTACACCTCCCCCAATTTTCCCTCACTGTGAACAACAAAATTTCTTGAGTTAAGCGTTTAAAAATATCTTTGTAGGTTTCAAATTTAAATGATGATGACTACATTATTTATGTATACTTAAAAAATTGTTTTCAATTTCTCACTGTTCCCTTGTACAACATTTATGTACTGTATACATTATCAACATACATCCAGAAAATTCAGTTAAACACTATTCGTTCTAACATAAGTAATCCTTGTTATGATAAAAAAAATACCAAAAGAGGCCTATTACAACTCTGGGCAGAGATGAAAACAAAGAAACCAGGACACTTACCTTGTCGATGTGAATGGGATAATTGCTTGGGACAAGATTTCTGCATTGCTCACGGTCAGACATTATTTTCCTGAACTCGAAGATCCTTCAACAAGAACAAAGAAAAAAAAAGAAAAATGTAAAAATTCAAACAAGCTTTTCAAAGCAAATAATTCCAAACAAATTTAACACATACATAGACATACACACAAGACCCAACCCAACCCAACAATATTTCAAAGAAAATCCCACATAAACCACCATCCAAATTTTTAAAAAAAATAAATCAACAAACCAAACTAACACAAAACACGTGAACTTTACATGTACATAAATGAATGTTAATATTTGGGTGAAATGTTTTGGCTGTCAGGGCAGCTTTGTGCCAGTTATTGCAAAGTCAGATACGGCAAGTATGGCACAGCTAAACTATGATTTATGAAGTGTATTCTTCTTCTGCGTTCCCTACAACTAGTATAAAGCACATAAAAACTTCCACATCCATATGCCTGATTACACAATACAAAACCCTCTGCTTTGTGAGGGAGAGGAGATGGGCGCCACCCTCAATATGCTGGCCCCTAGAGAAGCTGAGGTCTCTGATGCCTTGCTCTGGCCCCTAGAGAAGCCGAGGTCTCTGATGCTTTGCTCCCCTACAACCACCTTGGTAATGGGACACCTTTACCTTTACATACCCTCTGCTTTATCAAGAAGAAAAACAAACCATCACCAACACCTTCATAATCACCTTTTCAGGTTGTCCGGCTTCCCCCATCCTTTGGTGAAGAACTTGGTCAGGAGAAGTCTCCTGTACAGCTGATCCAGACGACTCATGGCTTATCCGTCGCTATTTGCATTCCACCCCAACTGCCTACCTGCCATCACACAGGGAGAGATATGGTGATTCATTGTGTTCCAGATGATCATTTTATCCAAAGGTAAAGTATCATCAGTATTCTACTAGTCGCCAATTAATTTTTTATGTAGTGTTTATATATATATATATATATATATATATATATATATATATATAATATATATATATATATATATATAAAATTAAAAAAAAGAAACTTTTGTTAGCCTTACTTCTTAGAATTTATATGAAGTCTACTGAACTGAGGAGTTCAGTGTGTTTCAACTCATTCTCTTTTGGTGAATCCCTGAACGTATCATAAACTTAAGTGTTTATGATTCAAATGACTCCTTTTTTTCTTTTGGGGCAAGAATATGAATGAGTTATGATCTTTTTTCTCTCTCAAAATCTTGATGAAATTGGAAGAGATTGGTTATCTAAGCACTATTTCCATTTCATACAGTTTCAGAAGAGAAAATCAATATCTAGACTAGTACTGGTCACAGTAGACTTCTTAGTTCTTGACCATACAACGCAATTCTTCCTGAACAAGTGAGAGAGAAAAATACTGCAGCATTAGTGATTATGTTAAGAAAATCACCTTTGAATAGAGAAACAGAGGATGATCTTCCAAGCAGTAATGGGGTTACAGTACATAGGGCATCTCAGCCATCTGTGTGTGTGTGTGTGTTTGTGTGCTTAATTATGTATGTTTGTGTGCATAATGTCCATTTATGTGCATGTATGGTTTTTACTTTTACAGCTGTACAAGCTGTTGGACATGAATTTTTAAAAGTTTTTTGGTTTGTTTGTTGTTGTTGTGTTTGTTTGTTGTTGTTTGTTTTGTTTTGTTGTTTGTTGGGTTGTTTTGTTGTTGTTGTGTTTTTTGGGGGGTCTGGAAGAGATGTTTTGCAACATTATTTGGAAATTTTTAAAGACTTTTTCCCACACAAGACCCCAGTATAACCATACAATACTATATGTTTTCAACACTTAGTGACCTACTGGTTTATTTTTCATTTTAAAATTCATGTGTCTGCTTCTATAATCGGTCAGCAAAGCACCTCAGCCACTTTACTTTGCTCACAGCAATTAGGTCTGCAGGAGTTTCCCCCCTCCCCTACTAAACTGTATGTTGCACATTTATAAATATCACACAATGTTGTGGAGTGATACATCATATGTTTATGATGGAACAGCATCTTCACTGGAACTGTGCAGTGTGGCACTGGCAGGGATGGAAATGTCTTGGTCTTCATCAATCACTTTTCCAATCTCACCCCACACACACACACATACACACACACGCACGCACGCAGCACACGCGCACGCACGCACGCGCGCACCCATGCACAGGCACACACTGACATTTTCATATCTCAGATAATGATAACAGGCGGAACACAATAAACATCTTGATTGCAGGTAGGCTAGAAATAAATCTCCTATATGGGCCTGGGTATGGGTTTGTGTGGTGGGATGATAAAAAGCATAGTGGTCAGATGCTTCCATGAGATTGCGCGCCCGCGCGCCACACACACACACACACACGCGCGCGCGCGCGCGCACACACACACACACACAAACAAGACATAACACTCAAATCCTAGCGAAAGGCAAAATAAAGGAAGGGGGGGACGGTGAATTTTCACAGTGCTGTTGGTATTGTAAAAAGAACATATGCTGGGCCAATATCTGACCCTTCAAACAACACTTTCACCTAGACACACAGGCATAAAGGGTGGCTGTTTCCTTACTGAATCGTCTTCAGGCTCTGTCTTGACCCGACGTGAACTCAGCTCCAAATTACGTAAACTGAGTAGCCTGATGAACTTGCGCGGATCTTGCAAGTCGAACTTCAGTTCAAAAATTGAAAATGTTCAATATAATTCACTTGAAGATCCATCAAAGCACTTAGCTAAAATGACAGTATTTCCATTGATAGATGCCTAGTCCTTGCACTCGGACATGTGCAACTGTCGCAAGCAAACAAGCTACCATGCGACGTGACAAGGTCGAAAACACCTCGTGCTAAGATACGTGTCTTTTTGCCGTTTTCCAATGAAATAACACAAAATAATCCAAACCGACAGGACACACACACACACACACACACACACACACACACACACACACACACGTACACACACACACACACACATATCAGATTCAACTTGAGGAAGCTTCAGGATACAAAGGATACAAGTGAAAATTTGTTGATTATAATAACAGAAGAGATGAAGCTGAACACAGTGGTGTTATTGATATATATATATATATATAATATATATATATATATATATATATATATATATATATATATATATATATATATATATATGTGTGTGTGTGTGTGTGTGTGTGTGTGTGTGTGTGTGTGTGTGTGTGTGTGTGTGTTGCTTTCTTTCACATCAAGCTTAATTCTTTCCAAAGAGATCTTGTGTAATTTAAATAAATAAAAAATACAACTCAAATGGATAACTTTTTTTTTTCATTTTTCTTGTTTTTTCCCTTAATTTTGTGGAGTCTGTTGGGAACCACACGAAAAAGTTGTTCACCCCATTCTTCAGTTATTGTGGTTGTATGCCAAGGCCTGGCTCCATGCAAATGGTTTCCCTGTCTGTTCTGCAATCATGTTTGTTCTTTTTTTTTAATCTCTCTCCATTTTCCTCCCACAACTACTCCCCCCTCATTGCTGATAGTAGATCCCTGAGAACGTTTTCTTTGGGGGGTAACAGTTCCTGTTTTCTTCTGCTAAATGTTTACATCAGCAGTCATGGAAGTTCAGGCTGACAATCAACTTGGGTCTTCCTGGTGTTGATGTTTTTACTGTATGTCCTTTGTTAATAATGCTTCATTCGTTTGACAGGGGGGGGGGTTAATCCAGCTGGTGGTTAGAGCATTGAGCTTGCTAGCTATCTAACAGTGCAGGGTCAAGCCACCACTGTGATATCTGTTTGAGGGGATTTTTCCCCTGAGTTAACATCAGTATTCACTCCACTCCTCTGAAAGTCCTGTCGAATGAGACTATAAGCTTAGGTCCCATCTGCTAACACAAAAGAACATATTGCACACCTATTAAAAATGGTTCTGCCTCTTTAAGTCTGTCATTATGCACTGGTAGGAACGTATGGCAAAATGTATACAAGATGTGCACGCTGGTGTTATGTTTAGACATGCTCAATGACGTCAGAATGCTGCAAACTTGGTGATGTCAGGTGATGCATAATCTTATGATAGGTGAACCTCAGAGCTCTAGCTAAGAAATGAAAAAATAAAGGTTTTGACAAGCCTTTGGAGTTCTTGTTCATTACCTGTCAGATTGTCAGTCATTTGTTTGCAAAGTGTAGGTGAATTCCTAATGGTTCTGCTTCTGCAGCTAGCTGTACTGATATGATCCAAGAAAGTCACTTCTGATACATACTAAGAATGTGTTGAAATAGACCATGTAACTCCTCTTTAAAAGACTTTTTAAAAACTTGCTTTGTGTCCCCCCTCTTCAGTGCAAGATTTTAGTCCTTGCATTCTGTTACTTTAATGGCTTCTACTATACCTGTGGGTTTTGGTGTTCTCACAAACCTTGTGCTCTTAGCCTAGTTCTTGCATAGAAAGACCATTTTATTTCCCCACACAAACCAAAGGCAGTTCGTCGATTAACTTTAAGTTTCACTGCATCAATACTTTGGAATCCAGCTTACACATAATTATGATGAGACAATGTCTTAGAGACATCGGTTTTGACAGGCTTTCCCTTCAACTTTTTCTGGAGGGTGTGTGTGTGTGTGTGTGTGTGTGTGTGTGTGTGTGTGTGTAATGTGTGTGTGTGTGTGTGTGTGTGTGTGTGTGTGTGTGTGTAGCGTGTCTTGGATTTTCACAGCAGACCTTTAAAAAAGGACTCGGGTCTCTGAAATGAGATGCTATCGCAAGCTCCTCAGTATCTCCTGCATAGACAGTAACTTACCAACAACTGACAAACAAAATCAGGCTAACTATTGGGACCAGTGAAAACCTCTCGACTACAAATGAAGGGAATGAGGTTTTATGGCATAACTCTCGATCAAAAAGTTTTCCAGGACAGTTCTGCAGGGCACAATACAAGGACGGAGAAATGAGAGGAAGACAGAGAGAGAAGGAGATGGGAGGAGGAGGAGGACAACATCTGAGACTGGACAGGCCTGAAGCTGTGTGAAGGAAGCACTGAGAGAAGCGAAAGACAAGAAAGATGGAGAGTGCTGGTTGTCAAGTTATCCATGGTGTCTGTATGGTGAGGAAGACTACAGGATATGTGATGTAAAAACAAAGCAACTAACCAAACACTGAAAAGGGCTTAACAATGAGTTAAATAACCAAATCAACCCACCACCACCACCACCCACAACAACAAACATACATGTCCATTTCTTCATTTCCACAAGTCCTCACAAAGAACAATCAGTAAAGAAATGTTTCAACGTCTTTAATGTAAACAAAGCACCAAAAATGTCATAATCATGAATACTGGTACAAAAGTTCAACAGATAATCACATCGTAACAAAAGCACCAACTACAAAACCGGGGTTTCCTGAGGCTCTGTGTCTTTGTCAACAGCGTATGAATATCAATTCAAATGAAAAAAAAAGTGTCCATAATACTGTTCCATTTGAAATTGCACAAAGATACTAGATACAAGACACATATATATGTACCATAGTTCAAGATTACAGATGGCAAACACAAACAAGATATGATACCATATAAAAGAAAACTGTTAATGTCTTAATGATAATGTAAAAAATCCCAGGTTTGTTTTTTACACACTCTACAGCATTTATCATTGAATCAAGCATGTCATGAAAAGGTTAAAAAAAAACAAAAAAAAAACAACAACAACAAAAACATGGAGTATTTGTTGTTTTTTTATTTAAAAAATGAGTATTGAAGATTATCTTTCAAGCAACATAATATCACTTTTTATTTTCTTAATTTTTTTAAAACTTTTGATATTTATTGCTTTCCCTAGATATGGCCAATTTCCATTCACAACTAAAGCTCAGTGATTTAATCAATATGAACAGATACTGAAACAACAAGAGAAACAGATGAACGCTACAAGCTGCTTTAAAATTCAAGACAGCAGTCTGTAGGAAATTGCATACCGCATCAACACACAATAGCACCAGAACAGTTCATTGTTCACACTTCTTGGACAGGTAACTACTGACACCAGTGAATACACACAGAAACAAACTCAAAACAAACAAAAAACACACACAAAAAAACCATAGCTCTGAAATACTCGTGATAACAAAACTGAGAATGAGAATACTAAGAAAAAAACATAGCTGCTTACAAACCATCATAGAGGCAATATAACATGATCAATTTTTCTCTCTTTTTTTTTTTTCAGTGACTGCAAAACTTGATATGAAAAAGCTCAATTACTACCATGTTCACTCATGACAGCACATTGTCTCAGAGGTTGAGTAACATTTACAGTAGTTTGCATTATCTCTGATGCACAAAACATTAAGCGATCTAAGTGATTCATGAAACCATAAAGCCGTAATGTTTCAATTCATTTTATGTTTACGGCCTCACTGACGAGTTTGTTGATCATATTCGAGTGCCAGTCGTTTTAACCAATTTTGAAACTGTATCAACTAACCAATTCTAGTTCTTTGACCATTTCACAACCATACAAGTAGTACAAATAAACAAAATGGAATGATGACTAGATCTATACCAAAATGCTAGACCAAAAATAAAAATCATGACATCACTTTAACTAACATTGTAACAACAATAAAAGATATATATATTCCACCATGCTACTTTGAGCAAAATCATTGCATATTTTCATGCAAAGTCCACGCTGCTTTGAGCAAAAACATTGCATATTTTTATGCAAAGTCATTACCTGATTGTCCATTAAAAAAAAAAAGTACAATGATCTAGACTCATTGATACAACAGTATGGACAGAACAACATCAAAACAGATACAGTGATGAAATATATCACTATTATAAGGCAATCATCAATGAAACTTTCTCCTTAACGAAAATACATTTGTAATGAAGCGCTGCCCATTTTGCAAAACTTAAACACAATGGTTCTTTTCACCTTTTTTTTCGAACTGAAATATACAAGAATAATCATCTATTCATTATCTATAAACACCACCACTGTTCATTATGTTTATAACACTGCTAACCATAGCGGTCATTATCATTAGTACATAACACAGAAATGCCCAAACAACAGGTGGTTTTTCAAAGCATTTGTGTATAGGCCTACATATAAGTTGTTTGGTGCATTTCAAAAGTTTCCTCAATTGGCTGATTGGGACTGTGCCAGACTTTTTCTTTCGTCTTTCCTCTGACAATTCGTGGTAATAAATCACTGTAACATAACCTACTAACAATTTACACAATATATGCCTCAGCCTTCAACAAACCACAACCTTGACTGGTTGCTCAAAAAATCAGGCCATGTTCCCCTAAAATCAAACCAAATATTTCACTCATTCCCACTTAAACGATTGGATGGTGCCAACCAAATATAAAAAGCTCAAAATATCTATTCATGCAGTAACTGATATAATAAAATATTCAAAGCTTGAAGCCCCACAGTAGTTCAACAACAAGTGTCCAGGCAAACTGTCAATGCTAGACAGAAGACTGTCAGGGCAAAACAGCATTTAACAAAACTTTAATGAGAAAAGCAGCTACACCTGGGCTGAAAAGCGAAAACCGTCATCCATTATTATTTATTTAAAGCACATTCCATGAAAAATGCAAATCTCTTCTCTCTCATTGCTGCATTCCCTTATTGGGCGTGATGCATAGTGCCTGGTCTTCTCTTGTGCCTGACCCCTATCACCCCAGTGGCCAAGAAGCTCTATGGAGACTTTGAGGACCTGCAGCAGAGAGCTGCCTTCGTCACAGACTGAACTGCTCATCTGACAAATGCGGGGTAAAAAAAATATTAAAAGCACAAAAGAGTTAACTCCCAATTCCTCTTGATTTAAGAGTTAACTCTCTATTCCTAAGCTTTATACAAACTCATAGTCCCAAGTCAAGTCAGGTCAAATCGCTGGGATGTATATAATCACAACATCAACTAAGCCACACGACAGCCAGTTCACTTGCTCTCTTGGAAGACTTGAATGACTAAAATACAAAATAAAAAAAGAAAGACCCTCTTTGTTTCAATTTTCTATTTTTCTCGTGTCCTTAAAAAACATATCCCCATACGTCTTTGGAATATTTCAGGCATTTAAGATGACAAAAATGTTTTGAACTCAAAATTATAGTGAATGGACAATGTTCATGACAAATTTACAAGCAATCAACAGACTCCAAAAACATAGGTGTACCGGTAGGAACAGATGACAAGATTTCCAAACTGCATACACACGGGGACTGGATGTAAAAAAGCGCACGATTGCTTATTCCATTATCCTCGATATAAAAGAATGAATAAATAAAAATAAGATAAATAGGAGTCTTGAAAAAAAAAAATGAAAAAAAAAAGTGCTTTGACACTGAACATTAATACAACCACCTACAACATTTAAACATTCTGAAAATTAAACAAATCAAGCATGGGGCGTTTCTTGTGTCACAAAGTGGTGTACTGAGGTAAGATCTCTTCCCTGAGTCTTTATTTTATTTATTTATTTATCTGTTTATATTGAAGATAAAGGAATAAGCACTAGAGTCCTTTTTTACATCCAGTCCCTGTGTGTATACAGTTTTGTAAATGTCATCTGTTCTTAAATATCATCCGGTCTTGAGACTTTCTACAGAAAAAACAAACAAAACATAACTTCTCCTTTCCTTCACCAGACAGGCTGCCGATGCACAGACTGCAAATCACAAGACAAACGATTCCAAATCTGACAGTTCCTATTGTCTGTGTGACTGAGCATATCGAGTTAAAGACAGATTTTTCCAAAAATGTTAGGGGGTACTTGTTTTATATTCAGTCCTGACTGAGTTCTTGTTTATATTTCATCTTTTTATTGCAATTACATTAGGTCATGTTTTCAAGTGTGTTGATAGAAAAAGATGTGCTAAGCAGTTAAAAACAACATGAAATTACTTTTTGACCGGTTTTGTGCAGTTGAACATCTCAATTCAGTTAGTGACGAGGAATTCATTTAATGACACAACAGATGTTTCATGACAATGAAAAAACAAACAAAAACAACCCCACCCTTTTATACTTGAATATGATATTTTAAGTAAAAAAAAAAAAAAAGGATTTTCAATATTGGCATAAGCAATGCGGTATGCAATTTTCTATCTTAGGAAATTCTTTATCAAAAATTTATAATTAAGTTTGTGTTGTCCCTATCAACCTTACCACATTGCTAAATTATATGATTTTAATTAATAATCTACGTACAGGCACCTATGAGATTTGAAAGCACTAGTTCACAACCACAATTTTTAACATTATATAAAGCGTAGATCTATAGCACCAGTCATTTCCACATCCAAAACTGCAATTTGTCTGTTACTACTTGTAGCATACCACGACCAAACCAAAAATAAAACCAAACAACCCCTCCACATCCATATAAAAAGCCGAAATAATACAATATACTTCTTACTGACTGTTTAAACTTTCAGAGAACTTGTATTACTTTTGTGTTTCAGTTCTTGAGATACTGAAAAACAGCCCTTGAGGTCCCCGAAAACCGCTTCTGCTCCTGGGACACAGGAATAAAATATAATCTGTAGAGTATCTAAACAAAACTTCTTGTTCTTAGACCATTCTATCTTCTATCCTTGGAATACTCCAACTTTTCCTCTTCAGGATACTCAGGAGGCTTTTTTATCCTAAGAGTCACAGATTCTTACTGTTCATCAAGTCTTCAGGGCCTTTTTCCCTGGAATACTCATAGAGGTTGCTGGCTTTGCACTTGGGGCACATTTCGATGTCCATCAGAAATATCTGTGCAGGGTGGACCAGGCACTTGCGGCGTACTCGCCCATTGAAGTAGTGTCCACATGTACCGCACATGACAAGGCATGCGGGCCGCAGGCAGCTGTGACCCCAAAACCATCATCATCTTTTGTTAAACCATCACAAAATAACTCCACACATTTAACGGGTTTGTACACTGTCAATTCATCAGTTAATATCCATGCCTAGAATTGATCAAAATTCGGTCATGAAATGATACAGACCATGTCTAATTTAAATTGTTTAGGAGGTGGGGGGTAAATTTAAGAGTAAGGTTGCCAAGGCTTCAAAGTAGAATCAGCGTTATAACATTTTTTTTTTAAGTGTAATATTCTTATTTCTACAACCAGAGTATAATCATAAAAAACACCCTCATTATTATAAATGTATACATTTTCCTCACATTCTCCAAAGGACATTTTTAATGAAATTTTGGTAAATATGAATAAAGATTTTGGATGATATTATGTTACCAGTAGGTAGAAATGGTGGCATACGAAAAATCTCACCATTTAACCGGTTAGCCTCAGAGTTCTAGCCGAAGAACAAAGCAAAAATTTCAAAATAGATTTCTAACATTTTCTTGACTTCTTACTGGAGCAATAAAGTGCATGTATGGTAAGAGAGAAAGAGACAGAAACTGAGAAAAGAGAGAGAGAGAGAGAGAGAGAGAGAGAGAGAGAGAGAGAGAGAGAGAGAGAGAGAGAAGAGAGAGAATTTATTCTTTTATGTTGAGGATAATGGAATAAGCTCTCATAAGCTTTTCTTACATCCAGTCCCCCTGTGTATGCAGTTTTGTCTATTTTGTCATCCATTCCCACCGGCACAAAATGCCTTTTTTAAATGGCCTACTCTTTCGAAAAGCAGAACAGGATTTATCATATGCACAAGATGTTCTGCATGCATTTGCACATGGGGCCTTTGTTTATAGTCTCATCCATAAAACTTCGGAAGGAAGGGGGGGGGGGGGGGGAGTTGAGCTTGTTTTTACATTTTTTTGCGTTTTTTTTTGTCTGCACTAATGTTAACGCCAGGGGAAAAATCCCCTCGAATGAGATTCAAACCAGTCTTCAGATAGCAAACCCAATGCTCTAACTACAAGGGTATCCCATCCCCAAAAGGAGGGAAGGAGGGAGAGAGGGAGAGAGGGGGAGAGAGGGAGAGAGAGGGAGAGAGAGAGAGAGAGGGAGAGAAGAGGGAGAGAAGAGGGAGAGAGAGAGGGAGAATGTGTGTATGTGTGTGTGTGTGTGTGTGTGTGTGTGTGTGTGTTGTGTGTGTGTGTGTGTGTGTGTGTGTGTGTGTGTGTGTGTGTGTGTGTTGTGTGTGTGTGTATGTGTGTGTGTGCGTGTGTGCGCGCGCATGATAATTTGATCTTACACTTACAGACAGGAAAGTGAAACATGATCTTTTTTCAGTTCTGGCAAGAAGTTCATGATTTCTTTTTGTGAGATGGGACTTGGAGCCTGAAAAAAACAAAAAAAACACATTACCATTTGAGTAAAAGCAACAAATACATCTATCAGACAATACAAACCATAACACACATATCTAACCAAAAAATAAATTGACATGCATCTAACAGAAAATACAAGCAATGACATACACCTAACAAACTAACAGAAAATACAAGCAATGACATACACCTAACAAACTAACAGAAAATACATGAAATGACATTGCATCTAACAGAAACTTCAAGTATTAACAAAAAAAGCCAATATCAACCTATTAAAAAAAATTCTGTAATTAACTTATGGTAACCATTGGTTTTTTTTTACAGATTAAAAAAACCCAAAACAACTAATCCTTTCAAATGGGCAAGATGTCGAAAAAGCTAGGGAGAAAACTTGGACAGACTAAGTTAAGTCTGGCGTAAGCAGTTTTCTACTTTCATCTCTCCTAACATTTACTTTATTTACTCTTTAATTGATTAGCTTATGCCACGGGAAAAAAAGCCAAACTCTCATGTAACCCCCTTCTTACAACATGGGAAATTGTGGTTTAACTGTTTCACATAACATGCAGACAAAAGGCATTCATGAACAAACTATAAAATTAAAAATAGCTCAAGATTATTTTTTTAATCAACTCTCCAGAGTCCAGTGAAGACGGTTCAAAATATCTAGCACATTATGAATGGTCAAGTAGGCCTATGGGAGTGGGACAGCTCAGTGGTCAGAGCACTGGCTTTCCCCAAGCTAAGGTTAAACACCATCCAGCATGGTTACCAATTGGAAGGTGACCGTTTGCGTGCCTTGGCTTCAGCACATTCGCCAGTCCACCCAGCTGTAAATGGGTACCTTCCCTCTATACTATAGGGTCCAGGAGGGTAAAGCAGCCAGTGAGAGGAGATGGGCGCCTCCCTCAATATGCTGGCCCATAGAGAAGCCGAGGTCTCTGATGCCTCCCCTACGACCACATGGGTTATGGAGCACCTTTACAATAAGTACTATACTTCACATAATCCAAACCCTATGCATTCAGGATAGATGGAAAAATTGGCTTTCACAATTCTTTACAAACAAAAATACAATGGGGGGGGGGGGGGGGGGGGGGGGGGGGGGGCAAAGAGAGAGAGAGAGGGGGAGGGGGGAGTACAATGGGGCAGAAACCCTTGTTTTCTTCTTCTTCCATTAATGTTTAGTGGTCAGAAGTTTGACCATTATTAACATTTTTGGGCGATGTGCAAGTGTGTGTACTTGTTATCTGTTCCCACCGGCACACGATGGCCTACTCTTACGAAAAGCGGAACAGGATTGAACGAGTGCGCAAGATGTTCTGGGTGCATTCGCACACGGGGCCTCGGTTTATACTATAGTCTCATCCGATGTTGAAAGAGGTAAACATATTTATTGATCAACCCTACTACAAAAGCAGTTCAACGAACAGTTTTGGAAAGTCGTCGTTCACAGCTGCACACTGCTATGCATAATTTTCGTGAACAGTATCTATTAATTATCTTGTGACGTTGCTGTGCACCTACAGTGCAGTCTATTTTCTACTATACAGAATGGACAGAGCAGAAAATGAGAGGTGAAACTGTTAAGTCCTCGCACTTAGGTTAGTGGCAGGCATGCAATTCATTTTAGTACCAAATACTATGCAATTAGTCATACTAGGCCTATCTATAGAGTTTAGTCACTGCTACTCTAGCGTTGCAAAATAGAAATCTTGGAACCAAAAAAAAAAAAAAAAAAAAGACAAGCCTACCCTGAGTCTTGGCACTCCATGCGGCAGTGTTTTTAGCCCTGTGCTGAAACTTTCTGCATTGCCTGAATTTGGTCTCATGTTTGGTGATTCGTAGTTCATTCTCAACGGCAGCGGAGCTGCAAAACGATAAGCTAGACGTTCGTTTGCTGACGACATTTTCGTGCTCCTTTCGATCTTGAGAATCACGTGACCACTTTTCGCGCGTTTAGCTGACCAAAGGTTGAGGTTGACCAAATCGTCGACTATCCCTGTTTTATTTTTTTTTCTTTTCTTTTCAGCAAGAAGAAATTACCATCTTCACAAAAAATGTTATTTATTCTCGACGTGGACAGCTGATGACGGAAGCTCAATAGGGGTTCAAGTACTACCAGACTGTAGAATGTCTTGCCAAAGCCAGTGCCCCCCCCCCCCCCCCCCCCCTGCGTTCTCTCTTTCTCTCCCTCTCCTTTCTCACTTTAAAAAAAAAAAAAAATTAGGGGTTTTGCTTTTATTTTGATAGTCCCTAATCAGAGCTAAGGCCAGATGAAAAAAAAAGCGCGTGAATGCTTATCTATCACCCCTGAAAATAAAGATTATTGATTCTCTCTCTCTCTCTCTCTCTCTCTCTCTCTCTCTCTCTCTCCTCTCTCTCTCTCTCTCTCTCATGGTTCACTTGGGGATGAAGAGGGGAGTGTGAAGCAGAGGCATCACACAGTCCAGAGATTTTTTTTTTCTCTTCTTCAAACAAGCCACTGTCATCAGGACAAGGAACACCACAGCTTCTAAGTTTTATCTTAGAAATCTGAGTTCTGAATTCCATTAACTCAAGAGCAATTTCGACACGTTGAATGTTTCCATCCTACATTGCTACACTTAATAGTATCGACACGCGTCCTCTAGGCTATCTGAAAACAAGATCTAGGAGCAAGTACTTTTCCACACGCGTCCCCCTCCTAGATCTAGGCTATCTGAGAACAAGCATGCCAGAGTCAACAGTTTCTTTCCCCGCTCAAAAGAATCCGACGGAGTATTGCCGAAATCATGTTGGGTGTGTTACTTTGTTGTTGTTGTTTGATTGTTTGTTTGTTTTTTTCCCCTTGTGCCTTGGACCAAACCAAAACAACCTGCACAATCTACTCCTCTGGCGACTACTCCTTTGCTGCAGGCCTAGGCCAAACTAGGCCACTATTGAGTGTTTTTTTTTTTCTTGGTTGTTTTTGTTGTTATTGTTGCTGCTTGTATTATTTATAGGCATATTTTATTTTTAAGGCAGTTGAAATCATGTTAGTTGATTAATGTTGCTGAATTTTTTTTGTTCCCTTTTTTGTGTTTTTGTTGTTGTTTTTCTGCTTTAAAAAAATTCATTTATTTTTTATAGATAGATGACTTGATGAAAAAAAGCAAATTAATGCTTATTCAATGTACCATCTGGAAATAAAAATTTGATTTGATTTCACACACACACACACACACACACACACACACCACACACACACACACACACACACACACACACACACCACACACACACACGCACGCACATGTACGTGAACAAAGGCGAAAATTCTAACTGAGGTTCCCTCAAAATAACAGGCACCAGACAATATTATTTTGCTGCCTGAGCATAGGATGAAGAAGAACACACACCAAGCATGCGCAGAGGTACAGACTTAAGAAGGAAGAGGTGTGACACATTTTGCAATATCAGGTTGTTGTTCTTGTGATTATAATTATGTCTCAGCCGAGATTTCTGATTTTGGGGCAGTACCAAGGGGTGTATCTTTCTGTGGTAAAAATACTGAAAATCATGGTCACAGCAGCACATGGTCAAAACAGCATGTGGTCACAATAGCACGTGCTTAACAATGGCATGTGGTCAGCAATGGCATGTGGTCACTATGGCACGTGGTCACAGCACGTGGTCACGGTATGTGGTCACAATGGCACATGGTCAAGGCATAATTATAGTCACAACGGTACGTGGTCACGCCATATAGTCAAAATTGCACGTGGTCACGGCACGTGGTCACAACGGTATAATATAGGCTTACCCCTCTTCCCAGAGGTGGAACAAGTGTATGCGATTATGCTCTGTGCGTGTTGGCACCTGGGACTTTTAAGCTTATACACTCTCACCTGAAGGACTTTCCCCTGAGAGTGGGGTGGGTACTGATGTTAAATCAAGGTGAAATTGACAGCCTTCAGTCTCCTAAGAACTATGGAGTTCCACTGTAGGTGTTAGTTCTGGCACAGTCTGGGTTTCCCAGGGGAAAATCCTCTCTAAATAGGTGCCATCAGATTGTGTGTGTGTGTGTGTGTGTGTGTGTGTGTGTGAATGAGTGTGTGTGTGTGTGTGGAATGTGTGTGTGTGAATGAGTGTGCGTGTGTGCGTGCATGTGTGTGTGTGTGTGTGTGTGTGTCTGTGTGTGTGCTTGCTTAAATAGAGCTGCGCCACTCATTTTATATATTTGTTGTCTTTTCCAGTATGCATATATATTTGGTTTCCTATCAGAGTGGCCTTTTTCAACATAATTTTGCCAGGAACAACTCTTTTGTTGCCGTGGATTCTTTCATGTGCAACAATTGAGTATAGCACATGGGACCTCAGTTTATCATCTCGTCCGAAAGACTAGCACCCAGACAACCACTCATGATCTAATGGATGGGGGAAAATTTGGGCGCAAACACTTGAAACCCAGACTTTTCACTTTCTAGGCAGGTGCATTGCTCTGGACCACTGATCCATGTGTGTGCACGTGTGTGAATGGAGAGAGAGAGAGAGAAGAGAGAGAGAGAGAGAGAGAGAGAGAGAGGAGAGAGAGAGAGAGAGAGAGAGAGAGAGAGAGAGAGAGAGAGAGAGAGAGAGTGAGAGCAAAGACAGACAGACAAAAAAGACAGATAGAGAAACTGTGCATATAGACACATGTGTGTATTTGTATTCTAGCTTAAAGTAAAATAGCACTGACTTTTTCTTGCACTCCCAAAATGTATAAACAGGAATCCGTTCAAACTGCACACCACTAACAATAAAACAAACTACAAGTGTGGAGATTGTTTTATTCATATTCCCAATAACAACACATTCAATCATCTATTCGTGATGTTGCCTTAACAAATGAACATGTCATCAAATGAATATTTCAGACACACAAGTCTTCGGCACACAAATCAGTAGATTGCACAATACGTTACTGTAAGACTGAACTATCCTCAATGGCTAACCTTCCTGTTATCAAGTTTACCTGTATCAAGTACAGGAAGAAAAAGAAATTCAGACACACCAGCAGCAGCAGCAGCAGGTGCAACAAGAGCAAAGAACCTGAACCTGCAGAGAGATGGAAATGAGAGGGGAGGGAACAGCAGATGAGGCAGCAAAAAGCCAATAACAACAACAAAAAGGTGACAACATATCAAAAAACTAAACCCTGAAGTCAATTATGCGCTTACAATTGTTGTTCAATTCATTTCCCCTGTTGTAGAATTTCCTAAAAACAAAATCCCCAAATGAAAAAACAACCTCCTCCCCCCCCCCCCCCCCCCCCCCCTCCAACCATAAAATAAAACTAAAAAGAACGATGAAAACCTGTTTACAGATGAGATCACAACACTTTTGTCGAAATAGCTGACTGATATTTGATTGTTGTTTTTGTTTGTTTGTTTTTTGTACACATGGTTTGTCTGTGACTGTCCTTGCCTTGAATAAAACCCAACTCCCCCCCCCCCCCCCAACAAAAACAAAACAAGAATGATGAAAACCTGTTTACAGATGAGATCACAACACTTTTGTCAAATAGATGAAATAGCTGACTGATATTTGATTGTTGTTGTTTTTGTTTGTTAGTTTGTTTTTTGTACACATGTTTTGTCTGTGACTGTCCTTGCCTTGTGATGATCAACACACAGCAAGTTTATGTATAACTAACTGTATTTCAAACAACAAAGTTGTACAAAACTGAAATGATGAATTTTAGCCAATGTTATCAAAATAAAACAAAAAACATGCTAAAGAAATATCACAGCTATCATAACACCATATAAATGACATTTTCAGTACATAATCATACAAAATCATACAACCAACAGATCATTCACAAATGCATGGTAAAAGTAGAACATTTCAAATACACAAATGTATATGAAAAACACATTTCAGGGTTTCTCATATGCCTGAGAAAGTCACAAAAATGAATATTACCCCATTTGTTGCAAGACTCAGAAATTGTAAAGGCAAGGCACAACATAAAAGAGATTTTTCCAGGCCTAACATCACAGCAGTAGATAAACATTCATATTCAACATTAAATTTGGTAAATGTTATTTTCAAAAAGTTGTAAAAATCCAAGAAAATAATGTACAAGACCAGGAAAATTCTATGAAAACAGTATACATTCTTTGTCAGTGTGTGTGTGTGTGTGTGTGTGTGTGTGTGTGTGTGTGTGTGTGTGTGTGTGTGTGTGTGTGTGTGTGTGTGTGTGTGTCTGTTTGTGTCTTTATTTTATTTATTTATTCTTTAAATTGTTTTTTATATTTAAAAAATAATGGAATATACACTCATGTGCTTCTTGAAAATGTGTGTGTTGTGTGTGTGTGTGTGTGTGTGTGTGTGTGTGTGTGTGTGTGTGTGTGTGTGTGTGTGTGTGTGTGTGTGTGTGTGTGTGTGTGTGTGGTGTGAATGAATGCATACGTCACATGCATACCAGATGCCACACATACATACTATACAGGCATGCACATGAGTGACAACGCATGCTTACCTGCATTCATGTAATTGTATATGCCTGCATGTCTAATATGTTTCACAGTACTGAAAAACACAACATTTTTCCCTGAATATATATATTTTAGAAATCAAAGACACCAGATAAATTGACAGAAAAAAACCCAACATTGGCTTCATCTGTTCATGTGTTTTATAAAATTTCATAGGCACTAACTGGTACTAACAAAAGGGGATACACATGTTTTCTCTTTTATTAAATTTCAACTTACATGGTCTCATTAATAAATTGTATTACTGAAAACCTGAAAAAACCGAAACACCATCCCAAACCAAAAACAAAAAACCCAACACAAACCAAACCAAAACAACAGCATACAAACAAACATCCAACAACTAAAACCTTATTGCTAAGGCTTAGGGTCATTTTTACAATCATAGAGTCTAGAATCACAGAATTGAAGTTCCACTCTTTGGGCTGAATGCCTGTGTGCGAGTGTGGATGTGTGTGTCTGTGTGAGCATGTGTGCGTGCATGCATGTGCGTGTGTACATATTCACAACCTCATAATTATAAACACATCTTTCACTCTCCCAAACCAAAGATTAAGGTACTGGAGACAATATGTCCCTTCAAGTAAAACAGCTGAATCAAAGTACCCAAATACTATACCTAAATATTTCACACATGCACACAATGTCCAAATACATAATACAAACACTGATAAAAAGCTATTGCTAAGAATCGACAGAATTACTGGAACTAGACTAGATTCAAACTAGGCATGGCAACATGGACAGGACAGCCAGGTGGTTAGAGCATTGTGCTTGTGATCTGATGGCCTGGGATCAAACCACCATGGAGGAACACGTCATAGAGAATTTTACCCAGGAGTTAACATCAGCACCGACTCCAATCCCCAAAAAGTCCCTCAGATGAGACTAAAAATCGAGGACCTGTGTGGGCATGCACACAGAACATCTTGCGCACATGCTTAAGACCTATATATATATACACACACAAGTGTCGTGTTTAGACACCAACCCTGGAGTTGGAATGCAGCTACCTAAATAGTGGATAAAAATGGCTGCATGTGAAGAATCTCACAATTGGTGAACCTTGGAGCTCTATCTAGCCAAGGAACGAGCCCCCCTTGCCCCACTAAAAAAGAAACCCAAACCCAAAACTATGCAACAACCAAAAAAAAATCCCTGCTCAATGGAAAACCCCCCACCTCATATCAGTTTCAACACTAATACCACCTCCCCCCAAAATCCCCTTTAACCAAAAACACTCCCCTCCCCCTAAACAACATAACAGAAAAGCGATAGAATACATGGAAACCAAAAATCACCACTTTGTATCTACTGTGCTGATGCATTACAAAGTGATGGCATTAAAAAATTGTTTTTTTTTATTATTATCATTTTTTTACATTAAAGAATTGTTAGTTGTAATCCCATTTGATTTACTGAATCCAAAATTTTACAACACCTCTCCCCATTGCTCTGCTAGAACTGCAAGGTTCCCCAAAGGTGAGCGTATGTAAACCTTTTTACTAACCATTAATAAGGTTTCTGCATTTTAACTTCTGGGAATTTTACGATACAATTGACTAACTGAGTAGTAACAAGTATAATATGACTATCGCTATGACAAGGTACATAATCTTTGCTTGTACAAACATTTTCAAGGTTTTAAGAAAGAAGACAAAAACAAAAAATTATAAAACAACCCATAAACAATACAACCATGGGTGATCATTTCTGATGTTAGCAAGATTTCCACTTTATGTCTCCCTGTGATTACATTGCCAAATTCATTCTCTTATAGATACTGATCCATTACATAAGCCTTTGAGTAATAACATGAACCTATGAACGTAAACAAGATCAATGTTTTTGTTTTTATTAGTGATGTGAGGTTTTTAAAAAAAAATCAACCAAAAGAAAAACATGAGTCCTTATCATTCAGTATTATTAGGCTTTTATAAGAATTTGTTTTCAACCTCATAATAAAAACAAAATTCAAGCTTATTTTAAGCTTGAAATGAATCTAAAAAAAAAAAAAATTATGCTTATTTTTTTCTCCAGATCTTCATCTTGTTCTCCCTAACTGTTGAATTATATCCCCCACCCCCCTTCCATCACCCTTCCCACTTCCCTTCCTTCATGATGGAGAATACGGTCAGTTCGAAGTCACAGAAAAAAGCCCAGTCATTTCTATGACTTATAAATGCAAGTTCATCATGTCACTGACCCTATCCTCCCTGTTCAAAGCATTAATAATGCCCATTGAATGAAGACACGATGGGGTTTCAGTTTTTCCAAAACGTTCAACTGAAGATCCAAGCCACTTGAGGTCTACCTGCTTACTGTAGTGATGTCTGCTTCCAATCTGAAACAGCCGAAGAGAAAAGATGCAATGGATGTTTAAAGTGCATGCATACAGAACCAGTTCATTTTTTTCATCTTAACATCTGAATTTCCACTTTAAGTGATATCAGATGACAGGAAAAGAGGTGCAAGGAGAAAGGAAAAAATGTGTGTGTGTGTGTGTAGCTTTTTTCAATTTAACGTCTCTTCACTCATAGTGATATTAGACAAGAAACAAAAGTAGAATAAAATTAATTGTGTCACTTGTGTGCTTGAGTGTGTATGTGGAGTGTGTGAGTATGTATGTCAGTGCACATGCCTGCATGTGGATATGAGCAAGTATGTGTGAGCGTGCATGTGCAAAATCATGTGTGTGTGTGTGTGTGTGTGTGTGTGTGTGTGTGTGTGTGTGTGTGTGTGTGGTGTGTGTGTGTGTGTGTAAATACAACAGGACTCTGTGAGTGCATGCTACATGTGTGTGTGTGGTGTGTGTGTGTGTGTGTGTGTGTGTGTGTGTGTGTGTGTGTGTGTGTGTGTGTGTGAGTGTGTGTGTGTGTGTGTGTGTGTTGTATGTGTGCTACATGCATGTGTGAATACACACACGCATGTACATACGCACACACAGTCCTGTTTTCAGGTTTATTTAATGATTGTTTAGAAGACAATTTCTTAATTTTTTTTCAAACTGTTGATGTAATTTTGCTTCCATAAACCTTTACATTTTGATGTTAATCAGTTGGTATTTTTATACACGCAAACACACACACACACACACACACACACACACACACACACACACACACACACACACACACACACACACACGTCTCATATCATTAATGCAAGTTAGTGAGTAGATGTTAAATCGAAGAATTAACACACATATAATATTCTCTCTCTGTGAGTAGTGCAGCATAGTATTGTGTTAAGTAGTGTAGCATTGTGTAGTGTAAATTGCTATGCATTGAAGAAGTGCACAGGCAACAGCAGTGCAGTGTATAGTAGTTCAAATTTCTGCAGACATCAGACAATCTTTTGTGTATGTGTGTCTATTTTATATATATTGTGGTGAATGCTGTTTGCTGGTTGTATTTGAATTAAAGAAATAAAAATTAAATGTTTTAATGAGTATTTGTGTATTTGGTTTTAGATATTGTGAATTTGTTTAACAAAATTGCTCATTCCAACATGGCGGATTTGTGACATTGTGGTGCATACTTTATTCAGATTGTTCTTCTGACTTGAAAAAAAAATGCTAATTTGAAACACAACTTGTATTAAATTAATGCCCAGATGTTGTTTCAAGTTCCCAAGCAGAAAAAAATGTACTTCTTTGTCATGAACATTAAATAGAGGGCAGATAAAATGCTCGTTGTGGTCGGGACACTTAAGTTTCCAAAATTAGGCCCAATTTTAACTATTCACTCATAAGAAACTATATGATGTCATCAATGCATTATAACAACCAGGGGTGAATCAAACATTAAAAGTTACAAAAAAAGTTGTTTTTTTTATCAGTTGGAATTCTTATCCTCATACACTGTCCTTAGCTCCAGATGGTCATCATAGTTCCCCTTTTTAATGTCACGACCAAAAACGACGGCTAATTCTAGTGGAAAGCCCGGCACAGTCTTCCACTGACGGAAAGTTTTAGCGTGGGTACTTCACCTTTGACCTTATTCTCTCTGACGCGGACTTTGACCAACTGAAGGAGCATCGCGACGTAATAAAGGTGGCTAGCCTATAGGCCTAGGGCCTAGGCCTCAAGTCTTTGTCTCCTCCCAAGACTTCACACGTCAGGACCAACTGCTAAGCGAAGGCAACGTTTGATCAAGGTGAGTTTACTCGCTTCTATCGTATTTTTTATTTAAAATAAAGAAAGTATTTTCTTTTCTAAGTATTTTACTTTTACCAACTACAGTTTATATCATGAACTTGTGTTTGAAACATGAAATTTTGGGTGTTTTTTTTTCGGTTGTGTATATATATCTTGTCTTGTCTCGTCTACAGTTTCGGCATGTTAACTATGGGTAGCCTACATTCATCGGTTGTTTCATTTAACGATCACTTAGCCTACTCTTACACGGAA